>CM075856.1:28546270-29218770 GCA_037975125.1 Latrodectus hesperus | reverse complement strand
AAAGCGGTTTTATTTAGGTTAATTATTGATTTGAATGCCTTGCACAGTATATCTTTTGATCTACAGATATAGTATTTAACAGTATACAAATTTAATTCTACTGATTTAATAAACCTACTTTCATTAGGAAAATACAAATGGTAAAATTACGCTGGGATTATAGTTATAAATTTGTAAATGTAATACGTACTTTATTTCTTAAAACAGTAACTTAAGTTTGACTCTCAATAACTATTTATTTGTAAGAAATTAACGACCAAATATACCGAAATTTATAACAACAATTTTAATAATTACTATTATTGTTATAAGTTTTCATTTTATAATTATTGTTGTAATAAAAATTTATAATATGATAACTTCTATGAAATATATTTTAAATACATCACATGTGAAAAGTTAAGAGCATATTTGTCAATTGTTTGATTGTTTTTCAATTTCTAATTTCATTTATAATTGAATAGGTTAGTGAATTATTACTACATATCTTTTACACAAATATACATACTGATTTCGTAACCAATATTTCTAATCTGTATTTTTAAATATTTTCTGAAATATTTAAAATTGGAAAATATTTCCAATTTCCAATTTTAAATATTTTCTGAAAAACAGTGTGCAAAACTAAAGTTATTAATAAATGTACATAAATTCATCTAAAAAATAAAAAAGCAACAACGTTGAATTAGAAACTACTTTGCTTAAAAATTTGGATTCATTAAAATAATATGATGAAAAAATTACTATATGTTATATTTTTCAGGCATTTTAAACTAATACCCTTTGTAAAGTTACTGTAGATTACATTGTAAAAGAAATTTTTAGCAAGTTTACAAATGGTGTTTACTTACATATATTTGTTAACAATGAAAAAACTATTATCCTCACACAGTAAACCCAGCTTTCCAATTTGCTTCTCATAACTACAATTAAATTTATTTTACTACTTTAAATATACGATATGATTGCTTAGAATGAAGCTCAAGAAAAAATTCCTAAAAGAAAGAATCAAATTTCAAAATTTAGTAAAATAATACTCTTTTACAGAAAAAGAAATGTAACATTAAAATTTTCTATAGGATATTTCTACAGGAAAGTTTTAAAAATTGTGTTGGATACCCTCTGCAATAATTGAGCACAAATTTCTGTTTGAGGATTTTTTATAATTAATCTTCCGAATTGAATGTTTAAATTTATATAACCTTAAAGTTAAAAATATGTGTAATTTTTTATTTTTATAAAATAAGAATCTTAGATGTTTACAAAAACGCTCTCCAATATTTAATTTTTTCATGAAATCATGTACTTATTATTTGTCATTCAATTTCATTTTCAATTTAAAACTAAATGTTCTGAAATTGTTAATAATTGATTATAAAGATGAAAATTTTCACTAACCAGAGTTTCCCCAATCTTTTCTCTTTTGAAGTAAGGCAGATGTTGAGCTTCGAGGCTATCCAAATACTTCTGTAGCCTCGAATAGGAGTAAGGGTAGCTAAAGGCAAAGTGGTAAACATCGTCTTCTTTGTCAAAGGCAAACACAATGGACAGGACGTAGCGATTGTTGTGTTCTGGGCAGCGGTAATAAAAGACACAGTTGGAGGGAATACGTACCCTATAAAAATTGTTAAATAAAAACATGAAAATATTTTGGTAAAAAGTGTACTTTTTTAATCAAACTAATTGTTAATTAAAGCAATAAAAAGCAACAAAAACTTTTTCTTTTACTCACATTTTTAGAACAAAATAATGATTAGTTAAAGTATACTATACACAGCATACATATATTTACAGAATTTTTGAATAACATAAAATATAACTATGCAGAAAAATGATGAGCAAAATATAAGAAATGAAATTTCTATTTGATCAAAATAAAATTGAATGGTGGTAAGTAAAATCTAATTTATGAATATATGTGTCAAAAAATGATATAAAAATAACACAGCTACAAAATTGGAAATCAGACATACTTTATTATTTATTTTACTAATGCAAAGTTTAACTGAATAACATACCGAAAAATATTTTAAAACATTCATGTGTAATATTTTATTTGACATTTTGGAACGAAATGCTATATCATTTTAAATAATATCAATGAAATACTATTAGTAAAAGTACCCAAATATAACGAAATAAAAATCGAAATAAGCTTCTTTTTATATCATAAAAGTTTGGAATTTAGTTGTACGTTGTGTTGAGAATTTTCTTACTTTCACTTTCTGTAAGTTAAAATCTTGTTTATCATTCATGCAAATTATTACGACTTCATTTAATATAGAATACTTTTTAATCTCCTTTTTACTGTGAATAATTTGTTGAAAAAAATTATGCAGAAGTAACAGTATTAATTTTCATTCTCTCTGACTTGATTTGAAATTGCTCAACTGTCATTGTTTGGTATAGAAACGCTGTTATCACGGAAACTACGATTTAAAATTTGATTAACTATGACTAAAATCATTATAAACAATGAATAGATTTGAGATGGAAGTCAAACCATGAGCTAATGAATTAATTGACGTATTTGTTTTGAAAAAATACTTCAGGTAGGCTAATTATTTTATGAAATCTGATTTTTACACAAAATTGTGATTGGAATTAACAAATTAATTTCTTTTTTTACGAAATCCAAAAGGGTAAAAAACACTTTAGAAATGTCATAAAGAATTTGTCTATTTTAAACATCCTGGCTTTTCATCGCAGTTTTTTGGTGGAGTTTGAGTAAGTACTTTAATTAGAATCTATTGTACACCATCAAGTTTCAAATATTGATTTCTAGCTCAATATCTGCAATAAGTGCTTTACATTTTAAAACTTAATATCCAGCACTAATCAATATAGGAAATGGATACTTCAATAGGTTAATAATATTCAACAGAAACAATTGATACTAAACTTTAACAACTGCAATATTTCAAAATGGTTCTAAGTCTTGCCACAAATGCTGACGTAGATTCTTCATACAACAGTGCTTAGTAATGTCCGATGATACTGATATGATTTATTCTGAATTTCTCAGCTCCGAAAAGTACAACAGTATAAAGCTGACAGAGGGTGGAAGTTATTTTCATCTTGATTTTTTTCAATCATCTTGATTTTTCTATTTATTTTACTCATAATGCTAACTGTTTTGAAATCATTAAATTGTTAAGTCATATTTTGTAAATTATATTTAAAATAAAATAACAGAATTAATTAAATTTACCATAAAATTCAATTTAAAATATTAATTATTGGAATCACGAGATAAGGTTGGAATTTTTCTTTGAATTTAATCTTATAAATGTCAGTGAATTTTAAACTAATACAGTATGTTTTCTATAGGAATTTAAAAATTCGTAGAATTTTATATGTAAAATAAGTCAAGTTTTTATGGCGTATAATAGCGAACATGCTATATTTTTACCACAGTTAAACTGTGTCAATAATATGAACTTCAGAATAATAGTTATATGATTCAAGTATGTATTATATTTAAGTTATTTGAAATTAATTCAATAATAATCTTTATATCATTTTTAATTATTCCTAACACCATATAATGATTAGTATACTATTAAAATATTAATTAACACACATTATTTTACTACACCATAAAATTAAACAGCAAATTTAAGCTTAACAATAAACTGAACTTAAGTACAACAAAAGTTTGTTTTAAATAATTTCCTATAGTTACTCATAAAGTTTTATTTTGGTATTAGTACACATATGAAATTTTCACCTGAAGTAATCGGTTTAAAACTCACCTGAAAAGATATAAATACTTTATTTCTCGAGAAATAACTTTGTTATGCAGCAACAAATCCTCGAACCTTTTATTAAGGGGTTTAGTAAACTAAGTGTCATACGAGAACATTGTGAAAATGGCCCGCTCATTTCCCTAGGGTTGGAATTAAAGTTATAAACAATGATTATATTCCTTAAATGTTGCATGGCACTTTAATCGTTCCACGAAGAACAAAAACAAAAAAAGATAAAATTGCTTCACTATAAGCTAAAGAGAAAAGCAATAAGAACGAGCTTTAATAAATGAAGGAGAAAAATAAAACTTTTAAGTCGACTAATTTAGCTTTCAGAAATGGATGACATTTTTTTGTTGCCACATTGAAGGGAAAACTGATTTCCTTCTTTTTCATTTTGCTGTTTTTTTCGCCACCAGATGTCTCTTCAAGCAGCCATCGTATTAAGTTTTATTTATATTTATAGTGTCACCAATTATTAAAACTGAAGTTCCTAAAGAGGAGCTTAATGTATTAATCTTCAATACTCTTTTAGAAAAGAAACGGTCCGCTGTAAATAAAAGAGGTGAGAGAAGAATACTATTTAAAAAAAATTTTGAATTTAAAGCTCCGGATTTGAAAAGCTCAAGTCAATGAAAAAATAAATGTCGCGAACTAAGAGATTGGTAATTATGAAAACAATAAAAGTAAAATAAAATGAGTTCTATTTTTTAACTTGGGATAGGTGAAAAAAATTTTTAAGCTTCAACTTCAACAATATATAAGTTAGAATGTTTATGATTCTAAAAGCATTATTCTTGAATCCAAATAACAAATTAAAATTTGATGATTGCAAAAGTGAAGCATTTTTCAGAAACGTAAAATATCAGTTTCAGTTCAAAATGTTTATACAATTTGTTTTTTAAAAGATTTTGTATTTCTATCTGCTAATAATTATTAATTTTCTATCTGCTAATAAATTAAATTTTTTGAAAATTGATAAATAGGAAAAACGTTAAAAATTATGCTTAAAATTTTACTTTAAAGTAAATTTAAGCTAATTTAAAGTAAAATTTAATTAAGTAAAATGTTAAGCAAATTTTTTAACGTTTTTTCCTATTTTTCAAAAATTGAAAAATAGAGAATAGGAAATCGTGCCTTATTTTTTTAGAAATTTTTCAATATAGTTTAGTAAATATTATTATATAAAATTATAATAAGCTGTATCACCATCTTTTTATAGTTATGAAAGCATTTAATGTTGAGCTATATTACAGTAAACACTCAATTTATGATTATGTAAGGAAATTATACAGTTTTTTATTCTATTTATTTTACAATGAAGTCTTTATTCAATAATGAAATCTTAATTTTATATGTATCGTTATGTCCGCTTAGACAATTCCTATTTTCTTGATGTAAGTCTGCTAAAATGATATATTAGTATTATTTTTTTAAAACGAGAAATGTACAAGTTATTTATTTTCCATTTTATTTTTTAAAAGTTCTAATTTATTACGGTTCTAGGAATACTTAATAATAGGATATTAGTATATTTCCTTATGCTTCGAATGAAGACAATATATAAATGAAACTTCTTTGATAAATTTAAAGTAACATTTAATAAGTTATTTAAATTTATAATGGATTTAAAAGCATTTGAATGCTCTTAAATATATAGATTAAGTAAATGAATATCTGGAAAATAAATTAAATAGAATATATAAAATGAATTATGCGTATTATGCTAAATATAAATACGAAAAACCAAGAAATATAAATAAATTTTTTCTTATAATAAGCAAATAAAAACAAAGGATTATGAAACAAAATTAAAATAAATCCTTTTAAATTACAACTACTTATGATGTTATAATTTTTTCTTAAGTCATAGTTTCTCACTTCAAGTAGGGCATTTTTGAAATTGAACTAGAGACTTTTAAAATTATTAATTTTAAATAAGCAAATGTATTAAAACTAACAATGAGTGGATAAAATATATTTAAAAAAAATAGTTATTTTCGAAAGTATAGTTCTTACGCATTGCTGCAAAGTAAGAGAGATTTGATTTCTTTGTTATTAATTGTTTATAGTTTACTCGCAAACTTGGTACAAACACTTATAATTATATTTATGTTGGTGTTAAAGTTAATTTCAAAAACTACAAATAGTTATCTCCGAATATAGATGAACAATGTTAAATTTTCTTTGTAATTCTCGTCACGATTCTTAGGGGCCTTCCTATAAATAAAAATGAGAATTATTGAAATGAAAGACGAAAAAAAAATATACCCCGATGGGAAAAGGAAAGACAAGTTTTGTGCTCAACAACTAATGCTTTCATACAAAATTTTCCCTTTCTAGTTTAGCCCAACACTTTATTAACAATAATGTACCCGGAAACGAAAATCACTGCCTTCGACTAACCAATTATGCTTTTAAGACAGTACAAGACAAAGCAACTATTCTTCTTTCCAGAGAACTACCAGTACCAAAATGAATCAACCGATTCTGCAACCTGCTTAGTATTAATGACAAGCGATCTTGGAGGATGGGGAAGGCCCATCCACGTCTCCCTACAACCCCCAACACCCACGGGGGTACTTACTCCCATTTCGGAGGGTCATCAGGATGTTCCCTGAACTTCAGGAAAGCCTCTCACGTACCCTGACTAATGCCACCATATTTCTTCCAATGGAAAAATTTTCCCTCGTTCCTCCTCCCCCAACAGAACACCGATGGAATTTTTCATGAAACTTCTTAAGGAGGGGAAGAGTAAGCGAAGAGAATAGACCCATGGAAGAAGATTTTTTTGTTTTTCTTTTTTTTTTTTTTGTTTGGCTTCAAAAATTGGATAGGTGAAGGTAATGCGTTCTGATCCAGCACGTCCCACTGATTGCTGTCCGGCACCGCCAGTATCAAGAGTGTCCCCGGATAGATGGATTATGAGATTCGTGATTCTCTGGCTCTTTTTTGGTAGAGAGAAGGATTTTGCACAGTCGAAAACAATCTGAATTGGTATTTTGTCTCACTATTGCCGAGATTTCGTTGAATACACGTTCTTCCAACATTTGTCCTCGTCTCCATATGAAAGTTAGTCTTTCAAAAAGTAGAATTACACTAAATTTCATTCGCTGAGATTGGGATATTTTTTTAAAATTTTCTTAGGAAATATCTGAGACTATGTTGTATTCTTGACGAACAAAATAACATTTAAAAAACTATTGATATCATTCTTTTAAAAAAGCAAGTATTTCAGATAAACAGTGACTAATTTAATAAAGTAAATTATATATGTCTAAAAATATTATTAAAACTTTCATATTTGAAATGAAACCTTAGGGAATTTTAAAATGTGATTATATAATAATAAAAAATATTCAATTTGTTTTAAATGATATTTTGTTTACGTTTATATATTTTCGAAAAGAATGTTTCTTTTTATTTTCGAAAACTTAAGATTTTTCTTTGGTAAAATAATTTCTGTTCCAAAGACAGTTTTCAAATTGTTTTAAAGTGGAATATTGTCTAATCTTAATTCTGTTCTAATTATCATCTACCTCTAAGGTTATTTAATTACAATTTTAGTTAATAAGAGTCCTATAAAATTACTGTGTCATTTAATATAAGCAAAATTAAAATTTCCAATTGTTGGAAAATGCTACTATAAATCAATCGTTATTGTATGGGATTTTGCGTGTTAAAAATGCCTTCCCACATATAGAAATCTCACTTAATTTATTAAGTAAATTTTATAAATCTGGCACAAAACTATTGATGCCGAAGATGCAAAATAAATCTCCATTGTAATCTGTCGTTCTCAGCAATGTGACAATGAATATATGACATATTAGTCATTTATAATGAAATTGTTTTTGCTAAACAATCAACAATAAACTTTCAGCTGTTACGAATTATTGAAAACACATAAAATTTTAAGCCTCAAATTAATTATAAGATGATTCAAAATTTCTATTTTTATTAAGTGGGAATAAAATATACTCTTAATTAGTTTATAGTTGTTTATTTTTAATCTTTTAAATGAAAGAAACGTGAAAAAATATGCTCTAAGTGTCGGAGAAAATTATTTCTGGAAAATAAAGTTTTATAAGAAAAAAATAATTTCTAAGAAATGATTAATTCGGATTTTTATTGATAAATGTTTCTAATAAGAATGTTATCTTCATATATTATGTGGTCTGATAGTGTCAAGATGTTTAATAAGCACAGCTTAACAAATTTATTACAACATTTTGTAGTTCTATCAAGAGATACTAAATAGTTAATTCTATTTAATTATATGATTAGATGAAGAAGGAATTGGATTAATCTAATTAAATAGCTAAATCAAGAATTTAACGATATAAACTCTATTAATCATTCTTGTACAAAACTTTTAATTTTTATGGTAGAGGATAATTTGATCGCACAAATATATATTATTTCAAATGCCATGAGAACTTTCATTATAAATTTTCAAACTATAAATCAGTCAAAATTTTACTTTTTTAGTAATTTATTTCCAACAGTTTCTTAAACTAAAAGTTCTAAATTAAGTAGATATACGACTCATATAAAATTTAAAAAAATACCAACAATTCTGATTCCAACTGAATTCAAGATGTACAGAATAATTTTCCAGTTTCCGGATAGAACTAAGAAAATGATGGGGGATTGTGCCTCAAATATAACATACATTGAACAATATAATTTTTTTTAACTATGAACTAGAATTGTGTTTAAGATACGCTGCTATAAACTAAAGAACTAAAAAAGTAATGCTTTGTGAAACATTTTACTATTCAGCAAGTAATTTACAGTTTTAAATGATGAACTAAAATGGTACCATCTACGTATTTTATATATTTCTAATGTATTCGAGGAAAGCTTCTCTGCGCCATTAAAACGATAAGAATGGCACTAAAGCGAACACTTTCCAATGATTAAATACTCTGATTGTTTTTATGACTTCATCAGGAACTTAACAACCACATTAGGTGATTTCAGGACGAACTATCAAATCAGGATATTTACTCTCTTCCTTTTTCTTTACCAGTTCTCATCCCGAAGCTAGTCGCGCAATCTAATGTGGTAAAGAATTCCAACAATAGGATCCCACATTGCCCGGGGACTTGTTTTATTTAGTCAAACCCTCTCGGTTCTAATTGGAAGAAAGGCTTCTAATTGCGTTAAGAAAGCTTTCGAAGTTCTTAGAACTTAGTGGGATCAAAGAATAAGAAAATATATAGAAAAGAAGGAAGAGAAAGAAATCCAGGCCTTTTTTTTTTCATGAATGCTTCAATGCCAAGATTTTTTCCCACTTAACTTAAGAGAATGAGTGATGAATCCTAAATGAATTTGTTATTTAGACTGGAAGAAGAGTGGTTAACGAAGGGATTCAAAATGAACATGTATTTAGATGAATTAATTGAAAGAATATCAAGTTTTAGTTTTATGTTCTCATCTTAGAAAAAAAGTGAAGAATTAAAGAATTAATTGCGATTGACATTTGCAATCGTGATATTTTTTTCACTTTTATTTACATATCAACTATTTAAAAACATTAAAAGAATAAAAAGCTGAGCTTTATAATTTTCGTTTCAAAATTACTATTTATTTATTGAATTTAGTAAGTTAACTGTACACATATTTTTTTACTGAGCTTTAAAGTGTTCGTCATTAATTTTAATAAACATAGTTTTGAAATTAATGTTATAAACTAATTTTGAAATAATTGAACCATAATTTTATCTAACAATTAATCTGGATTAAATGCAAGCAGATGCCAATGATATCTTGGACCCCATGACAATAAGCCCTAAGCTTCATTAAATCTTCTTAAGACAATATTGTACCTTAATCTTCTTAAGATCTTGCCAGATTGTGCATTAACAAGCATTCATAAATTATATGATTTTAAAGCAATGAGACAAGATATTAAATATACTAAAGAAAATCATATAAAAATAAAGAAAATGTTGCTGATTTTTAAAATAATTCGTCACATAGACTGACGAGAAATCGAATAGCACATTTTTTCTATCCAAATGTTTATTTTATAAAGAATAAGGAGAGGCAGTCACATTTAGGGTCGTAAAACTACTCGTATGTTATGTAAGTATACATAAATATTTTTTGTATTTCAAAACAATCTTAATTATAACATTAACTCGATTATATAATCAAAAATTTTGTATTATTATATTATAACCAATATTGTAATTATAATTAGATTCAATATTTATTTAAATGGATTTTTCATTAATGCATAATACCAAAGTTTTGATTTAAATGCTTAAAAAGATCTCGTACAGAACATTTATTTTTAATGTATCTAGAATGCATACGTAATAATTTACATTTATAATGATAAATATAAAATGCGATATAAGAGAAAATATACCTATACTTGCAAATATCAAGTAATAAATTGTTACGCTAAAATGTTTACTATATATTTTTGTGCTTGATGTGTACTTTGAACTTATGAAGTATGATAGAATTTTCAGTGCACATAATTTCTTTTTGTGCACTTGATATAATACTTTCTCAGTTTAGATAAAAAAAAAGAAATTTTTAAATCTTGTCTCTTTCGTTTATCATATTGCACATATATTTTCTATATTCTACTTTAAAAGATTATCATTTAAAAAAATTTAAACTAAGAATTATAGCTGTTAATTACTAGGAAGAATGTTTCTAAATTAATTTTTCAGTGCAATTCTGTTGCTTAACGAAGAACATTTGAGCATTCCTCAGCATGATTATAGTTCAAAAATGCTTTTATGAAATATAAATTTTTAAAATACATGCCCACGCGCGATATTATCTTAATTCAACCATGAAATTGCGATATCTAATAGCGATAAGCATTCCTTATATGTTAAAGTGGATCTTATTTGTTTCACAAAACTTTTAGTAAAAGGCATAATCTTTTTCCGAAAAATAAGCAAAATGAATGGATGTAAAAGAGAAGTGTACTCAAAACAAACAACATGCTTCAAAGTGAAGGGGTTAATAAATTTAGTTAATTATCTTTAACGTTAGTTAGTAGGCAATTAGAGACCTGGAATAATAGTTAACGATGTTGGAGTATTTTGCATGAAACTCTGTTCTCGGAAAAATAACTATATACGAAAGAATGAATATAATTATTATTCAAAACATATAGGCTCAAATTATAGATATGTTATGCAAAGACAAAAAAAAAAAAACAAATTTATTATAATATATACAATAAATTATTATTGTGTAATATATAAAAATATAATAGTGAGACATAAAAGGAATAGGATGCTTATTTATTTTTATTTGAAAGAATAAAGTATGCTATTAAAGTTAGATATAACATTCAAATTAGTAAATAAAGTCACAATCATTTCAAATTTTCATTAATATAATCAACTGAAATTCAATAATAAAAGCAACTATGTTAAAGTAACAGGATTTCTAAAAAGCATTTTCTTGTCATATACTACCGACAAATTATATACAAAAAAACTGTATAAATTTATGAGCAGTTTTACTGATGAATTCATATTGATTGTTTCTAAAGCACCTATAATTCAAGTAGAATAGTATTTAATTTTTAATTTAAACAAATATATAGTTGTAAAACAAAAGATACGTTGAAAATAAATAACATTATTTCAAAAGAAACGAAGAAAAGTCAGGCTTTAAATTTAAGAACAAGAAAACATTTTGTTGCCCATTTGATTTTTTATATTTAAATCATATCATAAAACTACAATTTTAAATATGTTATTGTTCCCTCGTCATCAACGCCGGGCATTGAGGGTAATATGAGTTAACGTAGTCGTTACGATGTCGCAATACATTGTGACCTACACAAGGGAGGCGCTCTTTAATACAAACGCGACTTCCATCCGATCAAGCATTAGAAGCAGTCCAAGAAATCTTGCAAATTGTCCGGCTCCCGGACCGCTATCAGATCGAAACGTCCGGGAAAAATCTTTTCCCTTCGTCTCAAATGAGCCTCATTTATTTTGATATCGGATACTAGAAAGAAACGATTTCCGGGAAATTTCCGGAAGAATTTCGCAAAAGTTTCACTTCGTTTGAGTTTCTACTGCGCGTTTCGAAGAATTTCTCTTCTTAATATTCAAACCCCAGGAAGAATTCGAAGATTTTCTGATGTAACGCGCTTCACCTCTTCGAGCGCACATTCAGAAAATAATGTTCGTCATTATTTCACCGATTGAATTTGGAACATCAGTGCAGTTGTAGGCAGTTGTTTTAATTTCCACTCGCAATTCTGAAATTTGTAAAAGCATCTTGTTCCTTGGGAATTGTTTTGAATAAGAATTATTTTTAACTTTGAAATTAAAGTCGATATGGTTTATTTAGCTGAAATAATGCGATCGTACATGTAAAACAAAAAAGAAATATACAAATTTATTTACTGTAGGAGAATAATTTATTCTATTTACTTCCTTTGACGATAATTTTGCTTGAATTCAAATAATTTAAAATTAGAAAGAGAGAAACGAGGCTTTATTTTGACATTGAAAATGTATTTCAGTTATATTAATTCTATTTCTTAGGAAATAAATGAATTCTTTAAAATAAATTCTAAGGAGCATATATTTAATGAAAACAGTTTGAATTACAAATTCATTTTATCTCAATTGGCATTGTTAATATTAAAATTGAAGTAAATTTAATATTTTCTGTACATTCCAATGAATTAAATACATATAGTAAAGATGTAAGTGTATACTGAATAAACAATAGTAATAAATAGTTCAATTTATTTTACGAAAGTTTTAAAATAAATTATTATATATTGAAGTCCAATTTTATAATTATAAGAAATGTATTATTTCAACGCACCTATTGATAATTTTATCCAAGTTTTCATCAAAAAGAATTAAGGCATCGTAAATCATAAAAATAATTTACTAATTTTTAACAACATATTTTTAACAAAGTTTACAAAAAATTTATTTATTTTAACATTTGGAAAGTAATTATTAATAGCATTCTTTTAACTCTAATTAAAATGATTACAAATTAAAAAAATAGCTGATAATCACTAGATTTAAGCCAAGATTTAAAGAACGCACATCTGACTTTTCAGATTTGTAACATTTAAATGTAATTTTAAATATCCATAAGCGGAACTGGTGTTTTTGTACATGATATAATACAGAGCTGTGAAACTAATAACTATAGTTTCAGACTTAATTTTTAGAATATTTTTAATTTTACAATTTCATAATATCATGGCTGAAATGCTTAAGCCATTTTGTTTTGTTAAAATAAAGCATGAGTTGTGTCCTTGTGACAAATAAGATTATATAACAACTGACTAAAAGTAGGTGTTCATTTAAAAAGAGAATATAGAACTGTTGCTTATGATAGTGACGAAGGAAATTTTATTCGAAAATTTAAATGTATATCCATCAGCAGATATGTTCGACATAAAAAGTGAACAATAATAATTATTATACATTTCATTAATCTAACTTTCTTTTCCATCAGTTTTCATTACCAGATTGTTGGAAAATATTTCTCAATTACTTTTATAAAGATAAGTAAAAAATATTAGCAATAATTATAATATTAGCAGAAATATTTGTTGTAAGTGTAGAAAATACAATAAATTACAAAGAAGTGGAGACAATACTCTTTTGTATTTTATTTTTAATACAAAAGAATAGAATCAAAAGAGTGAATATAAAATACAAAAGAAATGAAAGTAAACCAAGTTTACAATTCAGTTAACAATTATACTTACCAAGTTAATATTTCTTATTATGGAATTATTTTATTGAACTGCAAAGCACCTTCCTCTGTTACGATTGTCAACATTTAGAAATCATTATTGGATGTTTTCAATATTTAAAATACGAGAATAACATGCTTAAGCGAAGAAAAGACGTAGAATATTTTTCTTCGATTGATGAGTCATAACTTACAATAATACATACCAACAACAAAGTATCAAAAGATAACTTAATAACCTGATTAAACCTTTATGCTAACAATTTTAACATTTAAAAGTACTCCTCCATTTAGTTTAAAAATATTTTTCATGAAACACATAAGATTAATTGTCACAGGTGCCGTTATAATCCATAATTCCAAATTCTGAATTTTTTTGGCGATGAAGAAATGTTGCCAAGATGACGTATCGTGACGTGCGCGATGACGTAAATACTAGGGTTACCAAAATCGAATTTTCAGCATAATTCTTATAGGTCTGCATATGTATGACGTAATAAAAAAGAGGTTGTCAGATACATAAGAAAATCCGAAAAAAATCGCCAATATCAGAATTTGGCATCCTGGATTATACGGCACCTGTGTCGATTCCTTGTGTGTTATATACTGTTTAAATTAATAATCAGTAATTAAAATCATTGATAAGCTATGTATTTGCTTGTAGTAGGCAAGTATTATGAACAAAGTACTTCTGTTCTTGTGCTTCATATGAATTATCAAGAATTAAGCATTTAATTCTCACTTTTAGTATTGTAATTACAGAGTTGAAAAAAGTTTAAAAGAAATTAGCTTAACCAAATTCCTTAATTCACTTGGGCTAAATGAAATTATATATATTTTTAGACCATGGATAGAGAAAATGCTTTACGTGAACCATGTAGGTGTTACTCCATGAAACCTCCATGGATGATTTTGCACTATTCTTAAATACATATAATTAAAGATGGTACTTGTTTAACAAATGTTCAAATAACCATTACACAACCAAAAGAAGAAACATTATTAAGTAATAATATATATGAACGTAATCAAGCGGTCCAAATTCAAAGGGATTGTATGTAATTGCATGTTGGTTATAGAGAAGGAGCTATAGATTACAGTTCATGAAAATTATGAATGTAATGCATACCATAGTTCTAATTTATAAAATGATAAATTTGGCCAATCATTTATTTTGTGATTCGTAAAAACAAATTTTTAAATTAACACCAAGCATTGTATCAGAAGATTACTTGTAACAAAAGCCAACATTCACTCTTTTATTTACCAGATTCTAATAACTGTATTAAACAGATTAATGTATCCTCTTCGAAAATCAACAATTATTGATTGAATATTGAATATATATATATATATATATATATATATATATATATATATATATATATATATATATATAGTGCCAATAAAATCTATGTATTAAAAATACATAAAGGCACATATAAATTAGCATAAAATATAAATTAATATTGAAAAACATATGAAAAGGATAATTATAGACCATATAGTTTCATTAAAAAAGAAGTCTTCTAGGTAATGAAAAATTTAAAGGTGTCAATTATGATGCAAAACTACATTTATTAAACCGAAAGTTACAATGAATGTACACAGAACATTGATATCACAGTTATTTATCTATTAATTTGTAAACATTGGAATAAATGGAATCTAGTAAGATTTAATCCATTACATATGCTGTTGCTTATGAAGTTGATGCTAAGTAAAATACTCAGGCGTCATCTGCAATCAACTTGGGATGAATTTATTTTGAAAATTATACGATTATGCCATTGATTTTTTTTATTCCTATTCGTACTACCTTTCATTTATAAACTAATCAGAACATGCACCTCCCCAGAAATTGAATGTTTATTAAAATATTGTCCAAGCTCGAGAGTCAGACCCTGCTGTTACCGTTAGATTTTAATCCAATAACTTGAAATCAGCTTAAGCACGCCTATAAAGCAAACACCAATCAACCAACTCTTCGTTGACTAACATGCAGTTAATCCATTCCCAGACCGGATGTTGGCCGGATAAATTTGATTAATCACAGTGCAGAGAAATCCTCTCAGTAAGCGTCATCATTAGTTATGTGCTTTGACTTATAGTTAGACTAATTTGAGTGGACCGAGCATTGACTTTATAGCGCCAGCGATCATCCAACGCCAGCTAATCTTCCCAAAACCCTTGAGGTGCCTTAAGTGTAATGAATTAAAGTGTATAACCCTGGAGGATAAAAGACGGGATCCATCCGTCAAGTGCAAGAGAACATGACTTCATAATGGAAAATTTATTTGGATAATCATTCGCATAAAAGCGAATGCTAGAGATTATGAAGCCTGTAATGGCATTTATATAATGAGATATCTTACCGAACTATAAAACTTGTTCTTTTTCAACCCCATGATTACATTTTGAAAAATTTTAAGGCCATCACACGTTAATAAATCCTTTTTAAATTTTAATTTAATGATCTTTATCTATTAATAAATTTGTTAAAATAGGCATCATACATAGCAATTTCGTTTAAACATTAAAATCGTACTTTAAAGCATATATTTGTATAACGTAAAATGATTTTTCAAAGCGAATGTATTATGAGTAAAAATGTGTCATTATCAAGTAAATACTTTGTTAATTAGAAAGTAAACTGTATTAGGAATAAATTCATTAATTTTTTATTTGCTTAAATAATATTTATCCATGTAAAATGAGGAAATTATTACTTTCATTGTTAACAATTCAATTAGAAATTAAAGGTTTCAATATTTATATTGTTACATCTAGAATACATCAAACACAGTATGGCTAAAAATATGTAGCTACATATAAAATTTACAATTTCAAACTTTATTTTAATCTCTGTAAACAGATTGGCATTAATATCTAATTAAAGAGAGATTATTTTTTAAAGAGAAGATATATTTCATTCAGAACCAACTTTAATTCGACAACCGTTTTATTTGTTCTGCAATTAAGCAGATTTTCTCATTTAATATGAGTTAACACATTATGTGGTGACATTTGAGAATGCTTTAAAATCTGGAATCATATTTTTTCATTATAATTTTAACACTGTTGAATTTATACATGTGAATGGGAATAAAATAATTTTCGAACTAAGACAATTTATACTTATTGAAAAATGAAATTTGTAAATCTGTTTAAAACTGGAAAATTTAGCCTCTGTGTTACAATATTTGCTTAAGTTAGTAAAAATGAACTGTTCACAAATTACAGTTAAAAATTATAATAAATTTTATCCGTCAGTTAAGAAAATCTTTATCTTTTTAAATGCAATCCACTTTTAAATTCTATATAAAAAATTTGTGAGTTTCTTTTTATTAAGTCACTTTCAAAATGTTTAAATTATTGACAAAATATGATTTTTTATAAATCTTTGTGACAGTATCATATAATGAAACTAAATATATACATATTTTTGTTAACATTTCATAAAAATATTTCAAATGATAAAAAAAAATATTTATGGTTGTTAATGTGTATTAAATGATAAACTTTTACCCTTATAGTAACTTATAATATAAAATAATCTTTCTGGCTCTGAAAATGGGCCTTAAAGTTTCATTATCATTATTGATATTTTAACGTTCATGACAATAATAACGTTAACATTGAAAAGAGCATAAAACTTCAAAAGAGATATTTTTGATTTACAGTCGAAGTAAAATCGACTAAAGTTTATAACCACTCTACAGTATATTAGTCGTCATAATACAAGCAAAAAAAGGATTCCATTAATTTCTTTTATGCATGAAATATGAACTTCATTAGTTATATTAAATCAAGTATCTTTCTCCTTCTTGTTGCTGTATCAAATTATGTTTTTTTATGTATATATATTTTAACTATATTTTTATATTTTCTAGAATTTGTTTTTACATTTTTTAACAGGATGAAATTATGAATAATAATAATAATGCATTTTTTATTTTTAAGAACAGAAAGAAAATGGCAACCAAATAAAAACATGGAGTATCGTAACTTAAGCACAGAACAGTTTTCTTAAAGTGATAGATATTGTAGTCAATTTTTGCCACTACTGATAGACGAAAAATTGCTATTATGATTCTTCTTTCAGCTTACCCAATTGCTTTTGCGGGTGCATGCTTGAGAATTTTCTTGGTTATGTTCTAATTTGATGTTTCTGTTTCCAGTACTTAATTTTATTATGATGCAATCCATTATCAAATTAATTACTTTCCTGTGATGCGTATCTTTTCTTTTGGTTTTTAAAAATTAAAATTCTACGAAACGGTTATTCTTTTGTTCTCCTGTATTGTCTTCCATAAAGAAATTTTCAGAAGTTATTTTGAAGCAAGACAATGTTATGTTATTTTTTTAGCTTTTTAATAATTATAATGTTCCTTAATTTACCTTAATCGAGTATATAAGGAATTTCACGAAATGTACGCTAATTTAGCTATTTTACATTACGAACTTATCGAGAGATCTTTTGGGAAATTCTTCGTGAATTTGATAAGCAATATCCCATTTTAGAGATGAGTACAAGTATTACAAGAAAATTTCGCAGCCATCAATTTATTTTCAAATAATTCAGCAATAAATTAATCTTCTTCTTCTTCTTAAGCACGACAGCCCAGGGTGGGCCAAGGCTTTCCTCATAACATTCCTCCATTGTGTTTTCAGGGAGGCGACAGTTTGTTGTCTCCAATTTGTCACTTTCAGCACTTTAAAGTCCTCCTCTACACAATCAGTCCATCTAAGTTTGGGCCGACCCCTAGACCTGTTTGCAATGGGCCTATAATTAAAAATTCTTGAAGTCAAAGACGAGGGGTCCATTCGACAGATGTAGCCCGCAAATCTCAATCGACATATTTTGATATAATTGACGATGTCAGCTTCCTTAAAAAGTCTATAAGCGTGAAATTGTATCTGGGGCTCCAAACTCCATTCTCATTTACAGCACCAAAAGTCTTTCTTATGACTTTTCGTTCAAATATTACAATTTGATTTGACTGAGTCTTTGTTAGAGTCCAGGTTTCACATCCATAAGTGAGAACATGTCTTATGATGGTTTTGTATAGCGTGAATTTTGTAAATCTTTTGATCAGTTTCGATTTTAAGAGAGTTCCCAGTCCATATAAGTAGCGATTATCAGCAAGAATTCTTCTCTTGATTTCAGAATAAATTAATCATTTTAACTAATCTTTTAATCTTTTACATATCTTAATAGAATATTCATTAATTTTTTTTCTAACATTTAACATTTACAACTCCTTATTGATTTTGCAATTTTATTGCTGAACAAATACAGAATAGAACTAATGATTATTCAACAGAATTACGTTCGCAATTCTTAATAAGTTAATTTAAAGAAAAGAAAATGAAGAATTTTTTTCAGTAGGACAGGATTTTTAAGTAATGAAATATCAAGAAAAATATATTACTTTCGGCAGAATTATTTACTAAAGCGGGAATTGAATATGCAAATATATTCAAAACAAGCCGAAGTGCTTGCGTACTTCTTTTCAGGCATGTTTTTCCACCGTTGCTTCAATATATCTACAGTTGCCTGAAAAACAATCGCGCGCTGATAAGAAAGTTTGCAGCGCGCAAACAACAACACGCTTAGTACCAAACCTCAAAATATGTAAAATACTTTTGAGAGAAACCCAAGATCTTAAAGTAGTTTATGATTAAGTTTAGAACTATCGATCGGATGCTGAATTACAAACGAATGCATGGCCCCAGACTTTTAGAGAAAAGTGTAAAAGTCACAGCAGCTTTCACGGATGAACAAAAATTTAAAAGTTTCAGAGAAGAAGCGGGAATAATTTTTTATCAATAAAAAAAAAAAAACGGGACCTGAAATGGAAGAAAGGGATATTTCAAAATTTTCCTCGAAATCATAAAAACCTTTTTACTTCAAAATAGTAAGTTTGAAAGGCATTGGTATTAAACGACTGCGTTGTCTTTGTTGATTTCCCAGAGGCGATAGACGATATGTTTTTATTGAAAAATAGAGAAAAATGGCTTTGCGAACCCTATGAAAATAATATTTCTTCTTCATCGACAAGACATATTTTTTCTCGGGAAAAATGAAATCTTTTCCACTTACTGCAGTTTATTTTGAAGGGGTTTGGAATGAATTTAATTTGATTCTTTTTTTTATTTTCTTCGAAACAAAGATGAAATTCTCAACTGTTGAAAATTATTTGTGGTAAAGCCAGAGGGTCATATTTTTCAGCATTATTTTTCCAATAGATGATACTGATTTCTTTGCTTTTGTTCAAGGAGCTGCTTATTATTCACGCGTATTAAAATCTTCCAAAGTTTATTTACCTATTGCTTATATTTACTACTTTTGTTCTAGTATATAATTAAAAGAGAAAGTACAACACTAACTGCATTGCTTCCTGCTATAATTTTTTATAACATTTTATTTTTTATATTGCTGCTAATGATATGAAATTATTTAAATTCATTAAAATGTCTAAAAAAGAAGTTAGCTTTAAAAGTCAAAATATATGTTATGAAAATATTTTGAACGAAATTTTTTCTATATTGAAAAAATTGTGGATCATATAATTCTGTATCTCTCTCTCTCTCTCATGTATAATTTACAATTATATGATAAGTGACATTTTGATAGGACAAAAAAATGTGTTAATATTTGAATCCATGAAAATACACTTCCTTAGTGGAAGTAATAAATAAAAAATTTGATTGCAAACATAGTTTTACCAATAAAACTGCAGATATGAAACTAAGTGAAATAGAAAAGAAAATAGGATTAACTACATTAAATACATGTTACATATAAAAAGACTGCTAATTAAAAACTTAATTCAAAAAATAATCTGCTTACGTCATTCTATACTAGCTTCAACATAATATGATTAGTAAAATTGAACTTACATTTTTTAATAAAATGCATTCTATTTGTTATTTTGAATATATCTGAGTAAAGTAATACATTTTTATTACTATAAAATGCACATCTGTGCATGTCACACACACACACACACACACACACACACACACACACACACACACACACACACACACACACACACACACACACACATGCACACACACACACACACACACATTTTAAAGAATATTAATATTTTAAAATGAATGGATATACTTTATTTTCAAATCATTTTTTTTAATTCAACTAACTTTTATTATTTTTTATGGAAAATTACGAAAATATTTCCTCTTTCATATTTATTCCTGTTACTCCTTTCTGCTAGAAATTAGTTTTTCCATCAAAATCCTATTTCCTGTATATAATGGTATTATTTAATTTGTGATTCAATTATAAAATCACGAAATATTCTTTGTTAAAAATACCAGGCAAATTAAAATAATTTATTTCAGACTGATATTATTAGGTAATAATTTGCTGTAATTTCCAAAATAAAAGCAAATTTTAAGTCTATTATAAATTTTAAGTTTTTTTTACTGGACATAATGTAATTTTTTCATTCATTTCGTTGAAAAGAAGCCAAAAACATGAATATTTAATCTCTTAAATTCTAAAAGAGTTGATACCCTCTTAGGTTCACCTTAGTTTTGTGGTAAGACAAAAGGCTTTCGAGTTCATCTCCTGCCACTGTTGAATAATGGGTATGGATATTGCGCTTCTGTCTTCTGTATGCACATCTGTAAAAGTGGTTGATGGGATTTTTCCAGGTTTCTTCCCTGGCAACCAGTTAATACGACCCACTATCTATTAAAAGTCCTCCCTTCAGGCAATTTATACGATGGATATTAAAAAAATGGTCTACAGCAGTCTTAGATCATTAAACTCAAAACGCATATGCCTTTCATTGAATGTAATAATCGTAAATTATTAAATTAATATCTTTAAATATTCCAAAATTAAAATATGTCCATGAATAAATTGAATGGAATTCAAAATAATTGATAATTATCATATAGTTTGTATTTATCCGAGGGCTAATTAGACTAGAGTCTACTGCTTTAAACAGCAGACTCCAGACTAAATATCAAAGTTTGTAATCCAAACAAGTATTATCATTCGACCCCAGAGTGAAAGTTGATCCCACGAATTGTTGAATCAAAGATCAGTACATTAATTATTAGGTAGCTAACTCCTTAAATGAAACGCATTTTGATTTTATGATAACTAATATTATCGTATAAATCTCGAAAGTGCTGGATAAAGCAAAAGTTACTTTTTCATCGCCTTTCTGAAATATATATAATTTTACTATACAAAAATTAAGAAAAAATCTTTTTGTTTCAGTTTGACGACAGTAGTGAATTAAATATTTTTAAAAAAATTATTTTTACAGACTACTTTTAATTAATTTATTGTTTGAGAAAATTTGATTTTGAAGGTATTATATTGAGGGCTCATGGTGGTCCTAGTTATAGGACACCGATCTTTGTAACAGAGGGTCCTAGGTTAGATTCCAGCTACAACTGAATATTGTGTGTCTGCTTTAACTTAATGGGTGCTTGGGAGATTTCGGTTTGCCTCGATTGTGACATGCTAATATAGCCTACTGTCTATGAAAAGATCTCAATATAGATAATACGCGGTATATATTAAAAGTGCCTTACAGTGACCTATGGCTATTAGGCTGTAAGCTACGCGGTATCAAAAAGCATATTAACTAAATAATGCTTGGCGATGAAAATTATTCAAATTTGTGTTAACTTTATTCAATAATGCTTTTCTGTCAAAGTTACTAAGTTTTGCTAATGAAATAAATGAATTTTAATTATATTCACATTTAATAAATTGTACATTTCACTCATACAGCTTTATTTTCTAATTTTTGTGATACTATAAGATATACGTTTTCATTATTTTATTAAAGCTTAATATTCCAAATTTGATAGTTCATATTAAGTAAATTGAAGTCTCTTACATTTTTTATATGACTTGTAGATAAATTATTCGACACATTCAAGAAATTTTCAGGTGGTAAAGTAAAAAAAAAAAAAAAAAAAAAAAAAAAAAAAGAAGAAGGAAGTTTCGAATTTTTTTCCTTTGTGGTTTGACTGTAATTACAATAGAAAAGTCAAATGCTTTTCGTTCTTAATAAGTAGAGTAAAACAAATTTAAATATCTTAATAGTAAAATGCATAGTAAATGGAGAATATTTGCGTAAATTTATCATCATCCAAATATTTAACTTTGTATACTGAGCATTTATGGATTTTCTAAATATTTTCTGTAACGTCTTTAATAAATATAACATTAATTTTTTTCAATATAAATTTTCAATTGTTATTTCGACTTGTGTTTTTTTATTTCGTGTAATGTTACAATGTGTTTTGTGATTTCATTATCATAATTTTATATACTTATGGAATTCATTGTAATACTGTTGGTAGTGCTTAAAAGAATTATCATCATACAAATATCCTTTATTTAAGATTATTGTGGTAATTAAATCCCAAAAAGAATGTATTTTGTGATGCTTTACAAAAATTTTATATAACGACATTACATCACTGATGAAAATGTTTAAGAAAGAAGTACCGCTTATATTTACAACAATAATAAAATTACAGTAATGTTACGTCCCTTGTTGAAAAAATATTTCATCACAAATAAAGATTCATTGTGAAAATTTTAATCTTGAGCAAAATATATTCAATAAATGTAGGAAAATAAATTCAATAAACGACATTTGAATGAAAATTACCAGGAATTCCTATTGTTTTATGGAAACTCTATTCCGAGAAAAATTATTAACCTAGAGCGAGCAAGCATTTCTTGTAAAAGTGCTTTAAAATCATAGAACAAATACTGTTTTATTCTAGGTCACTTTTACATTTTTTTATTGCATCACTCTATTACATAAAACCTTTTTTAGGAAACTAATGGATTTTCTATAGTTGATAAAGGTAAATTTTGCATTAATATATATATATATATATATATATATATATATATATATATATATATATAATAAAAATTAACACGTAAATAAGTTTTTGGAAATTTAGTAATACATTTGTTCACAAGATGGCGCTGTCAGTACTTGAATTGCTTTCAAAATGAGCAAGGTCTTTAAATTAATTACGAACGATATTTGCTCATTTCCATATTTTTTCTGTCATCTCTTTCCCATTGCAAAGTACACAAATTTCTTTCTCCTCTTACAACATGCAAGTCCCTTTGCAGCTGCTTTTTTTAACAAGCAATTTAATTCGTTTCTTCCTCGTTTAAAAAATAAAAATAGAAAAATATTTTACAGTCGTTTAAAAAAAAAAGAAAAGAAAGAAGGAATTTTATTTTAGAGAAAACAAATTACATACATAAAAAATGCACCTTTTAGTGAAGAAAGGACGCATTAAATAACGCAAATGATATTTTTAATTATATCTACTCTTATTTATTCGTAAAAAGAATCATTTGTTAATGAACTAAATATACAACGTTTAAAGTTGTTTCTTCACGAGAGGTAAATACAAAAAAATCTTATTCTATGTAGTGTGGCAAATAATCAACAATTGGAGCAATTTTTAATCACCATAAATTATTCATAAACTATATTAATTTTGCAATGCTGTGAAGAATAATCTCTTAAATGAACAAGCATGTTAAGGAAATGAATTTAATTAAATATGGTGACATAATCCCAGTTGAAAATTAACAAATGATTTTAATTAAATGTGACGAAAAGAGGCCTTTTTAAGGAAGTTCAAGTACGGTTAATGTAAAAGAGGTTATTAATTAGAAACATTAAAATACTTTTTATGTGTACAGAATTTTATTATCAATGCATTCTTTAATAATTATGATTAATTGCTGACTTCTTTGTTTTTTTATTAATAGAAAGAAAAGCATTAAAGGTAACAAATTTTATCTTTAAAATATCTTGCATGTTAATTATTTATTAATAAAGTTAACACAGATTTTCTTTATATTCACCAATACAGTATAGTTAAAGAATGTGACAAATTATTTGTGCTGACATGTATTTTTATATCAATTTTAGTTTATAAATTTAAAATGTAAACGTTTATCTTTTTGAGTGCTTAGTAGTTTTGAGTGAACAAAATACAAAGCAAATACAGCTATATTAAGTTTAATATTTTCATTGATTTAGATTTCATTAAAAACGCTATTTTCTTTTTGAATATTATATTAATTTTGTAATAAATGAGAATAAATAAAATAAATGAAAGAATAAAAAAGTAAAATCTTTTAGATAAGTGCAATCTATAAATGTGTGCATTCACCTATAACCTCATATAAAATGAGTTTATAAGAAGCATGCATTTATATATCAATTAAATGCATTTTTTTATAATAAACTTACAAAATTTTGCGAATAGATTTTTTTTATATAATTACTTGATCACATATTTTTCTAGCATCAACCTAAAAGAAACAGCTTCTTTACAAAAACATTAATTCTGCTTGCATTCATCGACAAAATACTTAATTTAATTTCAATTAAAAAGCTTCTTTATAAACCAATTGTCGTAACATAATATATAACACAAAAATTACTTTATTTAATTAAAAGAAATGAAGTAACTAATATAACACAAAATATCTAGTAGTACAACATTCTGTATCAAATACAGCCAGAAACATATACATGAATTTACCTAGAAACTGAATTTTTAAAATTTATTATTTTTTTTCAAATAAATATCAAAATAATTTTAATAAACTTCACATTCAAATAATATCATTTATCTAATCTGTATTATTTCTTTAAATAGCTAGATAAAAATTTTAGCAATCAAAGAGAATCACAAGCTAAAAATATTTTGTAAAAGGTAGCAAATGTCTACATGAAAATTCCGATGCTTTTGCTGAAAATAGGGAAAATTTCCCGAGGGAAGGATTATGAAGTAGGGATTACTTTTAATCTTTGGGTCTGCATGCATATTTTAAAAGTTTTCTACATTGTAAACTTTAGATCCTTTTAAATTTTTGAGCAGTACATTATTTGTGTAGAGAAAGTAGTCGAAGAACAATGAATAAAACTATAACCTCTATCTTGCTATCTACATTTAAATTGTTGGTTGCATTAAAAGACGCTCAAAAGGGAATAAAAGTCTTCTGGGGTTAAAGTCCGGGAGAAATTGCTTGTAAAATATATATCAGCCGGATTTCAGGAAATTTTCTAATGGCAATATATTTTTCTGTTGTTTTATATTTGAAGTGATTTTTTTAAAATTAATGCTATTTTTTAAGTATTCATCTCTGTTTTTAAGTATATTGTTTTGATGTAAAAAATTTAAGAAAAGTAGAAGAGCTATAAATTAATTACAGGAAATTGATTTCTTAGTTTTAACAAATTTGAATTTAAATTCAGCAATGATATATGAGTAAAGAATGTACATTGTCACAATTTTAAGGAACAAATTGATTGTTTTTCGTTATCATCTAAAAGTTGTTAGATTTTCCACTGAACTTTATTTTCTACATTTTAAATTGACAAAAAAATATATTTTACATGTAATTATAAACAAGCAAATTATAATAAAAAGAATATGCATTCATTTTATCCAGTCAAGAACTTTATTAATAAAATTCATTATCCTCAAATACACACTATTGAATTTAGAGGAAAAAAAATGAACTGAAATAAGAATTGGAAAGTTTACTTAAAATGCGATTTGTTCCAAAGATCATTCAAGAATGAAATATTACCAAGAAAATATAGTATGTTGAGTTTCATCCTCTGTTTTTACAATAATTGTTTTTTCTTTTACATTACATTTATTTACTTTTATTCATAAGAATTAAAAAGTCCTTTTCCTGATGTGTGTCTTGATATAGTTCTTATAAAATTTGTAGTCCTTCTTTTAATATACATCAGTTTGGAGGAAAGAGATAATTCCATGATTTTGTGATTATTTACTTAAAAATATCTTTCACCAATCCTTTAAATTGTGAGAGGTCACAGAGTTAGATTATAATTTTCGTGTTCGATGTAGAAGCGGGTACCTCTTGCTTTGACGAAATATTTGGCGATAAATTTTACTTTCTAGTAATGCTGGTATTTTTAATGCTTTTACCAACGTCATTTTATGGTTGCCATTTTATAACTCACATCTTGGCGTAAAAAAATTACTAAAATATATCAAGGGACACCCGTTTGAAAAATTTAAGATATACAAGATACACTTAGCTAGATACAATGAGTTTTATAATTTTTTACCCTATAATTTTGTTATATTTCCATCGTAAAAACAAAATTACACTCTATACAAGATACACTTAGCCTTATAATTACACTTAGCTAGATACAATGAGTTTTATAATTTTTCACTCTATAATTTTGTTATATTTCCATCGTAAAAACAAAATTACACTCTATACAAGATACACTTAGCCTTATAATTACACTTAGCTAGATACAATGAGTTTTATAATTTTTTACTCAATAATTTTGTTATATTTCCATGGTAAAAACAAAATTACACTCTATACAAGATACACTTAGCCTTATAATTACACTTAACTAGATACAATGAGTTTTATATTTTTTTACTCTATAATTTTGATATATTTCCATCGTAAAAACAAAATTACACTCTATACAAGATACACTTAGCCTTATAATTACACTTAGCTAGATACAATGAGTTTTATAATTTTTTACCCTATAATTTTGTTATATTTCCATCGTAAAAACAAAATTACACTCTATACAAGATATACTTAGCCTTATAATTACACTTAGCTAGATACAATGAGTTTTATAATTTTTCACTCTATAATTTTGTTATATTTCCATCTTCAAAACAAAATTACACTCAATACATGATATACACTTAACCTTATAATTTTCTTTACAGCATAATTTTGTTATATTTGAATCTTAACTTATTCCAACAAATCAGATTCTTATACATGTAATTAAAACATTTCTGTGGTATCATTAATTAATTTTTCACTTGGATCTTTTTTCATTTTATGAAATTTTCTGATTATATATATATATATATATATATATATATATATATATATTTATTACATCGACTTAAATTACATCTGAATGAAGTTTTCTGTTTACGTCTTTTTGCGGGATCATTAAACAGCCAAAAGAAATGAATCTGCCAGGGTTTATTACTTCCTCAGGTTGCTTTCTATATCTATAAGTAACTTCTTTTCCCAAAGCAGCAAAAATTAGGAACCTTAACGTTGACGATTACTTAACTCGGGCGTTGGGCTCCACTGCGATGCTTTGGGTTTTATGACTTGGAAATACTCTCATAGGCCATCTCGCCTCACTTCCGACCTTCTAGCAGCAATATGGGTAAGAAAGGAAGCACGCAGGGGGAAGCAGGGGAGCAGATAAGCACGCCATTGATGATAAATCTTCCTCGACTCCATGAATTAAAATAATGCATCCGCGAGACTAATGGTAGGGAAAATATTCCCTCCTTTTTTTCCCTATACCTCTTTCCCCTTTCTTCCACGTTCTTGTTGTCTTTCTCTTTTTAGGGTTTTAATTAGTAGGAGTGGAAAAGTAAGTGTGCGTTTTCTATCCTTTTGCCTCTTTTACTTTCAGCACGAAACAAAGTTTAGTCATTAATGGGTTGAAAGATCATGAGGGCGTTATTGTCTCAGCCTAAGCCATACGTCTGGAAAAGCGGGTTTTAATCTGAAAACTGTTTTGCCAATGGATTTTCGAAGGTTTGTTTATTGTTTTGTTCTTTTGAAGAATGGGTGCTTAGATTCTTTGCTAAAGGTTTGTTGATAATTCTCCCAAGTTTTATCTGTTCATCTGTAAGAATGACTGCATGAATATTGTATAAACAAAATTATTTAGATGGAAACGTTTAAATGAATACTAAAAGAAATGTGACGATGTCACAATAGATCAAATGAGAATTGTAAGATATTTTTTCGTGATTCAGCTTGAATTCGCTGAGTAAATACTGTATGTGAATATACTCAACATTAATTAGTGATAATATCATAAATGTGATGAGCAATAAATATTTACAATGGTCTTCTTATGTAAAAAAGAAACTAAATTAATTTATTAACTAAAAAAGAGACGTTCCATCCAAAGAAATTACAAAACTTAACTATCTTTTTAAAATATAAATAAATCATGACGACAAAATAAATGTAGCATTTTTGTATTGTTGAGAAACAAATCTTTTCCAGAATCAAATATTAGCACATTAAGTACAAGATTAAATGTTACATAATTAAATATTACATAAATAATGCCGTAGTTATAAAACAAAAATGTCATATGAAATTGAATAACGATAATTTTTAACATCACTTAATGAAATATTATCATTAAGTTATGTTAAAAATTATCATTATATCGTTATTATATTATTATAATAATATTATGAAATATTATATTAACTTAATGAATATTAACAATGCCAAAAGTTCAAAAATATGTTCAGCAAAATGATATAATAAATAAAAGTCTACAAGCGAAAAAGTTCTATTCCATCAGAGTTTTCTTTTTTGCTAACCATGTTGTTGCACTCATTCGTTTTATGGTATTGCAAAACAATGAATTAAATAATTAATGTTATTTAATTAACACATGATTAATTAAATAATCTATAAAATTTCTGGCACTGCTATACAAGAAAGAATTTCTGAAAAATATATTAATTGAAAAATGTTTGAATTTTATTGGAGTAATTCCAGTAACAAAACATATATCTCAAATTTAAAATATGTAAATGGTAATTCGACAAAGATTAGTTTAATTTCACGTTTATTTTATTCAATACATTATTGCTTTTCGAGTATCACTTTACATAAATTCCTAGTTTTAAAAATCATTCAAATTCCTTAAAATAATTATTTTTGCAAAGTTTTTTAAAAATTTCGTTGATAATTTGATAGACAAAAATAGTTTTGTAATTATTTATTTGTTTTATTAAGAGAATATTATGTGAAATGTACACTTAAAAAGCATAAAACAATAAAAGCGAACTTTTTTATAATATCCTTTTCTTTATATGATGTCAAAAATCGTGTTTTTATTAATTTAATATGAAAGTGAAACAACAAAACGGGCAATATAATATTCTTTCTTTCAAATGTACTTAAAGGTATTTCTTCTTTTCGTGAATATTATTTAATGCACTTTATATAATAAGAAATAACAGTAAACAACAAACAATTATGACTTTGAATTTCCAAATTTGTTTTAATAATATGAGAAAAAAACTAAGTTACCATTCGAAGCATAAATTTACTAAACAAATGTTAAAAACTGACTAAAGAATTTAAAAACAAAACCATAATTTAAATAATTAATTATATGAAAATTTAAATTAAATAAAAATTCAAAATATTCCCTTATGAAATGATAATTACAAAAAAAAATAGTAAAATGATTTCAAAATAATCGCAAAAAGATCAAAATTACTTAGCATTTTTTGATTATCTACTTCCTTGAAACATAGCTAACATAATTTATACTAATCATTTTTTAACCTTCAACATTTTAGTTTTTGAACATTTAGAATTATTTTCGTTTACGTTTATCTTTAAATTAAAAAAAACTTTGTAAACATCTCAAATTTTGGGTAAATTTATATTATAAGATTTGATAAATAATTTCTCTCTAATGAATATTTTTTACATTGGATTATTTATTATCTTATGTATATATCGATAAATTTATGTCCTTTTTCAAGTTTTTACTTTTCGGATTCTGAAAGTGGCAAATAGCAAAAAATTTATCTGCATTTTAAATACTTATTATTTTTAAAAAAGAAAAACATATTTCTTCTCTGCAACTCCAAATAGCACACAAGAGCTAAAAAGGGAAAAGGTCAATAAAATTTTTTAAAGCAAGTATTTATAATAATCAGGGAAAAACAATTAGCATAAAATTTCAAAATATCTGACGCGATAACATTTTTATAAAGAAAAACCCTTGACTTGATTCTCAAATACGTTTTAAAATAAAATTACCATATTTGATGAAAAAAATAAATAAATGAAATAGTATCCTCAAAATTTTAAATGCTAAAAATATATCAATGAATATATTATAAAATTGAAAAATTTCATCTTAAAAATATTTTGTTAAAAAAATATTGTATTATAAGAAATATTTCTCAATATTCTTTCAACATAAAAAAAACTGTGAAATTGAATTATTTTATTCACATTTAAGATTTTGTCACCGTCCTTAGGAATCTATTTTCGCATTAAAAAGCCATTTCAGTTGCATTGTATTATAGGGAGACTGGCCCATCCTCGTTTCGCAATATTTCCAAGCAGTGCCAAATATCGATTCTGTCATTTACATATTAGCACAAACTTCATACATATTTCTATACGGTATGCGCATCGAGACGTCATTACTTTGCATACATTACAGCGCACACTTATGACCGCCGCGCACACGTCGGAAGGCCATAAAACAGCATGGAAAATAGCCCTGTACACTAATGCTTCGAAATATCCTATTTATAAAAATTGCTCCTTGGTGAAACAACTTGATCTTCATAAAAAAAATAAACATTTAATCCACCATACCCATCCGAGCCGATGTAATATGGCATTTTTATGACCACCAGCTCCCCATGGGTGTCTCCCCCTGCCATGGCTGTAATGGGTGTTGTGAGAAGAAGAAATCGCAGATTCAATGGCAAGTTCAGGAAATGGAATGAGTTATCTTGTTTTCTTGGTTCCGAATAGACAAGATAATGGGATAGGATGTGGATCTTTATGAATGTGTTATATTATCAAATATTGTTTGGGGAATTGATTGTATAATATGAAAAGATGGACAAATACAAGTATTTTTTCATTATCAGAGGTGTTAAAGAAAATTAATTCCTCGTAGAAGCTTGATATTTTTCGATTTTTTTATTTAATGGATGTTTTATACATTATTAAAATTATATACGCAAATGTACTTTTACTACAACAGTTTTATTTCATGTCAAATGTATTTTAAAACTTATATTATAAATTTATTTTAAATAAATTTAAAAATATTACATTGTTTTCTTTATTTAAATTTATATTATTTCTAAAAATTTTTAAGGAACATTTTTGTGTGTGTTTTGTAAGAAAGGTTTAATAGCCTCTATGACTTTAATAAACAGTTAAGAGTAAATATTTTAATAAAACTGAATTATTTTCTAATGCAGAAAAAGTATAGTAACATACAAAAAAGTTCCGAATGGAAGAAGTTCTAGGAAATTTTAACAATTTCATTAGCATGTAATAAATAGAAAACAAAGAAGTAAACAAATATACTTTAAAAATATTTGCAATCAAATTTTGTTTCGGAAAATATTAATATACTTCTAATAACATGCTATCATACATTGTTTTCCCACACAAAATAATCCATTTTGAACACGAATATAAAAATGAAAGTGCTTTACAATACAGCACAATCTTTTGTGTATTAATGTGTTTGGAAAAATATGTATTTTTATTTAAGTGTATTGTTTTACGCGATCAATTTTTTAATCATTACATTTAGTATATATTTTCACTTTTAAATATGTAATTGTAATATTTATAATTACGCTTAGATATATATATATTAGGAAATATGATGCAATTGATAAAATTAAATAGTTTAATAATAAAAATTGATTCCATTAAATCCATCCTTAATTCTATAATTCCAGTTTTTAAAACTCATATTTCTTAAATTGACTGATGATTTACTGACAGAAATAATTCATTTCTTAATCGAAACAATTATTCTGAAGAATAGTGCTAATTAGTTTGTATTATTGGTAATAAATACAACAAAGAAAGTATGACTTGTGGCTAGGTTGTAAGGTTTAAAATTATCAAAAATAATTCCAATCTTTTTAAGAATTATGATTAGATACCGCGAATAAAGGTAAAGAAAATAAATAAGATTATTAGCGGTGTAAAATTAGACTAGATTATATTTTGCAAAATTATCATTACCATAAAAAATTACCATTCACTTTAATAAAAAGATTTCCGTGAAAAAAATTTCTGGGAGAAAAGATTAATTAGCTTGCATTAAACTCTTATGAATATTATCTTTTATCTCAACTACAATATTTAAGGATTTTAATAACAAAACTATATTACTGAAAGGCAATTTATGGCCTTTTACAATTTTGAATTTCTAGACTTACCATTTATCTTTTATGCTGTTAAATTAGTTACCCTTTTCATAAAAGTTTCCCGATTTCAAATTAGATAATTTAAGTAATTATTTTTTTAAAAGTAGACTATTCCAACCAAAAAAAAATGTTTTCAGGTACGATATCTGAAGCATCACGTTTTTTGCCCATATTGCTTAGGAAGTAATTTACGTTAATACTTCAAAGGTTAATAATAATTATTCTAAAAGAGGGAAATGAGGAAGGGCGGGGCCTGATCCAGAAAATTACTTGATATCTAACGAAATATTTCGAGGAAAAATGTTACCTACACACAATCTTAAGTCCGTTACCACCCTTTAAACATGAAGTAATTTCCCAACTTTGGATTGGACTTGCATGCTAGAACGTCATCACTTAGATTCCATAGCCCCACCCCTCTGTCGAGTTATCACAAATTTAGCCTTTTATTTGTGGAATGTTATTGAAAAAATGTTCCATACTCAGACATGTGTGTGCCGTTTTTGTTTCCTCGATTGAGGGAAGCAGTTAGTTTTTATTTCCGTTATAAATAAATTATAGGCTGGTTACGGTAACGGCAGATGAGCTTAGTGAATAAAATATCTTATAAATCAGTACATTTTTCTCAAAATTTAATATGTTAAAAGTTTGAAAGGTTATACTTTACTGTAATTAGTCTTTAGGAGGAAATTTTTATTTAAAGATTAAGTCATTCCAAAAATATACATTTATGAGAAAATTACATTGATAAAATTGAGAAAACAAAAATTACATTCAGAGTAAAATAGAAGGTGTAAATGATTAAAATTTAACAAATTTTCAAAACTTCAATAATACAATTGAGAATAATGTATGCAATTTTTTGAAAACTTAATTTATTCGCTTGAGTGAAATTTCCTTTTTCAGTCAATGTCTTTGGAAATCATTTTGAGAGCTCATTCTAGAGATTGTGCTTAATAGGTCCAAATAGTTTCAACAAACCAGAACAGATTATTAGCAATCGAATGTAGATCTTAATATTTCATATAACGATATTATCACGACATTTAAATTATAACTATGTCAGTTGTCTATAAACATGTCTCATTCATTCATTAAATTTTATTACAGATTTTAGCGAAAAAGCGCCTTTAGCGAAATAGGTAATTATATTTCAAAGTATGAATAACAAAGCAGACTGATGAGTTTTATATCAAATTTGCTGAAACTTCAATTTGAGAGATTTTAGTTATAAATATTTATTTGTGGGTTATAAATATTTGAAAATATAAAGTAGACAAAAGGAGGTTAAATGCCTCTGCTGATTTCCGAATTAGTTTATAAATTAGGTGAAGGAATTTAATTATTTTTTTAAATACATTATTATTTATAAACAATCATTAAAATACTTACAACACTCTTGCAATTAAAAAAATTTTTAAATCGTAGAAGAAACCACAAATTCTTTTCAAATGAGTTAACCACAAACTGTTTAATATTTTATATTCTAAAATTATCGATAACACGTTTTATATTCCTTTAATATATTTGCTCATAGAATTTTTTAATTATTTTGTTTTATTTTTCCTTCTTAAATTTGATATTCAATATGCGAAGTTCAAGATTAAGGAAACTTATTGCACATATTGCATTAAAGTTAGTGGATTATCATTCTTCATATAAATATATGTTAAAGTAAAATTCATAAATTACCATTTTGAATGCAATGTGTTTGTTTTGCGGCTAAAATACATTACACAATAGTCAACTACATTTGAACACCCTTTATATAATTAAAGAACATTTTAAATTTTAACAATTACACGCTAGAAAATTTGTTTAGAGTGTTATTTTAATAGATATCTTAAATAAGAAAGTAGCAAGAGAGAAATACACTATATTTATAAATCTTACAAACATTTATAGTTCTTACAAGTACAAGTAAAGACAATACATATTTGAATAATATGTACACTTTCAATTAAAAATACACTATTAATTGAGTACGCGATAGGGAAAATTTTAATTTCCGTCATGTCGCAATTAGTTTTAAAAATAAATTTTGAAAAAGTAATTAAAGAAAACAATTAAACAAATTATTTAAGCGAGATTCAAAGAGATAGATTTTGAATCTTGAAAACTCATTTATTTTTATAAACGTTTATTCAATTAAAGATAAAATTTATGTTCTGTATTTTTAAATAAAAGAGTAAAAGATCATGGTTTTAATTCTATATTTCATAATATAGATAACATTTGATTTGAAATTGTGCATTAATATTTTAATAAATATAAATGTTTTAGATTGATAATTTGAAGTGATATTTAATTTTCACCAATTAATTTTGATGCTTATTTTAATTATAATGATGTTTAAAAAGAAAAACTATCAGATTTGAAATGCAAGATTATATCCGGGTTTCTGAAAAATGTATTTTCTAATTGTTGGAAGAACTAACAATTAATACATTAGCACGCTAATATGTATGTGTACACTATATCCAGCAAATTATTATATAGCAAATACATAAAACATTCATTTAGTTATTTGAAACTTAATAGAAAATAATATGTTTTTTATTACTGAAAGAAAATAAAAAATTGATGTTGAATATGAATAATTTTATGGACAATAATGGAAAGTATTTTCCATATACATTTTCTATGAACTGAAGAAATATAATTTCTAAAGACACATATAGAAAATAACTCTCATTTCGTTACTTAAAATTATTTAAGATTTATTTATTTATTTGAGACTTTTGCAACAAATACAACTATTAATAAGCAATAAATATCAAGTGCAGCAAATATCGCAGGAAAACTTATTAAATATAACAAGAAAAAGCAGCATAATTACATAAAATACAGATTACTAGGTAAACAGTAAAGTTATAAAATTTTGAATTCAATCTTCTTCATTAGTACGCAGAGATTTTAAATAAGTTATACCATTTTAAAACAGTCATACCATAGAAAAATAGTTTATACTATATTTGAAAACATCATAACTGTTTATTCGAAACAATTTACTACAGTTTTGACAAAAGCTTAAAAGAAAACATAAAAACAACTTTTGAATTCAATTTTAAAAAATATAAAATTATTTTTAAATAATACCTACAATGAAAGATTTTATTTTACTAGGTATATAGCAAATTTGTAAAACCGTGAATTATGCTTTCTGGATTAGTAGATAGAATTTTTAAATAAATGAAATCTCATTTGAAAAACTTGAAAAAAAGATGATGATTAATGATAAGATTAATTATCTAAGCTTTCTGAGTTCTACATTAATAATTATAAGCTCAAGAAATTTGCATCATAAACAGTTATGCACATTACATTCATCTGAAAATATAAAAATTCCTTGGGAATATAATTAATACGATTTATCTACGTATAAATTGTTCCTGAATTTAAATGAGAAATTTATATTTAAACTTGACACAATTATAAGTGTATTTTTTCATTATTATTAGATAAAAGGGCAACGTTATTAAATTCTCCCTAATAAGATTACCACAAATAATTGTAGCTAATAAACTAGTGATAAGAAAAATTAATAGTTTATTCTTCATAAAACTTAAAACAATTAAAAAATTCTTGAGGTTAAAAGAATTGTAAAAATAAATAAACTTTTAGTAGGCGCATTTATTAAAAGTAAAATTTAGAAAAGCTTGCAACAAAATGAAATGAAAGTACTTACTTCAAAATTACTTACATTAAACTAAGTAAAAAATCAATTTTGTGTGAAAGAATTTCCTCAAGGTAGATTCGGATTTTCTACGAGAATAAAAGGGTTTTTTTTTAATACGGCTTAGCTTTATGTTCTTTAATGATTGAATAAAAAATATGTTCCTGATTTAAGTAAGACTATAGCTTAAAAATAAAAATTCAATGTGGGAAATATAATTAATGAAGTTAAAAGTAGAAGAGAAAATTTGAGAATTATTATATATCATAAATATTAATATATTTTATTATTTTATATCCTAGATATTAATTATTTTTCTTGTGCTACTTTTCCGTTTCAGGAAAAAGCATTCTATATTCCAATTATACATATTAATAAGAAATTGTATTTTTAAAATTTGCACTCTATTTTTAGTACCATTTTATATTTAATTGATTTGAATAAAAATTTTAAGAACAGCTTTTTTTATTTGTATTTTAATGATATTTGTATTTCTTATCATTTTTTGCAAAGAAAAAATCTTAATTTAAAAATACAGTAAGTTGTATTAACTCTTAATGCAACCGTCTTATATTATAAAACACAAGGGCTTATTGGGCTTGATAAGAATTCTTAAAATAAAATTGGAAACAGTTTAAATATATGAAAGAATTACAATGCCATTGGAATCCTTTATTCACAAAGAATTCAAGTTGAGGATTATGAAACATGGTAAAACAAATAATTTCAATGAGTTGTACAAATTATTTTTTCTGTACGTTACAAAACTGTTTATATACATCCATACCATATTTTATTCGATTAATTTTAATCTGAAGAAGACAGTAGAGAAGACGAATATGATCGCTATACTTCAGCTAACAGTCTTTTCGACTAAATTCAATAATATTTAAAGAAATATTTTTTAGATTATCATTAGTAACTTTAGGAATTCAATTAGCAAATTATATTTTATTTACTTTCAATAGTTTACAATCGAGAATTAAATTTTACAATCTTCAATCAAATGATTTTTTGGCGATTTTTATGACGCCAAGATGTGACTTACAAGAGACCGATACACAAAATCTTTACAAAGATAGCATTATCTGGGTTATTGGAAATTGAATTTTATGACCAAGATGTATCAACGCATTTTTTTACCAAACCAAGGGGTACCCAATTCTACACTGAACTCCTTAGAATTAATTTCATCGTATCCAATTCAATAATCTTTTTCTGTTAAAGCAAGATTGAATGTACCAATGGTGTAGGAATATTGCACTTCCATCTATCATTCCAATTAAAAATTAAAGTACTGGTATTTTGAAGAATCAGACTAATATTTCACCTTATATTCTGCTTTTGTGACACTTCACCTCTCCCTCTCTCTTCCTTCCCGAGAGCGCCCCTGGCGGGGAGAAGGAAAGACAATCAGTTAGGCTATTGTTTTCGAACTCGCAACATGTGCTTTAATCATCCTTTTCATTTTGTGTTTCTGTTTGTATTGTGTGTAACTAAACTTTGAATGATTAAATTATTGTTACACTAAAGGCTGTTTTGATTATACCCACAACCACCGGACACATTGGCGCCCAACCGCTTTTCAAAATTATAGCCTTTATTACAAACAGAGACCTATTCTAAGTTATCGAAAACAAAAGCTTGGCTCATGTTTTATTTCAGGCGAATCGAATCAAAACTACTCTGAGTATATGATCGAATAGTAAGTCCTGCATTTCCTGTGTTACTTGAACAGTATTTTCATCCTGAAAAACTGATTTCAAGGTATAGTTGGTTTTCATCCCGAAAACAAAAGTCATTAAAAGGTACTGTGATGTTCATATTTTTTCCTAAATTTGAAAGTGTTATTATAAAATAATTTAACTTGTGTGATCAATTTTAAAAGGAATCATAACTACTATTGAAATTGCTGATCACAGTTTAATAAAAAAAAAAAACTAAATTTAATTGTTTAGTTTGATACTCGCTTTCTTTTCTAAAGTTAGTGATAGACATAAACAAAAGAAAGAGATAGCTTACTCATCGTTTTCTGAATGAACAGTGTCCTTGAAAATAAAATATTGTTCTTAAAAGTTATTTTTCTTTCTTCATTTCGAATAGCATTTGAAATAAATCATTTTAATATTATTGTGTTGAAATTGTATTTTAGAAGCCTTCCCGGCAAACCAGAAATTGTTAATTTATGGTGTGTGTTCTAAATTAGAACAAATATTCTATTTGATATCAAACTGTATTTGCCAAATCCTTGGTAATGTTTACATTTGTGTTTTCGTTCAGTCTAAAATACATAAATAAATTAAAATTTTGAAAATAGCATTAGCTTAAGATGTGTATTTTTTTTCCTATTTCACATGGAATTAAGAATTGTTTGATTTTTTCTTTTTATTTGAAAGGATAGATTTTTTGTCATCACGATTTGAAATATATAAATGTATATTATTTTATTTCTGAAAGAATATTAAAAAGGTTTTACGAAACACAAATATATTGTATGTATGATTGATTGTTTCATGAAAGTAATGTAGTTTTCAATGTATTCACATACATTCTAATTATTGAATTTTAATTGATAAATTAAATATTGCTAGAACTTGTGAATATTGAATATATTTTAAGTGTTTTATTTAGAATGATTTCGTGTTATTGATCAATATATAAATCTATATAGTGTTATTTTTACATGATTCATTTTAGAATAATTGAAGTTACTTTCGATTATAGAAAACAATACTCATAGGTGTTATTTGCTGTTTGAATACTTATATAAATTGAGTTTAAATTATATTTTATTGATTGCCATATACTGTATCAGAATAAATGGTACAAGAGTTTTAAACTATGGTAAATTGTTTTGCAATTTAAAAATGAAATCGAAAGTGTTCACTAAGTTTACTGAATATACGTATATGTATAAAATTATGTTATCATAAGTAATATTTGTCATAAGTAATTATTGCTTTTTCAATTATCAAATAAGATTTTTACATAGTTATTTATTTTAGTGATTGAAATTTGATTTCTGGGTAAATTTTCATAATTGATGTGTAAGACTTTTAACTTGTGAATTTGGTTTTCACTTATTAATTATTCTATTTACAATTGTTATCACAAAAGTTGGTTTAAGGGAGTTTTGCATTAAACATTTCTAGTGACTTTTACAATTTTAAAAATGTGTCAATGATTAATATGTTAAAATTACTTTGAACTATAGTTTTATTCTGTAGTGAAAATAAACTAAGTAAAATTATTTTAACCAATTTAAGTACAGTGAGTTTAAATTTTGCTCGGAATTGTAAGATATTTACAAGAACCATTATGTTTTCATTTATCCTCAAACTTTAATAGACATTTAAGACTTTCGAAATTGGAAACTTTCTACGATAGACTTAAGATGGCATATCTCGCAAAAGGTCGAAAAGAAGATTTGATATTGTTGGCTGAGGAATTGGGCTTGGATATTGGGAACAACATGAAAGTAATCCAGCTAAAGGATTTAATCGTCAAATCTGACAAGTATGATGAGGAATTAACGAAAAACTTATTATCCAGTATTATTGAAGAAAGAGTATCAAAAGAAGAGCAGGAGAGATTAGCAAGTGAACGTATAACACAAGAAAAACAAATAGAGGAAGCCAGAATAGAAAAAGAAAGAGCCCATGAACTTGAAGTTCTCAAGCTACAACTTGAAGTCCAAAAGTTGTCTTCGCTATCACCGGTATTACCCATTCAATCAAATGATCTACCAAAACTTGAGTTAAAAAAGTTAATTCCTAACTTTAATGCAAAAGAAGACGACATCTCTTTATTTCTCAATCTTTTTGAGAGACAGTTAAAGTTTCTAAAGATTCCTGAAAATCAATGGATCGCTTACCTAGTTGGAGTTCTTCCAAGTGATGTGACAAAAATAATCGCCCGCGAGCCAGAAGAAAAAGCTGAAAATTACAACTATATAAAAGAGATCTTGTTAAAAAGATTCAAATTAAGCGCTGAACGTTTCCGTCACCTATTTGTGACACATAAAAAGAATCCGGATAGTACATGGAATGACTTTTATTTTGAAATTCAAAACTATTTTGAAAATTGGATAAAAGAAGGAAAAGTAGACACGTTTGAAAAATTGAAAGACCTTATGATAACCGATCAGATCAAGAAAAAATGCCCTCCTGAATTTAAAGAACACTTTTTGGATGAATGGGGTGACATCACTTCTCCAACTGATTTGGTAGAAAAACTCGATGCATACGACAATCTTCGTCACAAAGCTAATAAAGAAGGACCATCAGTCATTAATAAGAAACAACTCCCCCAAACCAGAGAAGAATATCCCAGATTCAACTCTGTCCGAAAAAACGTTAAAGGCGGAAATATCGACCAGCTTAAGCAGGACAAACCTTCTCCCGTTTTTTGCTATAATTGTCGTACGCCTGGCTATATTAAATCAAACTGTCCGAATTGTTCCAAATCTGAAAAGAATCCCGCTCGTTTTCACAGTATAAAGTTGAACAGTCTCTCAACATCCAACCAGATGGCAATATTAAATATAAACATCAATGGAATGTGGGGTACAGCTTATGTGGACACGGCTGCAACTCATACTATAGCTGGTGAAACTCTCTACCACCTTCTTAGAGAACAAGGAATACATTTCCAAAAATCAGTCCTCGACATAACTTTAGCAGATGGCAGCCATTCAAAAAAGGAAGTACACAAAGCCTTCGTTAAGGTCTGGATACAGAGAAGAAGATTTTCAGTACCAATTTTTGCTATTCCAGACGCACAGAGAAATAATACTCTACTTGGAATCGACTTTATAGAGAAAACAGGGATCGTTCTAAATCTTAAAGAACACTCGTGGCACTTTAGTGATAGACCGCATAAAACTTTCTCATTTGCAAAACTCGATGTTCCAGTGAATTGTGGTTCACTCCAACCAGATTCTCAAGATCATTCCTCTGAAATTGAAACAAATACTAATCCAACGAAACAGTGGGAAGATCTATCTGAAGACAATTCCTTCATAGACTTAAATACCACTCTTCCAGAAAATTCTTTTATACTTCAAACAGAATTTGCAAAACAATGTTCTAATTTCATTGGGAGTAAGAGTGATGAAAACTCAATGTTCCTTCGATCAGATGAAGGGGAAAATCTCAACTCCAACCAGAGGAGACAACTTAATGCTTTGTTGAAGGAGTATGAAAATATCTTCCAACAAGGGGGAGAAGCAACAACTTATATCGAACACCGAATCGATACAGGGGATTCAGCTCCAATTGCTTCACCTCCCTATCGACTCTCTCCAGCCAGAAAAGATATCTTGAGAAAGGAAATTGAAAAGCTTCTTGCCTTAGGGATAATAGAAGAATGCGATTCAGCATATGCATCACCAGTAGTGCTCATACCTAAACCAAATGGTGAATTTAGACTTTGCATCGACTACCGTAAGCTCAATGCTGTCACCAAATCAGATCCATATCCGTTACCACGAATGGATGATCTTCTGCACAATGCTAAACAAACCTCTTTTATGACCACTATAGATTTGCGATCTGGTTATTATCAAATTAATGTACGTCCGCAGGACAAAGACAAAACTGCTTTTGTATGCCAACTTGGTGTCTTTAGGTTCAACAGAATGCCTTTCGGACTTAAAACAGCACCAGCTACATTCCAGCGTCTAATGGACATTTTTCGAAATGGACTAAAGGTTAATACGCTTGCTTACTTAGATGATATCATAGTATTGTCTCCCACTTTCGAGAGTCACATCCAAGACTTACGTTTAGTATTTGAAAGACTCAAGCTGTTTAATTTACGAGCTAATCGTGAGAAATGCAATTTTTCTTGTGCCAAAGTTAAATACCTTGGGCATTATATAACCAACTCCGGTATTGAGGTAGACCCAGCTAAAGTGGAAGCAATTATTAGTATTCCCTCCCCAAAGAATGTAAAACAGGTGCAATCATTTTTGCAAACATGCAGCTGGTATAGACGCTACATTCCTCAATTTGCTGAGATTTCTTATCCCTTAAGCAATCTCACTAAAAAGCGAACTACTTGGATGTGGGGTGAAAAAGAGCAAAGTGCATTTGAATTTCTTAAGAAATGTTTGATTTCACCACCAATTTTAAAACAAATGGATGAATCAAAACCTTTTGTAATAAGATCAGATGCGTCAAATTATGCTTTGGGAGCTGTCTTACTACAAGGACAAGGTCCTGAAGAGCACCCGATAGAATATGCAAGCCGTTTACTGACGTCGGCTGAACGTAACTATTCCACAACGGAAAGAGAAGCGCTTGCAGTGATCTGGGCCCTTGAGAAGTTTAGAGGATATATCGAAGGTTCAGAAGTTACTGTGGCATCTGACCACCAACCTTTAAAATGGCTCTTAAGCCTCAAATCTCCCACAGGTCGTCTTGCAAGATGGGCATTGCAATTACAATCTTACAACCTTAAAATAGAATACATTCCGGGTAAAGCGAACGTCATTGCTGATATGCTTTCCCGCCCAAATTGTGTACATGAAAGAGCAACCTGCGAAATCTGCACAATTATCGTTGATTTGCCCGCCAAAACAGCAAGCGATCTGCGTGCAGAACAAATGAAGGATGGCGATGTAAAGAAAATAATAGATAGTTTTGAAAGTAATTCAAAAGACGAAAATTTTGCAAATTGGACTCAAAGAGGTTATATTATGAATCAAGGTGTATTATATCATTATTCCGAAGAATCTGACTCGGAGGAAGCACAATTAGTAGTTCCTAATCATGAGCGTGAAAGAGTACTGAAAGAACATCATGATGCTCCAACAGCAGGCCATTATGGTGCAGATGGTACATATCAAAGAGTTTCTAAGAGATATTATTTCCCAGGAATGCGAAAATATATTACAAACTATGTTAAAAATTGCCTTGATTGTAATAGGTTCAAACCATCAAATCAAAAACCTGCAGGCTTATTGAGAACTCCAATCTACTCACAACGTTTTGAAACTTTGGCAATCGACTTGTTTGGTCCCTTGCCTGAGTCCCCAGAAGGGAAAAAATGGATTTTCATTGTGGAAGATACTGCAACAAAATGGGTAGAACTTTTCGCACTGAAAAACGCTACCGCGAGAGAGTGTGCTACTGTGTTGATGGAAGAAGTATTCCTGCGTTTCGGAATTCCAAGAAGACTGATAAGTGACAATGGTTCACAGTTTGTCAGTGCAGTTCTTCAACAGGTTTGTCATCTTCTTGACATAAAACAAATACTTACTCCAGTTTATTGCCCACAAGCTAATCCTGTTGAGCGGAAGAATAGAGATCTCAAACCGAGATTGGCAATTTTGGTTGGAGACAAGCACACTGAATGGGTACAAAAACTTCCGACAATACGTTTTGCATTGAACACAGCTGTATGTGACTCGACAGAACACACGGCTGCGTTTCTACAATTCGGAAGAGAACTTAGAACCCCTGATGATATCCAACATGATTTGCGCACAGTTATTCACAATGACAACTTCGTAGCGGAAATAACTCCATATTTGAGAAAATTTGCAAATATTTCAAAAGAGATTAAAGACATTGTTGAACAAAAACAAGATCAAAGGAAGAAATATGCTGATCAGGATAGAAGAAAAGGTCACCAGTTCAAACCTGGAGATCAAGTATGGGTAACCTTACATCCTCATAGCAACAAAGCAAAAAAGATAACAGCCAAATTTGCACCTCGTCGAGATGGACCGTATATTATACTTGCACAACGTTCCCCAACAAGCTACGAAATTGCCAGCCTGGACCAACCCAATATTTCTCTTGGAGCCTATCACACATCTGCTCTACGTCCATGCCTAGAAGCCCACAAAACCTCAAATGTGCCAACAAATCCTATTAAAAGAAGGGGTCGACCTCCTAAGACACCTGAAACAAACAACTTGCCAAGAAGTAAGCAACCGTCAAACTTTTCGCCTGGCTACTCGTCGAGACGACTTCGCAGCCAGAGGGGGAGCCTGTGACACTTCACCCTCCCTCTCTCTTCCTTCCCGAGAGCGCCCCTGGCGGGGAGAAGGAAAGACAATCAGTTAGGCTATTGTTTTCGAACTCGCAACATGTGCTTTAATCATCCTTTTCATTTTGTGTTTCTGTTTGTATTGTGTGTAACTAAACTTTGAATGATTAAATTATTGTTACACTAAAGGCTGTTTTGATTATACCCACAACCACCGGACACACTTTTTGTTTACATTATTTACTATTTTATTAGTTATTGAAATTTTAAACATTGAAATTAATTCTTTTATATTAAATTTATAACTAAATTATGAGTAAGTGGGATTGTAATACGCATGCATATATATATATATATATATATATATATATATATATATATATATATATATATATATATATATATATATATATATATATACACTACTACTGGCCATTAAAATTGTATACACTACTGGCCACTAAAATTATTACACCAAGAAGGAATGCAAATAACAGAACGATATTTATTGGACACATACATTATAGTGGAAAGAACAAGTGATTAGATTTACAGGAAGATAGGATGTATAGATCTTGAGAAATCAGTACCTAGAGCAGCTACCTCTGGCTGCAATAACAGCATTTATCCGCCTAGGCATGGAGTCAAACAGAGATTGTATGGCATGTACGGGGATCTCAGTCCATGCAGCTTCAACACCATGCCACAGTTCATCGACAGTAGTGGATGGTGAGTGATGGTGTGCCAATCGCTCGGCAACCATTGACCACACGTTCTCAATTGGTGACAGATCAGGAGAACGTGCTGGTCCAGGGTAACATTCGAACCTGTTCTGTATCAAGGAAGTTCAGAACAGTACGGGCAACATGTGGTCGTGCATTATCCTGTTGAAACAAAGCATTAAGGAGGCCTCGAAGATAGGGCGGAGCCCCAGGCCTTAACACATCGGAAATGTAACGCTTGCTGTTCAAAGTGCCGGTAATGCGAATAAGAGGTGATCGAGACGTGTATCCAATAGCACCCTTATCAGCTCACTCACTCAAGCAGATGGGCCAGTATGGCAATGTCCAATGCAAGCTGGCAATGTGCGTTCTCCACAATGCCTCCAAACACGGATGCGGCCATCATGGTCCTGTATACAGAACCAAGATTCATCTGTAAAGATGACGTAATGCCATTCCCGCGTCCAGGTTCGTCGCTGATCCTACCATTGAAGGCGCTCCTGTCTGTGACGCAATGTCAATGGTAGCCGAAGCCATGGTCGCCGTGCAGACAATCCATGCTGCAGTAAACGTCGTCGAACTGTTCGAGCAGAAACTTGTTGCCTTGCAAATGACTCCATTTCTCGACTCAGGGTTCGTGACGTGGCTGTACGATCCTTTGTGACCATGCGGATAAGATGTCTGTCTTCTCTGCTGTTAGTGATGGAGGGGTCGCTGAGATTCTGCATGACGTTCCGTATGATTGTCCTGAACCCATCGATTCCATATTCTGCTGCCAGTCATGGGGTCTCGACCGACGCGAGCAGCAATATTGCGGTACGATAAACCGCAATCCCGGTAGGCTATAATCCTTCCTCGATCAAACTCAGACACGTGCTGTTAGGCATTTCTTCTTCTTACACGATGCATTACAACAACTTTCTTTGCCAAAAACAACGTTGAAACGGAAAGTGAGTATGAGAAAACTGCTGTCATATCTCTGGTTTTATACACATTGTAGATGTCGCTGCTGTCGCCTGCTGTGTATGAAGGCGCTGAAAATCTAATCATTTGCATATCACAGCAAGTTCTACCTGTCATGCAAATTTCACGTGTGTGGTGTGCCTCTTTCCTGGTGTAGCAATTTTAATGTCCAGTAGTGTATATATATATGATTTGAATACAGTAATATGAATATAATTTTAATGATATGTTTAAGAAGATTACTTTTCTAACCAGCTATTTTAGTTCACTCGCTTTTGAAACAAAATACAGATTTTTATAATCTTGGAAGATTTAAAAGTATCAAACCTAAGTTTGATTTCACTAAAACTGTTCATTATAATTATTTATAATTTAAAATACATGTTAATTATATCAGTTCAAACATAAGCTAATTGTTTAGTGTATATATTTTCTGCATGTGAAAAACATGCAAAAGACTTAACTGATTTTTAAGAATCAATTTCATATTGTGTGATTTCATGTCACAAATAAAGTTATAATGACCAAAATATTTGCACAATGAAATGTATAAAAAATACCAAGCTTAGAAGGATTATTTTTACCCCATATAAAGTAAATCAGTCTAAAAAAATGTATTGTCTAATAAATCAAAAATGAATGCATTTCAGCCGAAAAATATCACAGTATTCATTATATTATATTTTTCAGTATGGCAATTGTATATATTGTCAGAAGTTTTGAATATTGAAGGCTGTCAATGAGATGGAAGTGGTAGATATACAGCGCATATTAGAAATGATGTTCTGGATCAGATCATAAAAGCATCAAGAATCCAATCTTTTTGGAATCAGAGAGGATAAATGTAAATTCTCTCAATTCACAATGACAAGACAATTGAAAGGATTAATCAGGATCAACGGACTTCAACCTGTATTTTTTAGAATCAATGGTACCAATAAATATTGCATGTTTTTTCTCTCTCAATACAAGGTTTTTCTTCTGAGAATTCCTAATTTCTTGGCTAAAAATGAGTTATTCTAAAACAACTCTTCGTTCAAGATGCATTTCTCTTACAGTGTCAATTATGAAAACTCAGATTGTAATAAAAAATACGGAAAATATGTAATTGAAACAGTATGTTCGTCGTTGGAAATGTTTGAGTCGATAATAACAAAATTAGAAATGCATTTAAAGTTTTTGTTTATCTAAAGTTACAGATTTATATGGTAAAAAGTGCAAAAAGTTAATCTTTTAGAATTATTCAGTGAACAAACTTTATATAAAATAATGAGGGATTGATCAATTTTAGAAAATGATTTAAATATTTACTCATATCTAAGTCAAATTAGTTTGAAGGTATAGTGGGAGTTCATTATAAAAAGGAAAGATTTCATTATAAAATATTTTCTGTTATAACTTAATGAAATTTAAAACTTAAATTCTTAATAAAGTTTTCCTATTTTTAAATACTTAGATTATTTTTATTGCAGGTATAAAAAATTAACTTTTCTTATTTCTAAACACCTAAAAATATTGCATAATGTATAATAATTTGCTTAGAAATTTTTTAACTTAAAATTGAAATGTAATAAATTATTTCTCATTTTCTTTATTAGAAATGAAATTTCTTTATTACTGGAAGAATTTCCATATTTTATAAACAAATAACATTTTTTATTAGAGTTCATACTGCATATTTTTATACATATATTTTCGAATATTTTTAAACGAGCATTTTGATGTTAACTAATATTTTTTTTCTTAAGAAATGGGCATCAATTCAAATTAAATACAACTGTGTTACATATGAATTTCAACACTAAAATATTTCAGGTTTTTTTTTTAAAGTTTTAAACCATACCATGTTACTTTTAACTAATCAATTTTCAACTTTAAATTCAATAATTTTGTTCTAAAATAAATTAATTCATTAGTAACAACATGTTTTCCACGTACATATATTATAAAATATAATTTTTGCATTATTAATATGTCTTACAATCTGTTTGAAATAAAACAGTGGAAAGAAAAAGACTAATCGATTGCGAGAACTATTCTCCAGTTAATAATATATATCCAGCTAAATTATTTTAAATACTTCAAATCAATACTTTTTCTAATTGATATAATACGTTCTTCCTTCGGACTACTCCTTTTCATTTTGTACAAACCTGATAATCTCGCGTCAACACCTGAATTTAGAAAATAAATCTACTTAAACGCTAGTTTTGAGGTAAATAAACAGTATAAATCATCGGGCTTGAGTGTTCGTTCCAATGTAACTAGGAATTGTCACGCAACATGTTTCAAAGCATTAGAGAGTGAAACATCAGAATAATTTTTCACACCACCCCCCTGCTGGTAAATGAGGTGAAAAACTAAGCGCAAAATCAGCCGTCGAAGCTCATAAAAACTGCCAAATAACTCAATGCTTTTTTGACTGCTCTTCATATATATCTCTCTTCATATATATATATATATATATATATATATATATATATATATATATATATATATATATATATACCCCCGATCAATAAATAAAAGTTCGCTATGTAAGTATTCTATCTACCTTTTTCCCTTTTCTATTACTTCCGGTTGCTAAGGAAAAAAAATTTTTTTTTCTTTCGCAAAAATTACTGACAGGGCCTAAAGGCTGGAATTCGCATCATTAAGTTTTCTAGCGTACATATTTCTCGGGGCAAAGGAAAAAAATACCGTGTTTCGGTGTTATGATTTTTGTAATAACGATTTTTTTCTATACTTTCGCGTTTTTCTTGTGTGTCATTACCTCTTTAGTGGGCTGGAAGATGGAAAAAAAAAGTCATATTCAGAGATGAAGATTCTTTCGCGTGATCACGTCGGGGAACGTGAATTCACGAGATCTCATGGATCTTACCTTGACATAATAAATTCACACTCATTGCCAATCTTGGTTAATAATATCATAAATAAGCTTATGCTGCCTTATAATAGTGTAAATAATTTGTTTTCTTGATGTTTAAAATAAAATTATTATGATATAAAGAACACACGCGTATTTTTGTAATTATCTGAGTAATGATACAATCGAAAGATTATAGGAACTGAAAAAAAAATTACTGTAGTTTCATAAATAAATGGAAAATTACTTTTACAAATAGTTTAATTAGTGGACTCGCAAGAAAAATTTTAGTTTGAGATTCCATAATATTTCAGCAAACGCTATTGTTAATATTTGAATAATAAATTAAATCCAGATTAAGTCTGGATTCAGTTTAAAACATAAAATGGATATATTCCTGATAACGATTCGGAAATCAAAATTTAAATTTTTACTTTTATACATGAGATATAAATAATTTTATCTGTTTAAGTTTGGATATGAAATACAATTTTCTTTTATTTAAAAGTCTGATATAATGGCAACTAATAACTCAGTATAATGAACAGGAACTCTTGTAAGCAATATTAGTTATCTCGATTGGTGCAGCATTCACCAACTATTTTAAGCAGGACAATGTATTGCATTATTCAGTAAAGATATCACAGGTGTTTGCCTATGATTATTAATTATTTTAGTATTTTATTTAAGTTATCAATTATTTTAGAGTTAATTTGATAGCAAATTTAAATATTTTAGTATTAAATATCTTGTTTTGATTTACAGATGTTTCAAGAAATGACTGTTGTTGTCCTGTGCCAGCTAGGCTGCCCTTAAAAGTGCGCTGCTCCACTTTTCCAACTGAGCCATATTTTGATGTGGAGTCCGACTTCCTCAGTACACACATACTATAGGTACCCGTTTCTAGGGTAGGCAACCATTCACAACTCATTCACACAAGGAAAAGACATAGATAGGATAGATAGAGAAAGAGAGAGAAAGTACATCCATGACCGAACCGGGATTCGAACCCAAGACCTCCTTATCCGTAGTCAGGCACACTGACCACTAGGCAAGTTGGGCGGCAAGGAATGAGTTAAATTACAAACTAAATTTGCAACACGTTTTAATGCTCTAAATGTGCTACAGTATTTACTGTAATTTATTATCCTTAAAGACTCAAAAGTCACTATTAACACATTTATACACTATTTCAGGCATATTAAAAGAACTCGTTAATTTTTAGAGCCACAAGTTTTTGGAATGGTTCACAAACCATCAGACTTTTTATTTGAAACGTTAATCAATCATTTTTAATATTGATATTTTAAACACAAATATGAAATTTTTATATTCACAAATTCTTTTTGATGTTAGAATTTCATTTTCCTTTAATGTAGAACAAGGATCTGCTTGCTGTTAAATCTGAAAACTCCGCAAAGCTCTTAAGCCACGGGGCGTTTGTTTACCAAATTAATTTTCTAATACAGTCGAAGGGAGATTCGCTTTACACTAGTAGCCCTCTGAATTAAATTTAAGTCGATTTAAAATTTAGCTTTTGCTTTTAATTTGATGCTTGTCTTCAAGGATCAAGGCTTTGCATGAAATCTGTTCTAAAACTTAATCAATTTTTCTTTGAAAGCTTAGGAAAGTGCATTTCTAATTATTGATACAAGATTTCTATGTGTACTCGCATCACATTTCTGTTTATTTTATAAATGGAAGAAATGACTCATTTTTTTAAAGAAAATTTTTGTTCCATTCTTTATATAATTAAATATTAATACTTACTGAGAAGCTTCCAGTAATTATATCTATACGTATTATCACTATATTTTCTAAATAAAAAATTGATAATTGTGCTTAAAGATAAGTGTGATAGCTGTGTATTTAAAGTTATACTTGTGTAATTACGTATAATATGATAATAGAGTACTTAAGGTTATTATTTATATTTTTTCTGCACAATGGAGTATATGTGCTTTAGTTTAAAATATTTTTATTTACTTATTTCCAATGACAGGGCAAATAAAAGTAATAACCCAAATAAAACACATGAAAAATCATAAAATAGTACGTAAGACAAAGTACAGGTCATATAACAGTAACATAAACCAGATGACCGGAATTATTGCCCCAAAAGTTCTCTGGCTAGACAGTAAAACGATGATTCAGATTAGTTTCAAATGTTATCGTAATAAAAACACACATAAAGATTTTTGATATAAATCGATTAATTGCATTATTAATTATCAGTAATATATTTTTCAAGTTTGAATTCAAAATAAGAGATCATAAGAATAAGAAATATTTTTATAAATTTTATGCATCAAATGATCTGTTAGGATTGAGTAAAAAAATATGAAAAATTTCAGGTTGATTGAATTAGAAATAGCTTAAGTTATGCAAATTTAGAGCCATCAACAGCTTTGTAAGTGACATACAAAATCGAATTGTTGCACTAAATCAATAATATAATCAATATAAGAGTCTGTCCTGATTTTATTATGATTAGAAGATAAGATGATGGATAAAAGCATATTTAATTGTACCCATAACGCTGCAAATATTCATATCGATCACTTCAATTCGAAAGTACTACAGACTTAAATAAATCATGTACTATTGTGATAAAAACATGTGATAAAATATGTCAGTTCTGAAAACTCATCCGTGTCAAGACAAATTGAAATGAACGACAGCATACAGACACCACGAGTGATCAATCTACATCATAATAGTGGACTTCAGGACTCATAGTACAGTTGAACACCACACAGTCCAATTAGTTAGAAAAATACCCCACAAGACTTTCCTGGTCATTTAGTTCACCTGAACGTAATCTTGTTATAAATGTAAGATTACGTACAGGTGTTATAAAACGTAATCTTGTTATAATATAACATGTGGAATACCATTACGAATGTAACATTCATAATATAACATGTGGAATACCATTACGATCGAATATCAATGTTCCAGCCTCAGATGTCCTTCTCTCTAATTACCATGGATTCAGGGGAGTGGTAACATGTGGTTAGGGCATCGGCCTTCCGTTCGAAAGGGCTGAGTTTGATTCTCAATGCCGTCAAAGACCCACACCGAGTACATGATATATACGTAATTGTTAAATCTGTGGAAACGAATATCCTGAGATCTGTCATTGAATAGTTGCCATGGGTGTAATGGTCTGGAGAAAATTTCCTCCTCCCTCGAAATTAAAGTCGAAATTGAGGGCGTGGATCCTCTGGTGGTGACATCAGTCAGAGGAGTCTTAGACCAAAGATGTACTTCCACCTTCGTGTTGCTCTAGTTAAACGAACAACGTACCCTTCTGACTTAATTTCGCATACCCGACTAGAGAGCTTGGCTTGTCCAAGTGTCATAAATAACAACAATAACAAACAATGATTTATATACCTTTATTTCTCTTCCAGTTGGGTTCAAGACAATAATCAATAATAAGCGAGAAGCGGAAAGAAATGATATCGATTTCTAAATGCATGTTCTTAAACTAATATTTCAAAATATAAACTCTTTAGAAATATGTATACAATTTTTTTATTAATTTAGTTTACAGAAAAATCAATATATATATATATATATATATATATATATATATATATATATATATATATATATATATATATATAATTTTAGTTTAGTTTAATTATAATAAAAATTTGATATATATATATATATATATCAAATTTTTTTAAAGCGCTTTCGTAACAAATTTTCACTGTGATGTAAAATGAAAAATTTAAAACTGTCACAAAGACTGACAGAGATGTAAATAGAACATAATTACATTAAATTTACTTTCAAAACAAGTACAAAAATAAAACAATATGACATTTTCTAATTAAGTTTATATAATAAAAGTATATTTCAACTAATTAAGATATTACGCGCGTTCATTTTTTTATTATTTGTAAGCCACATATATCTTTTAAATATTTAAATCTTTTTCTTTGACAAGTTAATTTTCTTAAGAAGATTTTTCTAACGCCGAAATAAGGTTTTTGATGTATATGATTAAAAATATGTAAATTAGATAATTAGAAAGGAACTATTTTTTTAAGTTAACGTAATAAACTGCTCTTATTTAATGCTGATTAATAATTTGATAGATGAAAGCCTAACTTAAAAATAGTAAATGATATTACATTTCCATACGAGAAATAAATATTATCTATGTTTTAATTATGTTGAGAATTTAATTTGTTTTGGTGACTATTATGAGAATAACATTTCTACATATCTAAGCATTAAAAAAAACTTAAAAATAATCAATTCAAAGTTGAAAGGATAGAGCTCATATTTTATCATAAAACGGAAACCTAACTAATTAAGATAATTATGCCAAAGCATAAAAAGTATTAATTTTTAGTGTATAATACAAAAGCTTTATTAAATTAGTGTTACCGAGCGGAAAATATTTTTTTGAGAAATGCAACATACATTTTAATTTTATTTAGAAAAATTATTCTTAACTTTGTGTTCAAATGAAGAAGAGAGTTAATTGAATCAATCTAATTTTGCTAAGAAATAAAGTATATATTTTATTTTCTTGATTCATAAAGAATAATTTTAATCATATTAAATAAGTCATAAATAAAAAAAACTTATTTTTGTTTTCATTTTCAACGAATAATCTGGTTTATTTGATTTCATTAATTTTTTATTCAAATTATGAAAATATCTTGCTTTTATTCATGAACTGTTATTTCTAAATTATTCTATTCGTAAGAAATACATTTTGACGGAAGGATTTTACAATGCTAATTAAGATGATGAGAATAAAAAATATAAAAAAAGAATATTATTTAATGAATGATTATTTATTTATCATTTAAGTTTTTATATTGGTATTAAAGATTTCGTAATTTTATTCTGCGGCTGCTTTTTAGCGAATGCGAAATTATTTCATTTGATTACACAGGTATCAATTTAAAATAATTAAATAACTGAAGGTAAACTTCAGCGTAACTTTAATAAATTGATTTTATAGAAAGAAGTTACAAGATATAGGATTTTCATTTTCAATTATTTATATTAATTGCTTAAATATTATAAAACTAAAACTTCATTTCTAAAAAAAGCAAGTAAAATAATATTTTTAAGTAAAAATATATATGCAAACTATTTTTTTCTAGAATTTCCAAAAATAACAGAAACTTTTCAGTTGAAAATGTAAATAAAACTAATATAGTTTTATTTATTTTTTAAAAATTAATTTAAATTCTTAATCGAAGCAATTTTTTCATTATGAAGTTAAAAGAAGTCTTAGAATAAAAAATATAATCTTATCTATTATCTAAATAACGTTAATTTAATTTCTTAATAAATATAATTTATTCTTATTACAAAATTGATAAAGGATTTCAAATGAAAAATTAAGATAAAAATCGTTGCATAATTTTACCAATTAATTAAAGAATATTAATCTAATTTCTTAATCAATGTTGTGTTTGTTTTCATTGTGAAATTATAAAGAATCTCAGTGAAAAATGCATAAATATTGTAAAATAATTTTTATTACTTAATATTAATTTAAATTATACAATAGTGTAATTTATTTAAAATAACATTCTGTTTCATCCAATGCAACTTATTATGTTAAATAAATATATTTATGTATTTAAATAGATACTATACTGAAATATAAATCAACCATTAATATCATTCATGGATATTTTAAATAATTATTCGCAAACAATTCAGTGAATACAAAATTTTTTAAAAGCTTTATAACAGAAAAAATCAATTAATTAATAAAATCCTACAAAAATTTCGATTTATAAATTTTTTAAAAATATAATTATTAGTAATAATTTAATAATGCAATAAAAAATATAAAATACAGTTTATTAATTCAAATATAAAAAGATCTCTTAAGATTCATTTTTATTCCTAAAAGTTGAATACTTTAACTAGATTTTATATTTCATCAAAAATTCAAGTTAACATAAAATCTTCGAGAAACTACAAGTTCTCATTAGTCTTTAATCAGAAAGAAAATTTAACTATTTCTATACCAGTTAGGAATTTTTAACTACTTTTAAAATGTGTGAAAGGATGAAGTTGCTTAGAAAAAAATAATTTTCGGCTCTACTATTTGACAGCATAGTATAAAATAAATAAATGCTTAACAAATTGATAAATTGTCTGAATTGGTGAAACCTGATACGACAGCCAATTGGTTTCCTATGAAGTTAGAAATATTTATGAATAAAATTTGAAAAATCATAATCTATAAAAATAATGCGGAACTGTATGTTTTAAGGTTAAAAATTATTAAATGGGTTAATTGAAGCAAATGAGTAATGCAATGCAATTTTCAGATAATTTTAATTCAATTTTGTGTGGGATTTAAACACTTTAAAAATATTTTACTAATTGTTATTTTAATATTCAAAATTTAATAATTCCTTAAGTTAGGTTGAATTTTTTGGCATAATGCCACCTAAATATTTTTTGATAATTGTTTTTATTTGATGCATGTTACTTTTTATTTTTCTTCCTCGCAAAATATTTCAATCTACTAAATTTCTTTCATTTTTTTGTAATCTTAAACATAGTATTTGGAAATATTTAAAATTCAAAACATAAAATTATTTCATGTTTATAAAGTATCACTAACCATAATGTTAAGTTTAATAATAATCAAGTTCGCCGTTCAATATTTAAACTATAAGCTGTTTAATATTTTATGCCTATTAAATGCAATAATCTTTGAGAATAACGTTATAGAAAAAAGAGAAACAGATTAAAAATAATAAGCATTTTTAATCTGTTTCTATTTTTTCTAAATACTTATGTGCTGTAATTAAATAATTATCATTCATTATAAAAATAGTTTTAAAATAAGCTAAAATTACACTTATTGTAATAATTAAATATGTACACTTTTTTAATAATTAAATGCATCTCTTTTTTATATCTTCTCCCTTTTTAGCGCAGTAGCAGATATTTTTTATACACTTACTTGCATATAGATTTAACGAGTGAACATATTAATTTATAAAAATCCGAAATGATTTCTTGAATTAATGAACAGAAATTTGACTGCTAATATTATCAAATTAAAAAACTTATATAAACTCAATATGTGAAACTAGTGAAATGAAATGAAAAATGAACTGATATGCAGTATTCTCAAAACTAATGGGAAGTAAAATTTCATATAGGAAGAAATATTATTAATGCCTACCATTAAATTTGGCATATTTAATATATTTGCTAAATTTAAATATCACATTGTTAAAAGAATTAAAGCACATGTACTTGGCAAAACAACATCATTTACATTATAATGCCTGGTAATTAATTACATTTGGCATAGTTAATATATTGGACAAATTTAATAGTAATTTAATATTACATTATTAAAAGAATTAAAAATGTGCTAAGCACAAAACAGTGCCATAATAATTAATTGCTATGAGGCAATGGCCAGAAAGAAATGGCCTTCTGTATACAAGACGCAGTGGGAGAAAAGATACAAGTGCATTAGAGATACACAAACGGCCTGCCCCTCCCAATGTTCCACTAACAATTGCAGAATTGATTAGGTTGCTGTTACACGGTGTATGGAGCTTCCTGTTTCCCAGAGCTCCGACTGAATCTGATTATAACAGCTGGTCACTGAATTGGCATTCAGGAGGACTAAGAGGAATGCATTTTAAGGACCAATGCTTCTAATGCCTATTGCTCAGCTGGTGTTTAAAGTGCTTCGCCGTTATCCATATTCGAATAGGCATTATTTTTATTGAAATATCTGTATTCCAACGCCATCTGCTGCAACTTATTGATTAATAAGTAGATAATGTATAAATTATTTATCCAAATAGGCTAACCTAGGATTAATATTGTCATTCATTTTGACGTTTATGTTTGTACACTCTTACTAAAATATGAATACATGTATACTGGTTTAATTATACTTTTTTTAAAAATTTTGGATTGGGTTAAAAAGAAACGCTTTCAAAACTTTTAAAATTGTAAATATAGAATTTAGGTCATTGTATAACTTTTGGGTTTGTTTTTAAGGTAATTTATATATGTAGTCAATTTTGCTTATTATAACAATTAAATATTATTAATTAATTAGTATCTAATGCATAATTAACTACTTAAGTAAACTAATAATAAATTATATTTCCTAAATAATTTGTTATTAGTTTACTTAAGTAGTTAATTATGCACTAGATACTATTACTATGAATAGTTGAAATTATTACAAAATTATTATATGAAAGGAAAATAATAAATTTGTTTAAGTGTTAAGCTATTAATTTACGTAAATTATTTTTAAATAAGTATTAATCAATCCGGATTTCTTGCTTATAAGCTTGTATATATTAAAAAAATACTATAAAAATTCCTTTTTCCATAACTCAAAATTTGACTCATTAATTCAATTGCTATTTTCCAAAAACTATACGAAAATAATTATTTTAGTTAGAAAAGATGAAAGTAATATGAGGCATTCTTTTATTTTTAATATTAAAAAAAAACTAAAACAGGGTTTTTATTTTATAAACTGTAATAATTTTCTTCTATAAACTGTGTTCCTATAACTGTAAGCTAATGTAAAAAAATTATAAAAAATGCAAATATTTTAATTCTAAACATACATTTATGTTATTTAACAAACCAATAATTTTATAAATTGCTTTTTCAGACACAAATGTTTCTCTTTAATTAAACTCAAAAGAATTGATAGCAGATCGATCCATGCAGTTCGGTGTAGAATTAAAATCATGAAAAGCGAACTCTCTGGAAAACGACAAGGCTTTCTATAAATACTCAACTCTGTCACGCTTTCGTCTTGATTCAATAATAAATTCATAACTGCTTATTTCGCTTAGGTGGGGATTTTCGGGCTGTTGTCCACACATTGCGGCGCATTAATTCTCTTATAGCATGCCATTCATATCTTGGAAGAGATCCTATTGAATTGCACAGCACCAGGTACTCACAGCAGAGTCCGATACAGAAATTGCCCGTAGTTACACGGTCCATTGTTCGCAGTCGACTGACCGCAAGAGACTACAGTTAGAATTGATGCCGAAATAATGTCCATTTATTCTGAAGTGCGTGTGTAACGTGGAACGACAGCCACATATTCTCTGGCCTGATATCGGCTGTCTGGGAACAACCTGGACAGGAAGCAGGATGGACACTGAAGCAGAAATATTTTCTTGTAGAATGGTGAAGATAACTTAAGATTAGGAGCACTTAAGATAAGGGAGCTGTTCGTTATTTCCTGTTGAGACTGTTAAGAGATTTACGGTGAATATTATATAGAACTGTTATGCGATTATTAAAATAATTTGTGTGTTTGTGAATCATTTAAATAATTAAGATGAAAGATTTTAAATCTGAAATTATTGATCATTAATAGTACTATAAGTGAGAATTAATTTTGCATAAATGCTTAAATATGTATCATTTAAACATAAAGTGTTGAATGAAGGATCGTTGTGATGACATTATGCGTCTGAAACTAAAACAGTACAATTTAAATAGTACATCATTTTTTTTTATAAAAGTACAAACTTTGAATTTCAGAGTAATAATCAAAAGTTATTCTAAAGTTTCAATGCATTTTAGTAAGTATTCTTTTATGAAACTATGAATAAGAAACTAATTAGTCTTAGAAAAATGAAATTTTATTGATTAAATTTCTTTATAGATGGTAATAGAGTTTAGTTTCATGGAAATTCTAGAGTTAATAATTTGTAATTAGTTTTTTTTTAAATATTCATAAAAATAAAATTTGGGATTTTTGCTTAGTGATTCGAATGAATAAAATGTGTAATTTACCAAAAGTTATTGTTTTTTTTACATACGACTAAAATAGATTATTGAAATTTAAAAAATGAGTATTTAGTGATATTTTTTAAAAATTTTGTAATTTTTGTATAAATATGCATGTTATAAAATAACTTCTTATAATACAAATTTTTTCTACGCTGCTATTAATTGTCATTAGGACTTAAATGCTTTTCTTATTAAAATATTTCTTTGAAATTCCTAAGTATTTAAAAAATTTTATGTATTTAAATTTTGAGTTTAATTGATGAAAATTACCATTACAATATTTTTTTTAAATATTTGCATTAAAAATATAATATACTGCAACAACAACAGGTTGTTTTCTCCATCTTAAGGAATTTTTGGTTGAAAATTAAGTATTCCTTCAAGGCTGATCTCTGACTTTAGTAAAATTATTTAAAACGGAGAAATGTAAAACTTTTCGCATGCATGAGAAAAACATAAATGTGTTGTTTAAAGTATATATATACATATATATTTTGTTTTTTAAATATTTTAGTTGCAAAGCAAGACAAATTTAAGAACAATCTTTAAAAGGCAAGTCTAAAATCCATTGGAATTCGCGAGCTAAAATGTCTTGAAAGTGATAAAATAAATTTTCAGAGCATCAGAGCAGTTTTATTTATGAAACAAAATCATATATTTTTAATTCTTAAGTTATACATCTTAGATATATTTATATACTAAAGACCAAAAAAAAAAAAAAAAAAAAACACAGGGTCTTAAAATAGGTGTCGTTTATAATTGCTGCTTAACGATAAAAATAGCAGAACTCAGGTAAAATAAAGAAAGCAAACAGCAGCCAGAGTTTGAGAGTAAAACTAAAACTGCTGATGCTTACACAGGCTCTCAGTGGATCACACAAGAGGAAGTTGTATGAGGTCTTTTCATACCTTGTTCTTATTGATTGTTTTTCGGCAATTTAGTGGGCCAACACCGTAAAAGAAGAGATGTGTTGCAGGTCATTCAAGCGGTCATAACGTCTGAACAATTTCGGAATCGCTTTAATCCGGCCAGCAACTTTACGCCGGGATAGAGATAAAAAAAGGAAAGAAACAGTAGTCCTGTCACTATCGACACACTGGCTCCGTATTTGGAGGAAGGTGATTGGGTCTTTTACTGAGAAGAATTTATGACGTATTCTGGAGACCCATCAAATGTCCGAAGACTCATATGAGCGAATGATGATGTCGACTCACTTTTCTTGGTTCCACTTTTCTTCTTTTCTGCGTTGAAAACATTTATTAGTGGTCTTTGGACCTATTTTATAGCTGAAGTAATCTTTGTTCTATAGAAAGCAATCAATATTGAAAATAATTATATTAGAAAAAGGGTGAAACACATCACAGAAAAAAAAGTTAATTACCTATGATTAATTTCAAGTGATTTATTTTCCAATAATAACACTTATTAAAATTTCCAATTATAATAACTTTTCATGAATATAATTAGAAAAAGTTGAGCAGAGGATACCATAATATGATTCATATTTTCAGTAAACATAAGCAATCGCAAGACATAAATGTTGAGAAATAAAATTTCCTGATTTCTTTTGACAGCAAATATTATAGATTTATGAATACTTGCCAAAAATATGGAAAGGAATTTGCTTTCAAATAAATTATACCTTAAAAGCATTATTTTTGTTGAAGATAGAAAGAGAAATTTCTTTTTAAAAATAGCAACTGCTAACTCAGACAATATTATTAGCACATAAATTCTCATGCTTTTAATTTTACTGTTATAATAAAATAGTAAAATTCAAATATTCTTCTATACCAAATATATTTTTATGAAATAAATATTAACAAAGTTAAATGTGTTGTTCCTTCAGTCATAATATTTATTAATAAATATTCCTTAATAATTACTTTGGTAAATCAATTCAAATTAAATGATGTTCTGTTTTTGTATAAAAATGCATTTTTTTGTTTTGGAAATATGTAAAAATATTAGGCTTACAATAACACATTAATAATATCAAATAAAATCTAAATATTAAATTATTTAACTTTATGAACTTATATAATTTTAGTTTTGACAACAAAATAAATTTGAATACATCTAAGGAAAAAGTTGGATAAAATATTTCAGAATAATTTATAGAGATAATTGATTCTTTCACTATTTTAATATTACTACAAAATATTATAGTTTTATGAATACTTGCCAAAAATATGGAACTGAATTTGCTTTCAAATAAATTATATCTTAAAAGCATTAGTTTTTGTTGAATTAAAAAAAGAAATGTATTTTTAAAAAATAGCAATCGCAAACTCAGGCGATATTATTAGCACATAAATTTTATTGCTTTTAATTTTTACTGAACGTAGATAATTCTTTGCTTATTTTTAATTAACTTATAATCCGTATTTGTTAATTTATCCGTCATTTCAACCCTTTTGGTGTTTTGTTTCATTTATAAAATCATTATTGCATCATTGTTAATTTTCTTTTTGTATAAAACAAATTTTATTCTGTTGAAATGTAATAACTTACTTAAAGCAAATGTTTCAGTATATTTTACTTTATATAAGTACATCTTTTATTGAAATTATATTATTTTTAATTGGGATAGTAATTTATAATAAAACAGTAAAATTCAAATATTCTTCTGTACCAAATATTTTTTAACGAAGTATATAACAACATAGTTTATTGCGTTGTTCCTTCAGTCCTAATGTTAATTGATAAATATTCCTTAATATTGCTTTGGTAAATCAATTCAAATTAAATGATGTTCTGTTTTTGTATAATAATTTTTATTTATTTTGGATATATGTAAAACTTATAATAACTTATAATGACACATAAATAATATCAAATAAAACCTAAATATTAAACTAAGGAACATTATGAACTTATATAATTTTAGTTTTGACAACAAAATAAATTTAAGAAAATTCTAAGAAAAATAAATAATAAATAACAAAATAACTAATTAAAAATAATTAATAAAAATAAGTAATTAATAAATAATTAATAAAAATAAGTAATTAATAAATAATTAATAAAAATAATAAATAATTAATTAATAAATTCTAAGAAAAATGTTATATCAGATAAAATATTTCAGAAAATTTTTTAGAGAAAATTGATTTCTTTTACTATTTTACTATAGTCTTTAGAAATTAAAGCACTTTAATATGAGGAAATAAAATAACCAATAGAAATAATGAAAAACAAAAGAAAATTAAAATCATTATTATAACATTCATAATGAATGTTATAATAATGCAGAATTAAAAAGAAAATAATAGTAAAACTAGTACCGGGGAGACAAATCTTAAATAAAAATATCAAGAACTTGGAATAGAATATTTATAACATTTTTCTTTTTTTCCGTTTATTAATGTAAAATTTTGTAAAACATGTAGGGAAATATTAAATGCATACTTAATTGAAAAAATGAAAGTACGAAACTATTCAACGCAAAAGAATGAGCAATAAAATATTCAAGACAATGCTATAGATAAAATTTTATTCGTGTGTTTAATAATATTCAGTAATAATTTAAACTTTTGAAATTTTATAAAATGAACTACCTTTTATATGTCATAAATATTTATCAAGTATACGTGAGAAAAATTTATTATATTATCTATATTCAACAAATTAATATGCAATTTAAAATAAAGAATTTAACTCTTAGAGGACAGCAACAGTAATTTTGTTGAATTAATAAATAAAATTTCATTTTACACAAGAATGTTCAGCACAAATCATTAAGAAAATAATTAATGATAACAAATAATTAATAATAGATAATTAATAATAGAAAATAATAACAATTATATTGAATTATTAATTTAGCTAAAATAAACATTGTTGATGAAACAGAAATTATCTCATTAATTAGTTTCCCTCCACATTTGGAGAAATTTGTTTAAGTAATACATAAATTAATATTGATTTCTTAAATGCATCAATCTATAAATTAAATATTAAAATAGGCTAATGATCATGAGAATTTTGTAACATTATACGATTTGGTTTAAAAATATGTCAAATCTAACTCTTTGAAAACAATGTCTAATCCTAGTTTTGTTGATAATCATTATTCCATTGCTTTGCAAAATACTCCATGGCGAAATCGATATAAAATTAGGAAACATATAACTTTCCATTTTAGTTATACCTTAATATTTATATTTATATTTATTTTATTTTATATTCAGTTAAAACTGTATAAGGTAAACAAAAATTTAATATTGAAAAATGAATACAAGAAACAAAGAGCACCTTAAATTTTGAAAGATAAATAAAAATTAAATATTATTTTTTAAAGGTTTTTTTAAAATTAAAAACTTTGAAATGTTGTTAAATATTATGAATATTTTACTATCTGAGAATTATATTATGTTTTAAGAAGATTTAAAATTAAAAATAATTTACTTTATAAATAAATAAAATTTCGAAAGCATTTTAGAAAAATCTTTAGCAAATAAATTTGTTCTTTAAAATACTTTTAAAGTGACATCATATCATGGAAAATACGGCTCTTTTAACCTAATTAGATTCTCGTAATTTTATTTTAAATAATGTAATGACATATTATATTCCTTTTTGAAACCAACCTTTAAAATTAATGTTTTAAAGATATGAACCTTTATAAATAAATTTTCGCATATTTTGTCAAACTTTCCCTATTACAGAACAGAAAAGGATTTCGAAATATATGTTTTTATTTTTTACGTCTTAATAGCAATTTTATGCTTATTGCTTATTAGATGTAAAATAATAGTAGATAACTTAAAAAGATTAAGGCAATTGACTAGAGCGTTATTTTTTAATGATATTATTAATCGTTTACAGAAAATTAATTGATTCCAAAAAAGTTATATATATATATATATATATATATATATATATATATATATATATATATATATATATATATATATATATATATATATATATATATATATATATATATATATATATATATATATATATATATATAGTGGGAAAAGATAAAAACTTTTCTGAGTGACTTTTTGTTTTAACTTCTTGGCATAGTTAAGTATTCTTCATTATTAATGATAAGTTCTTGGAGTGAAACCAGGATATTAATCCTTAAATTCATTTATCTTTTTTAATGTATATTCTGTGCATTTTATAATGAGGCTATCATTAGAAGTAAGGCACGCATAAATATATAAATTCTGGTAATTTTTAACCAAAATGAGCAAAATATACAATATTTTAGTGCAAAATTCAGAATTTCTATACTTTGCTTTTGTTAAACATTTCATTGTTTAAATTAATGGGTGTATCTTAAGTTGTTTTGTTAGTTTTATTAAATGCATTGTAAGCCTGTACCACTTTTTTAGAGGAATTCAAGTAAATTTGATTAAAAAATTATTAAAAGCATATTTTATAAAGAAAATGTAGTTTTAATTAAGTAAAACAATTTTTAGGTAGACATTTTTTATTTCATTTAATTAAAAATTACGAACTGTTATTATAATAAAAAAATAGTTCTTTGCATTTTTTCTACAAAAATTTAAGTATTACAAATATTGTGTGTAATTTTGTGATTTTAAAATACAGAATTATTTCGTTAATTGATTATATTGCGGGAAGTAATCAAATGGATTGTTATTATTATTATTCTGAAAAGGAATTACAGTTTTCTCAATGGGTTGTTTTTGACAATGAAACAATGTTTATTATTTTTAATCATTGTTCGGTACAAAATATTTGAATAATTATAGATACAAACACTCTCTTATCTCAACTATTTTTTTCAATATACTTTTATTTAAATGAAGTGCTTACCTTAAGTAACACTTCAATAAGAATTCAGGTTGTGAAATTAGACTAATCGAAATTATTGGAATTACGAATGATTAATCTAGTTAAAAAATTTATTTTAATTATAAATGCTGTTTTTTAGCAGAACCAGAAGTTTATGTGGAGCATATATTTCTAAAATTACAGGTAAATTGCGTTGTTATACATATAAATTAATATGACACTTCAATTGTTTATATATTTTTTGCCTTGTTCCTCATAATCTAGCCTCAGCTTGGATTAAGTCCAAACAAACCTATGAACCTTCAAGAAATCATAAACAAGGGCTGTTGAAAAAGTCAATCACAGGTCAATATGTGATAGTTTGATAAAGATTCCAAGTTATTCCCACTTCAAATAGGTCTTTTGGTTATTGTTTATTTACATCAAAAATATAATCACCTTTTACTTCAAATTTCTATTTCGTCTACGAATTCTCTCTTGTTTTATTATTAAATGAAATAAGGGACAATTATAATGTGATAGTTATAACAATTATAACTGTCAAACAACTACGAATCATGCTTTATAAATGTCTTTCTGGCATCCGGTGTCGTATAATCCATGATTACAAATTCTGAACTTTTAGGCAGAAATTCTGAATTGGAAAATGAATTTGAATTGAAAAAATTAAAAAATTGAATTTGATGAAGAAATGTTGCCAAGATGACGTATCGTGACGTGCACGATGATGTAAATACTAGGGTTGCCAAAATAGAATTTTCAGCATAATTCTTATAGGTCTCCATATGTATGACGTAATAAAAATGAGGTTGCCAGATACAAAAGAAATTCAGCCAAAAAATCGCCAATCTCAGAATTTGGCATTCTGGATTATATGGCACCTGTGCCGTCTTTCTATGCCAGAATCAGTGATTCATGCTGAATTTCTCTTTTAATCTCTTCTATACGATATTATAGTCCATAAAGGAAAGGTTATATTTAAAAATATAGATGCATTATATAATTTGTATTGTTCATCTCTATAAATAGTATCATCTTGTTAAATTATTTTATGATGATCCCATCATGAGAGAGAATTCTATTTTGAATATGAAGTTTAAAACGTTAGAGGAAGAAGCAATGTAAAAGATATGATTTCACCTCTAGGGGAAAATCAAATAATAAATATCTGAATAGCTAAACTATGGCAATTTCTTGATAATCTAGTATACATTTTGTTGCTTTATTTTTTGATGTTGATGTAATTGATATTTCCCCCTGGTGTTGAAATTTATGTAATATTCAAAATATGAGATATGACATAGATTAAATATTCTGCCATGTTGATATGGATGCTTTTCAGGAAATATAAATCCACAAAGCAAATTAAATACGAATAAGATTCATTAAAGATTATTCTAGTTGTAAAGAAATCTGTTAAAAAATGAACTTGATAATATAAACTAAAATTTACTCTAATACTGAATCGCTCTCAATTTTATGATGTGTGTTCTATTAAATAAGCTAATTGAATAAGTGGAAAGCGCATTAACATTGTCTATATTAACTTCAGAGAAGAGGTCAATTTTCAAACAAGTTCAGGATAATATTCTAGTCATGTTCGGTTCTATAAATATGACGGACAGCTAAGATTACTGGGACGTGTATCACCTTTCTGGCAGCTACCACACAGCGCACGAGCTTTTTCAATTAGCAAGATCTCCCCTTTCACCCTCCAGTATCTGAGTGACTCAGATGCTGGAAGGGACATTGGGGGAGGATAAATGGATGTCTCCCCCCCCCTTGGATTTATAGAGGGTGGAAGGTAGGTTTAGGTAGGGTCGATTAATGAATATTGAGCGTGGGTGGAGGTTGAATGCCATGTTTGTTTCACGGAATCATAAAGAAATGCAATTTTGGTTATCTAGTTCGGAGGATATAAGATTAAGATAACAATGTTAACTTGGAGAGAAGGACAATAAAAGAGCAAGAAGAATTCTTTTGGATCGCTTAAATGCTCCAGAAGACCTTTATTATTTACTTGATGAGGCTCTTATTTGATTGATTGAGCAACTTGAACTTGGCTTTTGCTAAAATGAGCATATCCTCATCAATTCTGTTTTTTTATCAGCAGTTACTTTGATTAGTAACATTCTGTTCGCTATCAAATTCATTACACTACATAGTTTTCATTTAAAATGTTTAACTCTCTATTAATATATTTTAATAAATACATAAAGTATTTTCCAAATGCTATTTTACAGAGAATTACCTATCCCAAAGACTAATATAAATAATCAATTTAATAGAAAAGTATTACTGAAGTATCAATTTAATAAAAAATATACATATTATACAGCAGCTATATTTACTAATTCAAATTTGACGCTTGATTGTCAAAACTTTTGACATAAAAAATATTTATTGCTAAGAATTAAAGCAAATATTCATATGCCATTTATGTCTGTTTTCTCTATCATAGTTAAGTCAAAAGACCTTTTGTCTTCTCTAAAAAATTGCATATAAGTAAGTTTAAATTTCGTGTGTTTTGTATTTTCTTGTTATCCTTTCTTTCTTTCAGAAATTTCCATTAGTGTTATACCTTTCAGAACCTGTATAACGCTTTGTGTTTCAAATGAAGAATATATATCGATATTTCAAATATAAAGGATAGAAAATATAATCTTAATAAGATAATTATAAGTGAATTTTTAATTTGTCAGTGATACATTCTAAAATGAAAAAAAAAAACCTTTGAGTTATTCCAATATTAAATATTTTTTTTTAAAATTTAATCAAAGGCTATTGCTACAAATATAAAATATTTAAAATCTTATACAAACTTTATTGAATTTAATACAAAAATAATAATCTAATAAAGACATTTTTATTTAGCCTAAGTAAGTTTATAGCATAACAATGAGCAGAGGGTCTGAAAAACTATTTTCTTATTTCTTGAAAGTGGAAACTAATTTTGATTAGAATACTAATCTTTATAAAAAATTTATTTGCCTCATTTGTTTCTTTAAAATATTAATTGTTACGAGGAAAAAGTATTGCCATCACCAAATGGAGTATACTAAATTTCATTCTATTCTGAATTTAAGCTCAATCATAGTTTCTCAAATGAAAAGAATAGTTAAAAAATATTCTTGATAACTATAACAAAATGGAAAATTTTGTGCATAAGTTTTTATCAATGTAATAATATAAGCACAAAATATAATTTTCTAATCAAATTTTATTAAATATTGTATTAGAACAATAAAATGGAACAAAATAAAAATATAAATATTTTCATTATAAAATCTAAAATAAAACTTATTTTTAAAGTAATAAAAGTTGAATATTTTCTGATTTGTATTGAAATCAGAAATCATGTTTCTTTGTGCAATCATTAGCATATTTTACTGACAAATACTTAAACCGAAGATGGATATTCATTTTTTATTATAAAATAATAACTGATAAAACTTACGTATTTATTCAATTAAAATCGATTATTCGATTAAAATAATCATAAAATATTTGCATCAAGTAATATATTTGAATACTTAAAAAAAAAAAAAGAGAAACTTTTTACTTATCAGAATTTATTGAAAATCATTTGTTACAATTTACTTTTAATTTTTGAATGCATTTTTTCTGCCTTTTTTAACTTTTAAATGCATACATTTTTATGAGAAATAAAAATATATAATCATAAAGCTCAATTTTTATATTTTTTACATTATTTCATTTATTTAAAACTATTTTTGCTTATTTCTTTCTTCCATACTGAAAAAAATTAGAGTATCATAACAGTTTCTGTATTGTTATTCATCAATTTTATACAAAATAATTACAATTTAAATAATTTTTTTTAATCAATCAAGAGCAAAACGAATCCACTACAACCTAAAAGTAAAGGTTTGAACATAAATTGAATTTTCTTAAAGACGAAATTTAACATATTTGCATACACTTCGAATAATTTCACTAAGAACAATTTTAAAGATCCAGATATAGTATTTAAATTTAACTAATCTAATATTTCAGAATAATCTTCACCAAAAAGTTCTTATTTAAAACAATCTCGGGAATATACGAGCTTTAAAGTAAAACTGATAGAAAAGAAAACTATATTTAAAAAAAATATCGGTAAATAACAGCTAATTGTTTCGCTGATGAAGTTCAAATTTAAATTTAGCTTTTCACAATTTTACTTCTTCTTGGGAATCAGGATAACAATACAGTTTAAGAATTAAATGTTGTTGTTGTTACTTATGACACTTGGACAAGCTATGCTCGCTATGCCATTGGTTATGCGAATTTAAGTCAATAAGGCGCGTCTATCGTTTAACCAGAGCACCACAGAGGTGAAAGTACGACTTAGCTCTAAACTCCTCGGATAGATGGCACCTCCAGAGGATGCATTCCCTAAATTTTGACAATGATCTGAAGGGGAGGAAATTTTCTCCCGACCGTTACACCCATGGTAACTGGTCAAGGACTGAACACAGGACTTTTGATTCCTCAGATTTATAGAGCACGTATATCGCATGTACTCGGTGGGTCTTTGGTAGCAATGGGAATCGAATCGAGATCAAATGCTTCTTGATTTGTGTTTCAAAATTGTATTTTTATTTGCTTTTCATTTATTATAATACATTATCATTAAAACTTACTTATTATTATGTATTTAATATTGCTAAAATTTATTATTTTTCTATTTTTTACTATATATATATATATATATATATATATATATATATATATATATATATATATATATATATATATATATATATATATATATATATTACATACAATAATTAAACATGAAGTTAGTTAAAAATATTATTTTTAAAATTAGTGACATGACAGATGAAACATTTAATTAAAAAATTTATTCCTCTATTTTTAAATGCATTCTTCTATTGAGGGAATCTAAGAAATTCCAATGTTTAAATTTATCAGTGACAGCTAGTTTAATAAATTTAATGGCTTTTAAGAGAGAATCAAATTGTCTTGATTAATCCCCGTATAATCACTTTACCTCAATGTTTTATAAAATTAAACGCGCACTTAATCAGTTTTTCTGATAATATTATTAATAAAAACTTGTTTTAGAGAAGTTTAGATGCTTATACTAATTAACTTAACAACAAAGAGAGAGAGAGAAAGAAATTTAAAACTTTCTTGGAAATTAACAATACATTGTTAATACATGAATAATTTTCTATAGATTAAAAAAATATTTATTGAAAGTAAAAGTTTGAATCGCTTGATTGCTTCCATAATTGTGGGTCCTTTTCTCAAAAGGACCCACAATTATGGACGCAATCAAGCGATATTCTTTTCTCAAAAGAGTTCTGTGCAAAAGTAGGCTGGGAAACGTGCTAAGTTAATACGAAACGTTGTACCAGCCTGGCGTATTGGAATGGAATGGCCTTTACACAGTAACATTCATACAGGAGGTTGCATAACCTCATACAGCGTTTCCCATGAAGCAGTTCCTCTAAAGCACATTTGGTGAGAAATGATTAATCAATCATTGCTTTAAAAACAAATGGCTCACTTTTTTCATCAGAAATGATACCGTTTGATTTTTACCTGTGGAATCACTTTAAAACCCGAATGTATAAGCCATCTAATTTAGCTTTCTCAAAAGACGGCATTAACTACGAAATATTCTGTACCATCCGAATATGCTGCAATCAACAATTGCATAATATAAATTTATGTGCTGGTAGACACATAGAAAAATTATTACTGCTGTTATAAACATTCATCTCAAGCGATATAAAATTTTATGAAAAATTATTAAAATCGAAAAATTTGCTTTATCCGAGGGAAACAAAATCTTGTATACATTTCCCGGATAACTTTTCATAAATTACTTAATTTTTTCTAATTGTCTGAAAATACTCAATAAAAATTAACTATCCATAAAATATTAAAAATCTTATAATATTCTTATTTAAATAAATTCTTTATTTATTAGGATTTATATTCACTTTTTTAATTCATTTTGACTGTGTATGGTAAAATGGAAAACTTGTAAGGTCGTATTTTCTTGCACACTTCATTCGCTTTATTTATTTATTAATTCTATATTATTGATTTTCAGAAAATTTAATCATAAAACTAGGAAAATCTTATCATATATACTTGCATATCATGCCTATAAATGAAGAATATTTATTTCTATAAGCTTAAGTGAATGCTCCTAAAAATCCTGTTTTAACATTCTTGTTTATTAATCATTTTCTCCTTAAATTATTCATATTCATAGTTGAACAGTTTCTTCGCTTGTATGTAATTAAACATAATGACTTGAATACTCTTTAATTCTAATTCAGAAAATTATTTTTCTGTAAGTTACTAATTAATTGATTACTTAGAGAAATTAATAATGAAGATTATCGCAGAGAAATATAAGTAAAACAGAACTTTTTATGGTCCTTTTATTTTATTGATATTTTCAAATATAAATCAAATCATCATTAAATATGAATTTTCACAACCATTTTTCAGATATTTTCAATGTATATAAAATTATGCATATATCATTTATTAATAGTAATCAATGCTAGATATCATGCTAATTATCTCAAATAATTTTGCAATTCAGTTTGTAAGACATTCGAAATATCATATTTTTATTTTTATAGTTTGGTTTGTTTTTGTAACAGTTAATCAAAATTTATTTGAATTTATTCGATGAGAATCCTATTATCAGTGATGTCATAACATTTTGAAATTTTTTTTCAAATGTTAAAACATTAAAAGTCAGTTTGAAATAAAAAAAGGTAAAATCCTAGTATACGTAACGCATTTGGTACGGCTTTCAAAAATGTCGCTAACGATGAAGTTCAGGCCATTCATAACAATCAGTTACGCGAGCATTTTATCATCAAAAAAATTGTGAATCTCAAAATGGCAATACATGAACATACAATCCGAATCTTAATGTTGCCAAATCCATCGCGTTACGGATACTTGGATTAAGTCTAAAAAAATATTACCAAATCAAAAAAGTTAATACATTTTTTAAAGTGATTAATGAGAGAAAAAAGCAGGTTCACGAACAATTTACCTTATCGCGTACTAAAATGTGAGCATAGATAAATGCAAATGTAAGGAATAGTTTTTGAAGCTTAAAATCAAGAACAAATGAAGTTGAAATTAATTACATTTTATTCAAATAATGTACTCTTAAAAAACCATTTGCTTCACTTTTCCATAAAAATTCGAATAATTAATAGCTGTTTTCAGGGGGTGGACAGAGCAAAAATATGCTACACTTGCAACAAGCTTATTAAGCAAGGAAAACTCGCAAACTGAGCATATTTTGAAAATTTGACTTTCCTCCTTGTGTGATTATTCTTCCCTGAAGCTTTCTCGAGGAAAGTGCGGATCCTGAAACTAATCTACAGGAAACTTGGAAAAGAAAGAAAAAAAAATGCACTTCCCAACCCCTTTAACATTTTCGTGCGCATTAAAATTACATTTTGATGTCCTGTGCCACTCTCTTTTCGCAGTAAATGATTTTTCCGAAGAGTGGGTTCTTCCACAGCCTCGGGGACGAGACGGCTTCAAGTCCCCCCAATTGGCCCGAGTTGGAAAAGAGGGAGGAAATGACTCTTCTCCGTGGCATACTTATGGCTCTCTAGGCTAATTAGTATGGAAAAGGCTCTGTTTGGGAAAGGGACAGCAATTGAAATGCGAGTGTTCCTGAAATTCAATGAAACTGTCTCCGTATGCAGACAAGACCACTCGAGGAGACATATCCGGTGAAGAGCTGCCATTGTTGCTTAAAGATATTGTTTGTAATATGCGTATCATTGTTGCATCGAAGTACTTGAGGAAATCAGCGTATGGTTCAACAGCGCGACAGTTGTATCTCAAATAAACTTATATAATTAGCAAGTTTTCCGGATGCTTATTTTCTGAATATCTCTCGGCGGTAACTAACAGTCATATAATAAGAAACAGGAAATTATTTGAAGTGATATAAAATAGTTGTTCGTTATCCAGCTACCTGTATAAATTTTTTTGTTGATTTTAAACAAATAGGAAGTCATACGTAATTTTTAATAGTATTGATTTCACGACGTTACTTTGAAATTTTACTTCATTTTTATTTATATATTTATTTATTTTGGATATTTTTAACCAATTAGCGAATGAATTTTTTTCAAAATAAAATCTATTAAATCTTGTTTATTCAATATTTTCTGGAAATAAAATTTTATTTCAGTTTAGACACAAGCAAGTGAACCTAAATGAATACAGTTTATAATAGCATTTTTATTTTAAACTCATTAAACATTTTTAAATAGTCTTTCATGAGCTCCAGTGGCTCAGTAGCTTCATGCCGCTTCCCGTAAGCTCAGCAAAGTGAAGCATCATTTGCCGCAGGCAGTGGTTGGGATGGTGACCACGGTGTACTCTCCTTCACTGGGTTGCTGGAACTCCGTAGGTTGGGGACGTGTCTACGTTAATCTGTGACGTCCAAAATCCTTCCGCTGGTGGGGCGTGGATGTGGAGAGGAGGGTGCCAGCTCAGGTGTGGCCTCGTCACCTGACCTTGGTTCAAAATTACGTGGCACCTTAATTAGAGCAAAGACATACTTTCACCTTCGTGGTGCTCTGTTCCAAAACGAAAGACGCACCCGTTTGACTTAATTCGCACTGCCAACGGCATAGCGTGCTTGGCTTGTCCAAGTGTCATAAGTAACAACAACAACAACAAATAGTCTTTCTCGTAAAAATTGCAAAATTAATATCATTTTATTTTATTTTTTATTTCTTTTTTATTGAGTCAAATAGCGTGAAAAATTTGAATAAAATAGCACAAATTTTTTGTTAAATTATTTTTCTTTCTTACTTTTTTCGCATTGTTCATCTTACCTTTACTCAATATAATGTCGAGAGAGAGAATTCCTTATTACTTAAAAATCTTCAAATTCATTTAAAATATGCAAATTTCAGCAGTCAATTCTATATATATTTTGGAAATATTCAAATTTTATGTACAATATTCAAGCCTACTTTTAATTTAAATTTGGAAGTTTACATGATAAAGCTACTTCATTAAAAATTTATCTTAAAATAAATATTCATTATAATTACGTAGATTTTAGAACACTATATTAATGATATTCATATAATGTTGCTATGCTTTCAGACTGCTTTGTAATAAAATTCTAATTATAACGTGTACTTTGAAATGTAATTTACATGCTAATTAAATTTCACTCATTTTATTTAATAAATAAAAGTTTATCAAGTAATTCTTACTTGAAATTTTTTTTAGATATAAAGAATTTTAAAATGTGCATGAGTAATGATTTATGAAAATTGATTAAAAGTTTCTGCATTTAATTTATCCGTCTTCTTTTTGATATGATTACAATTTTCATATCCTTTTGTTCAAAATGTTTTGCTGAAAAATATGATTTTCTAATAAAAAAATGTTAAGGAATTCCTTTTGTTAATCCGTTGAATATTCAAATGAAAGTGGAGTACAAATATACATACAGAAAATTTAAAATAAAATTGAACGATAAGAAAATGGAAAATATATGTCCAAAGAAAATATTTCAATAATAAATTACATATTTCATAATTAGTTTTGTTGTAACATTATTTTTTACAGTAAAAGAAAAAAAATTAAATTGCTTTAAAAATTATGGATATCCACTTGGAATAAATTCTAAAAAAACACCCCTTAAACTATTAGTAAACCTTGTAGATTAAAAAGGAGAAAGACAAGAAAAGTGGAATAATTATTTTTACAGATAAATTAGTATAAGCTAGGAATGGTAGTAATTATATATATATATATATATATATATATATATATATATATATATATATATATATATATATATATATATATATATATATATGGTATCAGGGGCATTTTGGTTCATAATCTTTAATCTTTAATGATATGAAAATTTAAGTAAAAATTTAAATATCAATAATCATTTGTTTTTTGCTCAAAGTAACATTGTTTAGCGTTTAACTATATCCATTCGGCACAAATTTTGCAAGAGACCTATAACTCACAATTGAATTTACTTATGTTTAAATGATATTAATTCCATGAATGAAATAGCAATACTATATTGATCATTTGGATTTCACTTTGACATTGCAATGGTACAATGTTTATAAAAAGAAAAAGTCCCGAGTTCAATCTCAGCCATTATTAAATAACGGGAGATATTTTTTGCGTTTCTGATTTCTGCACTCACGTTTGTCAGGATGGTTGCTGAGGAATTTGGCAAGTTTGTTTCCTTCTGACAAATAAATGTGTCCATTATGTATGAAAATTCTTCCCAAAACGTAGTTCCGGGGTATACATTAAAATGCCCTACATTAATATTAGATTACTAAGCTGTTCACAATGTGGTGTCAAACGATCATAAATATTGAATCTAAATTAGTATAATATTATTTTACCCTAGATTAGTATTAGATGACTAAACGATTCATAATGTGATGTCAAAACGATTATTTGTCATCAAACGATCATAAATATTGAAAAACTTTTTTATATAACTTTATCTTGCCCTAGATTAGTATTAGATTACTAATTGGTTCACTATGTAGTGTCAAAACGATCATAAATATTGAAGAAAAATTAGTATAATATTATCTTGCAATACATTAGTTTTAGATTACTAAGCGATTCACAATGTGGTGTCAAAACGATTATTTGTCATCAAACGATCATAAATATTGAAAAAAATTAATATATAATATTATCTTCCCCTACATTAGTATTAGATTACTAATCGGATAACTATGTGGTGTAAAAACGATCATAAATATTGAAGAAATGATAGTATTATATTATCTTGCAATATATTAGTATTAGATTACTAAGCGATTCACAATGTGTTGTTAAAACGATTATTTGTCATCAAACAATCATAAATATTGAAAAAAGAATTAATATATAATATTATCTTGCCCTACATTAGTATTAGATTACTAAGCGGTTCACTTTGTGGTGTCAAAACGATCATAAATATTGAAAAAAAGTTACTGTATTATATGACCCAGATGCTGAATATTCTAATGTTTTGCATTTGAGATGTGGTTGTTGGTATCGCAATCCTCAATGTCGCATGAAAAGGACACAGGGAAACACTTAATACGTTAGAAAAGTTAAATGATTCAGGTAATTGAATACTTCCTTTACTTCGAAATTTCCACCACAAGTGAAAGATAAAGTATAAAGAAAATAAAAGTGCCTTCAAATTCCCTTTAACATTCTATTTGTCTTTGTCTTATATGCCCCACGAGTCCCACAAAGTCAACAAGGTTGGTCACCACAGCCCGGGGTGGTGGAACGGTCAGCGTGAGGTCCTGTGCTAGCCTATCCACTAATGATCTATACCCCAACAACGTTCGCTTGCGCCTTTTGCCTGTGAGGGAAGCGATAGTTATTGAGTTATACGGACAGAAAGTTAATAACGGAACAGTTTGCCTAGTAGGTTCCTTGCTGTTCCAGCTCTCCTGGGACAATCCACGAAAATTTGTTTTGAGCTTTATTAGAACTTTTAGTTTCCTCTCTATTTAGGTTCGTCTCTCTTTTTTATTTTGAAAAAAAAAAATAGTAAACGGAAGGGATATTTTTAGATAGTATTTTCAGATATATTTTCAGATAGGATTTAATTAAAAAAAATTCTCCAAATGTGAACGTAGTATGTGACTAAGAATTAAAATTTGAATAGGAAATTTCTCTTTTCTTTCACTAAAAAATAGGTTAAAATTTTATTTTTACTAAATTCATCTATTTTTTTAAAATATTAATAGTTTGTTATTAATTCTTTTAGTTTACCATTGAAAATCTTCTAAGCTATGAGTAAATTTTCTGTGATAAGAATTTTGTAAAAAGTACAAGAAAATTTTCTAAGCTAAGTATTTTGTGTAGAAATTTCAAGTTAAAAAATATATATTTCGTAAAAAAATTATTTTTAAATTTTTAAGAAGATATTTCAAATCAAAAGAAATGGCTGTTTTTGTGCGGATGTTATTAAAATATCGTACTTCAATTCAGTTAACAATATTGGTACATTGAATTAATACTGTTGGATATACAGTATAAGCATTGAGAGAGAAAGAGACTTACTACAGAAAAATTTGTATAAAAATACTTTTAGATGAATTGTCAAACTGTCAATTATTGAGAAAATTTTTGGTCAAAAATTATTCCTAATCATTTCTTTTAAAATAATGGGTATTTCAATTTTAAAAAAAATTAACTCTGCCTAGCTGATAGCCCAATAGTTGAAGGCCACTATAATGTATTTTTATTTCTGCCGCATATTGCCTAGCAGGAGAAGTTTTCATAGGTGGTAGGCCACATACTTACGTCACAAATAAAGCTTTGAAAACTCTTAAGCACTCACACAACCAGATGCAGATAGAAAAGGCAAAATAACAACATTCATTTATTGTTCAGTATCATTCACAGTTCACTGAATATGATCACACAATATTCTCCAATTTTTTTTAATAAAAATTTTGATTTTCATTAATATAGAGCAAGAGTTAAATAAGAAATATTAAGTATCTTCTCAAAAATCACAGCACCTCAGAAAAAATAACCAGTTTCGGAAAAATAAAACATGTGCAGTTCATATGCAAATAATGAATTGTCAATAATTCGAAGCTTTGAGATGTCTATTAACGAAGAACAATTACACATCGTATATTCAAATTAGCAGTTGGGAAATTCGCTTCTAGCAGTAATTTATTTTTCTCTGCCTGCTTGAGAAATGATAAAAATTCATAATCTTATCTTGGGATGCATACTGTTAGGCGTTTATCGATTTTTACTGTAGATATGGGACATTTTTTGGGTCTCCAGAGATGGTATAATATATCTCAGACATTTTTGATTGGATAACAGTCTGTTGACTTTGCTAACCAAAAATGTATTATTCATATAGAGACAGTCCATTGTTTTTCGAATGATAAGTGGTCTTTCATTTCTTTGACGTAAACTAGGAACAGGATGACGTGACTGAAAGTCCTTGGCCGTAAGATGATATTAATACATCATTTCCAGATTAAACTATTCTAGGCTGACTTAAGACATCGCATTGTTGTTGGAGTCAAAACTTCAAGTCCTTAAGATTTATAAGCTCTTCATACCATCACAGTAGGAGTATGAGCAATACATCTCAATAAAAATGACTATTTGAGAACTTGACCCTCGAAGATGCTTATGTAATAGCTAAATCTAAACTAAAAGACGGGTCAATTCCAAGAAAACATCAGTTTTGCAATGTGGACACTGATAGATTAACCGCGAAAATTATTATTAGGCTATGATACAAACATCACAGAAGCGTGAAGATCAATGTAGAGGGCAAGAAAGTCAACTTGAACTATGATAACTTCCCAAACACTAAGCTGACACTAGATCATGTTTTAGATTGCCTTCGTATAAGTGTTGATCTAAGAAGAATCGTAGTTTTGCCATCATTAGTAGAACTATGTGCCAAAAAAATTGAAGAAATCACAGAAGCTATTATAAGAACTCACGACTTTATATGATACGACTATTACAGTAACAACAAAAAATTCATATTCAAGAGACAAATGAGATTCAACTCTGAACACTATGTTCAGCCAGTCTGCTTCAGCTCCAGTGGCTCAGTAACTTCACGCCACTTCCCGTTAAGATCAACAAAATGATGCATCATTTGCTGCGGGCAGTGATTCGGAGGGTGACCAAGTACTCTCCTTCACAAGGTTGCTGGAGCTCTGAGGATTGTGGACGTGTCCACGTTAATATGTGTCCTTCCTCTGGAGGAGAGGAGGATGCCAGCTCAGATATGACTTCGTCACCTGATCATGGTTCAAAATTACGAGGCACTTGGTGATGGGCGAATATTCCAAACCCGTTAATCTAAATGTACTGTCCGGAGCTCGCCTACACCGCTGTGTTTGTATGTTTGCATCATAACGATGACATCGATGTAGATGATTTTGCCGAGAGTGTGCAGTAAAATGGAATTGTCTTAAATGTCAAATTAAGCAGTTCCCTGTTTCAGCTAGCTGACTTGCAAAAATGCATAGTAGCGAGTGTAAGACAATGATGAATTGGGAATAATTCCGGTCGGAAGCATGATTATCCTATCTTTACACGTTTTTGTGGTTTCGGCTTTTCAGAGTTTTCATTCCTCTGATTAATTTCTTCCAGCAACCCACTGTAGTTAGAAACTACACACAGCTGCGTTCGTACTGTACTAACGAGTATTCTTCTTTCAGTTTATCCAATCAGCTTCACGCATTGCGATTATGCAATCACGTTTGGGGTCATCCAATTGACCATAAAGTTCTCGACAACGTTCATTATTTGCTCTCTTCTGGGATGTCTTGTGCATCTTGGATGATGAAGAAAGACAAAATTTCCACAATTGTTATAGATTTTATACCACGACAATTGAGTATAATGTAAATGTGATGATCAGAATTAAATTTGAATCACTTCTATGTTTTGTATTCAGAAAACTGCATATAAAATTTCGAGATTATCTTAACAATTTTCTGATTTTTTTGCTTGAAAGAATGTATGTTACAGAAGATACTTTTTCCTTTATCTTATGAATTAAGTTTATATAAAATTAAAGTAATTATTTAAATATAGTAACTTTTAATAAACTCATGAATTGTATATTGAGATATCTATAAATACTAAAAATATATATAAAAGGAAATTTATAAGAAATTCTGTGAATGGTAGTTGTAAAAATGTTTTACATAATTTTTTGATAGCATTAATTGAAACCTTTTTCTACAAAAAGTCTAAACATTGGACAGTCATCTTTACAAAACTTAGTTTGCAAAACATTTTTTAAGTACAGGTTGTTGGTTGAAAGACGAGCTGATTTATAAGCAAGTCAAGTTTTGAAAATTATTTTTATGTTTAATTCAAAAGCTTATAATATTACTTTAAACAAAATAAACAGTAAAATATGAATAATAAAAACTACTGTAACTTCGTAACTGAAAATATGAGATGTGTTTATTTTTTAGAAACGTACCAAAAATAAAATACAAAAATAAGAAAAAACAACTTTCTAAAATTCTAACTATATTATTTTTGTTTATACTTTTATCGATGAATAATATTTACTGCTAAAAAACAAATAACAATTTTATTATTGAAAACAAGCGGTGTAAAACAAGTTTCTGCTTGATTTTATTTTCGTTGCGAATTAAAGGAAAGCACAGGGCGAAAACATAACTATTTTTGCAAGTTTGCCTGATTTCAGAGTTCAATAATAATAAACATATATAAATATTTATGCCACTATCTGAAAATAGATAAAAGGAGAAAAACCAGATTCCAATCTTTAATACATGCAATGCAAATAAAGTTACATGTCTCAATATCTTGTCGTAGAATTCGGGAATTCTTTTTTCCCGTTTCTATCCGGTTTTGTTAAAATTACTTGAAATTTATTTCCCTCCCTTTTTCGTTATTTTTTTTCTTGACATCCTTTGGTTCTGCATTACCAAACGCAGCTCGATATTGAAATTAAATTTAAACTAATACGCATTTTTGTTACGCGGTTTTTCGGGAAAAAGGATTTCGGGAAATAGAAATGTGAGGAAGTTATTTCAAGCACTGGATCAGGTGTTCGTCGAATTTCTACTGGGTTTATCTTGTTGAGGTTATCCACTTCGCTGGTGAGATAGCCGCAGGATTTTTTTCATGACAAACCATGGCTAATAAAATGTGGAATACGAAGAATTTACATTTAAAAAGCTTCATTCTAAGAAGATAATAATTTATTGGTACCGTATATTGACTCTGTTTTGTAGCACTTAGATACAAATGTTATTTAATTCGCATTTAAGTGAATCTCTTACAAAATAATTTAATCCAAATTGTTTTCCGTGAAAATAAATGTTGATTTCAAAAGAAATAATATTTAAACATATGAAAGATATATCGTTAGAAATATTACACTGAGTACTTCTAAAAATTATTAATTTTTGTTCAAATCATACACATAAAATATTGAAAATGATTTGAATTTGCCATTTATAAAAACCAAGAGCTTTATGTAAATAAAACTAAAATCTTAATAAATCATGTATTAAGATTTATTAAGATTCTATAATATTACCCTAGTAATATTGTTTTACTTTACTTGAAGTGGTTTCTTTTTATTCTTCTTGTGTTGGAATTCATTCACATAAGAACACGTTTAAGAAATTACGTATCTAAGCTAACTAATGTGTATCAAAAGAGTATATCTATAAAATTTTAATATTTTCAGCCATTTCATCAAAATATTTTTCTAGAAATATAATTACTCTCCGATTTTAACTATTTTAACCTTTCGTTGTTATTGAAAACACACAACATATCTTTAGAGCCACATTTTTTTTATTTGACTTTGGGAATACTTATGTATATTCTTTTAAGTAAATATATGGATTTAAATACGACAGAAAATTTTACAAACAATGTAAATAGTATGTCTGGTTTCCATAAAATGGTGAAAAAGTATTATTTGATAGAATATTTAATGTTATTTTAACCAATTTGTTGTTGTTCTTCTCTAAGTTCAACCTCAAGTTGCTTGAAATTAGAGAAGATTAGAAATTAATGTCATCTGTTTGGTAATAGGACTTTTCTTGTCGGACATTTATTACAAAATCTTGACCCAACAAAGACAAAATTAATTTATCTTATTTAACTCATTATGTTTTAGTTTTAAGATCACTAAAATCTTACTAATGAGGTCTATGAATATTGAAGTCTGAAAGAATGCAATTTTGCCAATCTGGTACGCAGGTTCAAAAGTTTGGTTTGCTTATCTTTCAGAGGATACTTTTGTCATATGAAGGTTAATTAGTCCACGATCTGTAGTTTAAAATGGGTTCCGAACCATTAAAAATATCCACCCTTCCAGCTCATGGGTTCAAATCCAAGTTGGGATTCGAACCCAAGACCTGGAAGATTGAAAGAATATACCCAAATGCTACTAATAAGTCAAATTCGTCATATTTACGTCGTGTACTTTCCAGTAGAAAACATGTTCTTAGCAAGGAAAGATTGTGATTTGGAAAAATAGTGACATTTATTATTTTTTACGGTATTTCTGTAACCAAAATGCTGTTATGAATACTTATCCGTTAACATGTATATCATATTAGTTAAAACACATCGAATGAGATGGGTAAGGATTGAATTTTTAGTTACGAAATATTTGACGATTAAAATTGGGTTTACTTTTAACCACATATTCGGGAAACAGTTTCGTTGCTGAGTACAAAAACAATATTTATTTGAAAATCGAAAAAATAGTAAATACATATTGTTTATCATTTTTTAAAAGTTTATTCATAAATATAGAAAAAAATGAAAATTCAATGCCTTTACATATAAAATTTTGAAAAAGAAAAAATCCACACAGATTTGATCTTGAAACTAGTAGAGTTCCAGAATAATGTCCCATCGCTTAAATTAATAAAAATATGGCTTAAATGATGCTAATTATGACGTTCAAAGTAGTGTCAACAAACATTTAAATTAGTTACAAAGACTGAAATCAAAATTTTGAAATGAATCCCAATCAGTACTAAAGTTTGTTCCAGTTATCTGAAAGAGTCCAACGTCAAATGGCAAGTACCACTATTATAGCATTCTGTGCAACCGTTCTGAAATTAACTCCGAATAAAAATTCAGTAAACTAGTAGAGTAAGGATTTTGTTTATATTTTTCGTTCATTCGGAACATTTTAAATTCTTACATTTTTGCTTAAAGAATTCTGAACATTTTCCTCAAAATGTTTGTCGCATGCTTAATAAAATCAATCAATAGTTAAAACAGCACGAAGGAGATAGTGTTACTCCTGAACGTTGATGAAAGATTCGTACGAATGTCCGCCAAATAATGTGTTCAGGAAAGATTTTTATTGATACGAAATATTCAAGAGTCGCATGAAAAAAATCTTTGAAGTTTCAAAATCACTCACTTGTAGCAAATTTCGTGCACATAAAGTAGAAATACTGTATTTTTTTCTGTTCATAGGCGGGGAGAAACAAACTTGAAACCTTTCTTTTCTTAACATATAAACCTACCAATATATCACGATGTGAGTCTATATAAAATATATTGAAATTTTATTTCTAAAAGAGTTCATTATCAACTTAATTGCCAGTAAATAAGTTAAATGCTTTCATTTATAATAATATCTCTTTATGATTGAGCACACTTATTTCGCATCTAACGAGAGCCACACACACACATATGCTTCTTAATTTGTTATTTTATAGCGGGTTGAAAATGACCACAGATGCGAAAATCCGAATATATGCTAAGCGTAGAAATATATGAACTAATTTATCATTTATGAATATCCTGAATAAAACATAAAATCCACATAAAACGGACTTTTATTTTAACCAGATAAAAACAGTATTAAATGTTCTAGCTTCAGTAAAACAGTTCATTAGCACGTTTTTCATTAAAAAAATTGTGCTTTGAAAAATGATTCTCTTTCTCCTTATCTTTAATTGCTACGAGATAAAAAAAAATGGTATTCGTTTGTTGCAGGACTAGAATTAGAGAAAACTTTTATTCGGTTTGGCGATTCCGAGGCGGGAAATCCGAAAATGAGCTTATCGCGGCATATTTCTCATTCATCAAATGAGGCGTGAGACTTGGCACATGTGCCTCTGCGTTTGAGCCAAATGATGGATCGAGAGAGCGCCACGGATTGCGTTTTCCTTTCCGACTGCCATTGTTCACTGCCGCGTAATTTTTGCCGAGTCTGCTATCCTCTAAAAATCATGTCTATTAACTTTTTCCCGCCTATCGCCGATTATTCTTTCAGATTATGACTCTGTAAGCGACTTCAGGCACTTGCTTAAGAAAGTATTGGGAAACGTACGTTCGGGTGGCATTTATCGAACAAAAGACATAAATGATTCATGAATACAGCTTTTTCATCGATGGTTTGTGCTGGATTTAATATTGGGTCAGAAGCTGATAATTATAACTTTATGGAAATGTAATTATAATTAATTAATTGGCTAATTGATTTTACTTACTTTTTATTTATTAGCATGAGCTTATGACAAAGATTAGTAATTCTATTTTATGAAATTTTTATTCAGATTTCAATCATACTAGGAGCTATGTAGTGTCATTCAACTTTTAGATAAAGATAGATTCAAATTTTGTGGTCTTGGAACAAAAGGCGTTATCATTCACATAATAGAAACTGGATTCTAGTTTGACTAAAGAAAATCACATAGATAGGATTTATATATTTAAATTAGTTGCTGTCCAATATTCTTTCTGTTCAATATGGTGCAATGGCTTCAAGAGAAGGATGGGCTTTCAGATTTCGAATGATGTGGTACGTTACTATAGTTTTGGTAAAATCATCGTGTTGGCTTGGTTATTTACCAATTTTGCTATACGAAATGATAAAACTATATAGAGACCATAATTAAACTTCAAAATTTATCCAGAACATGAAAGAAATCAAATTATCTCTGTCGATTGTGACTAAATTTTGCCAAATCAATTAAATTAAAAATTATTTGATGAAATATCTTATAAAACATATTTTATTAATAACATTATACTTTGATAAAATGAAATTATTTGAAAAAAAAGTAAGTCAAAATAAAAAATTAATTATAGTTTAATGCAATATTTTCTTTAATGTAATGTTATGCATTCATGGCTGCCATGCTATGCATTCATTACTTTAAGGGATTCATACAAGTGTCGCTTCCAAAGTAGCTGAAGTCCAAGAACATAAATGCTAAAAGGTGCTACAATTTCCAGTTGCTTAAACATACTGCAAGTCAGTAAAAATGAGCGTTTAGCTTCCTCAGAGTTCCAGTAGAGCTTATATAACTTTTGATAAAGCATAAATATAAGAATACACTTTGAATACGCTCCACACACTAAAAAGATATTAAAACAATACAGCACTAAGCATGTAGAGTAAAAAAAGAATATACCTCGAATACCGGCTACAACTCATGTATAAGATATAGTTTTGAATTCAAGATAATTTGTTAAGTTGTTTTGGTGAATTTAAGTATAAAAAATAAACTAAATGACTTGCGTGATAAGAATAGGTTGTGAAAAAAATATCATTAAAACTTACAATTATAAGGTAAACAAGAAAATTCTTGCCGTTTTCAGGTTACGTTTTCAGGTTCAGGTCAAGATTGAATGAAGTGATAATAAGTATGCAAATTAGTGTATGAGACACCGGTCTGTCGACAGTAGGAAAATCAATCGTTTCAAAAAGCAGTTCCACCACGCACATTCATCAATCGTAACTTGTGCTGTAGCTAAGAGAAACAGATGTGTGGAAGGATCTCGTTCGGTGTTGTTTGCTTTACGACTTCAAAGTGGTCTTATCAGCTATTGCATCATGTTAGCAAATATGTCAAGTGTTAGGGGATAGTGTTGTGAATGAACGTAAGAGAAGACATTGGTTACACAAATTCAGGTCGGGAGATTTGTCCCTCTGTGATGAAGTTGTGTTTGGTGGACTAATCGTCAAGTAGCTCAAGATATGCTGCTACCTGCAGGCCAAACGGTCACTCTGGACCTGTACCCGTAGCAATTGAAACGTGTGCAGCAGACATTGCAATAGAAGGAGCCACCACTGATTAATCGCATTTGTGTACTCTCTTCTTAGATACCTGATAACCTAAGGTACAGAACAGGTATTCCATTGCGTATGTCTATGTCTATGTACTCTTCTTGGCCAACAACGCGATGCCGCATGTCGCGTGAATGACTGGGAATACCATATACCGACTTGATTGGGAGACTTTGTGCCAACCTCCTGACCTTGCACCATGAGATTATAACCTCTTCCATTCCCTGACAATCATTTTCGTGGGAATCCTTCACCACTGCAGCAGATTTGTGCTACGGACTTCTTTGCGTCCAAGCCCACCCACTTCCCCCCATGTTTAAGCACAAGGGCTCTGAATAAGTGGAGACATGCTGATGGATTGTGTTGGATGCTGACGGACATTACTTCAAGGAATAATGCAAAAGAAACCGCCTATTATGAGACGGGAAAAGGAAAATTCCATATTAGGTAAAACTAAAAAAGTAGAGAAAAGATAATGTGTAAAGCAGAACGGCGGAAGAGAGAAATGTTGAATTAATATGATTTTAAAATATGTTATGTATATAAATTACTCAACACTGAATTCTAAGCTAGATGAAGAAAACAGTAAAATGCCGAAGAGAAGATTATTGGTTGAAAAGAATAAAACACTTATAAAAATGATATTTCTGAAAATAAATTTTGTTCAAATTATAAGAAAACCTGAAGTAATTCGCAAAATTATATAGTTAAATTTATGCAAAGATGTTTTATTTACTTTTTTAATCCTTTTTATTCCAATAACAAAAAGAAAGTTCCATTTTTTTTATAAAAGTTAACTTCAAAATCAATTAATTCTAGAGATTTTAAAAATGTAAGTGCTTTAGTAAAAATATTGATACAATATAAGTGTAAAAATAACTTCATTTTCAATGAGAAAAAGATAGTAAAACAATATACTAAGATTATTAAATTATCAAAAATGAAGCAAATAGTAACATTTAAGTTAATTTGAATTAAATAAATACTTTTTGTAATGTACTTTTTCGCTTTTGAGTACAATAGCATTATTCTCACGTAAAAATTTAATTAAAGTGTATATTAAATTAATATTTAATATATATAAAATTTATACTTGAAATAAATTTAACTTATCTTTCACTAATTACACACACACATATATATATATGTATATGTATATATAATTAGTGAAAGAAAGAAAGTTTAGTGAAAGAGAATCATATTTGAAAAAACGTTCAGAACGTTTACAGTAACTGAGAAGAGTTTAATGGTAATGACATAAAATTTCTTTTATAATTTTGAGCTAAACATTATTATGTAAATATTATGTTTTAGCGATAAAATTATTAGAAAAGTTTTGCAGGAATAAATCTGTATAGTATTCAAATATTAGAATTCAAATTGAAAGTGAAAATTTTTTTCTAGATATTTTTCTATCATTTAGAGAAAAATGTTTCATAGCTGTGTGAAAATATTATGTAAATAAACAGTATGGATTTTTTAAAATGTTTTTTTTAACATTTTGTGAAAAAAGTTTCATAGCTTACAAAATAAATTTAGATATAATTGGATTATATTTATTATCTTAATAATCATCCATCTTATAATTCACATGTTTAATCAAAACAATGCATATTAATGCATGTTATTATTGAAAAGGGATACACACACATTATATATATATATATATATATATATATATATATATATATATATATATATATATATATATATATATATATATATATATATATATATATATATATATATATATATATATATATATATATATATATATATATATATATATATATATATATATATATATATATACATTTCACGAAAATTAAAAAATGAAGTATTTTGGAAATATATAGCAAAAAATATAAACAATTCATCAACCACAGATTTATTGTACATTATTAACGCTCTAAAGAAAATCTAGCACCCCAATCTCCTTTGTTGTTCTAAATACAAACAGTGAATAAATAAAAGAAAATGCTTTGTACTAAAACCTTCCTTTCCTGATCCGTACCTATCCGACTATTAGTTACTCCCACTACTATTAATAAAACAGCTGCTTGAAGGGACGGATAAAAAGGTCAGCACGATTGTCGAGTGGTCGGACGGGCGTCTACTCGCTCCAATTGAAGCGGCGGCCATGCTTCCGCCAAGACCATATTCATTGCCATAGCAACTCAACGTCATAACATTAAAAATGGCGTAGTAAGGGATCGTTCACAAAATGCATTACGTAACACGTTGACTGGTAAAATGTGTATATTATGGAACTTCGTGGAGGCAAAGAATTCTAAGACATTCCATTACATAAAACAATCATTTTACTTGCAATAAAATTTATAAAAATTCATATGAAATATTTAAGTCGAATTATCAGACAAATGATTTAAGTAAAAAATCTCTTGTTTTAATTAAATTTTTGATTAGTTTTTTTGTCATTACTCATTCACGTTATTATAATATAAAGTATTTGCATTGTTATATTTTTTAATTTATATTTTCATTCAGTTATTCGTACATGATTAACAATCATAATTTAAGAAAAAAATTATTTTTGGTTAAAATTAGTAATGCGTTTTGGAAACTAAGAGCTACCAAAAATAGAGGAAAAAAAAAAGATGATATTGTAGCAGAATATATAAAGGAATTAGCTTTTAATATTGCAGTCTATTAAACAATGAACAGCGATTTGTGGAAAATTTAGCATAATAATTTATATTAATTAGTTTATTTAAAACTGAAGAAATGTTTTCATAAAATGTATTTGGTGCAGGTAAAAATTTGGATCCCTTCAAAGAAACTATGTGCGATCCCAACACATTGGAAAATGCACTTTAATTACTATATACTAGCATGTAAATTGGATATTTCTAAGATTTTTTTGGTTGCATATGCATTTGCTTGTTGTTAATGTTTTCACATTTTGCACGATTCCAACATTTACCATAAATTAACATTTTTGTAACTTCAAACAGAAAATACAAAAATGTTTTTTCAAACATTGAATATTAAAAATACATTATATTGAATAATTCAATTCTTAAGAGTTGAATTTTTCTTTTAAAACACATTTACAAATTAAATCAGTATATATGTATATATATATATATATATATATATATATATATATATATATATATATATATATATATATATATATATATAATACTTTTAGTTAACGTTTGATGTTTTGTAGCAATCATATATAAAAGTCTGAGTATACGAATGCTCCAAACTAAGTATTATTAAATGAAAGAACTCATATTCTATTAAAAGAAACTAGGATTTATTTATTAGGTATTCAGTGAGGGAATTAAAATTAGACAAAATAAGTTGAAATTGGAAATCTACTATGCTGAAATTTTTGATTACTAAAATCAATCGCTGTTATTAAATTTAAAAAAAGCCGTTGAAACATAGGTCTTTTTTTCTTATTAATAGTTCTGTCAGGACTTTGTATAAGTTAAACCTTTGTTTCATTTAGTTTATATTCTAGGTAACTCAGTATTACGCGAAATTTCTTTCTTATTTATATTTCAGTTGATTTTTCTTCGTTTTTGAGGATTTATATACATTGTTAAGTATAACACATATTTTACTATCATTATATTGATAAAAAATGGTTAACATCAATTTTATTCGTTGGTCAGAAATATTTATATTACTTACATATATACTAGTCAAATTTTATTCGAATACAGAATTAAAGATTTCACAATGTTATATAAACTTACGAATTTAATGGGGTTTGATGGGAATATATATATTTTTCTACACAATAAAAAAAACACTAGAATCTTATTTCTGAGTTAATTATAACTTTTAGAAACTGTTTTAGAAATTTTAGCAGTCTACTCATTTAAAAATAATCCATCTGTGTTAATCACAGTTGATTTTTTCCAATGTTTTCTTTCGGTGTAAGCAAAATCTTCATATTTTAATATTATTGATTCTGATTCTAAATTAAATTTTAATGTCTAAATGTCAATTATTGTATGCAGTTGCTATGCTTTTTGCAGTTATATGCTTCTTTCATTGTAAATCATTCTGGAATATTCTGTATTCAAATCTTTTTCATGATGATAGCAGAGTAGTACATATAACGGGGAATTCAGTTTTTTCCATAAATACACCAAAATAAGAATTGTAACATTTTCCATACATTTTAAGAACAATAGAAAATAACATGCTGTATGGCAGGGTGGACAACCTGCGACTCGCGAGCCACAAGTGACTCTTTGAAGGATTATTTGTGGCTCTCGATAAATCTACTCAAAAATAGTTCAGGTTCTACAATTAAAACATAAGTCGACGCGCTGATAACTGGATTTTTTAAAATTTGTACTAGTTTCGAATTATCCTGGATTAAAAAATTCTGCTTTTCGAGCTACTTCAATATTCGGTACAACGTACTTATGTGAATCATTTTATTTTTATTTAACTTCGTTAAATGCAAACACCGATCAGTAGTAGCTAATTAACATCTCAAAGAATTACTGAGAAGTACTGTCACCAATTAATCGGTGAATTTTAAAGAATTATCAAGTAAAATAAATGTGTTTAGTTTTTAATATTTAAATTCAATACACAGATTTTGCACTTTTATTTATAGGATTTCAATAAATATAATTTTTGTAAAAAAATGTTTAATACCTTTTTTTGCATACCTTTTCGATACGTATTTAACTGCGGTTATCCAAAAATTTCAAATTTTGAAAAATGGCTGGGATTATGAAGGAACTTTGGCCACCATTGTTGAATGGAAAACTACAGAATCCAATCAATTTATTTTTATTTTTACAATTTACAAAAATTCTTGTACTATTTTTAACTCTTATAATGATTTTAAATCACGTTTAAGGGTATTGAAATCAATTTCGACATTCAGAAATAATTTTTTACCATATTTGGTACGATTGTGCAATTTGGTACGATATGGATCTTCGAAATGATATGTTGATTCTAAAAATTTTCAAAAAGTTTTAAACTTTTAATTTTTATTGTTCTGATTAAAATTAAAATTTTATCAGAACTATAAAAATTAAAATTACTAATAAGTTTTGTTCAAATAGAACTAAAAATACTAGAAATAATCCCTTAATATTGCAAGGAAGATAAATTCAACTTTAGGATATGTAGTTAACTGACATAAAATAGTATCAATTTCTTAATTACAGCAGACTTCATGTTAGAAAATAATTGTTGACAAAAAAATACACAAGTATTTCGAAACTACTTAATCTTTATGAAGCCATTTTTATTAATATTATTTTTAATTCTTAATACCACATGGATGATCATATAGTTTTGAGTCTATGTCGAAAGATTTACATTGAAATCTCAGAGGAAAATTATGCATCCATAATCATCCAATTATAAATAAAGTATAAACAGAAATTAGTGAACTAGGAAAATAAGGTACTTAGTACCGAACAAAATTATTATTAATAATTAACGTTGCAAGGAAAATATTATCTCCTGAATAAAAAAAATTAAATTATACTCAAATATCCTTAAAATATTTTCTCTCTATAAAACGAAAATTAAATTATGAATAATCAGAATTATTTAATTTTTGAATTTTCTATTGGTAACAATGATATCCTATAAGTCCTCCTTGGTAGAATCTTACTTCGTCGTTAAGACAGGATTCCTTCAAACGATAAGCATTACCGATTAAATGAGGAAATGAAGCCTAATCCCATTGGTAGATTGACGTACCAGTTCCTCGTTTCTACCAGGACACTCTTAGTTAATCTTATTACTTGTCCAGGACCTCCAGAAGCAATCTATTCCGAAGTCACTGAGAATAAGTGCATTAACTTAATGTTAGTTTAATACTCTTGCCAGGTACATGTAGTAAGTAAGTTTTGGTCCGCCGAGACAGGACGGTCTTGGGCGGATTTCCTAAGTTGGAGATAAGTAAGGAGCCTCATGTGTAAGTGAATGGTAAGTTTCAATTTGAATGATGAATTGAGAGTGGCAGTTGTTAGAACTCTCCCATATTACATTCCCCTGAATCGAAATAAATGCTTTCGCTATGCATTTAAACCAATCTAAATAATCAACTTTTATGGAAACAGAACTTAAATAAAAAACAGAGTTTATTTTCAGTTAGAAAGTTAAGTTCATTTAAGTTATAGTTTCAAAGAAAGATATATTTTTTTTAAAATTAGAATTCATAATTTTGATGATATTATTTCGTTTTTTTTCTGTAGTCAACGTTTTCAATTTCACTCATAAAAAATGTTGTTTTTATCTGTTATAAGAGCTGTAACTAATGCAATAAATTATTTTTAAAGCAATTTCTTTTTAAGTATAAGTGCTTAATATTTCCCCGCCTAGAGTCCAGATTGTTGTAAAATCTAAGTTTACATATTGTTCATTGTTCATATTACGCTGATTCTAATACTTTGAATATTTTATAAATCTTTCACTTGATACTGGATCAATAGCTCATTGTGTAATATAATCATAACATTATTTTATAAATTATAATTATTACAGCAGTAGGAATGTGAGAGGACTAATAACATCATTTTCCTTTCTTATAAGTGGACCACACAATCTTATTTTGATGTCTATAAAAAGGTCAACATTTAATAAAACAAAGTATTATTTAATTTGAATGAGTAATTTTCAGTTAAAAAGAAACATTTTCTTTAAATAAGAAATTGATATGTAATTCAAATTTGAAGTATAATTCTTCGCTTAAACTAAGTACATACTTATAAGCAATATTTGAAAGTGCCCAACATGATGATTATAGAATTACTTAGATCATATGAAATTTGTTTATTTCGTTTTTTATAAAGGGATCGCACAATCTTATTTTTACAGATTTATAAAAAGAAATGTTTACTAAAACAAATTATTAATTTGATTGAGTAATTTTTAGTTCAAAGGATTTCCTTTAAATAAGAAATTAATATTTAATTCATAAATGAAATATAATTTTTCGCCTTACTTATATACATGCTTATAAACAATGTTTGAAAATGGCCAACATAATGATCATGGAGTTTCTTAGAGCATTTGAATAGTGCTTATTATAATGTTTAATTATGATATATATATATTCACAGAAGGGGAAAGCTAATAAATCGTAAGAAATTGATTAAAAACACATTGCATTCATTTTGAATAAATTCTAATGATTAAATTGACAAAATATAAATCAATTGAACTGAATAGCTTGAATAACTTTATATTTTAAATATATATATATATATATATATATATATATATATATATATATATATATATATATATATATATATATATATATATATATATATATATATATATATATACTGCATTTTAATTTAAATTATATATTTTGCATATTAAACAAAAAATTTTATTTAATAAGTTTTAAATAAAATAAAGAGAAATTTTTCACGAATAATATTTTCCCATAATTTTTGTCTACTTCTTGCACATGAAATATTTTACGTTATCTCATGTAAACAAATTCACAAGTTTTAATGATTGTTAGTATCACAAAAACTTTACATTAACTTAATTTACTTGCAGCTTTTAGAAATGACAAGAGTTCAAAACCATACTTGGCATACAAATATAAATCTAATTTTTGAAAAATATTGTAATTAATTAATTAGAAATTATTAAAATAACCACAAGCTTTATCATTTCACTGTGATATGAATAATGGTGGCATTCCTTGATAAGTAATAAATCACCAACAACATACAGCAAGCAGATTGTATTGCCAAATCAAACAATGTCTGAAATAAGTATAACGGGCCAGTGGTTGAAGACTAAGAAGTTTAGCGTCTTCAACAAAGATAAATCACTGAGTTCCATGGGGACATTTGTTTCGAAATATAAAATGAGAGTGTAAAGCCACACATTTTCATTCTGAAGTGTCCAAGTGAGTAATAGGCTCGCATTTCTGGCCTCCCCCAAAACAAAATGAAATGGTCTCGGTTCTGTTTTAAATCGTTTCACAACCCCTGCCATTAATTACAAAAATCCATTAAATGCGTTGTGAAGTTGTCCTCCTTAGAAATAAATTTTACCCCAAAACAAACGACTGTTCTCTAAAATTATGATGCGTGAAGATGACTGCAGAGCCATAATGCGCTTCAAAGTTTTATTGTCATTGCAAAGATATTTTGTAGCCCAGCTTTGTGCATGATGTGCACCAGTTTATTTGCCACAGAATGAGCTGCAGCTTCGGCCAGCATCCCAGTCCTCAAGTTGGCGTAAGCATTACAGACACAGCTTCGGAGAACATTCGATTTTTATTAAATGCTTGCTTTTAGGTCAATTTTATGAAATAGAATAATATTTGCGTTCTTGCGTGTAATCATTAACTTGAATCGGAATAAATTAAATTATAATAGTATGAATAATCATTATGAAACGTCTAAAACAAATTGATTACTTTTTTCAAAACATAAAAAAAATGTTAAATATCGTAATCTGGCTGTCAAGGGCAAACGCAATCAAAATACAAAATCTAATCATAATTTTATATTTTAATTGATTATTGCTTGTAAAACAAACCTAAAAATGTATCATGATACATTGGCATAAAATATTTCAGAGTTTTTTATATTTTTTATTGAAAATTAGAAATTATAAAGTAATGGTTTCCAAACATTATAAAGCTTATATATTGCTATAATCTAACCTCAACATAAGATTTTAGCAATTAATTATTCCTCTAATTAATCCATGTGTGTCTCAAATTAGCGTTCTACAAAAAAGAAATCATAAGCAGAATAAAAATATGAAACCAGAAATCATTATTAAGTAAAATGTCAAAATAATAAAATGAATGTAATATGAAAAAATTCAAGCACTATTATATATATATATATATATATATATATATATATATATATATATATATATATATATATATATATATATATATATATATATATATATAACGAAAGAAAATCCTACTAATACCTTGAAAAAGCAAATTCTTTTAAAATTAAAAAAGGCTATTATTGTCGCAGTATCCCAAGGAAAAACAAAGATTTTACAAAACGATAGAATACGAGAAATATAAAATTCGAAATAGAATGAACCCCAGTAAACAATAGTGAAGAAATTTATTAACTGAGAGAGAGAATTTCTTCTTCATGGAAAAAATTAAATATTTATTCTATGGAAGAAAATATGATTTATAGGTGAAAAAGTTTAAGCTATACCACTTTTTTTTCCTAAAGTAGATTTATTATACAGTAAAAGGACAGAAATGAATTTCTCCTTTGTGCAAAATATAAATAATGCATATGTGAATCTGATATTATTAATAAAAAGGAAGGTGTAGATTAAAACAAAATACTTTGCGTTAAAAATTATTTTGAAATTGTTCTTTCGTATTTTATATTAGTTATATCTATTTTTCAGACATTTCTTACTTTTGTTCTATAAGATGCAATGGCACAAATATTCTAATATTTTGTATTTTTTTTCTTTTGAGACCTTTTGTATTTTGAAAAGCAAAAAAAAAAAAAAAAAAAAAAAAAAAAAAAAATGAAATTACTTTTTTAGCTCTGAAATAATAAGATTTAGAATTTATTTTATAACCTTAAATTTATAGTAAAATAATTTATTTTAACTAGTATCAGAAATACATTAAAATACTACAATTTTCCAAAGCTTCAGAAATTTAATAAAATTTCTCATTTTAATTAACGACATACCATAATAAAAAGGTAAATAAGAAATATTAACCAGTGTACTAATTAACATTTCTTTGCAAATAATTCTTGCAAAATTATTTTGGTTTACATGATTACAGCACTTGTACCAGCATTTATTGTAATCTTCAACATGAAATACATTATGAAATTAAGATTATTTCTTTTTATAAGTGAAAAAGATCTTATAATAAGCAGTTAATACTATGCTAGGCCGCCCAACTTGTCTAATGGTCAGCGTGCCTGACTGCGGATAGGGAGGTCCTGGGTTTGAATCCCGGTTGGATGTACTTTCTCTCTCTACCTATCCTGTCTTTGTGCTTTCCTTGTATGATTGAGGTGTAAATGGTTGCCTACCCTATAAATGGGTTCCTATGGCATGTGTGTACTGAAGAAGTCGGACTCCACACCTAAATATGGTTCAGTTGGAAAAGTGGAGTAGCGCACCCCATATTGCCAGAGCCGCCGACCAATGGCTGAGTGGTTAGCGTTCCCGACTCTTGAGCTGTGGGTCCCGGGTTCGAATCCCGGTTCGGGCATGGATGTTACTATCTCTCTGTATTTCTCTGTCCTTTCTTCCGTGATGATGTATGAATGTGGCCCGCCCTATAAACGGGTCTGTGGTGGTATGACGCGGGTAATGCTACTCGCCTCTGTGACTTGGTTCACAGGTGCCCGCTGGGTAACGATAAATGAGTAGCAGTTTCCGGCCTTGTTGTGGTGAAGGGTTAGTCACCCAAATGCCCGCCGTTATTAAAAAAAAATATTGCCAGAGCCTGGCGAGCCACACGAAAACAACAACACTATAATATTAGTTTCTTTTATGACAATTGATAAATATTTTCACCCAAGAATATATAACTATCTTATAAAGGAATATATAAATAAATTTCTATACTATATTGAGTTAATATAAAATACTTATCCAAGACAAAATTAAAAAAAACATTTGATACCTTACTGATGTTATCAATATTGTGTTTTTAACTATAACAAAAGCAAATTTTGACATAAATATAGTAACTTTATAACGAATGTAATATACATAATTTTTGAATGTGAATATGATTTAAAAATACTAATTTCTTATTGCAATAATTTTTGTAATTTTTAATAGTCTTTTTTAATGATATCGACATCTTGGAATTAAATACTAAACAACATACAGTCATCAAAATAATATAAGAGTAGATTATTGTAATATAAAGGCATCAGATAGGAAATAATAAAAATGTATATGCATTTATAAAAATAATTTTTTTGATTTGCATTAAAAATAAATATGAAGAGGAAAATAAATATCCGGGAGTGATTACAGAAATAAATATAATCTAGAGAAGTTAGATTTTATAAATTAAAAATGATATATCTATAACAAAAATTATAATTCAAGAATTTCGAAATCGTCGATGTATTATCATTATGTAATTTAAAAGTTTAACCAGTTCGAATGGATGTAATGGTCTGGAGAAAATGTCCTCCCTCTTCAGATCAATGTCGAAATTGAGGGAGTGTATCCTCTTGTGGTTCCATCTATCGTTGGAGTTTAGAGCAAAGCTGTACTTTCACCTTTATGGTGCTCTGTGTTGTGACTAATGACACTTGGATAAGCCAAGCTGTCGCTATGCCTTGGCTATGGGAATTTAAGTCAGTAGGGTGCGTCTTTCGTTTAATCTGATCACTTCGAAGGTGAAAGTACGAATTTGCTCTTTAAAAACTCCGATAGATGGCACCACCAGAGGATCCACTCCTTCAATTTTGACATTGATCTGAAGGGGGAGGAAATTTTCTCTAGACCTTTGCACCCATGATAACTGCTCAACGACCGACCACAAAACTTTCCGATTCCACAGATTTAACAATCACGTATATCGCATTTACTTGGTGGGTCTTTGGCGGCATTGGGTATCGAACCCCACCCTTCCGAACGGAAGTCCGATGCCCTAACCACTAGGCTACCACGGCCCACCTGGTGCTCTGGTTAAGCGAAACACGCAATCTACTGACTTAAATTTGCATAGACAACGGCATAGCAAGCTTGGCTTGTCCTAGTGTCAAAATTAACAACAATAAGGTAGAAATAAACAGAGGAAGAAAAATATTTAAAATAAGAAGTCTTCTCTGGAAAATACTAGAACCGATTGGGTGAAAATTTTGCTTAAATTTACGAATTCAGTTTACATGTTTAAAAATTGATTTCACAAAATTATGTCTGTTAAAATAATAATGCTTATCACATTAAAATATATTAAAGAAATGTTGAAACATGTTAATAATCTACATAAATGGAATTCTTATTTCGTCTGATCACCGACATTTTTTTGAAAATGGCTACACGTAATGGAGAGAAAATTACATTAAGTTGTTCAATTCTGGCTTGAGTTAAGTAAAAAAGTAAGTTACCAATTAAAATTTTGATAACAACATTGTTAATTTTAAGCCCAATTAATAATGATTTGAACTCTCATTGTTTCTTATTCAGCAATTTATTAGCGATGTAATATTCCGCTCTGAAATGCTTTTTGCTCCAAGAGATAAGAGAGTCTCTACGATATACTCATTAAAACAGTTTTAAAACGGTTTAAACGGAGAGTATCAGAGAGGACATTAATTTTAACAATACAATTTTAACAAATCATTAAGTTTTTTTTGATTAAAATTTGGTTTCAAAATTGAAATTTATTTTTCAATTTAGTGATATGCATGTGCATACTTGTATATTTTATTCATTTTGCGATAAATAGTTCTTAGTAAACAAGCACTCTTTTCAAAATTGGTCATTTCGCTTTTAATTGTATTTACATTTCTTAAAAAATACCTATTTATTTGTCAGCTATTAGCTACATTCATTACGTGATTTGCATTTTTTTTTGCAAGAGTTTTTTAAACTAAACAATATTTTATAAAAACGCTTTGTTTAAATATTATTTAATGCGAAATAAAACCAAAAACCTATTATATTTTCGAATTAGTACAAGTAAAATGTTGTAAATTTATGATTTATCCTTTTATTTGTATTATTTTAACAAATAAAAAGAAATTATAATAGTCACTAAATGCCGGACGCGTTTTAATTATATAATTGTTATAAATATATATTTATTTAAGTAATTTTATTTAGCAGTTAACATTTTTAGAAAGTGATAACAAGTGTAAAATAAATTAAACAACATTGAATAGAAATGTAATTGCTTATAATTTTTGTTGTTTCACCAGTATGCTTCCTTCTACCTATTCCTAAATTGGACTTTACCAGTTAGATAAAAGTAACCGGATGGAATCTTCGTGATTTTGAAGCAAGAACCAAGCAGAAGACTCTCAATATTTGGCGTGCCACCCCCAGAGGTATCATTTCACTTGGAGGACATTGCGACAACACCTAGTTTTAAGGTGTCCACAGCTGCCATTAGGGAACACGACGGATCTTCGCTTAAGTCGGGATTCACACTCACTGCCTTCCGATAATGAGAACGACGCTCTAACCAACCCGGCTACCAAGACCCTGTTTAATAATTTTAACAAGAAATATTAATTCAGCCCTATATATTAAAAAATATGATTTTCTTAAATGCATGAAACTTACGAAGCAACAAAATTCAAATTCATTATTTTAAACCATATTAAAATCAGAATAATGTATCAATTTTTGAAATTATTATTTAAAACGTACCGAATTATATTTTATTTATCTACTTATTTTTCTCCAAGAAATTAAAGTAATGTTTTCTTGATATCTGGTATGCGTTTATTACGATGTATCTGCAAACAGGCTTTTTTGTCACTTGAGCTCCAGTTTACATATAAGATGGCAGCATCTGAAATCTTCTACCCTACATCAACATATTCAAGTATCATAGGATAAAATTTATTTTGAATTGCACTCTATATTTATACTTGAGTACGATCAACTGCCATTTCCTGTTTTCACGACTGTTTTACCAATAATACAGTTGTAGTCTTAATTAGTATAATTTTTATAAAAGCAACGGCAGTTTTACCAATAAAGCTACAACAACGCCAATCCATATATTATTTTAAGATTCATATAAACTGGAAGCAGCTGTATTGGTAAGATCAACAAATAAGCTATTCAATTGATGATTTGTATATAAATATTAAAGTTGGGCTAAAAGTAAGTGATATAATTTTCAAATATTTATTAAAACATATAATTTTATTTTCATTTATTTTTTCATTCTTTATTATCGAATTTATAATACATGAAAGGATTTTAATCAATTTAATAAATTTAACATACATTTATTTATTTCGCCAGTAAAAGCATAAATATTCATTAACATTTACTAAAAACACTTTGTCTTAATATTTAGAAATTAATAAAAACTACAAATATTGTATTTATAGTATCTTCAGTATCGTAGGAATTCTATATTTTTTGTTTGATTCTATAAATTCAAACCTGTTTTTTTTTTTATCTTTCAGAGACAAAAATTTCAAATTTATTGGAACTGCATGAGAGTTCATCTCTCTCTCTCATTTGAATTTTATATCACTTAAATAAAAATTGTACCTGGATTTAAATTATAAATTGTTATACTCTTTATGCATTTTTAAGTTTTGAATGAAAATTTTACTGTCAAAATGATTCTAATTTGGAATGTAAATTTATAACTTAAAACTATTTGTCTTTTAGAGATGTTTTTTCAAAAGAAAATTGCATTATAAATGTTCTGTGTCTAATATTTGCTAAATTTTATATAAGATCCTCTAAGAATTTTTTAATTAATCCTGAATTATTAAAATTTAATGATTTATTCTCAAAAATAATAAAATACATATGTATTTTGTTAACTGTATTTCAATGTATTTTTCTACAAAGGATTATATTAAAGTTTTTTGGAGGAAAAATATATGAACATAAATTATTGTGCACAGGAAAATACATTAGGCTGGAAAGAATTTGAATGTAAATTAAAAAACGTCATTAATTAAACAACACTTTGTTAATACCTTAAATAAAATGAATATATGAAAGCAAAGATAACACGTCTTCATATGATATTAAAAAATTCAAATATTTTTCAAAACTTCCTTTTAGCGTTTAATTAAAGTCTAAAATAAATATCAGATAAAGATATTGCTTTGTAAAATTTAAAATAATCCGATAACTAGCACATTTTTAATTAATTTCTCGTTTTTGGTCACAAAAATAAAATTATTTTCAATTTTCCTAGAGATAATTTTCCAGTTTATTTCATCTGTTGCTTTTTAACTCATAGTTAGAGTGATTTATTTTCTAACAATTCCACAATCTTACCTATATGAATATTTCTTGGGTATTGTTGGATTCTGATTTGCTCTTTTGTAGATAAATGAAGGTTTGGGACATGATTAACTTAAATTCAAAACGTCTTTGATATTAAATGTATTTGAAAAAATTGTCATGCAAAAGCATGAACTTCATAGCTGTTCAGAAGTTCAGTAGCTAATGTTTTGTGTAATTTTTTAGCTTTATTTGTGATATATTGTTTATGTTACTTGACTTGTGTTATTAGTTTTATTTTCCCCCAGCAAAGCAATCCAAATCATTGTAGAATGAATACCAAATATTATTTTATACTTAACTTAGCAATGTTTTAGCAATATAGTTAGATTATCAGTGTTATCGAGACTGTTTTTCCGGAAAGCAGTCATCTTATATTTAAAATCTTTTCTACGTTCCCAATTAAAGCGTTCTGCAGTAAGAAACATGTTTCCCCGTTTGCAGCATTCGATACAATTAACGTGATTTTTGCAAATGTAAGAGTCATCCTTCTTGTGTCTTTATTTTAAATTTTCTGAGAACGCTATGAATTATACATAAAACCTCAAGTGGTTCAGTAGCTTCAAGCCGCTTTCCGTAAAGATAAGCAAAGGAAATATTATTACAATGATTAGGAGGGTGACCACTTTCTCCCTCACTGGGTTGCTGGAGTTCTGTGGGTTAGGGACGGGTGCACGTTAATCTGTGTTGTCCAAACTCTTCCGCTGGTGTGGTGTGGATGTGGAAAGGAGAATGCCAGTTCCGGTGTGGCCTCGTCACCTGACCATAGTTTAAAATTATGAGGCTTTTGGTGACGGGTGAGTATTCCAAACCTGTTAACCTTAAGGTACAGTTCGGGACTCACCTGTATCGCTATGTAAGTACTGAATTGTACATTTTGATTTTTTATGATATGTTATATGCTGTGTGTGGATGGCTATATTAGAAAATTTCTCAAGAGTTTCAATTTGCAAAGACAGTTTAATTTTGTTCTTCCGCTTAAAGCAATTTTCTTTTGCCCATAATTTTAAAGATAAGAAACTATCATAAGAAAATTCATAACATTGGTAATTACTTTCAAATGAAATTAAACACTAAATATTTAAGAATAAATTGAAATCTTTGAGTTTTCAAAAATAGAAAAAATGTAGCTCATCATAATATATGCCTCCATTAAATGTGTTAAATTATTCTCTAAAATGGCGTAGCTGCCTCCAAATCAGATTTCACATATATGTTAAGAGTTTTTAGAGGGAAATAATTTGCTTGCTAAAAGTTGCAAATGATATATCTTTGATATAATTTTATTTATCTTAAATTTTTCAATAAATATAAAATAGTTTTTATTAAGTGTAGATTTTTACTACACAAATACAGAAATTTCTGAATTTTCAGGAAAATCTTAAGATATATCTGGAAATATAAAAAAGTAGCAACTCACTAATAATATACTTTCTTTTATTTAAATGTTTTATGTTTAGTTAAATGGAAGTGATTTCTTTTCTTTTCTTTTAGCAAAAATTCAAGACCTTTATTATGTCTAGAAATTTTTTTTACCTTGAATTATTAATAAATTATTAGTGCTATTAATTTTTAAAAATATTATTTAGGTTATTAATTTTTATCTTTATGGTTTATTTGATTATTATTTGATAGATATTGCTGTTAACATAACATCAACATAAGACTGAGTGAACTTTGGTCTTTTGGGCATGACTGAACTTGAGATACTTTAAATTGGTAAAAAAATGCTATTTTTTACATTGACAGCAATTTACAAAGAATTAACATATTTGAGGTTTTATATTAATATAAAGTTTATAGCTTATAGTTTAAAAACATAAGAAACAAATACATGAAGGATAATTAATCATTTTATCTGGAAAAATTACAAAAAGCATCTAAAATAATTATGCATTCAAAAATTTGTATTTTTTATAGGCAGATCATAAATTTCAATAGTTTAAACCACATATTTGGATAATTTAGAAATTTATGTGCATTTTTCAGAGTTTTTCTAAGTATGAATTGCATACGTGTTCAATCATGCTGCCAACTTTTGTATTTATTTTACAAACTTTGATTCAGATAATGAAAAGAAAACTTATACATCCATTCTTAATATTAAAAATTAGTCAAATTATTGTCATTATTTCGGTTATAAAAGTACATAATTTGCATTCCTTACATACAAATTAATAAAATTTACAATGTATAGTAATTTACAATCATATTACTTATTATTGAAGGTTAACTAAAAAATTATAAAAACCATCAAATACATAAATAGTAGATTATATTTTTTGAAACATAATATTACTTGAAAACAAATTTTTATATTTTGTACTAATTTAGGTTAGTCAATAATATTTTAAATACATCAATATTGGTATTAAAAAAAAGCAAATACTTAGTATATTTGCGTGAATACAGGTTTAGCTGAATAGTAATTAAATCATATTTTTTTAATACAATTCTCAATTCAAACACTAATAAAAGAAATGCAGTAGAAAAAATGAAAGGAAAAAAATGGGTCGATCTCCACTTTCGGGAGAGAAATGTAATAATTTAATTTTAATTAAAATTATCGATCATTAACCAATCAATAAATACTTTGACAAATATTACGATGAGAGCATAGAACACGTTTCCACCAACTGTCGCTTCTGCTGAGTCAACTGCAGGCCTGCTCTCTTCCAAGAAGCAACTCCGTCATCAATATCCCCATCATAAGATGTTCATTATTATTGCATCTTTTACAACGAGTAATGCTGACTCGCATAACCTGTCGCATCTTCCTTGCTCTTCATTTCTACCCAGAAGAGGAAGATGAGTTTTGCCGAAGTCTCTCTTGATTAAAATTTAATTCTCGTCAAAAGTCTATCAAAATCTCGTGACGTTATTAAACGTGGAGTCCGATGACGATGATGCTAACGCTATCGCACTAGGGTACCAAACATTTGTCTTTTTTCCCAATATTATTATTATTTTTTTCACTTTCAGTTCAGCTTTAGCATTTTTGTTTGTTTATTTGGAAAAGGCGTGAAGCGTAGGTCGTTAGCAGACATTTATTTAATTTCTCTTTTCTGAAGCGAGGCAATAAATATCTCTTCAAATATGAAAGCCGGCGAGGTGATAAGCGCTAGCGTTATCAACTAGCTGGAAATATGCATTTTTGATATATTTGACATTTAAAATTAAGGTGAGAAATTGGCTTTCATGCAATTTATCAAAGAAATTTTAGAATGAGATGAATATTTAAAAAAAATTGTTTTCTAGAAATATATTAGCTTTATTGAAACTTTCGGATTGCAGATATATTTACCATAAGAGTTTATGATTGATCTTATTCATTATAGATCAGATAACCTTAAGTAGTTTTAATGTAATTTAATTTAAATTTGATTTTATAAAAACATTAAATATGTACGTCTCATTTCTATTTTAGTTTTCTTTCGGAAGAAACATTTAAAGCAATTGCATTAGATTTAATTAATTTTAAAGATTCTAAATTAACTGTTTTTAAAATACTTTATTATATCGGTCTAATATTTTTTAGATTACCTTATTTACATTTCACAAACCATTATAAATACTAAATAAAAAAATTAAAATTCATTGAAAAAATAAATTTTATTTGAATAAAATATAGTGTGAAATTCACTGTGATTTAACTTCCTGAATTTTTGCCAAGTCTCCAAAATCTATGCATTTAAAAGAATAATTTATGCTTTATTCTTTTAAATGCATAGATTTTGGAGAATAAGCATTTTGATGAATAAAATGAACTAAAACAATTTTGGTAAAAAAAATTAACATTGAAATACTGAAAAGATATTTTTGATTAAAGTGTTTCCTCATTTATGCAAAATATTAAAACAAGTGATATGATTACTTATGTAATATATTTTGATACCCTAAATGTCATATTTACAAAAATTATAAAAATATTAAACGTGTGTTTAGATTAAATAGGATTCCATAAAACGTTTTATCTGATATAAAAACTTTAAATGAACAAATTGTTTGACAGATATTTTAGACATAAGTTAATAAATATGCATTTAAAGACAACAAATATTATTAAAATAATGGTTTCGCTTATAAATGTTTATTATGTGTTCTTTTCCTTAAGATATTTCTTTATTCTTGTGCCATACAAGATTAAAATGCCTCAAAATTACTTAATATGATAGATGCTAAAGTAAATCATTTTAAATGTATAAAATATGTGAAAAATAATAATTATTTATGTAATTAAAATATTTTTCCGAATTTTTTTTAAATATTCACTTTTGGAAATGAAATTTAAAATATGGCCAATATACAACATTCAAAATATAGAGCACTTTTGAAGATACCAATATCCATCTGAAATCCATATTAGATTTGACCGTCAACGAAAGAAAAATATATTTCAATGTTTTGATTGTTCTAAGCAATCAAAATATTCAAATAAATCAATATCAAAATAGTAAAGATTATGTGGTATTAATTATAATGTTTATTATATTTTATGTCGTGTATTACATTTATTTCTCGTAAAATCTCATAATTCATTTGATATCACAATAAAAATGCGATGTAGTTCTGTTTAGTTGCAATTTGGTATTTATTTTGTATTCAACATAATTTCTCAAGAATACATTTAAATTAGAAATACTTTCATAATACTTAAATGAAGTTAAGAAGGCAAGGATGGCAAATAAAGGGAGACAAAAAGAAAATAGCAAATAAATAAATGAAACTACACCTGAGTTTAAGAATAGGATAAAGATATTTAATCTGCTATGAAATTGATCACAATATACATTTTGATTGTCCATTCAGTGATATAATTAAATAAGGAACAGTTACTTAGACAAACAAAATTTAAATTAAATTATATTTTAATAACATTTTAAATTGCTTCTTGATTCTTGATAAAAAAAAGTGTAACGAAAGTAATTTGCTTAGTTTCAAAATTTCATAGGTTATTGAAATGCATTTGTTTCAATCGAAAGTATGATTGAAGAACTAATAAGTAAATAATTATTTTATGAAAAATTGAATTAAATATTTGAATTTAAAAAAAGATAAATATTTAATCGATTATGAGAAAAAAACTATTATAATTTAGAACATGAGACATTAAATTATTAAAATTTTATTGTAACATTTAATAATATTTGCCGATAATTAATTTCCTGAGTGATATTGAGATTAAATACCTTCTTCGATTAATATATTTTTTGATCAACATATTAATGGAATATCATTTAAATAAATGACAATATTTTTTCATTTTGCTCACAGAGATGCTATAAAATATTTCAGAATATATTTAATTACAGCATAAATAAAATAAAAGGTTAAAGAAAAGAAAGGAATGATGTTACATTTTTAAAAATAATGAGAAAATATATCCACGAAAAAATAAAGGAAAAATATTAATAAAAACTTATAGATATACACTTAAACACAAATTAAGAAATGTATTGTTAAGCATGAAAAATTTTCAATAGAAAAGATTAATCATATTTAGAATTTAAAAAATAAATCATTCAGGATATCAAAAACATCAAACTAGAATGCGAAAATTAAAAATAAATAGTTAAATTAAAATTTGTATTTAACCAAAAATATAATGAAATTTGAAAACTGACAAATACTAATATAAATAATATAACTTAGTATTTTTTTTATAATAAAATATTATAATTACCAAAATAGTTCACATTTTTAATAAAATATAATTACTATTCATAAAATATGGTATTTTTTTTTTACTTTCACGTTGAGTTAAAGACTTTACTCAACGTGAGGTACTCAACGTTTTCCAATTTTCTATATTGAAAAGCAGGTGTTGTTTTCTCAAAACACAATACAAAAAATAATATGGAAGGACACATTTCTATTTTTTATTTAGGAAATCAATAAAATATATTTAACACGCGCAAAATTTTCAAAACTGTATTCGATTATTCTGACTGTTAAATTATTATTATGTTGTTATCATTTCATAACTAAAGAAAAGTTAACCAAATTCTTTAAAATATAGCAAAACTTGTTTAACCAAAGTAAAGCTTTTATTCAATGTTATCAAAACCTTATCATTTTTCAACCACCAGTACTTTTATTCTGTTGCTGTTTCTTACATGTGACAATAAAAAATACATTTGGATCAATTTCACTCTTACGGTCGGTCATATCTTTAATATTTAAGGTCATAGGGTTGCTCTAACATTACGTAATATGTATAATATGTAAACTGAAAATTGTTGCTCTATTTGACATTAATACATTTATTTTCCTTTTTCAAAATATATTCTAGTATCGTTTTGCAATAATATATACATGATATAAAGCAAAGTTATAATATTAAAATAACTAGGAATGCAGTATCTTGAAATGTTTTATTCCAATGATAAACTACTTTTTCTTGATAATATATGGGAAATTATATAGTGAAAAAGTTTATTTTATTACAACAGCATATATTTTTGAGGTTTAACTTTATGTAAAAATTTGTTCTATTATAAAATTTCTCTGTGGTAAAATTTTTTAACCAAATTTGCGTAAATTAATAAAGAAAAATTTAATGCTTAAAGATCTTAGTACTATTTACAGTATAATTTAACATTTGCCACTGATGAGCGCATAATTTAATACAGGAGGCTATTATAAGGCATTTGAACATGACTCACTCTACCTAGCGGGAGTATTCTTCACAGATAATAGATTAGATTCTTATGACGCAAGACTAAAAAGACCCAGTGAACTTCCTAATTCACATTTCAACAGAAATTTATGCAGAAAACAGACAAACACTATGAGAGGTCTCTCATTCAATAGTGTTTGTTGCTTAACAGATATTGGAACTGATCCAAGAATTTTCCCTTCGAAAAGCTGGTTTGTAGAAACCTTGGAGTTTGACACTTTGATGCAGCGCAATTAATAGCCTAACAGGCGACAATTGTTGAAAAGTTTATTTCTTAATAATTTTGATAATTTTTTAATACGAGTAATTTTTAACAGCAATAACGAGTATTATGATCTGCTAGGAAGATAGGTATAGTTGACTTTACGGATTAAAACTTTGAAAACTTCCCTTCACAACTACTGTGTATCAAAATGCAAGTAGAAAATAAAAACGTTATTTTAATCTTCATTTGTTCTCAAATGAGACAGAGATCAAACACATGATATTATACTCCAAAAAGCTTCAGATCACGATAACCCTTTGAATGTTATTAGTCTTTTATCCTTGCAATCATTTGAAATAAAACAATGATAACTTGGCTCCTTAATAGTCATAAATCAATGTCTTAAAAATCTTAGCTAATTTTATATATAGTTTCATCACTTTTTAAGTCACACTTCCTAAATATGGCTTGTAACAACAAAATTGCAAATGTTGGAACTCCTGAGTAAATATCCGTAAAGTATTTTTCCTTTCCCTATCGGATAGTTACAAAATTTTATCGACACGAAAATGCTTCAAAGCCTTTCTATTGTCTGATTATATCTTCGACTCTACGCTTCGTCTCCTTTTTTAAGCGTATCCAACTTCTTGAAAATTTATATATATTTCAAAATTGTTAAATCATTGGTCTAACTTCACAAAGTGTTATATTACAAGAACACAATTGGAGATTTTTAACTTTTGTAAATTTAATCAGACACACAGTAAAATAGAAATACTTTTTTTCTCAAAAAATATGACTTCTTGGTGTAATGAGCAAGTTAAAGTTTTACCTGGAAAACAAAATATTTGCCATATAACTCACATGCACGCACGTATGTGAGCACGCACGCACACATGCACACTGAACATTTCGATAGTGCCACAAAAATTTTGATTATTCTGAAAATGACTGATATTGAAGCATTTAATTAATTACAACAAGGTTTTTAGCGTCATTTATTTTTTTTAGTACACATATCTACAGATTATTTTAAATTTCTTAAAAACACAATTGTAGCGTTATTAATATTGAATTTGAAATAATAAAATCAACGAATAAAAATAGTTTTTCGTTGAGAATATTAATTCATGATTTTCTAAAAGTTTTCATATATTATAAAGTTTTCGAACATCCTTATTATTAAGATTATCGCGGTTCCATTCTATTAAAGGAGATTATTCTTGAAAAAAGAGGAAACTTATTATAACAAGGTTTTAAGTTATTTTAGTACACATATTTACAAATAATTTAAAATTTCTTAAAAACGCGATTGTAGCGTCATTAATATTGAATTTGAAATAATAAAATCAATGACTTAATAGTTTTTCGCTGAGATTATTAATTCACGATATTCCAAAAGTTTTCATATATTATAAAATTTTCGAACATCCTTATTAAGAAGATCATCGTGGTTCCATTCTATTAAAAGGAGATTACTCTTGAAAAAAAAAAGGAAACTAAGATGCATTTCCTTCACTTTGACCTTTTTTCGTGTTCTTTGTTGACAGAAAAGCTTTCAAAGAGCGCGAGCTGCTCTGCGGGTGCTCGCTTCTGATTAAAATTTTGCTTTCGTTTGACGATCATACATCAAAACGTGCTCGATTATAACACCATAAATTACACTCATGCATGCTTGAAAAATCGCTCAAAAATGCAATGAGAAAAATTCTAAAAAAAAATGCTTAATAATAAAAGTAAAGATCATTTCTGCAAAGCCCCGCCCAAAAATGTCAAACGCAAAAGCGTCGCCCTGAGTAATTAACGTTGACCCAAAATTTTCCTCAATCCCTTCCTTTTACCCCCTTTACTCTTTTGAATATAGACCACACCCCTTTTTCGAACTCATCATCATCACTCCGCTCGTTCCAGAATTTTGCTTCCCGTATTGGCATCATCAAGGGTTATGAGTAGGAAGATCGTAATAGAAGTTTTTCAAGCAAAAGTGACGTAAGTACACGGCGCGCTGCTAATGGCTAATATTTTGAGACATTTTCCCCTGAAAGTGTGATTTATTTGCAATGCTCGTATAGATATGTACTAAGTTAAAGTACTTTTTCATATGTACATGGAATTTACAGTATAGAACAAGTCGGAAATTATTCTGACATTTGTGATTCCAATAACTGATTATTAAGAAGAAAATAATGATAATAAAAAGAAAGAAAAAACATGATGGTTCAATACATTACATCAAATGTTCGCAAATTCTGAAGTTAAAATAATATAATTTTATATTAATTAATTTTTAAAACATGAACATACCACAAAAACTTTCCTCGTGCATTAGAGAAGTAACAAAAGTGGGAAAAATACAATAAAAAAGTAAATAATTAAATTCTAATATAATTATATTTGGTGTTAATGAACAAAATACAGATAATTTTAGTCGCTTTGCTACTGGGGATAATTTATGCATATGTGTTTCAATAAAATTTAAAATAAACATTCTAAAACAAAACTGTATACCTTTTTTTAGATATTTTTTTAAATTAAATTTCAAAATAATCTATTATGAAAGTGGCATGCACATAAATGCAATAGAAATCATCAAAGCTTGATTTTCCAAGAAGATTAACTTTTCTGCATAATACTCTACTTGCATCAAATAACAAATGTTCAAATTTTCAAATAGATTGTTAATAATAGTAAAAATCTTTGTAAATATCAAATAAAATTTTGTATTGTTTACAAGCTTTTAATAATTTTTTCGAATGTTTACAAAGTTTTCTTAAACTCTTTTTATCACAATAAAATGGGGAATCAAATTCTTCTAAATTATAAATTAAGAATATTTTCTCATGTTTAAAACAAAATTAATTTACTTCTTTTGAAAACTAGAAAATATGTTTCTAATAAGCTTTCATTGTTTCATAATTTCGTTATTTTTAACGCAGGTTAATGAATATAGAAATTATCGCTTTGAAGTAAGGATAAAACACCCAAATGATTTCTTATATTTAATTTGAAAATGATTTCGCATATTTCTAGAAACGATTATATTTCTTATATTTTAATTTTCTCTTGTGTCATAAGTATCTGTTGTATTGCAAGGAAGTATAATGCACGTGTTAAATGCTTAATTATTTAATTGGATGCATTCATATTTTACTAATGATTAATATTTATAAGATAAATACGATTAAAAAAGAAGACTACGCAAATATTTGTTAAATTTTAAGCTAATTTAATAGTATATTTTGAGGAAATTGCTACTTTTTAAAAATTAGATTTTCCTTTATTATAATATTGTTTTCACTTTCAAATATATTTGTATTCATAGTTATAAGAGATTTTATTTTTAAAAATGCATATACTTGATGATATTTATATAAAAAATTTGTAAAATATTTGTACATTTATACTTAACATAAATCTATGCATTATAAAATAAATATAGATCATATCTGATCCCGAATTTTTTAAATTGAACTTATTCTACAAATATTGGAGGATTAGAATCTGGTGTTCAAACGTCTCCTTAACATATCTGAGAAAATTGTTGTACGATAAAATTAAAGTCTAATGATAGTTAGATTTAGATTTGAAGTTGTAAGCAGCTATACTTAAGGAACAGCATTCTTGAATTTATGATAACAAAATGCACAAATTGTAAAGCTTTTCATCTAAAGCTGAATAATTTATAGATTTAAAGGAAAATTTAAGAAGTCTTAAAATCGAATACAGTTCAAATTTTATACACTTTTGTTAGTATAATAAGAAATTAAATTGCATAAAATATATATTATGATAATATTTAAAGGCTAGTATTTAGAATCAAGCATATATATTGAAGAAAACCTTAAATAAATCAAGTTTAATTATATTTTATGCTATTTAATGCCCCTTTAACGTTAAAAAAAGTCAACAATTTTTATTTACATTGAAAATTCAATGCTTTTATTCAATCGAATGAAACTCTGTAAGCAGTATTTAAAAAGCTCAAGTACATATCTCAATTTCATAAGCCAAAAGTAATTTACGAAAGTGGAAAAAATAAGTATCTCATTAAATCTTTAAAATTACAATTTTATACTGAAATAAAATGTTACGGTTGATTTATAAATTATTAATTTACATTTAAAATTGAATAGAAAGTTGAAAGCGTTATTATAAATCTGTCATATGAGAAGAAAATTTGATGCCAAAATTTATGATTTTTGAATCTCTTTATATATGTAATTACGTACATACATATTCACTTTTTTACTATATTTTTGTCATATTTTTATTCATTTTAAATGATGCAAAAAATTTGATTACTGTAAGTAAAAATTTCAAATATTTCTTATTAAAATTTTGCTTTCTTAATAAGCTGATTATAGTTTAAAGTTAAAATACATTGTTAATGCATTTCTTTTTTAAAAAAATTATAATGAATAAGGAATTATACTTAAATGTTTCCTTTAAAATATATAAGATTAAAATTTACATTCTTATTGAACACTAATTTTTTTTTTTGAATTTCCAACTTATTTTTTATTTTTAAATATTATGTAAATTTAAAAATGGAACAATATTATTTTCAAAAGAAAGAGAAAAATGTGATTATATTCGAATCATTTGTATAGAAAAGGGTTTTTTTAGTACTTTTAAAGCTGGAATTTAAAATTTCAAACGTTTCATGACAGGTATATTTCTTATCTTTTTTGAAATTAAAATTTAATTAACTAAATTAAGAAATAATTTTGAAATTTTTTATGAACTTAAGTATAAAAACATCTGAGAAAAAAATTTGAGATTTATCTTAAAACACAATTTGAAGAAAATTAAATAAGAGCTGAGAATATCAAATGATTAAAAATTATAAACTAAAGAAGTATTTTCTAATAAAAATTTAGTTTCGTGTATGAAATCATGTAAACAATAAAACTTCAAAATTTGACAGAATTTTAGGTCAAAGAAACACTTTACAGAAAGTATATATAACACTTGATTTTAAATATATGGTACACTAAAAAAATTTACTGTATTTTAATGACACACAATGCTGCTACCATGACATTTTCAATTGATACAGTTTTAAGTATAACGCTTAATTATTTTATACTAACATCTTAATATAATTATGATTTTTGACATCTTATTTAGGAGCAGTCGGTAACAATTACGAAATAAAAGTCTTATTATATTATTTATTATAATTCGTGGATTAATTCTTTCAGTATATACATATATATGAAACCTCCTTTTATTTTTCTTATTTAAAAAGATAGCAATCTTTTATTAATACTATTCAAATAAGAAAATATTTTATTTATAACTGAATATGTCAATTAAATTCTTAAATAATATTATTAGAGGACTATAAAAAGCAAATCAAAGAAACTGTAACATTTATTTAAATCAAAAAACGTTTTTTAAAAAATGCCTTGAAAAATTTGAACTGTTTTGCGTTACAAACTTGCTTCTAGTTACACTCATTTATAATAAGTATTTCTAAAGCTTTTTCTTTTTATAATAATAATAATCTTATATTATTAGTAAGTCTAAAATGATTAAATATTTGCAAGGGATTCTTTTAAAGAAGGACATATTTGCTTAACCAATATTATAAAAAAATGTTTGATTATTATTTCAAATAAATTTGACTATTAGTTAGAAATATATTAAAACAATTGAAAAAATTTGCATTTCAAGAATAATAGTTAATTACTTATACTTGTTTTCTGTTGAATCAATACGATTTTACAAGATAGTAAATTATAATTCATTCTTCTCTGAAAACAAAAGCTTACATTTGTTTCATGAAAAATGTTATTAATCTTATTCTTAATAACATAGATTACTTACATAAAATAAGCTTAGATTAATGAAATAGGAAGCACACGAAATTGCTTAAAATTTTCACAAATTAACTTTTTTAAAGTAAGTTTTATATTTGTAATACACATTTTTAATTTATATTGAAAATGATAAAATGCTATTAATAAATAAACCAAAAAAGTTTTGAAAAACCATAATTTTTTAGTGAAATAAGAAAGATTTCATTTGCTTTGTGATCATGTTTTAGAGTCAGATTCAATTTATTCATTACTTTTCAAATTGAAATATTTCATTACAGTGACCCAGTTACATAGTAAAATTACATAATTATAATTAATACATAATACTCAAGACAACTTTTTTTGTAATTTGAAATTAAAAAAATAGAAATTATTTGTCGTATACTAATCCTTATTTCTCAATTAAAGTAAAAAATAAGTTAAAGTAATTTATGCATTGTCATTACGTAATTATTTCCTTAAATTTAAATTACTATCTATTTTGTGATTTGTATGCAAACACAAAATAAGAACATAAGAAATTATAATTTGTACTGTACATCTTGCCCAAGTATATTATCAGTTTGATAGTTATGGAAAGTGCATTAGAAAAAGTTTTCATTTAGAGATTGAATTCTTTGCGAAAAGTACAATATATTTCTTTCAAACAATTTTTTTAAGAAGATAATATCTATCAAAATAAATTTTAAATTATTATACACTCTCGATTCCGTTTGCATGTTAATATATATGTTTGCAGTATCATTTTTTTTCAAGAAGTTTACAAGCTTTCGTTCCATTTTTGAAATTTCTAAGTGTTTGTCATAATTTATGATGCAATATATAAATGCCGCAAGTTGTAAGAATTTTCATCAATGTCTATCAATTTCAACTGTTGTTGCGTGTCATTGATCATATTATTTCCAACACGGAAATTTAATTTCTAACAACGGAAATACCTCAAGAAAACCACGTTAGACAGTGTGAAGAGTCTTAGCGTAATTAACTTTCAAAAAGGTGGAGGCATAAGCCATTTTTCTTCCAATTCCCCCACCTGATCTCTTAGCTGTGGGAAAAGTGATTATAATATTTTAACTAGGCTTTTCGGAATTATTGTATTATTAATCACTGGACGAGGGAAGAGAGAAAAGTTTCGTATTTATTACAGGATGACCTTTAAGTTGTGGCGGGTTATTATTCAATAATAATTGGTGTCCGACTTTTACATTTTGGAACCCCGTCTATAATAAATCGGTGGCGTCAGCCGGTTTGCACTTCCCTCCGACTCGGAGATGATGTTTACGTTTTATATTATGTTACCAAGGGGCTTACTGAGAACGTATAATTAATTGGAGCAGATGACGATCATTACCTGGCTTCGCGGATTATTCTCGATTGAAGCGCTCTCTGGCGACGTGCTGAGGAGGCTTTCCAGGCGAATCTGCAGAAAGTGGTTTCAAGTTTAACCTCTTTCCACGAAGCGATTATTTGAGTAATGTTTTGCACTCTATGCTTTGATTTTACAAGACCTTAAGATCTTGGAATCCATAAATTACATTTCTAATCTGCTTAGGTGGCGCGGACTTCTGGTCTAGCAGAGGAATGAGACAGCTTGCTTTGGGCTCAGACAAAATGCTGACGCGTGTTTTGTTCGATGCGACTCTTCTGCTGATTAATGGAACTTCAGACATCGTTTTCTGCCCACTGAGTCATTTTGGAATGTTTCCAATTCGCATATCAATTACGAAAATATAAATAATATCATATTTTATATCTTCATTTTTAAATGTAAGCTGTAATAACATTTCAAAATAAATGACATTTAACACTGTTTGGAAATTTTTTAAAAGTATTTACCAAAAGAAAATCCATGAGTATTTGAATTGCTCATATTGAATATAATAATAATTTAAGTACTTTTAAAATAACCAGTAATACTTTATTAGTACTCTAATTGTACTCCTAAGCAATCTAATGGCTAAAAGTATATTATATTGAAATTAATTCTATTTATTGCAATTAAAAATTATCTCGATATTATATCTCAAGTAAAATATATTTGACACATCGGAATAATTTACAATCCAAATAGTCAAATGAATTATTTATTATTATCATTATAATGTATAGAAAATCGACTTAACCAATTCAAGATATATTTTACAATGATAGGCTTAAAAATGATGCCTACGTTATAATTAAGAATATAATTATAATCAACATAAAAATTAGGTTTAGTGGAAGAGTTCTTAAAATTAAATAACTTTTTTAGAGTTAAAAATGAATTTTTTATACAAAAGTGTAAATTATAAGTAACTTACCGTTCAAATTCAAATAAGAAACTTAAAATTAAAAAATTAAAAATTTAATTTAGAAGATTCTCATAATTTAAGATTAAAATTATCGTAAAAAAATTCTTGGGCTTTTTTAATAATATGATAATGACAAGAAATTAATTTCAAAATTAAATCACATAAATACTTTTTTCATTGAGAACAAATAACAAAAGATAATTTTTTTAAATATAAAGCTATTTTTGGTTTTAATAAACTTTACACTTGATGTTTTATTGTTACTAGTAAAATAAAAAAGGAATATTACTTAAAAAAAGAAAAATAACAATAATATAAAATAGAAAGAAAGTCAGAGAGAGAGAGAGAGAGTATAAAATTTTAATTATAAGTTCATATATGCAGTTTTTGGTTGAAAAATTAAAAATTAATAAACTATAAGAAATCTAAGAATGTAAGAGTAAATCAAGAATTATAAGTCAAACGGTAACAAATTAATCTGTCTAATATGATTACACAGAGATTTTGCATTATTTACATTAAGTTACATTAAATTAGTTGTCAAAATTACTCTTATTTAATAAAAGGGAAAAAATGTGCTACATAACTCTTATTTACTTTTGCAGAATACAAATTATGAAAATTCCAGAATATCAATCTCAAGCAAATCCTTTCCTAGAAAATATTTATTTAAATTTCCGAATAAAATATTTGCAAATTTTTAATAATAAGTAATGCAATAAAAATAAACTTTCAATAATTTAAATTTATAGCTTTATTTTATCCATATAAAAAATTCTTACCATGAAATTGAAAATAAACTATTTAACTGTTGTTATTTAGAATTATAATAAAGCAACCAGTTGAAATTTGAATAGCGCAGAAATTCTGGGGAACCAAAATATTATCTTTACACTAGAAATACATCAACCAAACAAATAATATAGTGTTAATAGAGATTTTATATTTACCACTCATCTTTTATGAACACACGTGTTTAAAAATTGCATAATAATAACGGATAAAATAATATCTAGACATGTCTGAGGAGGGAAAAGGACGTTAGAAAAACATAGACATACATTTTTTTTATTATATTCAAATATCTTAAATCTCTTCAACAGCGTCTGCTCACTGAATATATGCTATAAAATAGCTTGTTTTATATTGCTAAGTATTCTAGGATTATTAAACTAAATGCTTGGAAAAGAGTTTCTATTGATGTTTTCTAATTTCAATATGATTGTAAGAGAATCCCCGGTTTCTAAAATTCGAACTAATTCTGATAAATCGTGGAAAAAAATGGATAAAATGAATTCAGAAATATTAGGATTGCACTAGTCTATTATAAAAATTTCATATATATTGCGTACATATGCAGATGTGTAAATGAGGATATTTGCATAATCTCATTTACCGTTAAGTATATTGAATTAAATCAATTACCTAATAGATTTAATGGAAGACTCGTATGATAAATGCTAATTCATTTTATTGATTCAAGTTATCATAATCATTTGCAATCACTTGTATTGTTACTATATAGTTAAGGTCGCATATTTTAACTAATACTAAAACTATAGAAATAAATAAGACTTCTCTGGAAAGCATAGCATATTCAGTTTTTGTATCACGCATTGCTTGTTAAAATTCAAATTTAACAAAGTTATTTTTCCTATAAAAATGATTTATTTAAGTCAAATAACTGCTTCTAGAATAACAGAACGGAAATTTATTAATTTTCAATCAACAGAAAATTATGTTAATAAATCCACATACGCATATCAATTTGTTATTTATCTACACTGCTGGATAATTGCTAAGGACGGATCACAAATTGTAATGTAGCATAATATTAAGCGAGACATGAGGCCTAGTAGGATAAAATATAGTTGCCACACTGTTCAGACATTAGAATAAAGAATATTTATTGTTCTGGAAAGTACAAAAGCTGTGAAACATCTGAAAGAAAAATTTTTTCATTTGATACTGCATACGGAGAAATGGAACAATGCATCTAAAAGTCAGCAGGCATCTTGAAGAAAGGTATCAGTACGGAATATGTCCACCGTAGAGTGTGATGCAACATTCCACACGTCGTATCATACTTTGCACGACATTATCCAGCAGCTGTTGAGCTGTTGTTGTTGAATTTATCCGATTCCTCTAAGAGTGCACGGATGAGGGTGTTCTTGTTTGTCGGAGGATAGTTTCGACCAGCAACTTGCCTCCCCAAAGCATCCCACACATTTTCAATGGGGTTTAGATCTGGAGAACGTGATGGCCATACGAGGCGTTGAATACCCTCGCTGTCTAGACAATCCTGAACAGCGAGTGTTCGATGATATGTTGCGTTGTCGTCCATAAAACAAATTTATCACCAACAGCACCACGGAAAAGACGAACATGAGGAAGTAGAACTTCATTAATGTACCGTTGGCCCGTCATAGTCCCATTCGCAACCACATGTAGGGGCGTGCGGCCATTGATCATGATGCCGGCCCATACCATGACACTGCATGTCGGATATCGGTGTCTTTCCTGGATATTTTCTGGGCGATAAGCAGTACCACTCTCGCGCCAGATCAGTTGGCGTCTACAATCCAATGACAGACTGAACCTACTCTCATCTGAGAATAGTACGCATGCCCAGTCCTGTTCAGTCCAATTGCGATGCTCACGACACCATTGCAAACGGGCAGTACGGTGCTGTCTGGTCAATGGGACACACACAACAGGTCTACAGGCGTATAGTCCTCCTCTCCTCAAACGTCTGGCGACAGTTTTTCGAGAGATCTGTTTTCCTGAGGCAGCAAGAAACTGATTTGCCACCTGCTGAGCTGTGGTGCGCCTGTTCCTTTTTGCTGATAGGACGATATATCTGTCTTCTGCAGGCATCGTACTTCTAACACGACCTCCCCCGTGCCACCTACTACACATTCCAGTAATTTTAAATGACTTCCACAGCCGTGAAACAACGCTGTAAGCAATGTCAAACTCCCTGGCAACATCTGTTATTTTTCGCCCATCTTCGATCTTTCCAATAATTCGGCCATGCATAAAATCATCTAAGTGATGTCGGGAAGACATGCCAAAAATTTCAAGTTCGTCTATTAAATATTTCCTGTAAAACTTTGACTTGAAACAACAACAGTCCACACGCGTCAAAACCTTTAAAGCTCTTATGAACGATATCACGTGATGAACAGACGTAGAAAAAAAATAGCATTCACAAACTTCTTCTTACTATATCCGGCACTTATTCTAATTTACCACATTTTGCTTCCTTTCATTTTGTGGTTGCTATGGACGATAGTGTTATCCGTCCTCAGCAATTGTCCAGCAGTGTATAATAATAATATGATTCGATAATAATATAATCGATAATATAATTTTAATATATTTATTATTATTTTTAGGGTTGTGGTAGCCTAGTGGTTAGAGTATCGGAATTCCATACGGAAGGGTGGGGTTCGAATTCCCAATGTCACCGAAGACCCATCGAGTACATGCGATATACGTGCTCGTTAAATCTGTGGAATCGAAGAACCTGTGTTCGTTCGTTGAGCAGTTACCATGTGTGCAATGGTCTGGAGAAAGTCTCCTACCCCTTCAGATCAATGCCAAAATTAAAGGAATAGATTCTCTGGTGCTGCCATCTATCGGAGAATTTGAAGAGCAAAAGTCGTACTTTCACGTTTATGGTGCTCTGATTAAACGAATGACGCTCCCAATTGACTTAAATTCGCATAACCAAGACATAGCGAGCTTGACTTGTCCAAGAGTCATTAATAATAACAACAACATTATCCTTTTTAGGACTTTTTATTGCTTTCTGGGAGGTTGTGGTTGTTTGGTTAGTCTTTGTCACTATAGAAAAGTAGTGAGTTCGAATTCAGCTTTATACGAAAACTCGTAGTGTACACTAAAGAGGGCTGAGGTACGTTGAACAAGTCGTGGTTGGAATGTCCTCCAAGTAAAATGATACTTCTGAAGGTGATACATCCAGTATTAAATGGTCTTCTCTCTCTCTCTCTCTCTACTGTATCCCTTCTTTTAAATTACGAAAATTCCCACACGATTGCTTAAACTAATTGGTAAATCCCATCTCAGGTCTAGGTAAAGGAAGTATGCTGGTTTAACTATATTTCTTTCTGGTTAGATTGTAATTAAAAATCAAATCATTATAAAATATTATTTTTATAACAATTGTCTTATTTCCATGTTAAAACGAGATAATATTGTACAAAATTGTTTTCAAAACACAGTATTACGAAGATAATAAATGATGAAACAAAATATTGTTTAATCATTCAATTTTTGCTAAACAATGTCTCAGGATTATATACATATAAATAAATGATTAATAGATACACATATTCATACATATAAATAACTATTGTAGTAATTATATTTCATTATTGATTTATGTTTAGTTAATAAAAATTCTTTTGTTCTTGTGTTAAACATTTGTTCATTTTGTGGTAAAAATTGAATTCAGTATATATATATATATCATTTTTTTGTTAAAATCATATACTTCAACATGGAAAAAACTCTCCACAAATAAGTATTAATATAAATGTAAATATTCTTATAATGAAATAACATATTTTGAATTTTGAATATGTATTGGATTTTTAAACTAAACTGATATGGGTAGTCAATAGTCCACAATTGTAAAACAATTCTACAAATATTAACAAAACAAAAACAAATTAATTTTCTCGATTTTTTTTAACTTAGTGTATACGTAATTTAAAGAATACCAGTATACAAATTTCTTGGCTCAACCATGACAAAAGCAAGCAACACACATTCGAATCGAATTCCCAATATATTCGGCGATCTTACGTCGCATGCAATATTGTCATACAGTCACCAAGAGATTTTTATTCGCTACTTTTTTCCATTTTTATCTTTCTACGAAAAGAAATACGAATCAAAGGAAATGTTTTTTCCCCCTTTCTTGACTGTTTGACTGATGGCCACAAGCACCTCAGCAAAGAAATAAACCTGGAGAAAGAAAGAAGGGAAAAAAAACAGGAAAATTGAAGGAATGGTTTTTGGCTCTTCTACCTCAGAGAAGCCGAAGCCTCCTTTCTGCCCGTATCTGGAAAGCCTTCCTTGAGCAGCTACTCATTTGTATGTTTGAGAGTTTGCTGGATGTTGTTAGCATCGATTTTCCCCAGCGTCTGTTCCCCTTAAAACGGTTATGTGACGCTAATGTAGTTAGTTATTGGGGAAGAATAACACTGGCAGATAAATAAAAAAAAATTCGGAGGGACGTTGGGTGGAAATACTTCTAAGAGTAGATTCTTTTATTTATTTATACCATTACATTATTCTTATTTTTCTTTGTGCAGTAGCAATGAGCAATGATTAATATAGACGGGGTAATTCTTTACGGTCTGTTTTTTGTTACAATTTTGGACATAGATTGTATTTCAATTAGTTATTGAGAAATCTCATTTCATGTAACAAATTTCTGGTATATTGTGAATAGCTATAGCATTTTTTTAACTACAAAAATTGGATATTGATAGATATTTCAAGAAAATAAATCTTTTCAAGGCTATGTTTTCAAAATATTCAAGAAATTTGAAAAAGAAACTTAACTTTTAAGCTTATTCTGCGAATATAGAAAATGAAAAAGATAACTGTAACTGAGATGAAGGAAGTTTCAGACTGAGATATCTTTTTATAGCTTTTGCAGGGATATAATAAAGTTGCAATACAGATGATATAGTTTTAACGGAGATAAGCTAATTAATTGGATAAAAGACTGTTTGAAAAAAAATCTTATGTATTTGGAAAAAATGGTATGCAAACTTGGCTCAAAATTAAATTAGTTAAAATAGCTTTAACTGTGTATTATTTGGCTGGTCTTTTATTTTGGAATTTATAATTTATATTCCATTTTTCTCTTGAATTTAAATTAATATACGTAAATATATTTATATTTTAACTTAAATATATAATATACATATCAGCCAAAAATTTGACAGCAGGATTATATTTTAATGTCTAAACATTTTTTTATCAAAATAATATTAATTGAAAGCCAAATATATGCATTATTCATATTAGACCTAAACTAATTACGTTAACTTGATGTATGCATTTCTTTAAATTATTTCATTGTTACATTTAACTAATAAATGACTTCAATATTTAACAAATATTTGTCATTATAAATGGATTTATTTTTATTTATAAATAAAGCAAATGTAAAGTTATAATTATTGAAATGTGTTGCTCTCAAATTTTATTATAAAATGGCTGCTAACATATCTATTTGGATTTCAACAAAGATAGGCTTATAACAAATTGAAAAATTCAACTAATTATGATTAAACTATTCAATTATGTGGATGAATCCACGCTATACTCTAGTTAGACATATTAGTAATTTATGTAAAAAAGAATAAAATAATAATTCAAGTATAATGAATATTTCTTATTAGTCTTTAATTTATTCTAACTGAATATAATTATCATTTTATTTCTGTGACTGTAAATGGATCATACAAGCATAATATTGAGTAGAAATGCGTAAATAGGTTGCCAGGATATGGTGTATGTATTTCGTAAATAATATAGCTTATCATTTCTTTAATGGGATTATTATATTTGATAAATTAAATATAATTTTAATATATCATACATTTTATTGGAATACATTAAAACCATTAACCTGGAAAGAAATAACCATAGACTTTTCAAACAGGTTACATAATTTAAAATATCTAATTTTCAAAGAAAATTACTGATCTCTATAAAATTTACTTCAAACGATTTTGGTAAATCACACTATAATGAATTTAGAATTATTTACAATGTTTACTTAAACATTATTTTTTATATGCTGTTTTATCTTATAATATTCAAATTATGCTTTCTTTTATATGCTTAATATTTTCTCTTGTAAATTTTATAATTCCATGAAAAATTACGCTTCGGTTGGAATTCAAAGACAGCATTTAGTATTGATATAATGATCTACATAATGCAAAATTATTTTTTAGCAAATTTTTAAACTACTTTAATATATTTATTTGCCGAAAAAACTCATTAAATTTTAACCAACTTAAATTTGATTATAAAGTAGTTTATTTCCAAATTTTATTAAATTAACATTATAAAAAAGTACCTGTTCTAAGAGTTTTACCTGAGCAATGAAAAAAAGAAAGAATGGAAAAAGAGAGCAATAAAAGAAGAATATGAAAGTAAAAATATTTTTTATTTAAAAAATTTGCTTTTTTCTTATTGATAAAATAAATAATATGACGGCTTTATAAAATTCAATATGTATCATAAATATTTTATGCATTTTGTTTATAAAATGACATAATTTACAGTTAATTGTGAAGGCCTTTGATAAGTAATGAAATAAAATAAAAATCGTGACAATATATATAAATGTATTCAGTAAAGAAATTACTTTATTAATTGGGTTACTGTAAGTCTACATTTTAATTCAAAATATTCGAATTACAACAGTGTGTATTCCTAAGACACAATTAAAAATATTTATAGCTATAGCATGTCATATATGGGAGAATTAATTATGCATACGTCATTTTATATAGATGAAAAAGAGGAAATATATCAATGTGTGAGATTATATATTGAAACTTTAAAACAATAGTTATATAAATGTTGTAACTCTACATTGTATTTTTTACTCTCTATGAAACTTTTAGAGCATGCGCTGATTTTAAAATTGTATAATTTTTAAACTAAGCAACTTTTTTTAAAGTTTTTTAAAATGCAGTCTTAATTATAATATTAATTTGTAATTTATGTATTTTTCGTATTTTAAATTTCTTAAAATTATTATTAGTATCATTAATTTTTTTCAATATGAGTTAAATCAGAAGTTATTTTTTTAATTATTGAATCACAACATATTCTTGTTTCTTCTAATTCTTTTAAGTTTTGAAATTATGTGCAAATATGTATTAAATACAAAAGAAAACTTATTTAATTTTCTTTTGTTTAAAATTATTCTATTTCTGCCTTTTGAAAAACAGCTATTTCAAAATATTTTAAGAATTTATTCTCGAAATATTTTCATTGTTAATCAAGAGTTTCAATAGATAAAGATATCAAACTTTTCGTTACTTTTGATTCAGCGCACATTTCAGTGTTTAAGTAAAATTTTTCAATTGAAAAACTTAACTATAGTTATTATAATATTAATGCGTCTCATAAAATTTATGCTGTAATCAAATGTTATTTAGATTACAAATGATGATTGATTTTTTTTTCATTTTATAAATATTATTTCAAGATTGAATTTCATTTAGTTAAAAATATCGATTCATTTTACGTTGAAATAGTTGTAATAATCATTAAATAATATATGCTTCTGCATTTATACATTGCTTTTAAAGAAAACATTTTACAATGTTGGAGATCAGGTTAAGCTAGTTACAATAATTAAGAATTTTTTATATTATAAATTTATTTAAATATATATTTATAAAATTCCTTATAATCCTTCATAATATGTCATACTAATATTTAAGATGTTTAATTTAACAAAATCTTTAAATTTTTAGAAAACAATACAAGACTTAGTAACTTTAAGTCTTAATTTTACTTGTATGCTGTTTTAAAGGTATTGATTTTATTTTAATAAAATGAAATACATTGAATCAATGAATTTCGATTGTTCTTAATAAAAAATCATTCCTTTTATTGTACATTTAAAAAATATTTTTTCCTTACACAGTTGAGGAAGTCCTTAATTGAGTTACTACGAAAAGTCAAATTAATCGCCTTAGGGTTACAGTTACTCCGTGCTTTCGAGTTCTTCCTTCCAATAACTATTTGCTTGCCTGAAGCATTTTTCTTGCATCAAGGTTTCTCATTTGTGGTCTGACGACAAAATATATATTGAGAAAAAAGGGAGCTTAAAAGCTCAAGTAATTGTCTGCCCTGTCAAAACTTTGATTTTGGTAATGCTGAAAATATTTGGATTGAAGTAAAGTCTGTATGTTGAAATAAGTCATTGTATTTAGAAGAATTTTAATGTTAAAATAATGTAAAATTTTAAAAATATTTTACATACTTGTTTTAATGATCCAAATTAATAATAACAATTGGAAAGAGCATTTCAGAATTTGTCAAAATTGGTAATATTTGTTAACAAGAATCAGTATTTTACTGATATTTGAAAATTTTGCAAAGAATGAATTTTTAGTAAACATATTAAGTTGATTTGCTATATATTGATTTATATAGTAGTAAAATTAATTTGTACCATATATTTATTAATAAAAATATTCATAAGCATGGTAAGAACTGGTATATAAATTAATAAATTGGGGGTAAAATTATTTTTCTGAAAAGGGATTTCTGTTTCGATTAGGAAATATTAAGTAAATTTTGATCAAAGAATGTGCATCATGAAAGAAAGTTCAGAAAAAAATCCGAAGCTAAGAAAAATCTTGCAAGAAGTGGTTGAAGGAATAACGTTACTGTAATAGATATATGGATAAGACTAAAAACTTTTGCTTTCATAAGAAACAAGATCTTTTTGACATTTTTTATTTATTTCCTGTAAAGTTCATTATCATCACTTAATCAACTTTGGTGCCATCTATGAGGAATTTAGAGCAAAGTCGTACAGAGCACCAGGAAGGTGCAAACTAAAAATCCAGAGCATCAGGAAAGTGCAAACTAAAACTCCAGAGCACCAGGAAGGTGCAAACTAAATATCTAGAGCACCAGGAAGATGCAAACTAAAAATCCAGAGCTCCAGGAAGGAGCAAATTCAAATCCAGAGCTCCAGGAAGGAGCAAATTCAAATCCAGAGCACCAGGAAGGTACAAACTGAAAATCCAGAGCGCCAGGAAGGTGCAAACTAAAACTCCAGAGCACAAGAAAGGTGCAAACTAAAACTCCATTGCACCAGGAAGGTGCAAACTAAATATCCAGAGCCCCAGGAAGGTGAAAACTAAAAATCCAGAGCACCAGGAAGTCGTACTTTCTGGTGCTCTGGATTTCTTTTAGTTTGCACCTTCCTGGTGCTCAGGTTAAACAAAAGACGCACCCTACTGATATAAATTCGCATAGCAATGGCATAGTGAGCTTGGCTTGTCCAAGTGTCATAAGTAACAACAACACTTAATCAACAGAAATAATCCAAATTCATAATCACAGCTTTCCAAAAAGCGTTGTTAAGTATTCCATTTCATTGAAATTGTCCGAATATTTAAGATATTCGTCAAAAACTGTATGCATAAAAGTTAAGTCACATCATACATATATAATAAGTAAACATCTCCTTAAAATTTCGCAATTAAAATAATTTAGTTTTTCACATAGAGCTGAATCAAAATCTTCAGTTATGCACTTTGGTATCACATATTGTTTCATCTGTTAATACTTTGCAATAGAACGTTGGTGTTTCAATATCAATCACACAATTATAAAAGATTGTGGAAAATATAATGATCATTACAATCCATAGATTCAGTATATAATAGTGGCATTCGTATTGCCCAACGTAACTCAATTCTTAATACCGTTTTCTAACAATCCAATTCATAGTCGCAGTTAGAAAATTAAGAATTGAAAGAAAAAACCTCAAATAAGTGAGTATATTTCTGTAAATTTTATGATATGACTTGATTGAATAATTAAGATATTAAATTGATTACTAAATTGAAAATTCTTCATTTTTTTCAGATATCAAACTCTATATTCAACCATTTTCATCCAAAAAAACTTATTATTCCAACAGTACTATTTCATAACACATATTTCATTTATCTATTTTCAGAAACATCATGACAAAATTTTAGAGTCACCATATTTTATTTATAAATTATTCGCAAATCAATTGTTATTTTTTTAAACAGATTCTAGACATTTGCAGAAGTTATTGGCACTAACATGCATGCATTTGGATTCATTCGCTGCAGAACTCATTTTGTTGTTGAAATTCCGTGATGCTGCAATTTCAATTTAAGGACTGTGTTGACAACAGAACACATTGGAAAACATTTGTATAAAATTAAGAAATGAATTTTGCTAAAAAGTATTTATTTAGAGGGCATTTTTATAGAAAACGTTTTCAATGACAGTCAGCACAATAAAAAAAAACTATTAAATATCTCAATATTTATAAATACAATTCCTATGAAAAAAGACAATGTGTTCAATGCTTATGACAAAAGATATATTACGAAATGTTCTTTCTTTTGACATATATTCATTCATGTAACGTCTGAATTTTCATAAATTTAAGACTAAAATAATTTAAATTATACGGAAGGATTAAATGAAATTTAAAGGGAACGCAAATGATTAGAAGCATGGGATAAATCGAGTGTTCCCCTTAACTGCACCAACTAACTTTTGGAATAACTTACGAGCCTTTCGTGATCCCATTAAATCCAGCTCAAGAAAACCCAACGTGTGCAATTCTTTTAATAAAATTTTGAAGTATGACTTTAAGAATTACTCTTACGTTATAAATGAGCATAAAAAAAGGAGACACAGAAGGGAAATGCGTCAAATTTGTTAAGCTCATTATTTCTTAACCTTTGTGATTTAATGCCTCCATTTCCTTTCTCGTCACGAAGGCGTAATTAGCTCCGGTCGGTCGGCAGAATACCCGACAAACAAAGAATCGATCTTTCACATGATTGGAATTTCGATAGCAATTTGTCAAAGAAACTCTTTTTTTGGGCATTGTAAAAGCCTTTTGCTCACGATCTAAAATTGGAATGTTTTTCGATTTATTGCAAAACTCCCCGTTCGTTTGAACTGATAAGGATATTTTTCTTTCTGGATGTAATAGTTGAGGTTGTAGTCAGTGTGGAATATTATTTTGACGAAACAGCTATTCACAATGTCTGAGAATTCAATTATTGGAATTATTCAATTCACAAGAAATGAAGTTTAGAATAATATTTTTTTATTAACTTTAAATTCAGGAAAAAATATTGTTAGAAGTGAAGTAGAAGTCCTTGTTTTTCATTAATTGTAAGCATTTGGAAGACATTTTTTGATCAGCAAAAAGAAATATTCGAACTATGGTATACGAAATGATTATAAGTCGTTGTGTTTCGTAAATATTTACATACAGTTGCTTGCCAAAAATTAGGATTACTCAAAACATCAAATTCGCAGCTACAAATAGAAATCTTTGGAATTTTTTTAGTTTTATATTAAATGATTAACAAGACCATTAAATAATTTTTTCCAACTATATTATTTGATGTTGTGTTTTTATAATGTTTTTATGAAAAATAAAATGGCAATAAACTCGTTAGACATATAACATCGTATTCCTTGAAACTTGGAAAATCAAATGTCGGTAGTACAATTTATATACAAACGACAATACTGATAAAACACTTAGAAAGAAAACAAGGCAATAAAACACAGGTTTTGCACTAAAATAATAATGCAATATTTCATACACAATACTGTTTTAATAATAATAATAATAAAATATTAATATTTTGCATAAACAGGATGTATTTTAGTGCTTTTGTCAAACATATAGATATTTAAATATATATCGACACTCCTAAAAATATCACATTTATTCCAAAACTATTTTCTAATCTTTACTTTTTCATGTAAGTTCCTTATGGGCAAATCTAAATAAGTTATAGCCCTAGTACCATATATGTGTTTTTAACATATGTTCTAGTAAATATTTGATAAAATTAAAATTATATGAATTTCACATAATAAATTTCCATTCTTTATATTCAGAAGTACCTTATTTGTTCTTTAAGGATATTGGGTGGCATTCTAAAAGCAAAACTTTTCAATGTCTTTTAAACACTAATAGATAATGTTTATTCTGTTGATATATACAAGATAAAGAATATAATCTTATAACCTTGTAAATATCTATTAAACTATGATCACAAATTTCGTTATGCATATCTAAAAATCCATAAAAGCTGTTTATATTTATATCTGTTAGTATGGAATAAATGTATTTGGGTATGTAATATTATTGATCCAGATGCGAAACAAAATGTTTTAATAAATAAACAAAATAAGTTAATGGATTAAGTTTTTTCAATAAATATTGCATAAATTTTACCTCAAAGTATGTATTTATGCATTAAAACATACCAAATGTGCACAATATTGGGGTGAATGTATAAACTGGAAAATATATATTCGACTGAAGTAAAATATATTATTCATATTTAAAGCCAATATAATACATATTTAAAACCAATTAATAAAAATAGCTGATATGGTTGTATGAAAAATATATTTAATAAAATTAACTAGGTTTTTTTTCAACTAAACTGATGAGTCATTTTGTACAATGCAGATGTTAAAATATATGTAATTGAAATTGGATAGTCAATCACTTTAACAGTCAACAACTGATTCGTAGTTTTTGAATTAAATTTTTAATGATGTTTTTTTTATTCCAATGGCAGAGTCACAAGACAACTTAAACATCAAGAACCGGGAAAAGGGATGTAATAAGCTATAAAAAGTAAAACTTATTTAAATGTGAAAATGTTATTGCTAAACACTAACTACATTTAATAATTTTTTAATATAATTTATTAGTTTTATCATATATTATTGAGCACTTGCAAACGTACAATTTAAGCTCATTGCTTTAAAAATAATCAGTTAAGAGTTATAAATGAAGCTTATTTGCAATTTTACATTCATGGTAAAACTAATGGTTCTTAAGAAAAATATTCATTCAGCAAAAAAATTTTTAAAATTTAAGAACATTTAAAAGTTAAATTTTCAAAACTTATCTTGAAAATTGTATTAGTATAAATATTTGTATGCTTAATTATGTTTATGCACATATTATGAATGCTTATATATACTTCCGTAAAACTTTTATCTCGGAAAAAATTAGGCTGTTTCCATTAAAAATTTTAAATTTTGGCAAATAGTTTACAATTTTGTTCTAAGGAGTTTAATTTGCTTACAATATTAGTTTTTTTTTTTTTTTTTTGTTTTTGCAAACGAGATAAATTAATCTGCCATTTATAGTTTAAGCTTGGCTTTCGAATACTACAGACAACAATGCATTAGATGGGTATCAAACCCATGAACTGTTGAACCGAAGATCAGAGCTTTAATGATTCGGTTGCAAACTCCTCTTCACCTAAATTATTCTGATTTAGATTTACGAGTTTATTTGATAGATGATTTTTTCCAACTACTGATAGTTACTTTGCAACTCTTAGCTTACTTACTCAATAAGCATTTTTTACACACAGATATCTTTTAAATAAAAAATACTTTCATTACTTTATTTGATTATTTAAAAAATTAAGGCAAAAAACTATCAATTAATTTTAAAAATCAAATTGTAGATTATTTGAGATCATTAATTGCCAACATTTTCGATTGCTATCATAGCTAATTCTTTGAATCTAAGGCAAAGTAACGTCAGAGTTAAAATATTAACTACATAACAAATCAATGATAAAGTTAATATTGTAAAATTAGAATGTATAAATTGTGAGTAAAACCAAAATGAACTAGGTGATACAAATTTTATAATGATCTTTCAAACTTTAATTAAACAACAATATTCAATGTTTTAAGACTGATAATCACTAATATTATGACTGTAAATATTTGGCAAAAAATATACTAACTCATCTTGTTATTAAAATCAAAGAATAAAATTGTTCAATTAAATACATTAAACAATACTTAAAAATAGAAAGGTTTTTTTTTTGCAGCCAAGATTTAATTTGTTCCAATGATATTATATAATGACATCTCAAACATCCATTATGTCTTAACGGTAATCAGGTAGGTGTAAGATCAATTTTGAATATATTTATAAAATAAGATTTAAACTTAAATAATACAAAAAGTAGTAGTTCAAAAAGCTAAAGATAAAACCACGGGAAACAACTAAAATTATTTGTAAAATCAAAAATAGGAAATATGCATTAAAATTCACTATCTCGTCAAAGTTTAAAACATTGAAATACATGCTTTGTGTTAAGAATTTGCACGTAAAATAAAATCATGCTAACCTATTCATGAATTGTATTGTGAATTGCATAAATAATGAATTCATGAAATTGAATAATTTTGGGAAACAAATGTCTTCTCTGACTGCACCGCGTTAGAAGAGATTATTTAATATAAAAAGCACATTTGTTGTGATTCATTGATAAAAATTTTAAAGAATTTGTTTCAAATTGTGAAACAGACCACAAAAATATAGTTTGGAAATTTCTTTATCGTATGAATTTAGTTAACTCGTTTTAATGGAAAGGTGGTGAATGATGAGAAATACATCTAAGTCTCTTTGATGAGTTAACAAAATTTTCACAATAATGACACTATTATTATATATCCGAAGTTTTAATATTTTCAGAAGGTTTAATATATTATCTATCAAATAAAGTGGAATTTTTATTTGCTGAGCAAGGCGTCTAAATACTTTAGAATTAGCAGAAAACTTATAAGCACACAAGATTTGTTTAAAATCTATTGGCAACATGAAAGCAGAAATTGCGAGTTGCGAAAATGAGTGAAAATGAAAATGAATTTCTTAACGTTCGCAAAGAACGTTGAGAAATTTGGAATTATCATTTTATTACAACATAATGACGTTTCACGCGTAAATTTCCAAATGAAATTTGTGTTGAAATGCCTTGATCTAACAACTTGTATAAACTATCTTAGTCCAATAAAAAACAGCGTTAGGGTAAAATATCTTAAGAAACAGTAAATACTTATAGGTAAAATACCTTAGATTCAACAATGTTCTTTATGTGGTATTTTGAATAAAAATCGAAAGAATAGATTTTCGATGCTCTTTATCCTGTTAGGTGGTACAAACAATCCTAATTTAAAATGACTTTATTTTACACAGAAAAAATCAGATTTATATATAATGGTCATTTTCAAGCAGTTATAAAACGGCCATATTGAATTAGTTTTTAATGCCTTTCTAAACTGTTACAAGTTTGTCAGATTTCATTCAAAACTTTAAAAAAATTAAATTTATTTCATAAAATGCACCCACATTAGTATTACATGTTCATAATTTTAATTAATTAAAAAAATCAATGAATTATATTTTCGCTTAAAACGGATATAATTAAATATAATCATTCATAGCTAATTATAATTTTTTAAAAAATGAGAAGTGGTGTTGAAAAGAACTAAGAATCTATTTGGAAATATCTCAAACAATCAAAAAATTTTTGAAATATTTTATTTTTATTTTTAAATCTTTTATTGCACAAAAATGTTAATTTTGTTCAACTTGATTATAAATGCAACAATGTTAAAAGCTATACCTCGTTGCTTATCCATATCTACAAAAACTACCATAAAATAACAAACTTTTGTTTAATTGAAAAATCCCTTATTAAAGTAATTTAAGTTTTTCGCTGTGGTCGTAATCAAAAATATTCTGTTAATTTGCGCAGATTTTGTTCTCTTGAAGTATGATTTTGAAAATGTGAAATCAAGTCATTTATGGATCACCTTTCTCACGTTACAAAATGTTATTTTTAACGAGAAAACAACTAATTATCGCATTTTTAGATTTTAAACTCAATGCATTTTCATTAATAAAACATATGTTTATATTACTTTTAATGATTAATTATTATTTATTATGCAGTTTAAAATTTTGAATCTTTGTTGCTATTGTTATTTATTCCAATAATGACTTAAAAAGAAGTATCAACATTATATCTTTTCCAAGCCAATCATGATTTTTACGAACAATAAATTTTAATGAAAGATTCTCGTTAAAGTAATAGATGAAATTCTCCTTGAGATTAACATTCTTCACTAACTTTTTGATTGCAGATAATTTCATTCAATATGAATTATTTAAATAGCTGAAGCTATATCAATTAAATTTTAACTGATAATTTCAACTATTTAAATAATTCGTATTGAGTAAAATAATTAAAAATTGTTATTAATAATAATATTATTATTATTAAAAATAATTATTATTATCAAAATCTTTAATTACGCATGTGTAAAATGAATAATTTTATTTAGTTTTTCTCTATAATGCATTTCAGTAAATCTTCTTTGTACTTAAATTATTTTAAACTCAGAGCTGTAACATTAAAAGATTTTTCTTTCCTTTTGTAATAATTAATATATTTTCAAATCTGTTAATTACTCGAGCATAAGTTATTTATAAAAATATTATTCCTTTAATGTTTCACCTATGTGATTCTATCATTCTTAGAAAAAAGTTCTAATTAAAACACATTATACAATAAATAAATAAAAACATAAAAATATTATTCATTCTATACATGTGTAACTAATTTAAGATTTTAATGATAATTAAAGATAATTAAAAATCTTCAATTTTTAATATATGAATAATAGATTGAAACACAATGAGATCATTTTCCCCGTGTACAAAAAATTTGTGTATATAAGTATCCAGATGTATTGCATATAGGTATGTCTTATAGCTGGAAGTTTTATAAAAAAAACAGATGCAAATTATTGTAAAATCAATGAATGCCATAAAATTAAAATGAATTGAATATTTTTCAAAATTTTGAAAAAAATATGTGTATAACTTGCCTTAAAAGAACGAAAAAGTAATGAAATTATTGTCTATTTATCATCATAAGACAGATTCAGATGATCTATTACATGATGATAATGAAATATATAATTGATATTTGTTAGCTAATAAATGAGTATTTAAAATACACAACACTTTTACTAATATATTTTGAAGAAAGATTTTTATAAAATAATAGTAGAAGTATGAAAAATTTAAAATTTAAATGGTTGTATTAAAAGCATAATATCCATCTTTTGGTATTAAGACATTAAAATTATATTTATATGATTAATTTAATATTAATATAATAAAAATGCATGAAATTTTTTATACATTTTTACATAAAATTTAAAACTGATTTCATGAATAAATTAGCAAATTTATTAATATTCGTACTAAATAATTTTTGAGTGCGGTGCTTGTCATCATGTTAAATTCAAGTCTAGACAATATTCATTTGTTTTAATGGGAAATGATTATTTATGTCTGCATAGTGACAAAAAAATCCTTAATAATATTGTTATAGATGCTACAATTACTATAAAAGTAAAATATTTCTCAGTTATTCTAAAACTTTTCGAGAATACCTATAATAATAAATCTCTTTTATTACAATAATAAATCAAGAATAGATAAGATATTTTAAAAAACTACATTTTGTTTCATAAATTATTGCATCATACACTTTTACATAAATTAGACTGCTGTTCAGAGCTGATTTTTTTGCATTGGACAGTTTCTTAAATTTTTATCTTAAAAAGAAAAAAATGTCAGATATATGTAGCAATTATTTTTCTTTTGAAGATATTTTCGATAAATTTCACATTTATAAACTATATATTTTGTGCTAACTAAATAACAGTGATACTTAACTTCATTTTAAATTGCTTAAATCGATAAGTACTCTAAAATTTCAATGATATAAGTACTGCTTCCAAAAGAACTTGGTCTTCAATTATTGCTTTTGTGCTTACTGGCTATGTTCATATCTCATTATTAAAATACTTTTTGAAAATACACATGATACACAAATAAAAATGCACAAGATACACAAATAGAAATACACATGAAATATTTGAAAACAAAAGCAGTATCTAAAATCAAAGAATAACTGTATTTAATTTTAAGTTCATTTTGAAATAGTACAACATTTTAAAAGATATTCTAACATATATTTTATGACAAACTTTCTTATGTATATTTAATTTATAAAAAAGATTAGAAACGGAAAATAATTTTCTCTTACTTTATAGTAAAAATTATAAGAATCTTACTTTAACAGAGGAATTGTAAAATTTCATATTTATGCTTCCAAAAGTTTTAGTTTAGAACAAAATGTGTTTTACCTTTCATAGCAATTACAAAGTGTTAACAAATTGTCTCAGTCAGCTTGGGAGGACATCAATCTTCTTGATTTCTTTCCTTCTTTTTTGAAAGAATATTACTCTTGTACGAATGGCAACAACATTGAAATTCATTCATTATTTAATTTTGAATGGTTTCGCGTGAGGAGAAGAAAGAAAGTAGGAAATGAGAAATCTGCAGATGTGTTTTTCTTACTTCACCGAAAAAATGTAATGTAATACATTTATGTTAAATACGAAGACTAATGCATAAAATCCAAAAGAAATGAGATGAATAAAAGATTCTTATTTGAAACTTGATAAATGAAAACTATTCAAAATTGATTGGAATGATTTAAAGATTTGTCAGGGAATGTGGTTATATTTGCATAGGAAACATAAAAAAAACAATCATTGCATGATATAATTCATTTTTATTCTTTCTTTGCAGCTAGTTAAGGCTCTTTTTATAGGAATGAATAAGAAAAATGTTGAATTTTTGTTGAGAAAAAAGAAGTTTGAAAAAATATGGAATTACTAGTATGAATTAGACTAAGAAAGGGATTGTTGTAAAAGAAACAGTCTTGCAATTAACAGAAAAAGAAGAAGATTCAGTTCTTTGTATTGGTAAAGATAGAGGTTTATGTTGGGTAGAAGCCAGTTACCAATTCACAATTTTATTCTTGTCTGAGAATAGTAAAGAATTCGGTATGGTCACGAAAATTACTTCATGAATTTATTAAATATTAATGAGGTTTTTTCATATATCCTAGCATGTATATTTCATGTATTAAATATTGGAATTCAAATTAGAATAAAACCTTTTCACTTAAATTAAAGCATTTCACAAAGTCAATCAGCTAGAGTAATTTAAATAGACAGCATTCTCATTTTATGGATTTGAATACAATGGTAAATTCATAACCACAGTCAGAGTCTATTCAATCTTAATCCATTTGTCTGACAAATAAAAACAAAGTTAGGATCGCTTTTTATATTTTATGTAAAGCACTAATATGAAAAAAGTAATCACGAATCACACAATAGTAATCAAAAGAAAAAAACATTTATGCGTGACAGTAAAATGCCTTGATTTAAATATATTATTAAAATTATAAGTTTAATTATTTTACTCGCAAGTTTAATTATTTATTTATTGACAAAATCATAGAAACTATCAGAAATATATACTCTATAAAATAAAATAAGCAATGAAAGAAAAATTTACCTGATATCTATAAATATTAATAGATGGAAAGGACATAAATAGAAAAAAAAATCGTTTATAATTCTGAGAAATTCAGTTATTGTTTTGAATAGTTGATTGTTACAAATAGAGGAATTCCTCTTAAGTCATAAAGTGTCTGTCCATTCTGGTTTGATTTTAAGCGTTAGCACATTTGTTTTATAAACTTATAAAAATTCCCAAAAACTGTCCTGCAAGTATCTTGTGCCATATTTTCTAATAATTAGGTTTGACCTTTGACATCATGCTGTGGACAGCCAAAAGACCTGAAACTGCTTAAGTTATTAAATTAACTCTGTATCAATAGTTTTTTCGGGAAGGGTTTTCATAGATAGTGTGCCGCTTTCCCATGTTCAAGGAAGGAGACCTGAAAAACTACTAAACACGCTCCACAAGACATGCATACAAAATGCAGAAACGCAACATTCATCTCTCGTTTTTAATAGTGTCTGGGATCAAACCTGGAAGCTTACGATCCCGAAAACTGTATGTTATCATTAAACCATGAGAATCCAGGATTGGTATCTCAAATTTTCTTAAATGTTTTTATTGAAATTGATTTCTTATACCATTCTAAATAATCTGTATGCGAGTGAGAGTAGGAAACTTAAACTGACCAAGGAAGTGAAAAGAAATATTGAAAGCAATTCACATGATTGCATGACTTATACAAAAAGGCATTAATCTGTTAAAAACTAGTTCCAGTAAAACCCAATACAAACTTTAACAAGGCAGAACATAGTTATAATCTATGCTATTTTGCGCTGTTAGTTTTCTGTAATGACTGCAAAGTGACCGGTAGTCAAACTGAAATGCATTGTTGATCATAATGAGATGCTATGTATATATGCGACATGCATTATTAATCACAGAATCTTCACGCTTCCTTAATCTGAAAAGTCAGCGATTATCTTCAGGACACAGTTGATAACAGAACTCATTATAAGTACAATAATACTCATTTCACAGAACACACAATTTCTGGAACCTGATACCACTATAATCTAAATGGTAAATGCGCAAGCACAAGTGATAAGTCACTAATAACCAAAGTTAAGCGAAGTTACATTCCTTTAGTGATGTTGGAAGCATATTTAACTTACTTTTTCCACACATTTGTATGAACTTGATAATGAGGAATCCCTTGCTGTGTTTGCTGCTCGCTCATCGTTTTCCCTTTGTTTGTATTTGCTTATGTCTGTTGTCCTGATATTGCCAGCTGCCGCTATTCACTCACTCTTATCAATGAATCATACGTAGAATGGTTTGTCCAAACAGCCTCTTTCAATCTAATTGCACGGCTTCTTTGAGTTGCGAATATGCTTACAGTAAATATGACTTTTACCGAAGACATTGTTAAAATCAATACATGAAAGGATAAACACGATTAAAATGCAGGAGAAAATTTTTGACCATTAGTCAGTTCCTGTTTACTCTAGCTGAAACAGCAATTTCATTTCGTTCTATAACTGCCACTGAACACCAAATTTTAATCATACAAATGTTTGGTTATAACTTCTTTACAAACGAAATTCAAATAGAGTAAGGCAAATCCTTTACAGCGAATTCAACATACATAATGGAGCATGGAATGATATTTAAACTTTAAATAATACCTATTATTTAAATTGATATATTCTATTTTGAGTAACAAAACATTCTGTTCTTTAAAAATTTAAATGAATAAAGTATTTAGGTCAAATATTTTAATTTGTAAGATACCGAATTATTATTAAAATTAGAAAGTGTTGGTTATTTATTTTTAAGTTTTAATGTATATTAACTAACGTTTTCCGTTTCTTGAAAAATTTAAATACTAAATATTGGTAGTGTGATTACAGGTTACGAATTATTTATATATAATTAAGAAAAAATTCAGAGAGAAAAGGTATGAATGTGGTAAGCAAACAACGTTCAATACGAGTTTGAAATATTACATTTTCTCCACGAATGTAATCACCATTGACTTGCTTTATTCTAATATGACTAAAAATGCAAACAAATATTGCTTTGACTATTAAAGTTTTTATATACTTCCAATATAAGGAATTCAAATTTATTTAGCAGTAATCACCCTATGTTTGCTTTTCATAATTATAATATAATTTTAGTCAAACATAATTAAAATACCTTAACAGTATATAACAATTAGTAGTGGATAAATGTAAACATTTAAGAAATTCCTAGTTGTCCTTAAATCATTTAAATGTTCAATTACCACATCAACTTTAAAATAGTATTTATTTGAAATAGACAAATATATGTAGTTACTTTCATGATAATATTTTATTATTTTTAAAATGAACAATACTTAAAGCGTCTCTTCTGGGCTAACTATGAATAAATGATATTCCTAAAATATACGTCAACAAAATATTATATATTGTTATACCAATTATTTTATTTAAAACAACATCCAGAATTACATTTTACAATGCACAAAATTCATTTAAATTTAGCATTTTAGTAACAACTGTCAATAATTTTTTAAAATAATTGGATCAGTTATTAATCAAAGTAATTCAGAATTTTTTTAGTTGTCAATTATATTTTTGAAAATTATGAAAATTACAAATATAAAGTATTTACAATTATGTATCAATCTTTTAAGCAAATTTTTTTAATCGAATTCCTGATTAAATAAAATATAATATGAAACTTTATCAAAAACATATAATTTAAATTATGTGAATGAGAATTTATTAAATATTACAAATTTATGTATACATGATAGTTAACTGCTATTACAGTTTTTGTTAAATTAATTTGAAATAAATAGTATTCGATATATTAATAATATTTTTTCCAACGCCGTGCACTTGGGAGACGAACCCTATGCCACAACAAGGCCAGAAACTGCTACTCATTTGTCGCGCCAAGCAGGCACCTGTGAACGAAGTCATGGAGGCTAGTAGGGATGTCGGCGCCTTATCCCACCACAAATACACTTATAAGGTTAGTCATATTCAAAAATCTTCACAGAAGTAAGGTCAGAGAAACACAGAGAGAACAGATAAAGAAAGTAACATCCATGCCCGAACCGGGATTCGAACCCGGTACCCACAGCTCAGGAGTCAGGAGTGGTAACTACTCAGCCATCGGTCGGCACTTGAATAATATAAGAATTACAAATTAAACATCTTGGAGACGTTTAACATCTTTATGTTAGATATATAATGAATTCGAAGAATATTTCCCGATTAAGTTGAAATTTATCTCTTGTTAATTGCAGAATCATGTTTGAAAAACTCACTTAAGATTTTTAGCATTATTGAGTTAAACTTTTATTTCACTTACAGGTATATTAGCAAAAACAGCATGCTTTTATTAAGTTTCTACTTGAACACTATTGTATTTCAGAAAGAAATGTCATTGAAATTCTCGTAGTGTCCTAATAAAATAAAAATAAAATTGAAGTTACACACGAAATAAAGCTAAGAGCTTGTGAGCAATTTTACCGTTAGAGATACGTTTTCACAGAAAATGATCATTTTATACATTAAGTTTCCTGTAAAATATCCAATTACTATTTTTGAGTTGTATTCAGAACATAGCTTGAGCTTATATATTCTTCGGGTGCTTAACATAAATGAGTTAGCAATAAAAATTGCCTTTTAGTGAAATTTACACTGTCATTGAAATTCGTAAAGAATAAACTATACATTTATAGAATTTCATTCTTATTATATTACATTTCTTGTATCTATTCCCTTGTTCCAGATATACTTTAATTTAATTCATAATATATTTTTCAGAAGAAATGGCAATTCTCTTGTGTATACTTAAAGAGTGAGTACTATTTATACTTTATAATGAAAATATAAGCTTTTATTTTTTAAAGTTATTATTATCCTAATTTAAATTCGTTGAAAAATCATTCATACAAAAGTTATGTCACTTTTTAGTATTTAGCGTTAATCATTTTTATAACATTTTAATTTATAATGAGGTACATTGAAAATATTAAAAATATAATTTTTCTATTCACAAACTTATATTTTTTTCTTATACAGATAAGTTTTATAGATATTTTAGGTGCTTATTTTTTTGTTGTAAAGAACGGAAACTTTTTTTTTTATAGAAGATTACTAATTAGAATATATCAGAATATTCAACCTTAAAAAGCAGAAAAATATAATTAAGTAAGATGTTTTTTGCTCTTCTAAAAAATCTCTCCTTATTTTTTCTCATGAGAAAAATGTAATTTTTTCTTGGATGATTTTGGGGATAATAATTTAAAGAAATATATTTTTTAAATATGAAAATATTTGGCAGTTATATTCGCTTATGGTTAAAGTATTCTTAATAATTTTAAAAATAGCCGTATTTATAACAATATTTTTTATTATTATTGAAAAATATAAAAAAAATTATAAGAATTGTATGGATCTGCATTTATGTAACAAGAAGTTAAATATTACACAATCAATTAGAACTTTTTTAATTTTAAAATTGAAAAAAGCTTTTTCAATATGAGTTTTCGTAGATAATAATGTCAATAATTACTATTTTAAAATTTTTTATTAGAATTAATTCAGATTTGTAATGTTGATTATGCAAAAGTATTATACATATTTAAATGCACTACAAACTAATAATATTATAGGAAGACCTATCACTATAAATTAATTTTAAAAATTTAATTTAGAACAATAATTCCAAAATTTTTTGAAGTAATAATATAAATTTGTATTTAGTAATGCTATTCTTAAATCACGAACAATGATGGCAATTATTTAATATACCTTTATCAGTTTGAGAGCCAATAAATATAATTTTGTTTATTGAAAGAAATATTTTAATTTTTTAAAATTTACTTGAATAATAATTAACAATGAGAATTTATGAAACTGATATAAGCATTTTAAATGTTACCACATACTACTTTTTAATGATATAAATTAAGAGAATCAAAAATATTTCGTAAACTGTCATTTTAATTTTTCATATTCATTTCATTTTACTTTCATTTAAATTTTAATTAAATAACACTCGGATTCATTTCAATTGATTTTCTTTATTTTTGTATGGTTTTTGTGAGTAACCTTTTGAGAAAATCGTGAATCATGTAAGTGTTACTTTTTCCTCTAAAGTCTCATATTGAGGTATTAATTAAAATTTTAAGATAGTTCGAGACTTAATTAAAATTTTTTTGGACCAATTACGTTTAGTTCTAATTTAATCGAAAGTATACTTAAGCCAATCGAGACAGAATAAGGTCGGTCAATGATTACATGTATGGCATTTAATTAATTGCTAACTAAAACATGGAGAACATGCTCTTAGTATGTAATACCAATCTCTCAACACAATCTTGACATTAGTCTATTATTAGCTTCTCATATAACTAGTTAGAATTTTGATAGTAGTGCGTTAAAATAGTTATTTAGTTGTACCTTAGATTTCAAGCAAGAATATCACTAATAACTCATGGTACAAAGTTAATATAGTATTGTCGCATATGCACTCATCCATGTCAGTTACAAAGACATCTTCTTAACAAACAATTAAAAAAATAAAATGCAGAAATTAAAACCATATCAACATTCGTATGCTTTGCACACCTAAATATAGGTCAATATCACAGATGAATTTAATCTGCAAAAATTATATTTTATTTTAAATTGGAAGCTTTTTTTCATTTTTGTTTTGAAATAACAATTCATTTTTTTGATTTTTTAAAAATTAAAATCCTTTTATGATTTTAATTCAATAAATATACCATAAAGATAGGCATCTCTTTTTCATTTATTTACTATTTAGGTTGAAAAAGTAATCTTATAACAGAAACATTTTATCTGGAAAAGTGGTAACAAATATTCAGTCTTCACCAAATAGCAATAAAAACAAATAACAAGTACTTGAACTGTAGTTACCATGAAAGGAGTTGTTAAAAATGGAAATTTCTAATTTAATATACATTTTTGCATTCTGTCCTTTTTTTATATTTTGTAACTATTCTTTTAAATGCTTTAATAAATAATTTTTAAAGCTGGCCGGCGCTGCTTTTTATTTCAAAAGCGATTACAACCTTTTTTCAAACATAATAACTAATGCTTAGCAAAAATAAATTTTTTTGATTAATGTTTTCATATATGTATAAAATTTATCCTAACTTTTCAAAAAGTAATGACTTACTACTTTAAGCTAATTATAAAACAAATATTTATTATTATCCTATTCATTAAATTTTTCATCTGAATAAATTGAGACATTAAGTGTTAAAATTATTAAACATGATATTTAAATAAAACAATTATAAAATTGAATATTTTAAATTATTTCATTGAAAATTGCCTCTTTTTAATTTAACTATTCATTTTTTCATTATATCTATATCTATATCTATCTATCTATCTATCTATCTATCTATATATATATATATATATATATATATATATATATATATATATATATATATATATATATATATATATATATATATATATATATATATATATATATATATATATATATATCTATATATATATATATATATATATATATATATATATATATATATATATATATATATATATATATATATATATATATATATATATATATATATATATATATATCTATATATATATATATATATATATATATATATATATATATATATATATATATATATATATATATATATATATATATATATATATATATATATATCAGAAATAAGCTTTACAAGAGCTTTCATGACAATTAAGCTTTTATATTATTATAACAGGGGACTAAACACTAATTAACCAAAAGTAAAACTCACTGATCAAAACAATTAAAAGATATTGAGGTTGTGATTTGATCCTGCACCAGAGAATTTGTTTGGTTGACTGATACATTATTGACGGACATTGAAAACTATAAAACTATATGAAATAAAAATAATATCTGTGTGGTAGGAATTTGTGCATAAGAAAAAAATGTGTTTCTTTAAAAAAATCATTTTTATTAGGAGATATGGTTTCTCCAGAAGAACAGTAGCGTTATTTCTTTAAGGCATTGAGTCAATGAGGCCATTAAATAAGGAGCTGGGTTATCCTATCCGACACTTTCAGAGGATATTTTGTTAGTTCTTAGAAAGCTTGTGCGGGTGGTAGGCGACCAGCTACTCCTCAGCTTAGAAAGTCTCAAACATGTTGTATTGGGTTCATGCAGAAAACTATACTGACCATTCTAATCGTATGACTCCTTCCTTCAAGAAAATTATTCTCCAAGTTAGCTTGATGTGGCCTACAATTGTCGGTCATTCATATGAAGTCATCTCCAATTGTTGAAGACTACAAAAGGTCTGGAGATCTCATTCCTATATTGGCAACCGGTGTGAGGTCAATTTCGAAAGGTATATAGATCGGTGCGCCTATTAAAGGGTATTCCAATATAGACCATCACTTCCCTATACTAAATTTGACATTTATGTGCACGAACACTGGTTTATTTCTTGTAGCTCCTTCCCCCAGATGAAAATATGCATAATATCAGAATGAAGAGAAAAACGGGACTCGTCAGAAAAGAGAATATCGTGTTTACCATTCATTTCTCCTTTAATTCACATGTTCTGTCTCTGTTGCCACTCCCTTGTTCACATACTTAATTATCACATGCTTCAGTTGCATGCTTGATAGCAAAGTAGAATCTCATCCTCTGCTGTGCGACACTATCTTACTCTTAACGTGACATACACTATTAGTCAGCCAGTATACAGCTCTATAGCTTGAAGCTGGTTTCAAACAGTTTATGTGGAACCAGTAACAGAGTGAAGTTTTGGTTGAAGAAAAGTGGCAGTTATATTTCTATGTTTCCATGTCCTTAGCATTTAATAATGGTATTTACTGGGTATGGATGCACGTTTTTATCCTTTCCTTAATCTTCAACCTGTATTTACAATTTCCAAAAAATGGTTTCAGATCTTGGAGCTTTGTAAATTTCCAACTAAAAGTGGCAATTATAGTTCGATGTTTCCATGTCGTTAGCTTTTAATAATAGTATTTACTGGGCATAGTTGCACTTCTTTTACCTTTCCTTGATCTTCAACCTTAATTTATAATTTCCAAGAAATGGTTCCAGATCCTGGATCTTTGTAAGTTTCCAACCATTTCAGGCATCGCACCATTGAAACAAGGTGCTTTCTGAATGGGGTTCATATTTTCCATTTTGTCTAATATTAAGTCGAAAGCCAAATTTCATTACTGCTGCTTGTGCATCGTCAAACACAAATTTGCATAATGCGAAGTTTGAAATGGAGAAAAATTTAAATTTGTGACTGTCTTCTCCCATTTTATGGAAAAAATTTTCTGTTATTTCATAAAAAACATACAATATTTTGTTATTGTTTTCAGTAGTATAGATATTATAATATTATAAAGAGAAATTACATACTGACGTAATCATAAATTTTTATTTTAAACTACATCCCAACAGTTAAGTATTCAACTTATGCATAAATGTAAAAACTGCATAATTAGTATCGATTTGATTGCTTTCCTTTTACTTCAATTCTCAGAAGTATTACTATAGTTATTTAAATGTATATTTTTTACATGCCCAGACATTATATGATGAAATATTTGTCTTGCTGTAACTGTAAAAAATGCAAAAATCTCAAATTGATCAAGTAAGAAGTGTAGCATACAGGTATTTTCAGAGAAATAGTGATTACGTTGGATGAAACTAAGCTATTGCAATTCGGATCTGTTATTACTGGATGCAAGACAGAATGGCAAACGCATCCACATTATTATACCTCTGCATATAATGACATGCATAATATGCGCGTGGAAATTATATTACGCTTTGCACCCTCACAAACCACAACACAGCCGATTCAGTCTATCACGCGTCATTTGATGTTCACTCAAATCACTTAGAGTTGAGCACGGTTGCAAGGCTTCTATCACTTTCTTGACCCTTGACTCAAACGACAGGCGTTTTCGCCGCCAAGGGTGCAATGAATGACGGACATGGACAATGGAATGGAACGGGATTGTTTTAACAGATACATTCCGCTTCTGCCAGCAATACCACGATGCTGGAATTCAAGTCTGGAGACACCACTATGAAAAACTGTTGAGCTTTTGCGTTATGCATAGCCACATTGTTTCCGCTTCCGGTATCATGTTTTGAGGTATTATTGGTTTTCACATACACAACCGCTTAGAACACATTGCTAGTACACTGAATAGCGAGATTCTATGCAAAGGCGTATGACAGCCAAAATGACGGCTACGTTACTGATTTTGTCACCATCCACACTTCATAAGAATCTGTAATTTCCACCAATTTCTTTGTACAACGTGTTATTTGCCAAATGAATTTTTCTCCAATATCTCTGGAGTTTCAAGGTGTTGCAATTTAGATGGCCAGGAGTGTGTAAATAACTTTGAAAGCTAACTCAGTATTCTTTCTATACTAAGAAGGGTTACAAATATAATTTCTATCATATATTTCTTATTAACATTCATGCTGTATATTGACAATAAAAACCTAAAACTTTCAAAGTAGATTTTTTCATTACTTCAATATAAGCTAGGAGCATTTTAATTTTTATATCCGAATTTTTTCGTTATTTTTCGTTTTATTATATGGTAAAGAAATTTCAGAAGAGGTTATTGGAGTTTCAGATCTCCAACCCTTCTACCATTCAAAAAAAAAACTGATTTAAATTTCGAAAGGAAAACGCAAAAGTGTATGCATACATGAAGAATCAATGGAAAAGTTGTGCCGCTGACAGACTATATTGGAAGAAGCTCAAGCAGCCTTCCAATCGCACGAAAATGACATGTTCCCATGTTATTTATACTTTTGTATTTGTGTGTATGCTCATTCTGCGCTTTTCCTTTTTATGCAAAATATGCTTTTAGCTCAGTTCTTTTGACGGCGGGGAGAAAGAAGCAACTGGTGCACAGAATGGATTTTTCTCCCAACCCAAAAGAAGAGCTATTCCCTCGATGTCTTTGTGCCAATGTACTCTGTATCAACATCTGGATTTTTTTTCAACAAAAATATCTTTCAGAAAATAAGAGTGAAACTTAAAAGAAAATAGGAGACATTTCTTTTACTTCGCTTCGATTCTTTATTGAATACCAAAGAATGAAATGGCTTATGAAATCATTTTGAATCCCGTTTGTGTTTGCCTTCAAATATAGGGAACGAATAAAGTAATATAACCGAAATGAAATTTTATAAGCAACTTTAAGTTTTTCTAGTAGTTAGGACCACAAGAATTAGAAATAAAATTTTGATCATAAATTTAAAAAACTAATGACTAGTTAGTTAAACAAGTCATTAATTCATCGAATGACATTACTATTGATAATGTTGCCTCGAAATGGAAAACTCATTAATGACATTTAATCGCTAAGAAGTTAATTATTAGTTGTGGTATGGAAGGTAACTTGGAAAACACCTATAACTTACTGACAAATTTACATTGCAGAATATAAAACTACAACATTTTTCTCCTGACTTTCAACGAAGGACAGGAACGTATCTAATACTTTCCACTCTGAATAGCATGGTTTTACCATGAAGCTATAATGAGTTCAAAATTAGAACAAGTTAAAGATATCGCTTCGATCGATATGCTTCTTATGACTGAGTTAAAGAAGAATTCATTCAATAATGTGTGGCCCATTCTTGTCGTAAAAGTGATTATATACCTATATATATCCTTCTATCGCCCAAGGTAGTTGTTTATATTGGGGATAAATGGTGAAAGTCTTTCTTATTATGGTTTTGTTAAAGATATCTGAAGATGACGATTACTGTTGACTGCTATTAGTGATTTCTGTCTTTCAATAAAATTATTCTGAACACTAATATTCATTTGAGAAGAAATGTTCAACTAGCAACACCTATATAAATAAAATCCTTATTTCGTTTATTCATAGATTTTTTATATTTGTTTTTGAATCAAGGTTGGCTGCATGAAATAGAATGTACTTTATGTCATTATATTGGTCTCCGGCTAGTTTGAAATTAAAGCTTTGTCATAACTCTTAATTTTGTAAATAATTTAAATCGTAATTAACACTGATTTGAACCCTCTTTAAAATTACTTATGAAACAATGAAATTACTTTAAATGATGTAGCATTCCATTACGATATTCTTACATCAGAAACGAAGGAATGTAATTTTTTTACCCCTTTCTAATTTGTCATCAGCGAGTAATCTCTGTTAGAAAAATACCTATTCACGGCATTAAATACTCCCTTCTATTTATATTATGTTACAGTTTCCCTGGAATATTTAGTATTTATTTTATTTGAAACAATATTTTTTTCATTAAAACACATGTGCTTACTCTTTTCTAAATGAGCTGCAAGTAGGAAATGAATTTGAACTCAGATTAAAGGAAACCTAATTTTATTGCTTAAAAACTTGGTAACTAATGAAAATTTTAAGAATTTAATACCTAATTTATTATTTTAGGAAATCTATCAATGAAATTATTTCATGGTACCAAATAATATTTTGAAGAAATTTGAGTAAATATCAAATAAATATTTTTACACATAACAGTTGTCCTAAAAAGCCATATGTACTTTTACCACTCTTTAAGTTACATTCTGCTTTTTTCGAAAGTAAGTAAAAGATGCTTTTAAATTTTTAAATAATATTAAAGTGTTAAAATATGATTATAAGCTGAAACTATAAAAACAGAACGTTCATTAAATAATACATTTCTACGAAGAATAAGTTATTATTTGTACAATTTACAAGGTATGCAATTCTTTTCCCGAAAGCATTTTCTTTATAACGAAATTATAATCCACATTTATGCAAACAAAAATATTATAGAATGGTATTTTTGAAATAAATTCTTTCTATTTTATCTTTACTAAGCAATTTTAAGAAAATGGATTAGAGAGAAAACTAAGCAATAAAATTTTCTTTTTTACATTTTGAATAAAGTAAGCATTTTTCTTAATCGTTAAAAATGATGATAGTTTTATAAAATTATTTAATAAAACATTAATTCTTTGTTGTATTAAATACAAAATATAAAAATATTTTAAACGAAAATATTTTTATAATAATTCTGTATTCTTGTTTTAAAACTTCTCTGTTTTTGAAATAAAATTCTTAATATTTACTACAAACTTAGACATTTATTTTATTAAAACATTTTTTTCTGAACAGGCTAAATGGGCATTAGGAAATATTGGTTCAACTTCCATCGATGAATTTAAATCTTCAATTATGTTTTTGGCAAATGCGTTACATGTTCAATTTTAAAAAAGTTATATCTTTTTTCAAATGAATTATTCTCATGCTTAAAAGTTTCTTTTTTAAAACATCTCAACAGAAAGCTTTTCATATTTATGGTTGCCATTTTTTAAATTGTAATGGCATTAAAAATAGTTTTATTCCTTAATACAAATGAAATTTCATTTCTTTCTTTTGCATTTCTTACAAAAAAAAATATTGAATCCTTCGAAAAAATAAGGAAAACAAATTTTAGGAAAAGAAATTCAAAAATAATGTTTTATATTTGAATAAAAGAATGTTTTTGGAAATTCATGGGTTAAAGCCATTTTTAAAATGTTTCACCGAAATGAAAATTTTGACGCATACCTAAACCCAAAGTATATCCATTACCGCTGAGCATACTAGCCTCTAAATCCTAATTACTACCTACTACAGAATGTCATAAGCATTGAGTCTTGTAATACGTTTTATTAAATTAATAGTTTTAAACCAACAGGATACATATCACAGTGACACAACAGACATTAGTACTCATATATGGAGATCTTATTTAAGGGATGCATATTTGCCATCATTGATTCTCTAAATAAGTAGGACAAATACATTAGAACAGATGTGCATTAAGTACCTGGTATTAGATATATTAGATTGGAATTAAATATCTAATATGGTATTGAACGGAATATGTCTAACAATAACTGGAATAGGTAACGTATCTTTTAGCTGAGTACCAGGATATACCATCAAAGAGCTAAGCTGATTACCATATTTGATTTATTGTATAGAACATGTATTACATTAAAGAAACACTGTTATATACATACATTAAATCAAACCACATATTTATGACTAAAAATACAAAAAATATTATGAAAACTAAATAATTCTTTTCAATTTTTAAAGTATATATACATAATAACACAAAATTTTTAATTCTAAGTATGCATTTTTTTACATTTTTATTTAGAACCACTTTGGCAAATTTACCATTGAGTCATAATATTTAGGTTTAATTATTATAGGCGCTTGTAAATAGTTTGGTCTGTTTAGCATTTGGTTATATTGCAATAGACAATGATACAATACTTAATATTAAAATTTAGAAATTAGCTTGAAAAATTCAAAATATTATAAGCACTTAGATACGGAGGAAATGTAAATGGCTGGCCACACAAATTGCAACACCGAGAAAGACAAGAGATATCACAACAAAATTTATTTTGTAGATAATATGTTGACTGAGTATCGAATGATTAAATTTATATACTTCTGTGAGGTAGCCAGAGTAGTCACCATTGCTGGAAATTACCGCTGCCACATGCCTCGGCATTGATTCAAAAAGACTTTGGATGTGTTCTTGGCGTACATCTGACCAAGCAGCTTCCACACGTTGCCAGAATTGATCTGGTGTTGTAGTTGGGGATGTAATCTGGGTCAATCGTTTAACGACCATGGACCACATGTTTTCTATCAGTGAAAGATTCGGAGAGTGTGTAGGCCAGGGATGCAGTTCAATCTGGTGATTCACGAAGAACCCTTGGACAATATATGCCACGTGTGATAACTGATTATCCTGTGGGAATGTTGCTGTGGGCAAGCCTTGAAGGTAAAGAAGGACAATTGGCTCCAACACCTCGGAGATGTAGCGCTGGCTGTTTAAAGTACCGGCAATGTGAACTAGAGGAGTGCGAGAGTGATATCCAATGCCACACCATACCATAATACCCGGTCAGAACAAGTGTGATGGTCCATAACGCAGTTGTTCAGCATCCTCTGTCTACCATCGTTGTGTTGCAGACAGAAGCGTGACTCGTAAGTAAGGATGATTTCATTCCATTCTGCCACCCACATCTCACTTTCATCGCACCATTGGCAACGGAGACGTGTATGATTCTGCGTCAAGGGTAGACGAAGGAATGGACGTCTTACGAACTGACCACTTTGTAAAAGGCGTCGAATGGTACGCGTAGACACTGGATGATGCGTTAGAGACTGAATGTTCTGTGCTATGGTTCGTGATGTCGCTAAGCAATCCGTCATTGTCATGAGCACAATTAGCCTGTCATCACGTGAAGTGGTACACTGAGGTAGATGTGATCGAACACGTGGGTCCGTCATACCCTCCTGCATCCAACGAACACATATCCGCATTACAGTTGTTTGGTTTCGTCCAACACGACTGCCGATTTCCCTGAAAGATAATCCACAATCTCGATACGCCCATATCTTTCCTCTGCAAATTCAAATATTTGATCAAAAAGTGATCGCTGTTTTCTAATGAGGCTGTATTTATCTTGAAATCGTTGAAATGTTCAAGCTTTAAATAGCGCTATGACGTGGCGCCATCGGTGCACGTGATGTTCGTCTGCACTGAAATTCTAATCATTTACATATCTCACCTCTCCTAATGCATGTTGTAAATTTCATATTATTTGCATGCTTACTACAGGGTGTTGCATTTACGGTGGCCAGCAGTGTATTTTATAACATTATCGATTGGAAAAACTGTCAAGAAGAAATATATAATTTATTTTTAAGTGGCAATTCAATTTACACAAAAACCTCACATCATCATTGTTGAAATTTTTGTCCTAGTTGTGAGCATTCTGTTCATAATTTTATGCTCAAAGACAGAGATTTACATGACATCTGATTTTTAAGGATGTTACTTATGATACATTTTCCTACTCTTAAATTATACGTAGTTTTACACATAGCATTTGTTTTGATCATCGAATTAAAATAATTCGGAGATTCAGGGAAATATTACTGATTCATAATCTTCAGATTTAATGCAAAATGTATAAAGCATATGGTTGAAATGATGTAAAATAGAAATAGACTTTCTTATTAAATAACATCCTATTTTAGAGAGAACATGAATTTTGTAATTTTATGTAATTTTGTACTTTTTCTGTTGATTAATTTTTTTCGCAGTTTGTTCATCATCAAAATTTATTAGGTATGAGTGATTTTAAATATCCGTAAAAGCTTTTCGCGATCATATGGAAATGATTGTAAGCAGTGCCTTATGCTGAAATTCAATGAGCTGGAATGGTGAAGGAAATGTATGTGGATTTGTGTTTTGCCTGATGAACACAATAAGTCCTGTTTAATTCCAATTCATCATCAAAGATTTAATTTTGACAAAGTTTTTCCATCATTAAGAAATTATATTTATCTGAATAATCTGAGGAATATATTAGAAAACATACTTTACTAAAAGATGAAGGAAAACTCTATAACTCTGGTTAGAGCAAATTTTCCTCACATGATGAAAAATTCTGTATAAATTTCAAACTACCAACCGATAAATGGTTATTAGTTTAAATTCTCTATTACTAAATTAGCTATGAGATTTTTGAATTGCAAATTTGATTACTAACGCTTGAGTGTAATCTGGTTTTGTAACTATCTAAAATCCAGGTGTGAGTTTTAATAATCCAGCTATAAGATTCTCAATACCTTTATAAGATATAACTCTTTTTAAGCCTGATGGGTTTGCATCACATGCAAAAGTTACGGAAAAATCTATGTTCTAACGCATCAGCCGAGCTGGCAGCCGAATGGTTAGCGCTTTTGCCTTCGGTTCAACAGTTCGTGCATTCGATTCCCACCTTGGGCATGGATGTTTGTAGTGGTTCGGAATCCACTTTAAACCGTAGGACCCGGTCTAATTAGCCCTCGTGTGCAAAAAATGACCGTTGAGCGACAAACAAACCAAACCAAGCTCTAACGCATCAAAACTCTACCAATAGAAATCATATTATTTAATTTCATAACGATAGGTATTTAACAAGCAACAATAGAATTTCACATTATTCCATTATTCTTCAAAAGGATGAATTAAGAATGGTAAATCTGAGAAACTTTAGAGTAATTTTACCCTGTTGAGAAGATTTCAGTTTTTTGCCATTTTTAGGTCTTCGTGCATGAATAACTACATTTACTATGTCAGGACATTTTGAACTTTTATTTTACTGACTTAAATAGCTCAATAGAAATTGTTTTTGATAAAATGACATTCAGAAGTATTCACACACATATTAATTTTTGTAGACCTTTTAGACATTCGATTAAATAATCATGCCAAACGAGAAAACATTTATCGTAATCTGTTATTGTTGTTCAAGTATATTTGCTCACCAGGAAGGATTATTGATCGAACATTTTGCGAAATTCGTTTAAAACAAATTTCTTCCAAAAGATAAGTGATTTGTTTTAAATAATTCCTTGATTTATAGATATTGGTTAAATGATCTTATTTTCAACATCAATTTGTGTGTAAGTAAACTTTGCATAAACATACAGTAGGAAAAATTCTAAGATATAGAAGACTGCTCATTATTTCATTTATTTTCAGGATTAGATACTGTGCGAATTTAGTATTATTAACTGAAAACTTACTTATTAACTGTATAATCAACAAATAAGCAAAAGTTACCATTGGGTTTGAGTATAAAAACTACAGATGAATCTCAATCGCTGCAATCTACATTTGATCTTATTTTATCATGATCAATATTTTATGCTTTTAAGCAACTTTCTCATACAAAGTAAAAACATTCTTATCTCGTTTTTAAAACAGTATAAGAAATATTAGTTATCCATAAGGGGCAGTACAATTAAGGCATACAAAGAATTACATTTCCCATTATCGAACTGCTCAATTCTTTGGATACCTAAAGAATCTCAAGCCCAGAATCACTGAATTCTCTGCTTGCTTCTTGATCCAAGAGGATATAATTTTAAATATTATATATGATTTTGGACTTATTTTTATGTTGAGTACTAATATGATTAAAATATAAATTAGTCAAATATTTAACAAATGAAGCCAACACAGAAAATAATTATATTATTAAATCAAAATTAGTAAATTAACATGGTGACAGCTTTTATATTAATAGAAAATAAACTTTATGTGACTAGTTAAACAGTCAAAAAATTTCTTTTATATTGTTCTTTCTATTAATATTTAAAAAAATATGTACCTAAGTTTTAAAGACTAAATGCTGTCTCTCACGCAAATCTAAAAAGAAAATGGGACATTTTTTAAAAGCATATAGTTTATTATTAAAAGATACATACGAAATTTTGAAATATTCTACGAGCAAAACTCAAAAATCAATGGGATATATAAGATATTCTCTTCTGTAACAGTAAATCTTCTAGTATTTAATATGACTTAAAGATGGCAGCACAGGCAATGAGAATTTTGAATTTCGCATAAGCTTAGAAATAAATGGTTATTTAATTTTTTTAATATTACTTGCTGCAAACTCGTAGCTATTTATAGCAATATCTTTACAGGAAATTGCTTTTATGTATGTTATATCCTTACAACAATATCAGATGCATAAGAGCAAATACATTTTATTTAACTATAATGAATTTGTTTGAAAGCAATTTCAGACTCCTAAATCTTTTCCCACTGAAGAAGAAAATTGCAATAAAAATAATTTAATGCACACTAACCATTCGCTGATGATGGATCAAAATAAAAATATTGCAATAAGCTTCCCTTCGAGCAACTTACTTTGATCATTATTCGAATATAATCATAAAAGTCCATTTATTGGAGCGTTTCAACGACGATGTCAATAACTTTTCGAAGAATACGACCACGATTCCGGAACTGATGACGAAATAATTTATGGCGATTTCTCATAATGACTTTGGTGATCAGAAATCTATGACAAAAAATGAATGTTTGGAAAATGGATTTCGGTGTCCATAGTTTGATTTTCCCTTGAGTATTTTATAGCATGCATTTATGCAAGTTGGATATAAAAAGAAAATTTAAGATTTGCTTCATTTAAATTATAATGAATGTGAATAACTGAAAATATTTGGAAAATGGAGGGATTGCAGTAAAGTTATTAGATTTCATAAGTGAATTATTTTGAAATATCGATACATATTCGATAAAATAAATTTTACAAATGCTTTGCTAAATTTGAATCTTTTATCTTCTTTCCTTTCTCTCTCCCTTTATATCTATCTATCTATCTATCTATCTATCTATCTATCTATACATATATATATATATATATATATATATATATATATATATATATATATATATATATATATATATATATATATATATATATATATATATATATATATATAACAGTTAACAGTATTAAGCATACATAATTTCCAAAATAAAGTTTGAATAAAGTGAATTGTATCAATACATATCAATTAGGTTATATCTTGGTGCTGCTTTAATTTAAAAATTGGAATGGCAAATATGAAACTAAATCTCATACTTATGGCTATGGCAAATATTTTGACTGTAATTTCATTCCAATATTAAGCTTTAATACTATATAAAGGAACTTTTAAATGCATGAAATAATAAAATACAAAAATTATGTTCAATGGAAAATAAGTGACAGTTAGTTTACTATCATAATTGTCCTCATTTTCCAATCATTAACACCAAAACCATTATAATATGTCGGATTGAGTTTATTCCAAATGATTATTCCTACAATTTATTTATTTCGTAAGTAGTTAAGTCACACAAATTAAATTTATGAGTATAAGGAAACTTTACTTAATCAAATGAGAGACATCAAAAACCTATTAATGCTCATGTTTGTAGATAGTAAATGGAAGGGCCGTATTAACAGCATAGTAACCAATTTTGCTATGCTGTTCATATCAAAATCGCGGAAATTATGCTAAGATAGAGCAACAAATGTTGTTGCTCCAGAATACTTCCTTGTACCTAATTCAGAGTTGGGTTCTGCCATTCAGATGTAAGCATCTGGGTAGGAGTCTTTGTAATTTAGACAAGCCAAAGATCCCCAATACTTGACCTTCCACCCAAGAGGTATCCTTCCACTTGGAGGATATTACTGTTTTACGTGCCCCAACCGCCCTTAGTGAACATGATGGATTTTTGGTTAAGCCAGCATTCTAATTCACTACTTTCCTATAATGAGGATGCCTTACTCAACCAGGCCATCACGGGTGCCATAACATCAAATGTAAGGAACGACAGGTATCGTAGCTTGAAATTTTGTTGCGAATTTGTGGAAATTGTTTGTAGTGAACCTATTATGTAAGTACCTAATAAAATGGTGAATCTCCGAAATAAAACAGATGCAACATTTTAAATCAAAGTTCATAATCTATAATATTTGCACACCATATTGAGGAAATATTTATAACGAAACTATATTCAGCTTCAATTAAAATGAAAACAAATTCTAATACTACAAATGAGGAAATCGAAGGGAATCAAATCAAAAAATTGAACCAGTCTAGCTTTTTTTAAAATACAAATTTTTGTAATCATCAATTTCTACACTAAAATATTTACTGAATTCAATAAACTCTGTAAAAATGAACATCTCTACTTATAAAAAAACAGAATCGGTCAATAATGTAAGTCTAAAACAATGTATTTTCTAAAATAATGTAAGAAATATTAAGGTCCTTTATTATCACATATATTTGACCTTAAGAAAGAGTTTTTATAAATGTTATTTTTTTACGTATATCCAGCAAGATAATATCTTCTAAAGATGTACCTTAACATGTATTAAATACAAGAGTAACAAAAGTACGTTTTTGCTTTGTTAATATCAATAGTATCAAAATTCCAACATTCATCTATGAAGAAATCAAATTAAAAGTTTAGGTAATATGATAGGATATTAAAATAACTTATTATGATATTACGTGAGATATTTTCTTACAATGTTTGCTTTATTCTGTCAACATCTCTTTTTAAAGATGATTTTTTAAACTTAGTTTTCTTGTCTTCCATTTTAAGTTATTGTTGGAGAAAATTCTATTCAGAAATCTACAATAGATATTAGAAATAATATTTTATATTCTGTAACTTTTTTCTTGAAAATAAATAAATATCTAAGTGGTGTAAAAATCACATTGAATTGAGATTATTTTTCTTTTTTTTTTTAACTCTGTTTCCCAATTTTGAAACAAAAATTTTCTTTAAAAGTATCCATTTATAACATATGCTCGAGGTTAAGATGCCATAGATATAATCACTGCATGATATACACATGAATAATGATAAATAAAAATGAACCTTAAGCGCTATAGAGTAAATAGAAGATAACAGGTAAAGATAGCTATTTCGGAAATATAAGATTGTATATGTTTTTTATCAAGTTCAACAGGATCCATAAGAAAGAAAATGTTTGAAATATCTCATGGAATACTGCATTGATAACAATATTCTTCAACTCTTTTCGATTTTAATACTGGTAAAACTTCGAAAATTTAAAATAGAAATAGTTTTCAGCCTAAAGGCATGAGCATATTTCCCGGTTTCTTTTTCTCTGTTGGGCGCTTATCGGTAAGAATGATGTTTGTCTTATGAAAATCGACTCTACTTCAGGTGGAAGTGATAAAGAATTTTTAGTATTCGAAAGCAGAATTGCGTGTGTGTTTCTTCTTCTTATTTGCTTATTGTTATTTTCGATTTCCAAATTCTTAAAGTAGTAAAAATTTCTGCAAAATGTTTGATATAAATACATAGTAAAGAATTTTACAGCAAAAAAAAAAAAAAAAAAAAAAAAAACTCAATTTGATGTTTTTGATACTGTCTCTTATTATGTATTATAATAGTTTTCAAAATTGAATCATATAAATAAAGAAATAGCAACAATTTTAGAAGAGTTTTTCTGTATAGCAATTAGAAACGATATTTTTAATAATTTGAAGATAACATTTCAAATTTTGCAATGTTGCAATTAATAAATGGATACTTATTTAAAAATATTACATTGTAAAATGGCTTGGAATTATACATTCATTTAAAATACTTCTAAAATATTAATTGGATAAAGATAATTTGTCACAAACTATTGGAAATAAAATAAACTTGCAAACTAAATAAATAATTTATTATATTATTTTTAAGTATTTTATTCTTCAAAGATATTTGTGAAAGTAAGTTATTCGCTTTATAAATTTTTCTAATTGCTGTTTGTGTATACGTTATCAGTTACGCAATTTAAGTAGAAATCGTCTATAAAATATACATTTGATACTTAATAATTAAACAAATATAATAGATAAATAAATTATAATAAATAAATATAATAATATGCAGAAACGTATGGTATTTATCCGCATAAAAACACATTCCTTTTTTCCTTAGAGAGAAAAGTGTACTTTGAGGATTTCTTTTAATTACTTGAATCGCTTCGAATCGTTTCCGAGTGCTATTTTTAATAAATATCATTTCAGTGATTAATTATAGATCATATTTATAATTTTTGAATATCGTTTGTTATCATCTGTATCAACTATTTTATAGAATGTTGGGGATTGTTTTTTATTTTGTTGTAACCACAAAGATCATACGATATAACGTATGAGGGACCTTTTCTTTTGGGAATTGGTAAAGAATTTTGCTTGAAGACAGAGTAATGCGACTATATCAATAATTTAAAATTCAGAATTAAAATCTCAAACTACAGACAGAAATACTTACCGTATTTATGTGAATCTAATGCGCATCCCCATTTTAAAACTTTAAATAATAAAAAAATTGTTTGTCGGCGAATGTAATGGGCATCAATGGTATGAGGAATTTATAGAATATTATTTTATGCAACAATGGATTTGTATATAAACTATCAATTAATGGTATGATAATTTTATTTAAATTTAGATACCATATTTTATACAACAATGGGTTTATACATTAAAACATAGAATTCAAAGTAGCAGAACATAGAATTCACCTATTAGTGGGCTATTGTTATGTGAAGTAATCATTGTTAATTACCACTACCGTATATACGGTACCTATCGTAAAATATGAACATGAAATAAATTGTAACATTTCTATCTAGCTACAGTTTCTACAATCAGTGATTGATATCAAACGTCTTCATTCACTAATGTTTTCATCATGGAATCCTTGCAGCTCTCTTCGTCAGAAGCAAATTCATCATCATCGTCATTCTCGGCGTTCCAGAGCACGTCATCTTCACTGCCATTCAATGAATTTTAAATGCTGCATTTCTTGAAAGATTTCACAATCATTGGTGCTTCGATGCTTTTACAGGCAGCAGAAACTCAGTGTGCAACAATGTGCGATGCAGCACACTTAATTTTTCCTATCGGTGTCAAATCACGGTTTGGTTCACAAAAACATTTTTCGTACTCCGCCTGAATGTACTCCTTAAAAGGTTTATTTATACTAACTTCCAAGGGTTCTAACACAGACGTCATCCCTCGAGAAATGATAACAAGATCACTATCTAGGCTGTGCATCTTCTTTTTTACGTCGTCGGTAAAATGACCACGAAATGCGTCCGGACAAAGCATTGATGGTGGATTGGAGAGCCTACCGGCACGGCGTTCCCATATATTTCGGAACCAATCAAACATTAATGATTCCGTCATCTACCCCTTCTCTTGGTTTTCGAATCATATACATCATCTGGGAATAACTTTTCCTTCTTAAGGGTTTTAGGGCATGTTTTCCTGGTGGTTTCCTGGTGGAAGGAAGGGTGGATTTGAATAGGAAAAAGCACCGTACTACGGTGCAGAAAAGCACAAACTACGTTTTCCGTTTGAAGATTAAGAAAGGGGAAAGTCGGCATCCGTCTGCTGTTATTGCTAGCATCACTGTTACGCGTTGTTTTTCACATCCCGAAGTTTTCATGATAAATTCTCCTTCTCCATAATGGTGTAGTTACGAGGCATATCAAACCAAATTGGCATCTCGTCAGCGTTGCCAATTTGTCCCATTGAAAAATTCTTTTCCTTCCAGAGTGTGATGACATACCGCTGAAATATTAGTAGTTTTCCCTCTAAATCTGCAGGAAGCTTTTGGCATATTGTTGTACGGCGTCTAAGAGATAAGCCCACCCGCTTCATAAACTGATCCACCCATCCACGGCAAGCCTTAAATTCTTGTTTCGGTATTCCAAGAGCTTCAGCCTCCTCTTTTGCTTTATTTCTTATGGTGTCACTAGCCACAAAATGTTCCATCTTCCTCCTTTTACGTACAAATTCCAAAACTCTTTCTTCATTCTTAGAGTGCCTTCCCTTGCGAGGGCCAGGGAATTTCTTCCTATTAGCTTTAGTTTTAAACAGTGCTAATTTCTATTGCCACCACAAGCGAACATTGCTTTCAACTACGTTGAACTCTCTCCCTGCCTTTCTATTTCCATTTTTTTCAGCATAAAGAATTACTTTATTTAAAAAGTGTATATATATATATATATATATATATATATATATATATATATATATATATATATATATATATATATATATATATATATATATATATATATATATATATATATATATATATATATAAGAGAGAGAGAGAGAGGCATTAGTTTCATTATATTCTAACTCTTCATGTATAAATATTTGGATAATCGAACATAGGTATATAGCAAAAAGAGAAAGCTGAAAATGAATACCTGTAAGAGACCACTAACACTCAATTTGATTGTTTAACAGTTTTTTATTGATCATATGAAATGTATTTGAACAATTTACATGTTCTTAGAGCAAAAATTCTTTTCTGAATTTAAAATGTTTTTCCATATTATTTAGGTTATTATTTTTAAGAGAGAGATTTCACATCAAATTCTAAGAGACTTTACATGCAATAAATCTGATATAGTTCAACAGAATTCATGCAATTTGTTTTGTCATTTATGTTTTGATGTCTTCCAAAATTTTGAATATTTTTGAACAAAGTCATCAAACATTATGTTCAATATATTTTCTGTAGTTCAGATCTACATATAACACTAAATATTATAATAAATGATTTATATCTAAATAGATTGGGATGCAGAACATACATTTAACAGTAGATAAATAATTAACAGCACTAATAAATTAATGTATCAGAAAATAATAGAACACTTTATTAACTTCTATAAATTTATCTATAGCTAAAAACTAAGCCGTAAAACATATTTACCTTTTATTGAAATTTTATTCATTTCATTCTATAACACAAAGTTATTTTCGAAGTAAAATTCAAGATATATTAGTGTAAGATAAAAAAATGTGCCGAAAAGTAAATTCAGTAATAAATTTACCTTAAAAATTCTTGACTATGCAGTGCTTTTACACGTCTGTATATATATATATATATATATATATATATATATATATATATATATATATATATATATATATATATATATATATATATATATATATATATATATATATATATATATATATATATATATATATATATATATATATATATATATATATATATATATATATATATATATATATATATATATATATACATATAATACTTCGTAATTTAAAATTGTGTTGAGTTCAAATGTTTTCCCTGGTATTTATGACTGATAACGTTTTAAACAACCAAAAAAACGTAATTAGGTCCGTAAATCCTAAAAACGTTCATTAAATTAAAAGATTTTATTAAAATGTAATGCATTATGCTAGAACTTACGTTCTTACAAAGTAAACAAGAAAGTTCTTGCCATTCTTCTGTAGGCCATGTTCTTCAAAAGAGCATGGTCTACAGAAAGATGTAGCCAATTGTTAGACTACGAAGTAATCACCATCACCATCCAGCATCTTTTGGAAATTTGTCTCTAGTAGTGCAATCCCCTTGAGGTAAAACTATGGGGTTTTGCACTTACAGAAACCCGTGAGTAATTTGTGCAAGTCTGCCTCAGTGGAGAAATATTTTCCAAGTTAATTGTCCAGGGAATGGATTATTGGATGGTAAAGATGATTGTCCAGGGAATGAAGAGATGGTAATCTGTTGTTGCAAGATGAAGTGAGTAAGGAGGATGACACAAAGTCTGGCCCAGAACAGTAAACTCTTATGATTAACCAGTGCTGTTTCCTTCTATAACAATGCTTGTTGCACACGTTCCGATTGCTTTGAGTACAGGTCCACAATGACAGTTTGGCTTGTTGATAGCAGCTCATACTGAACCACCAGACACCAGCTTCATCACAGAGAGACAAATCTTCCAACCTGAAAATGTGAAAATAACTTCTTGCCGTACGTTCATTCACAACACTATCCATAAACGCCTGACATACTCGGTGACTCTATGTAGAAGCTGATAAGCCCACTTAGAAATCATAAAGCAAACAACAACTAACGAGCTCCTTCGACACGTCCATTTCTCTTCGCTACTGTACAAGTTACGATGGGTGAATATATGCGGATGACCTGCTTTTACAACGACTGATATTACTACTCTCTACTGGACGGTGTCTCAATTACGTCATACACTATTTTGCATACTTATTCTCACTTCATTCAATGGCAACGCGAAAACGGCAAGAACTTTCTTGTTTACCTTATATATTACCACTGATAATACAAATGTGTAGAATTTTTTATTTTGAGTTATTTAAGTTTTATAAATATGATCAATGAATTTTGCACATAAACTTAAATTAATTTCCAAATTAGGATAATTTTCATCTTTGTTATGTAATTTTTAAAATCAGCTAATTTCAATTAAATTCCGCAATAAAAAACATGTAGCACGTCAATAAAAGAAAAAAATTAAAATCATAGAATATTAATCTGGTATAAAAAATGGAATTGGAGAGAACTTTATTAGAAACTTTTCAATCTCTAAAAAATTAAATATCAAATCTGCCTTTCAGTAACATTTGGTTGGAAATGTTCAACTCTTTTGAATTTCTGCTGTATTTTATATTATCGCCCCTTTTAATAGCATTTTAAAATGTTCAGATATCAACAATAAATTTAATTTATTCAAGTAATAAATACATTTCCATAGTTACTGTTTTATTTTTCGTTAAATTATCTCTGATTTTTCTTTTCTTATGTAATTTAAACCTTATTCTTTACTAGTTTTGACATTTTGTTCTCTATGTTTGAGTAAATACAAAATAAAAAAATATGCTTCAGAAATATTACAATTTCGATTAAATAATAGTATTCCCTTTTATTATTTTATTTAATGAATATTTTTACCAGCAATGAAAGTGTACCTCACATCGTATTCTCAAAAGGCAGTGCATCACGTTTAGATGAAGAACATTTTATGTTGATTCACAGAGATAACCAATCCATTCCAGGTAGAATAATGCATTTATATTGCAGCGTTAGGCCTAAATATGAGACAGAATTCTTCTCCATTCAAAGGAAACAAGAAAACCTGTAACATTTGATAAAATCCCATTTCAAAACAGTGCGATATGTATATGTATGAAAACGCATATTGTTTTAAAACAAGAACGAGTTAGGAAAATATATATATTTGTGCGAGCTTTTGCCTTATCTCTCTTCCGTGTGCCATATCCTTTCGCCATTCTATTCTGTCATTATTCAACTTTTCATTTCGCTTTCTGGCATTCGGAATCGTTTTCGTACGCTACGTTTTGATTAACGGTTTCAATTTCAGAACTTTTGTTGAGCGATATGAAGCGGAATGTTTGCCTTTGTATGCACAGTCGCGGCCATTTTGAATTTCTCTTTTAGGGCTTCATATTTCCGAAAAAGAATGACAATGGCGAACTAAGTTACGATCACCGTTCTGGTCTAGCTTTTTTTGCATGTTAAAACTTTTTATGACTATTTTTTCCTCCAATTTCTTCTGCTATTTTTTTTTATTTTCACATTTCGCAGTCGCGGGGAACAGTTTGCATTTCGCGTAACTTTCCGCACGTTCGGATTAGAAAAGTGACTGAATTTTTAAATGGCACCCATTTTCTTTTCTGTAACTTTTTGTTTCGTCATAATTTCGCTGCTTTTATTTCCTGCTTATCATAAGGTTTTATCTCGTTTTCGCAGGATTTTGAAAAGACGACTTTAATGTTAGAAAATTAAGTTTATTCAAAAGTTATAGCAAAGAGAAAATAGTGCTAAGAGCAAGTGATAAAAATGGTGTTGGATAAAAAGTAATTTTCTCTTGCTCTGTCGAGATTTAAAACATTCTTAGTTTTAAAAATAGATCAGGAGATATAGTAGCAGACACGATAGATATCAATGAAAATTTCAGCAATTATTTTTAGCCGACTCCTTGTTTGAACAAGGATTAAAATATAGAGATTAGAATTTGCTATTCATTTCTATAATTGAAAAATGACTAAATTATGTAAATTGTTAAAAAATATATATACTGTTACACAATTGAAATATTTTTTAATTTACTATTAATTTAGAATTTACTAGTCATTTTATACTGAAAAAATTCAATATAGTATTTAAAACTGATTATTATTTAAATATAAATTCAAATTATTATTGATCAAATGAAATATATAATTTTACTACTTTTTAATATTTTGCTTAGTTTCAAATTAATAAAGCGGAATGAAGTCCTGATGAATTTTTAGGATTTATAAATATAATATTAGCATGTTGCAATAACGGAATTAATCCTGTTAAATTTTCCTTTTTGACATTTTAATAATAGCTTGGAAAATTTTTAATTAATAAATATTTGTTCTTAGCTATGAACATGAAAAAATCCTTCATTATTTATTTTTATTCTTAAAAGTTATTTAAATTTACGTTCTGGGAGTTTCATTCTTATTTAAATTTTAAAACAAATAAGTTTATAATCTAGTAAAACATAAATAAAAAGTATAAACTGCACCTTTTACAGTATTTGTCTATAAATCCAAATAAGTAATGAATTAATACTTGATTTTAAGATAAGAGAGAAAGATTAATAATTAAGATTAATGAATAAAATTTTTTAGCAAACATTCTTTGAATAAATTTTATCATAATGCCACAACTTATTTACCTGTAGTTTCTAACATCCAATAAAATTAAATTGAAAATTTTTAGATAAGTACGGCTAGAAAGTACATTACAAAAAATGAATTTAAAATTTTAACGTTTCTACGCAATACAACAAATAGATTTAATAACAATATATATATATATATATATATATATATATATATATATATATATATATATATATATATATATATATATATATATATATATATATATATATATATATATATATATATATATATATATATATATATATATATATGTCACTAAAATTAGAATTACAGAATATTTTCCTATGTAACATACATTCGAAGAATTTAAGCATTTCAGAAATAATTCGATAAATTAAAACTCTCTATTCTTTAGTACATTTAAAGGGATAGTCTTTATCTAAAATGTAAGGGAATAAATACCATTGAATTGCCTAAATTATTTATGCCTGAAATGTGCAAATTTGCGGTTATTGCTAATTTGTGGTTTGTAGATATTTTGTCTAATCTACCTTTCAGTATTCTGCTCAAAGAAAAATATGCAATTAATTTGGAATTTAAAATTTACAGTAGGTGATCGATTAACGAACATAATCGGTTATAAGATTATATTCGCTATCGGTCATCGATTTACCATAGGTTTTTTTTTCATTGAAATCGATTAATTCATTCTGGAGACCCTGAAAATTAAATTAAATAAGGATATACATTTTTTATAAGTTTATAAAAATAATATGCGTACATATAATCTTGCATGTTAATCAGTCCATTTCATTTTTTGCTTATAGGCGTTAAAGAACATGTCAAGTGTAGATTGCTTTTCTCTCTTTTTCAGGATTTTCGGTAATTCTTTTCCAGGATTCAAAAGTGTAAAAATATCCTTAATGATAATTCACTTGAGAACGGCTGATATAAATATATATCCTGTATATATTTGCGTGATTTAACTATTAATAAATTTATAGCAAAAGACAGCATATCAGATTGAAACTTTTAAAAAACATATTGTCTTCTCAAATTTAAGTAACCAATGGAATAATATTTAAAACGTACGGAAGCAAATTTTATGAAAGTGAAAATACATTTTACATTACTAGTAGCTTAAAATAAGAAGGAAATATTGTACCCAGGTCATATATTTTGTTACACTAAAATGGAAATGTCATTCTCACATAATCCTATTAATATCACAAATTGATACACAAATTAAATCCTAGTCAGTAATAAAATTCTAAATTAATGTTTTGCGTCATTTTTTTATTTTGTCAATGAGCCTTATTGATATCAGTGTCAAGTTTTTACGCAAAGCAGTTTTTAAACCATATGGAATTTAATCACTGGATTGGAGACAAATAATGAGAGATTCGCCATTCTCTTTAAGTAATAAATTGAATTATTATAATGGCATTATAAAAACCAAGCGATATTACGCATTGTTTTTCATTTAAGCTGCTGGAGTTATGTTCAATGTGATACTGAACATTATCTTTCTGCAGAATAAAAATAAACCTGCATACAGACAAAAGTGAGAAAGAATAAGTTATTGACAGTAGATACGGCAGCACACGCAGTTTGTATGGTTCTCTTAGATACACTTATTTCAATATGAAAATATTACATTCATACTTATTCTTCTTTATAGTAGACGAAAAATACATATTTCTTGCTTCTCTCATTAAACAATAAATAAGAGATTCAAGCGTATAGGAGAGAAAATAAATGAGCATATAAAACAAATATCTACAAATTTTATCACCAAATTTCATGACATTCCCACTTTAAATGTTCCCTTCCATAGTTAGATATAAACAAAATATATAGAATTTACATACCACTAATAAAACAGTAACACTTTCATGGTTGATATTTTCCTCTTTGTCACAGAGGTAATAATCGATGTGAGCTGAAATGGAATTACAGTTTTGTTGCGACAAACATTATGCTGAAATATTATCTTAAAATAACTCACTATTTTTAGTGAGTGAAAATATTTACCTTCGGAAGATCTTCTGTACGCTAAACCATCCAGTAACAATCAGTTCTATAACTGATTCTTTTGTATGAAATTTTCTTTTGTATAATTCCCTGCTCCATGCATTTTTAAAAATTCGATTCATATATTTTTGATAGTATAGAAAAAAAAATTGACTTTAAGCAGATTGCTCATACGATACAAAGTGCGGTAGGTTGTTTCTCTTTCTCCGACAATAAAACCTACTTGTTTAAGAAATTCTAGAAATTTCAATCGAAGGTATAACTAAGGTATTCATTTATATACACAAGACTTTATAATTATAATAGGAAAAGAATCAGCGATATTCATACCGATATGATATGATTGGAAAATAATAACTGATGTAATAAATAATTAAACTAAATTTGCTCGCAGGAAACTAAATGACTTTCTCAATACGAATGTTGAATATTTTTTTAAATTACGAAACAGTTGAAGAACAGTGAAATAAAATATAATAAGGGGGAAAACATCGATATAAAATCGTCTCATTTTTGACAAATAAAAATATCAGCAAAGTTATCATGCATCTTTTTTTGACAAATGTTTGAATGATATTGAAAATGGGTTTTTTTTATTAAGAATTCACGTCTCAAAAATAAGAATGATTGAAAAATTGGAAATATTTTACAGAAATCACTATCAAGAAAAGAACAAAATTAATTTGTATTCAATTAATTCTTAACAAATTTACAAAGAAAATAACTAAATCACGTAAATATACTTCGTTAAATCTATTGCTCTGAAATTATTTTAAAATATTGTTTTGGTGCATTTTTCAAATCTTCTTATTTTCAAAAAATTCAGTGCAATTTTATGAAATAACGATATGCGAAAACAAAGGGTTTCCTTTTCTTGTATAAATGGTGAAAACATAAGCAAATGATGCAGGGATATCTTGAGCATAAAATGACCTGGTTAAACGATTTGTATCATGATTCTTTGGTATACGTACATTTCTTCAATGGAATGTCTTTGCATGAAACTGAAAACATGGTACACGATTATAATAACAAGTAATTGTTGGATTATGTTTTCTGGTTAAATAATTGGAAATTGGCGTGTCAATATATGGTAAATAGTCACGTAAAAATAGTATCTTCAACATGTAAACAAAATATTTGAAAATTATTGATATTATGGATGGTTTTAAACATCACAATTAAGATTAGTTTATCTATCGGTTAATCCTAAAAGAAGCACATGAATTCATTTTAATTTAATTCTATTCGTATAGTTTAAAAACCCTTACTATACGAACTATACATTACATTTATTTAACATATATTATTTATTTTGTATAACATTTGTTCCTTCTTATAAATCTTCACTTTAATTTACGATATGTTTTTTTGATAATAGAATAGTTGGTTTCAACGTTTAGAATTTGAAAAATTTACATTTTAAATTGTTGTTTAAGCTTTCTCAATGCATCATTTAATATCAATTGATAAGTTATCGTAAATTCAACTGAGCAGGGAGGAAATAATTTGGAGATAATTTCGCCGTGATCGGCGAAATATTATCAACAGCATGCATGGAACTATTAATCATCTAAATGTCAGCCTCCAGGGCTATTTTAAAAGTTACCATTGGCTTGCTTTTATGTCGTCAAAGAGCCGTAAAAACCGATATTAAATTGCTGATAAATCAATTAGAGAGATTTAAATAGAGTTAGAGAGTCTGATAAATCAGTTAGAGATTAGAGATATTATAGGTATATTAACTAGTGTTAAATTATCAGAATAAATCTTTTACAAACTATATATAAACTGGTATACTGAACTTAAACACATAACAGGTATTTTGATGCCATAACTCCACGAGAAATCCTTTGAGAAACATGGAATTATGGAAAGACCGCATTTTTTATTTAGGCTATGTAAAAAGCATAGCTGCTTAAAAATAAATACATTGCATGTAGTATGGAATCAAAAAAGCCTATATTGAAATCATAACATTTTTACGTTTGATTGTTTGACCAAGAAGAAGAACAACAAGCGGATGTTACTCAGTATGGGATATGCTTTACATTTTCTGCAATGTTTGCTTCGCGTTTTTCTCCACGCTCATCAAGAAATTATCCAATTGTTCTTGAAGTAAGAGTGTCCATTCTTCAACCAGCATCTGTTTCAGATGTTGAATATTCTCCGGAAGATGGAATCGTGTCTTATGGTGTCTTCTCAAGACCTTCCTCTCATGTTTTAGGGGGATTTAAACCAGGGGAGTGCGCAGCACAATCCATTGGAGTGATATCTTCCATTTCAGTAGCAACTGAAGAGCAGAAATTCAGTAGGACCATGCCATGTCAACCCATAAGTTCACATTGGTCGTATCTCGGAACAGAAAAGGGGCAAGGATAACTTCTTTACAATAGCTATCTCCAGTTACAGAACCTCCATCAAAAATGCTGAGCTCAGTCCACTCCAGACAACAGCACAACAAATTTAATGGTTTCTTTCCGTGGTGTTACTGGGATGAAAATTTATCCCAATCTCACATCATTTTGAATGACGTTGAAAGTTGCTTTTATATGGAGGACGCGATGCCTTTGATGGGGTTTGCAATATTTGTTCCTCTTGCACTACTCTAAATGGTGATGTTGATGGTCAACTTTCAAAGTTGAATCACTTTCCCGAATAGGACACCTTTGTGAAGGCGTCTGGAAACAGTAAAATCCAACAGTCGCCACGTTGTTGTACACAATTGTTGAGTGATAACTTTTTTTGGTTGCTTTCAAGTTCTTTTTGTCTGTAAAAGTATATAGCGATCATACCCTGCATTTGTTTTCCTAACGTGGACACCATGGCTTATAAACTGAAAAAAGTTATAGTTTTGTTGATTTCAAACTATTTATTTACACTGGACACACTTCTCCCCTACTAAAGATTTTCTATCATTTTCTACGTGAGAAGTCATCCATGTGGTTTCTTCTAATTATATTTAACAAAAAAAAAAAAAAAACTCTCTTACACACACAGTGAATATCTTCTTTTTATTATTGTGCGACGTCTTGTTCCTGACATTTGCATACAGTTGACACCTTTTCATGGATATTTTCTTAATTTCATGGCTATCTTTTTAAATTTTACATTGTTATACATACCTGCACACACACACACACACACACACACACACACACACACACACACACACACACACACACACACACACACACACACACACACACACACACACACACACACACACACACACGCACACACGCACGCACACACACACACACACACGCACGCACGCACGCACGCACACACACACACACACACACACACACACACACACACACCAACGCACAAATATATTAAATACAAAGTCTCAAACTTAGTAATATAGAAATAAATTAAAACATTATTATGCAAATTAATTGATGACATTTAATATTTCTCTAACGGCACCAAAAATAGTATTTAGAATCAGTTTCAGAGCGTATTTGCCTACTGATATTTTGCTAATGGATAAGTTCATGATAATTATTTTTAAATTTAATGTAAATGATGCAATCACTTACAGATAATTTTAATTTAACACGAAAAAAAAATCATAAAATATATTCGAACAGGTTTTTTGATTGTGCCACAAAGTACTCACCTTCTTGAAATCATGCCTAAAAATCTAAAATTGTAAGTATGTAATACCTAAATATCAATAAAGATGTGATTTGAAATTCTACATTTATTGAACAAATTCAATTATTTAGAAATAAATAACATATTGATATGATAACAAAACGAAGACTTAATAAGACGAAAAATATTTACTTATATTTTAAAAATGTATACTACAGAAAGTGTATCTTAGAAAAGTTACAAAAATAAAAAAAATATAGAACTAATATATGGTTTGTAATTACATATAGCAAATCATATTTCCATTAATTACATCTAGAATGGTATACTTTTATACTGAATATTAAATCTTTATTTTAGGAACATAAAAACAAATTAAAACACGCTATTGTAATAATTAATTGCGAACATTTAGTATTGTATAACACTAAGAAATATTATAACGGATGAAATTAAGTGCTTATAAATTGTGGTAAATATTTCATTTGATGTTAGTTTCATAATGCAATATCTTATGATCAGTAATAATTTGTTTTTAGATATGTTTATGGTAAGCTTTTATTTTTAACATAAACGACCAAATCTCTTCCAATTAGCTTTAATTTAACATGAAAAATATCATAAAAATTATAAATGTATTTAACGAAAAATATAATAAACATAAATTTGCTGATATTTTTAAACTTTTAATACGAGTTTAATATTTACTTAATCAGTTTTTTTATTAATTTAACTGTTTCAGTTTTCGTCAGTTTCTTTAAACTAAGGGAATAGGTTAGTATAGTTTTTCTGTTAAAATTTTAGTAATAGTTTAAATTGTAAAAACGTTAATAACTAAAATTATAAAATTTAGTATATGATTAATACACATTTAAATGGATTGAAATTAAACATATAAGTTTTTATGAATATTCAATAGCAACTTAAATTAAAATATTTTGGAAAAAATTAACTAGAAAACATGAATGAAATATTTTTAGAACTATATATTTAGAGTAAAATAAAAAGTTTCTAATACTTTCATTTTGATGATTTAAAGAGTAAAATAATCCGAGAAAGTAAAAGCATTACGCAGACTTTTAAATTCACAAACGAATATGAGGAAGCGTTTTATTACATGTTCAGAGATAAAAATTGAAAGATAAGGGTCTGACGGGAACATATTTTAAGTATAAAAGTCGTAAGGATGTTATCTTGATTTTTGAGCGATGCTATTAGCATCTTGAAATGAGAGCAAAAAGCTTCTTTCGGAGAAAATGATTCTCGAATTTTTTCTGATGAACGAAACGAAGTGAAGAGAAAAAAGAAATATATTTGAGAAATAAAGAAAAAGAGAAAAAAAGGAGTGCTTCAAAAGCGAGAAAATATGTTTCAGAGAAATAGATGTTCCACATTTCAGTTTAAGTTAAAGAGCTTTCTCTTTGTATTATAATACCTTGCAGATATTTTTTTTTCATTTCACAAAACGATGCCAAACTGTCAAGCTAAATTGTTCGCGCCATCGTGGGAAAAATAAAGAGGGAACATAAAAAAAGTTTTAAGTGCCTTTCAGCAACAGTCAAATAAAATACAAGGAATTTTGATGGTCCATTTAAAATAAGAAAAGTGTAGACTACACGTATATTTATATGAACAGTTTCTGTGTATACTTCTTATGCGCGTGTGCATGTGTATGCGCGTAAAATATATATAAAAAGAATCTTAAACTAGTTATATAAACGGGAGGCAGAAAATTTAGTAATAGAATTCAAACGTGAATAGGTAACAGTTTTAGAACTATAAAACAACAATTTGGAGTATTCAGAAGAGACACTTTTTCATTTCTCTCCGTTTCAAATAAACGTCTTTTTTTATCTCTCCCACTCATATTTTTTTTCTGAAAGACGTTAAAATTCTAAGAGAAGTAAGACGTTTTCTTTCCTTGAATCAGCAGTAATAGCTTCATGACTTTAACTGCTTTTAAAATCAATTTTATGTTTTTGATTTTATGAAATAAGCTTTGACTTACAAATTGCACTTTTGCAATTGCAGTAAGGAACTGTATTTTATAATGTTTAAAACATCCGCCTTTAACTTGCACAAAAAAATTTTGTAAGTTAATTTTGTGTTCACTCAGTGTTTAATATTTTTTAGCGAATTAGTATTAAAATTATTATATAAACGAAGAAATGAAATTAGAATGTTTAATTTGTGGTTTAGTAATAAGTATAAACCATTAAATCGAGTTTTGTAATGAATGCACGGTATTTAGAATGAGTATGTATATTAAAGCTGCGCATACTTAAGTAAATTTAAAAATTAAAATTATTGTTATGAACAAGATATAAAATTGAGCTTTTTGTTTTAAAATATTTCATTGAATTAAATTAAATTAGACGAACTTTTATATTTTGGGTAACCATGGAATTTCTTGGAATTCAATGTTTACTCTAGAATGGAGTGACAAACATGGAATTTCTGAATAAATTTGGTTTTTCTAACATGGAATGGAATTCCATGATTTTAGAACATGGAATTCTCTGTTTTTAGAACATGGAATTCTCTGTGTTTAGAACACGAAATTCTCTGTTTTTAGAACATGGAATTCTCTGTTTTTATGACATGGAATTCTCTGTTTTTAGAACATGAAATTCTCTGTTTTCAGAACATGAAATTCCATGTTTTTAGAACATGGAATTCGGAATAAAATGTTGGTACTTTGTACAGGGAATGAACATTTCGTTTATTTTACGCATCACATCACAATTTGTTCTTTATAAATGTAAGTTTAAACTCTTTCATATAGTAAGATACTCAATGAAATAATGACCATATTTTTTCAAATGAAAACAGCTTAAATTATTATGCATGCAGAGGTATCGAGCTGAAAGATTTAAGTTACTTTCAGAATTAAATGCGATAAATATTGAAAAAATATATTAGATCTCTAGACCTTGCATTAACTCTAGATTTTACAGTTCCTTACAGTGTTCTGTTCTTTCTGTCGTCAATATTTAAGATTGTCCTTTGTTTTACAGTCATAGTATGATGTAGCTCAATTTCTTGAAAAGTTGAGATGAAATAATGAGCAAACTTTGTCAATGAGTTTGATGAATGATCGTTAATTCTTGAATTTCACACATTTGGTGTTATTTAATACATTTCACTTTACTTATGATGCTACCGATTTAAAAGAAAATTGTTATTATTTCTCTAGGAAAATAAATGAAATGAGTTGTATTTTGAATGTTTATCGTTCAGTTTAAAAAATATTATTTTCACTAATAAGAATATTAAAATCATATTGGTTTTCATATGTCTTCTACAAAAAAAGGCTTAAGTGCTTTACTCTCATGCTTCAGAGACTAAAATCAAAATTAGATGAGTAAATGATCAATCTGTGATGATGTTCTACCGTTGTTTAGGAAAATTTTCTATGTATCTAGTTTGATTATTTTTAGAAACTAAGATTCAAACTTTTGAAGGGAGTGTCAGAATTATTTTGAAATCACAATTTCTAAGTAAAAAAATTTAAATTGTTCAATAAAGCTCAAATTTTAGGTGTAGGAAATAAAATTATTAGAATAATAACTTTTTTATATTATGGCTTAGTAAGAAAAAATAGGCAATTTTGTTCATATTGATATTATGTAGAAATATAAGGAAAATATAAATGACCTTATATTAAAAAGCCATTAAATATTGTTAAAGATGTGGTAAGGAAAAATGTTCACACAATGTAATTCTTTTGTTAACATAGCAATCAAGATGAATGACTTGATTACAAATTACGTTATTTGTGTTATATCCTTAATATATTAGCCTCTTGAAGTTAATTCACTATTTAAAGGTATCGCTGTATATTTATCTCAACTCCATTTTGCTTAAGCAATCACAAATGATTACACTTCTTTATAAACATGTTTAAATTCAAATGCAGTATTTGTTCATATATTCTTGTATTGCTACCTTATTTTTCCCCTCTTAGAGACTAGGTTCAATCACATTTAATTCACTTGTAAATGGATGTATGCACCGGAACTCTCTCCGCCATCTTGGAACTTCGAATGAAAAAATGTTTCAATATTTTTAGGGGTTTTCTTTTTGATTCTCAAATATATATATATATATATATATATATATATATATATATATATATATATATATATATATATATATATATATATATATATATATATATACTAGCTGACCCAGCCACGCGTTGCAGTGGTTGAGTAATTATAATACATTGAATCATTTTTTTACTAATTCTTTGATTCTTTGGTACAATCAAATTAATATTTTCTAGAAAAATTTAAAATTGGTTCATTCATATGAGATTAAAAATAAAACGTTTGGCCAAAATTTAAACGTAATAGGTAAAATATCGAAATTTTGAAATTAAGCACAAATCAACACATACTTTCAGAATTTACATTTTATTCATCTTATATTAAATTATAGTTTGTAATCAGTGACTTACTTACAAAATATACTATATAAATTAAAAACATATAAAAATAAATTGTTATAAATGAGGTAGATAACATTGGCATCGAACTTTTTTTTCAATTTTAAATTATTAAAACTCAAAATTATCTAAGTACTACTTTGTGTACAACCTCCTGGTTAATCTCTCTTTTGCTAACACGAAGAGATTTGATGGTTTTCTTACACGTGAGCAGGCAACATATAGCTGCCCATGTGAGAAACATGTGTTTTCCAAATCCAAGCCGCAAATAGACATTGTTTGGCCTTGAGATTTATTTATGGTCATCGCAAAAGTTAAACAAATCGGAAATTGGAGCCTTTTAAACGGTATTAAGGAACATACGCTATCAGTGGAATACGTGGCAACAGGACGATATCTCCTTTAAATTTTCCTGTCAAAACTGTTGCTTCGAGAATATTTTCGGTCATTTTTTTATGACTAAACGTATACCGTTACATAATTGAGGTGGGTTTAAATTACGTAGAAGAATAATTGGTGAACCAATTTTCAATTGAAGATTGTGTGGTGGCATTCCTGGCAAATCCAGAGAATTCAAAAATTCAGTTGGAAAGTTTACGGCTTCATTTTCATCAATAACTGTGTCGATTGATTTAAATGTCATCAAATCACCGGGCAACATCTGTTGTATGCGGAAGTTAATTTCGTTCACATCAACGTTTCTTGCTGCTAAAATAGCACGATTACAGAGCCAATTGTGATCTAAATAATTATTCAATATATCCGGAAAGACACTCTCAATTAGTTCATTTCTCGTTTCAACAACAGTGCAGAAATTATCTGGTAATTTTATGTATTGTGTATTTTGATGCAACTCAATTTCACCATTTCCAATATCCAGCAATTGGTTAGAAAATACTTGTGCCGATGAGTCATTTTGCAATTTTACTCGCATATTCATAGTCAATCAAAGTGTCTCAACACTTGTCCATAAAAACGATTGTTTTAAGCATGCGTTAATCTCATCGGCAAAAGTCGAGTGAGGAATAACTGGTAAAGTCTGGCGGAAATCACCAGACAGTAGTAAAACAGTACCACCGAAAAGTTTATTGTTGCTTTTTAAATCTTGCATAGTTCTGTAAATTGCTACAAGTGAATGTTTATGAGTCTTTGTACACTCATTCCAAATTATAATTTCACTCTTTTGCAACACTGTAGCCATTCCGCTTTTTTTAATGTTACACATTGCGTTTGGTTTGTTATGAATGTCTAATGGCAACTTCAATGCTGAATGTGTTGTTCGTCCACCATCTAAAAAAGTTGCAACAATGCCTGACGATGCAATTGCCAAAGCAATTTTCTGTTGGGATCGTATCTTTGCAAGAATTAATGATATTAAGAATGTCTTACGCTGCATCAGCAAGTGTCAAGTCCCAATGATTATCTGCTCCCAGTAGTTGGCAACTCACAACATGCAACTCAATATGTATTGAACACTCGACCGTTCACTGTTCGCAAATAAGCTCTATTAGCAAGCATACGTCGTGCGTTTTTACTATACTGATTGTTAAGATTAGATTTTTTCCGCGGCATTATACTGAAATAAAAAAATTAAAAGAATTTATCATTTGAAATAATAAATTAGATCAAAATGTACGGCTGAATAAATTAATAATTATCAAATTATAAAATAAAAATAAAAAAATAAAAGGCTATCAAGAAATACTTACATGTTTTCGAGGTGGTATGAAAATTAGTAGAGAAAAACAGTAATAAATAAAATTTTATTTTACTATTTATAATATTAAAAATATTCAAACTGAACACTGCTCAATAGTAACACAATTCAAAATGTAATTATGAAAATTATTCACGAAAAATTGTTATAGTATGATTATACATCATGAGAATATATGTAAATTCTAAATTCAACCACGCACTTGCGCGCGCACATTAATTTTCTCGAAGATTTTATAATCTAGAAAAATAAACACGTCGCCATCTGCCGAATACCTGTGCAACTTAGATGCTAAACCACCATCTGTTAGGAATTTACAGAACTAACCAATAAATAAACACTAATGTTGTATAATAAATATTGAGATCAATAATTAAGAGATAAAAACTATTCTATCTTTTAAGTTGGACCATATTATAAATGGTTTTACAAAATTTTATCAAAATCCGTTTAGTAGTTTCGGAGTTTATCGAGAACCTACATCGTGACACGAAATTTATATATATATATATATATATATATATATATATATATATATATATATATATATATATATATATATATATATATATATATATATATATATATATATATATATATATATATATATATATATATATATATATATATATATATATATATATATATATATATATATATATATATATATATATATATATATATATATATATATATATATATATACGAAAAAGTGTATGTATTTATTACCTAATTAAAATTATTTGCTTTATAGATAAGGCAGAGGAGGATCTTCAATCCCTTCGTATTGCAAATGGAGCTAATCCAGCTGCTTAAATTAAGCTATCAATTATGGGAGAGGTGCAAACAGTTTCCTCGTGTAGAGAATGGTCATTACTAAGCATGTGAAAACATGATTTCAAATCGACCTCATTTACAATGGCCTTTGCAGTTTGCTCTTCGGATAGAAGGCCTGAGGCAGGCTCCCTTAAAGGTATTGAAGTCACAGTCCTCTGCTATTCAAAGGCAAAAGGTGCATTGATCATGATTACCAGATGCAGAAATTCAATTGAGTGAGGACAATTATCTCAACTATACACCTAATTAATAATTCGAAGAAGCTCGCTGTGTTCGCTGAAAACTTTATATGAATCAATAGTAATTTGTTTTATTAATTTGTAGTTATTGTTTGGTCATAAATATCTTTTGTTAAATGTAGGAAAATATTTATTATGTTACTATCTGTAATCAACTCCACTTTATACATCATATAGTTTGTAAAAACCCCTTTCTCTGGTTTTATTTCAAATATTTATGTAATTTTTGTGTACTATTATAATTTCTAAGAAAAGCTTCAATGTTTTAATTTTCATTGTTTTTAATAAAATTTAATTATCTTATTAAAATTGAAAGAACATCCAATTTCTTGCAAAGTATATTACTGAAATTTCTGTATTTTGTGTACTAATTTAGCAGTATTATATTATTATTATTATTAATAAATATGTATAAAGTTGGCATATTGATTCAATGATAATTAATAAAAACAAATTTAAAAATTAATTTTTATTAATTATCATTGAATCAATATGCCAACTTTATACATATTTATTAATAATAATAATAATATTTATTAAAAAAATAATTAATAAAAACTGTGATAGGTATCTCAAATGATATTTTACATCTTAAATTTAAACAAGGTGAATTAAATGAGAGAAGGGACAGGTTAAAAAATTCTTACAATAAAACATTTCCTTATTTTATGCATTTAATGCGTATTTTTATTTAGTTAAATATTTTTTACATATTTATTAAAATTAATTTCAATTTCGATTTAATCAAACTAATTCATAAATTTGTATTAAAAATAAAGCTAATAAATCAAATTAAAAAAATTGATTTAATGGTGAATAGATTTATAATTTCAACATAATTTCTGAACTAATTAATATTTATTCAAGTGTTTAACATTTTTATATAATAGATCCATAAAAAAAAATCTTGCTCTTTTTCTAGAAGCATTTAGTATATTTTTGATGAAATAATTCTTTGCATCTTTTTTGGTAAACACACATTGCCATTTAATTTCCTTACATTCATTTGTTTCAACAGAATTTCAGAAAGCAAATAACAATTCCAGTGTGCAAATATTTTCGAAATTTTCTCGAAGTTCCTTCTATTAGGTGATAATTATATTCAGCCGAGTGGTTATCTCCAAATTCAGATGAATAAATAAATTGATAACATGACGGTTTGAGAGTGAGCTTAAAGGAACAGCAGACGATCGCTTTCAAAGCGTATGCAAATAAACACACCCTCGCGAAAGCCAGCCACTGTAGAAAATCGTTTGCATTAAACAAATGATGACTTGCCTCCAAATTAAGCTTCTCGCCTAAAAGGCCCATCAATCCTCGCTTATGATTGGTCGCTTTCGATACAGCCTTTTAGCTTTGACGAGGGAATAATTCTCTCTCCCCATAGTGTTCTCCAATTCTCGTTTGCCTCCCCCCTAATATCCCCTACAGCTTCAATAGTCCACCCCTCTGTCTTTGATTCGATTTTGAATCGCTTTATATACAAATGGATCGTTCTAAAGTAACGGCAGCAGAGCTTAAACTTGATGAGAACTGGTGCTTCATCATTAACTTCACTACTCCACATTGGGCATTGCATCAAAGGGACTCTCTGAGAAAAGTCGGATATAGTTATTAAGGGTGAATGAAGTATTAGGAAATGTAGTGTGGTATTTCTAAGGAGAATCCGAAGAAAAGAAATAGGCTGATCATATTTTTAAGCTTGAAAACTACTGCTTTCCTTTGGATGACGATACAAAATGGTTTCGTGACTTATTAAACTTTGCAAATCATCTGTTTTTCTTTTCAAGCAAAAATATCAGTTTTCGAACAGATATACTTAAAAAATCTAAAATTCCGATAGTTAATGAGTCATGCGTAATTTTATTTGGAAAACATCTTATTTGATGATTTAAATTGAAATTGTATCTTTAATTCTTAGAATATATATCAAATTGTAAATTTTTTTCATAAAAAAAAAGCTTTTATTTTTCAACATTTTATTTTATTTTCTTGCAGAAGTTTAAACATTGTTTTTTTACTTCGATCAAGCGCTTTATTTATTGTTGATAAATAGCTTGGAAATATTTTGGAAAAACTTTCACAATGATATTTATAGATTTTAATTTTTAACTTATGAAAATATCAAAAAGCTATTCCAGTGAGTTTTTACATTTTGTTAATTTATATCAATCTATTTATAACAGAAATTCCCTTTAAATGTTAAATATGTAAAATGTGTTTATGTAAACTGCTTCAAAAACTATAAATAACTATCTCCATTAATACCTTTTTCAGCCTAGAAATTTTATAGTAAGATAAAAGTGATTCTGGCTATTAGATTTAATACATCTAATACCAAAATTCTATAAAAATTATTTGTTTTTAATACGTGAGGAATTTCAGCATAAACTTGCAAAAAAATTTCAGGAAACTGTTTTCTATAATTTTTCTTAAATTTTTAATTTAACTTTTACAAACAAAAATGATTATGATATAAGACACTTAATACATAGCAAAATATAACTTAGAATGCTTAATTTATTAAAAACAAACAAGGTAATTTGACTACATAATTTATGAATTATTCTTGATAATTTATTTTTTGAGTTTTAAGCAGCTATAATTTACTTTATCTGAAGAAAGAAAAAACGTCTAGTTGATATTGAATTATAATTCAATTGTTTTGTATGGTAATAAATAAAACTAGTCTGGAGACGGATAGGTTTAAATTAGATTATATAAAAATGTAGAAAAGAATTATTTATATAAAATTTATTTTTAATTCTACACAATTTTTATGTCTTTCAAGAAGCTGAAAAATTTATCATAAATAAATATTACGTATAAATATTGAAAAGTAAAGACACTAAACTAGAATTTAAAAATTTATATTGATGGGAAAATATAGGTAAAAATACTCTCTGGACCCAACGATAAACTAAATCATGAATTTAACAGAAATAAATTCATATATTATATTGAAATCGAGCTCCTGAATTAAATGAAATTAATCGAATAGGGATTTATATTATATTTTAGATATTGACTATTAAGAAAAATGATGAGAAATATTTACCCAAGATGTAACATTTAGGGTTTAATTTAATGATTTAATATGGTAATGCAGCATGATTTTATTTTATAAATAAATGTAATGAGTATTTTCAATATAAGAATTCATGACATATATTTAATGATTAGCCAAGTTAATATAATAATTATTAGATGGAAAATTTGAATAATTTATCTTAGAATTTTAATCAAAATTATTTTAACTTAAAAAATTAGCTATATTTCAATTGTAAGCAATATTAAAGATACGCTGTAGAGAGAAATATTTATTAAATAATATAAAGGAAGACATAATTATATAAAAAATATTATGAAGGTCAAATTTATTAAACTTTTACTTTTATTAAAATAATAGTAAAAATTGTAACATTTCAAAGTGACTTGAAGTTAATATTTTGTAAATTCGTAAAAAATTATATTAAAAATTGAGAGTAATAAATGAACTTACTCTATTAACTATCAGTGGAAAGTAGAATTTATTTTGTAATGATAACTTATTAAAAATATTTTAGAAACCGTAAGGCGAGTTACTGCAACAAAATGTCATTAAAATATCTATTAAAGTATTTGATATCCACATTCAACTAGTTTGTTTGAAGTTTATCCATGGATTTCAAAAACACTCCAGATTTAAAACCACGTGATTTCTTAAATATAATGTGATAAATTAGTTATGTTAGTTCTCTTATTGACATCTTTTACAAATCAATAGTGCTGTGTATCATTTGAAACAAAGCCAGCTTCCAAAATGTTTTGATGGTTTAGTCTGTTTGTTCTAAAACAAAAAATGGGAACCTGTGTATGTATATAAAATTAAATATCTAAGAAAGTTTTTTGCGTATATTTTTTCTGAGAACCTATGAAATTAAAAAAAAGTTTCAATAGGAAATTTTTATTTGGTTGGGGCATAAGTTCGTAGCGTTTTTACCAAAGACTTTTATTTAAACAAAAAACAATAATTATATCAAAGAGTTAATCAATTATATATTCGCCGTTGCTGTTTACAACCTCTTCCCACCTCTCAATCAATTTGTTGATGCCGTTCCACCAAAAATCGCCTGGTCTGGTGTCAAAGAAGTTGTTGAGCCAGTTTTTAAGGACCACTTGGTGCACTGGGAAATGCTCGAAAAGAATGCCACAGTCCACAAGAAGCTCTACATTGCCCAGCTACACCGCGTGAATGAGGCTATTCGATTGAAAAGACCTGATTGACATATATAGTCAAAGCATACTCCTTCACGACAACGCTAGGCTCCATGTTGCATAAGTTGTCAAAGCTGCACTCCAAGAGCTCGAATGGAAGGTCCTTCAGCATCCGCCGTATTTTCCGGACCTTTCACCGATCGATTACCATCTTTTTCGCTCTTTGTCAAACCATATGAAGGGTGTTACATTTGAAAAAGTCTTTGGTGATACGCTACGAACTTATTCCCCAACCTAATACTTGCAAAGACTAATTATGATGTTAATGATTCTGCTGATTCTATAAAATCTAGAAAAAGAGGAAAAAAGTGTGAATGACATTAAGCTCAATCAAACTTTAAAATTTCATTCAGAATTTGATGGATGTAGTTTCTATTGTTTTGAGAAAAAACGACATTCAAAAAAGAAGTTACATTGTTGAAAAAGAGAATGAAATGTGAAGAAAAGGAGACGTTTTATGCTATTCCATGTGCATTTTAGAACTGAAACAAAATTTGAAATACTTGTATCTTAGCATCTCAAATGATTAAGAATATTTAAAAATATTGTTAAACTTTCTACAAGAATGTAAAGAGTTATAAATTGAACACGATATGCAATCCTCTTAACTCTTTGAACAAAAGACTTAATATTTAATAAATAAAAATTTGTTTTTTATTGTAAATGTTTACTTAAGGCCAATGGTATCTTCAAGATTCTTCAAAAAACTTAAAGATTTGGCCAACAATAACTCAGATTTTGCGTCAATCAGAAACTTGATGTAACTAATATGCTTTTAAAGAGATTTTTTTAATATCAAGATAGTTAACCCTTTGAACAATGAAAATTAAATAAGGTATATGAATTTGTTGCTTAGCTAAAAAAATAATTGAAATGAATTTGCATACAAAAAGAATATAACAGTGTTATATGAATATATGTGTATATATATATATATATATATATATACTAAAATATTGGTTTTAATGTTAATAACTTTTTTCCACTATTAACAATATTGATAAAATATTGATATTACTGAAGTAAGAGAATTTGACTTATTGCAATTTTCCTTTAGCGAGTTACATTTTAATTTTGTTCACAAAAAAGTTAAAGAAATGAAATCCTTTTACACAAAATCTTTTTAGGAAACAGTTCTATAATATTTCAGATCATAGTTACATATTTTTTATTTTCCAATTAAACAAGAATTTATATAATATAAATTCCTAGACATATTTCAATGGGAAACCCATCTGAAAATCTAATAGAGTAATAACTCATGTTATCACCTCATGTAAAAAGGGAATGTTTTCTAAAGTTATTTTAAAGTGAAAAATTTTAAAACAAATGTGTTTTAGAAAGTACTTTGAAAATTTCTATTTAAGAATTTCTTTCTTTCTGCAAAATAATCAAGAATAGTATAAAATGAAGAAACTATTTTAAAAATATTTTTATTTCATATTAACATTACTAATGCTTAGTTCAATTATTTCTTAAGCAAATATTTTAAATTTAATATCAATAGACATTTTTGTAGGATTTATGGAAATATGGTCTGTGATGTTCAAAAATGTGTTGATGCTGAAAGCCATCCTATTGAACATCAGTTTAATATTCAGTAAAATTATTTATTTTTAAAATTGAACTTTAAGCTTTCTAGTTTTAGGAGATTGACTTAGTAAACTTTGTATAAAAAGACACAAATTTTCTTTGACAGTTCAAAGTATATGTAAATACTTTCACAGACGCATTTATTTGAACAATAATTGAATAAACCTAGTTGAGTAAAAATAAAGTATCCTGTTAATATATATTTTTTGTAAACACTGCTAAATTTTCATTCTGAGAATGAACAAAAATTGATTTACAAAAAGAAATCCCTATCATTATTTTAAAAACTAAATTTTTTTATTAATCTTCGTAGATATTAGAATCAGTTTTCATTTTTCATTTCTTAAAAATCATTAATAAATAATGCATCATTTCAGAATAAAAACATTTATTTAATTTTATACAAATCATTTTGTTTGATTGAGTTGAAATGAATAAATTTATTAATGAGATGAAGAATCGTCAATTAAATAAGTTTTGTGGTACCTCAATAAAACAATTTTTAACTACATTATTAAAAATATATGTGTGAAATTTTTAATAGTAAAACTAAAAAGTGTTTTGATAGATTGTTTTAAAATTAAGTATATATAAAGAGAATTTCAAAGTATTGCTGGTAATATGGATATAAAGCAATATATATATATATATATATATATATATATATATATACAGGTTATCAAAATAATGAAATCAACCTAGATTTTGAAGGAATTCTTTATTAATATCGCGTAGGACCGCCTTTGACTTGAAATACAGCTTGAAATCGCCTGGGAATCAAATCGTACAAATTCTGAATAGTGTTTAGAGGAATATTGTACCATTCTTCATGGAGATTCTGTGAAAGTCCTGTGAGAGATGCTGGTTAAGGATATCGATTCCGGATTGAAAGCTCTAAACTAGACCACAACGGTTCGGTTACATTGAGGTCTGGGGGCTGTTCGTGCCAAGATAAATGTTTCACTTCATTCTCATGTTCATCAAATTATGATTGGATAAATCTGGTTGCATGAATGGGGCATTATCATTTTGGATGAATTCCATCTCCTGCAGGAAACAAAGTTTGCATCACAGGATGGACCTGGTCAGCTAAAACTCCCCTATACTTCTCCCCAGTGATCCTTCCTTTCAGGTTTACGATTAGGCGAACAGAAGACCATGACAATGATACCCATACCATGACCGATTCCCCTCCATGCTTGACAGTTGGTAGGAGGTAATCAGGATCATATGCTTGTGCAGGTGTTCTCCAGACATGTACCCGTCCTGTTGTGGGGAAAAGTGTGAAACATGATTCGCCTGACCATATAACAGTCTTCTCCTTATCTATCGCCAAGTTTTGTGGTTGTGGCACCACTTTACACGGCGTTTAGCATTAGCATCTATGACAAGTGACTTGGGAATTGCTTTTCTGCTGTAGATGTTCTCTTTATGAAGGTATCTCCTAACTGTAATTATTGAACCCTGGAGAATCCAGATGCTGATTGAGCTCTGCGGTCACTTTGGATGCAGTTGTTTCTTTTTAGACATTACAGTCTGCTTTAATATCCGTCGGTCTCTTGCACTCAGCTTCTCCTTTCGTCCACTATTTTGCTTTGCTGAGCTTCTCTTTCCGGGCTGTGTGTATGCTGTCATGACTTCAGACACCGTACATCTAGGAACAGCTAAAAGCTGGGATGTTTCAGTCACTGTTGCTCCAGCAAATCAGGCTCCTAAAATTTGGCCTTTTTGAAAATCTGTTAGGTCGGACATTTTACGCTTCTGACAGAAATTCAAAAGGTAGACAACTCTGCTAAAGCTCTCATAACTACCTAATAATTGTATTTTTATATTAAAAAATATTTGGTAACTAAGATTATATTTTAATGCTTACGAAGGGAATTCTTCAATAATGTCCCTTTTATTCACAAGTGCTTCCATTATTTTGATAATCACCTGTGGTATATATATATATATATATATATATATATATATATATATATATATATATATATATATATATATATATATATATACATACATATATATTGGAGAAAAAGTTATTTCGTTCCGTAATATATATTCAAGAATTTCTATAAAGATTTACATTTTTATTCATGTATTTAAAAATTACAAAACATTTGTATATAATAAATCGAATAAGCAACAAGAACTATTTTTTAGAAAACGTGACAAAAAGGAAGTATTAGAAGATGCGCATTATTTAAGGGACAGAAAATGTTAATCAAATATTCAACTATATTTATTATGTATGAAAATTCCATGAGAAAAATTACACACATGGTTGCCATTCTTTAACTTGCAATAGATTAGTGAAATATAAATAATTAATATGTTATTAAATATATTTAGAAGCTTTTAATCGTTAAAAAATTTAAAGCAGAAATCAATAAATTTTCTTAAATTACAAATAATATTGGTTCTTTAATTGAAGCAAATAGTCCTCAAAAATAAAATCTTGGATTCCAACGTCACTTTATGAATATTTTAAAATTATAAGTTTGTATTTATAACTCATGGTTAAAAAAATAATGATTATTTTATTTCTGCAAACATAGAACCCTATATACTACGCAATCCTTAATATTTTGTAATGAAACATTATGAATAATATTCACATTTATTGAGTGATAAAATTAAATTCCTAAATTTCAAAATGCTATACTTTTTACTAAAATAAAACTCTTTCAGAAAAATTTATTTTTAAATAAATTTAAAGTCTTAGATTAGTTTTTATTGTAAAAAATGCTTTGAAACCTCATGATTCTAAATGCGCAGATAAATTATTATGCTTCACATTTCTTTTACAATTATTTCCTTCTCTTTAAATTGCCTATAATAGTTATCAAAAATTATTTTTAAAATTTTAATAAATAAATAAGCCGTTTTCAATTATAAGTCCTGACAATACGGAACGGTTATAAAAAGCTAAAAATTTACACTTAATTGTCCTTTATTAAAGAGTTATACTTTGGAAGATTATTTCACAGCATTGATAATAAATTACATAAAATTCAAATGTAATGCCATCCAATTTTGTTTATATATTAGAAAAAAGAAAATGTGTAACAATTTTAGACACTGGAAAATGAAATTATAATTTGCAAGTTTATATAAGCATGACAAGAAATTAATACAACTGAATGCTATTGATAGCAAGATGCTATTGAGAAAGAAAATATTAATGAATGATATATTCTGATAATGATTATAAATTTTTAAAGAAAAGGAATAAAAATAATTTTTTTAATATCAAGGTATACTTTCAATATCAATTTTTAATATCAAGGTATAGTTTATTTTAGGTATACTTTCCAAAATATTGTAAATTACAAATAAACATTCCAAAGTCTTCTATATCCGAATATTTTGTTCGAAATACATGCAACTATTTTGCATAAAAAATGACATTTTCGTGTTGAAGACAACATTTCTATTTCCTTCAGAAATCATTTTTCAATTTTGTTCTTCAATTTATCTTAGTGAAATATAATAGTGAATGTTATGTGAAATATAATAGTGAAATGTTAGATTATATAGTTGAGAGAAACGTATATATCAATAGAAAGATTGGACTAGAATAAAAAAGTTGGTCTTCAAACTGAATTGTTATATATATATACCCTACTCACAATTTATTTTAACAATCAATAATCTAAAATTGGTATAAAACTTAAAAAATGGCCTTAAAAATTGATAATTTATAGTTTGTACCACTAGTGAACGTTTTAGTTAACGAGAATTATACGCAAATAAATCTTCCTATATTCCTCTAAAGTATTGAGTAGTTTTCTCTACAATTGAATGCTTAAGTGGTTTAACCAACTATGAGACGAATGAAACCTCTAACAGACATCATTGCCATCAAGTCACTTTTCTCTACTTAAGCTTTCCCAACCCTTTATGAACGATATAATATCCAACTTAGACTCTATTTTCCATCCCTTTCTAAGTCACAGAGAGTTCTCTCATTTAAATTTGTATCTTAGAAATCAAAATCTTCTCTTCGGATTCCTGTTGACAAGGAGCTGAAAACTGGGGAAGAGAGAGGCAGGCTCTGGAATTCAATCGTGACATTGGACACTTATTAATTCACAGACTTGATAATATGTAGTAGGAGAGGGCATGGGACTTTCCTCCTGTCAACTCTTTCTCTCCTTGCCAACTCCTACTCTCTCCTTTCAACTCTTTTCTCCTCTCCTTAAACTTATGTGTGTGGAACCTGCCTCCTCCCACATCTCGGGAAATGCATCAGATGTTATTGACTGAAGGTAGCTAAATAATTATTCTCAGACGTCTCTGACACTGCTTTCGGATTGAAGCTTCCAGGAAATCAAATTAATTTTGCCTACGACGGTTGATATAGAGTATATATATATATAAAAGCCGTTTACCACACACAAACCGAAAGAGTTTTGAGAAATCTTAAAAGTTGGTAAATATATAATAATAAATAATTCTTTCAGAGAGAGTTGCGTAAGAGCTCGATTAAGAATGCAGGAAAGGAACTGACGCCTATTCAGTGATGGAGCTCTTCAAGGGAAAAATAATTACAAAAGCTTACATTTCAATGAGATTGGAATTCGGAATGACTTTTAAAATGAGAACTCAAAATAAAAGACATTAGTTAAAACATTTGAGCTTTTCAGAGAAAGTGGGATAACGATCTGTGGCAAGTCTCTGAAAGGAAATGAATGAAGAGAGGATTTTGTATTTTTATCCCCGTTCAGAAATTGTTTCAAATAAATTACGTTTCTCTGATATCTGAAAGGCTTAATTTCTAGTTGAAATTTATTAATTTCATTTGAAATAATTAAATTGTTTGAGTTATGTTCTTTAGTATGCTTTCAATTATAACACTGTATATAATGCAATTTATTCAGATAATTTTTGTGATAAGACGAATATTGCATGGTTTAATATTTATTATGAATATTTCTAGTGATAGTGGGGGACATTTTTCCACAGATTATGTGGGCGGTCACGGGAAGAAAACAAAGCAGGGAAAAATCTTCGACCATACACATAATGAATGAGAAAGTTGAAAGCAGAAAAGCAATACTAAGCTGCTAATTTTTTGAAAATACGGAGAATTTGTATTAAGTGAAACTCGATTGTGGATAGTTTAACAACAAAAATCTGTTAAAAATTTATTAATTTCATTTGGCATAATTAAATTGTTTGAGTTATGTTCTTTAGTATGCTATCAATTATAACACTGTATATAATGCAATTTATTCAGATAATTTTTGTGATAAGACGAATATTGCATGGTTTAATATTTATTATGAATATTTCTAGTGATAGTGGGGGACACTTTCCCACAGATTATGTGGGCAGTCACGGGAAGAGAACAAAACAGTGAAAAATCTTCGACCATACACATAATGAATGAGAAAGTTGAAAGCAGAAAAGCAATACTAAGCTGCTAATTTTTTGAAAATACGGAGAATTTGTATTAAGTGAAACTCGATTGTGGATAGTTTAACAACAAAAATCTGTTAAAAATTTATTAATTTCATTTGGCATAATTAAATTGTTTGAGTTATGTTCTTTAGTATGCTATCAATTATAACACTGTATATAATGCAATTTATTCAGATAATTTTTGTGATAAGACGAATATTGCATGGTTTAATATTTATTATGAATATTTCTAGTGATAGTGGGGGACACTTTCCCACAGATTATGTGAGTAGTCACGGGAAGAGAACAAAACAGTGAAAAATCTTCGACCATACACATAATGAATGAGAAAGTTGAAAGCAGAAAAGCAATACTAAGCTGCTAATTTTTTGAAAATACGGAGAATTTGTATTAAGTGAAACTCGATTGTGGATAGTTTAACAGCAAAAATCTGTTAAAAAGTTTTTAATTCTTACATTCAGCATTCTAGAAGTAGGTTTAGGATATAAATTTATTATTTATGAATCACACAGGAAACTCCCAAAAATTTTTATGTACATATTTCAACAGACGTGCATAAATTAACCAGTAACTTAACATTTATTTTTCTTTCCTTGAGAGTGAGTAGGAGTGAAGTTAAAATCCTTAAAGGGTTCAGTAATACACATACTGCTATTTATCTGTCCGGTTTAGTCCTATTTAACAAAAGTGCTTTTCGGAATGTAGGCAAATGTGAACTGAATATTATGCACAGCAAGCATTTAACTCACTTCTTACCCTTAAATTCACTTTTTCATGAACATTATGAGTCTTTTAAGTCAATGTGAGAAATAGTTTTTGCAGTTCTTGGGTTTGTTTCTAAAATTAATTTGAGATTTTATTTTTATAAATTTTTCCCTCAAATATATGTAAAATATTTCTAATTGTTATGGGTTCTGCTAATCAAAACTTAACCATGTTAAGTTTCTTTTAAAATAGCTAAATTTTGCAATTTTTTATGGTCTGTTTATCAAGTCTATGGATTTTTGGTTAAATTTATTTTAATAAAAGATTCATATAAATTATACAAATTTTCCAATCTGTTTCATCAGCATTTGCTTGATTTCTACAATAATTAGCATTAATTTAATCTTTCAAGTATGGACTGTCTGTTGTCTTGATTCAAATACCGGCAAATAAAAATTTTAATTATTACTAGAGCGATTCATTATATATAATTTATAAAGGATCATCTTAGAAAAACATTCTTAGATAGCAATTAAAATTTGATCCCTGTAATTGGAGCGAATAGTCATATATTTCACATAAATATGACTAACATTTACGAATGCAAAAATTTTAATCATGTTCAATTGGTTAAGAATTATCCAATTAAGAAAATAATGTGAACAAAGAGTCAAATTGTCAGCAACAGCTTGGCAATTCAATTCACACTTCGGATGGGGATATTTGTTGTGATTCCGTATCCACTTAAACTAGACCTCCTAATATCGGTGTGCAAAAAATCGCAGCTGAGTGACTTATAAAAGAAATCATTATCAAATTTAAATTACTACAAATGTTTGAATTAAATTAAGTATTTCAATTTAATTCACATTACTCATTAATGACTGAAATTCTTAATTTCTTACTCTATCAGGATCAAAAGTTCCTTAAGATTATCGACTTCCGGATCAAAGAAACACAACTGTATATGAATATATACTGACACAATTTCTCGTAACGTGTAGCATTGTACTGAAAATAAATCCTTATTTATGTGTGCGAAACCACAAAAGGAACTTTATTTAAACTACATAAAATTAGTTATTATATTTAACGAATGCTTTTCTATTTTTAAACGTCCTTAATCAATATTTATATTTAGAAAAATTAGATTGATGAATCCTAAATTAATGATAAATACAAATCTTAATTCATTAAAAAAGAAATTAATTTTATTTTAAATATTTTCCTTAAAATGCTGGACAATAAAGAGAAATTATTTCATGTTAAAACTGCAAAAGTTACGTTTTAATTTAATACATATATGTTTATTTTTACTGATATTTGCTTTTGATATTTGTTGATATTTTTACTGTTATTTATTTCAAGAATAAAAATGTGAGTAAAAATTACAATTTTATAAAAGAAGTATTACTTATGAAAACATTGCTATTAATGACTCTTTTTATAAAGTTTCTTTGTTCACATTTCGCTTATAAAGCAGATGATATGCATAAGATTTCTACTTGAAAGTAAAGTTTGTAATAAAAATGTAGAAAATATTAAAATGGTCTCTTTACTTAAAAATCTTAGAAAATTTTATTCTTGTATTGAGAAGTATTTTTAATTTTTCAAAACTGTGATTTAACAATCAATTAAAAACATTCACAATTCATCCAAAAATATTTATTTTTGAAAATATATTTAAATTCGGAATATTCTACTTGCAGGTTTGAGTTTACTGTCTGCATGTTCGAGGGCTGTTTGAATTAGGAGATACAATTTAAAACTGGCTCTGAACTACAAAGAACTTCCATTTCATTAACAGGAATCAAAAGTACATATTGCTGAAAAGAATGCTCCAATCACTAACTAATCAGCTGCCAGATTTACTTTTCATTACGATTACCTTTCTACTTGGGCATGGTGAGCTCTACTATTTCTAACCTGGTGATGCATAATAATTTTTCTAAGAAATTAAATCAATATGACTATTATCATCCAAGCAGAAACTTTCTTAAGCTGGGAATCATATCGACTTGAGTCCAAGAAGATAATTAAAAACAGTTTTAAACACCTAATAGTTATAACTGAAGTAAAAACGTCCAATTTCAAATAGAGATTTAGTAGCTTGGAGATTTAAAAGCCAATGTGCTTGTGTTTATTTTTTATCTACTACAAAAGAATTTAGAAATCAAATAAACTTTTGTGACTTAATTGTATGCATGTGAATAAGATAGTTATTTTCGTTCCTCATACTCAGAGCAATTGAGAAACATTGTTTTCTTTTTTTTTTTTCACCAGCAGACAGCCGTTAATTTTAGGACACGATTTTAATTCTATAAAAATGCATATGTGGATGGCAGCTACAGATGATGATTAAAATAATAGCAATGTATAAATCACTGAACAGTGATGTAAAATAAGAGTATATAGAATGTAAAATAAGAATATATAAAAACATATTGTGAAAAGCTTTTCATATTGTGATTCACTTGCGTGTTATTGATATTTTACCATAATTTACAGCACTTTCAGAAATATCGGCTATTAACAAAATATTTAAGAAACCATAAAACGACTATTGAAAAATTACATGCTAGATTAAAATTTTAGGGGTTATTATAATCAAGTGCTTGAGATTAGGCAGAACATTCTTCCTATAATTATTAATGTAGTCATTGGTAACTTTTTAAAGAAAATTCAATGTTTTCCCGCATGAAATTACCAAAATAAGTAATTCCCTAATTTTGATCATTTTGTTATTTAAAACACATTTTTAAATAAGCAGTTAAATAGGAATGACATTCAGGCAATGTGTATGTGTGTATATATGTGTAATATTTAAAAATGATCATTCAGGAGCAAATATACTAAAATGTTAAATATAACTAAAAATATATAATCTTGATATAATTAATCTTAAATGTAATTAAAGTATTTCAATATATTTTGTTTAATAAAGGGTTTAAATTATTATATAAAATTAAATTTACAATTAATGATATTTCTAATATGTTATAAAAGAGAAAGATAGAGTTTTGTTATCTCAAATTATATTATATCATTGCTTTAAATATCTATTTGAAACAACAATTCTATATGAATGTATTGATAGAGTAATTACAGAGATTAACTAAAGAGAATGAATCTAAAAATGTATGATATTTACCAGTTATTTAATATCACATTTTAACTTCAAAAATATAAATACTTTTGATAATATTTAAAAGGAAACATTTTATTCAGCCTTGGCAAAAATGCCTAATGGTAACTTCGGCCTTCATTTCGAACTTCATATGGAAGCACGGAATATTCATTGGTTGAAAATTTTCCGCAAAAGGATGTGGTTTGCACAGTTAAACTATTGCAGTTTGAAGCAGTTTTGAAAGAAACTTCACGTCTTTCACTTTTGATCACTTAATTAAGAAATCCAAAACAATTCTTTTATTTTGTGCTTTACATGATATATTAAAATTCAAAATCATGTAGAATATTTTGAAATTTTAAATACATTGATATATATTACGGTTACAGAATCACTGAACTTAAAGTTAAGTTTAAAATGTTTATGTATATATATTGTAGTCTTTTTGAACATAAAATGATATAGCCAACCATTTATCAGGTAGATCAAAGTAAACTTTACTACAAAGTCAGAAAAACCAGATTTCATGACAGATTGCAAACTTCCGATTTTTGTACCTTTAGCTCAGTGAAACAGGTAAAGAAAAACAAAAAATAAATATACGCGTGCTTGCTAGAAAAAGAACTGTATGTTTTTTTTCACCAGAGGTAAAAGCGTGTAAAAACCGTCTTACCGATTTTTCAAAGTCCATTTTTGAAGAAAAAAAAATATGAAAAGAGGAAAAAAATCTTCTATGAAAGTTTCGGTGGAAAATTTTATGAAGAAAACTTTTTAACCGAAAGCTTATTCTATGGAAGATAAGAGCGAATACTGAAACGCATTCTTACTCTTGCAACATTCTCACGGCGAAAAACTGAAAAAGAAGAAGAAAAAAAAGGACAGCGAAATATTGGAATAAAGAAATGTCACATTAAAAAAGACCGGCTTAAGTTTAAAACCTGGGATGTACACAGTGTCTCTTTTAGCGCAAATATATAAGCTCTGTCAGCATATTTCGAGTACTTTTTGCTTCCTTTTTCCCCTACGTCTCCTAAATCATTTCCATCTCGTGGTGAAAAAGTAGAGAATTTCTAATGCGGATTTACGCGCTCTATGGTTTTCTTTTTGCATACTTGAGACTGTGGAAAGCCATAGAACTAAAGTGGTGTATGAGCTTTATTATCAAGGGAAGGACTTCACTTACTGTGTTGGCCATTTTCTACAGGAACTCAGGTATCCGCATATAAAAGAGGAAATATTGAAAACGGAAGTAATTTCGGCTACAGATCCGTTGGATGACGTGAAAAAATATGAAGCGCAACGCAAATATTTATCATTTTGAATGCTGAGAGTGTTTTAACAATTTAAGAAAAGAGTGCTATGATCTGAAGTACTGATTTCCTTACTTCCCCTACTTTGATAGATTAAAAAATAAAAAAATGGCACTAATTTTGAAGCATTTTGATGATTAACATTTTTATTTATTATCATAATATGCAATCCAAAATAGAAATTTTTATCCCGATTACACAAGAAGAATAAATGGATTTAATATCTATTTTGTCTATTGAAAATTACTTTTCAATGCATAAGCTATTGTATTAAAGTTTTGTAATGTCATTTTTCGGTAGTAATATACCATCTTTTTTTTAAAAAAATTAGAAAATCATTCTGTTACAACATCAGTTGAATCTATTTGAGATATTGAAGACTTTTTTATTTAATCAATTTCAAAAAGAATGCACTGTATATAAAGTTTTTATTTTGATGCGGTTTCATTTATGATAAAATCATTAAGCTGCTAATATAATGTGTTTTTGATAATGAACTACAAATAATAAAGTACATTCATATAAATGTCTTATAAATAAATGAAACTTTTTTTCAATATATTTATTCCATAAAACAACCAAGAGCTTTAATTTCAATTCTAAAGGATAATTAATATTTGTTTAAAGTTCAAAAGATCATGATGTGCCAATATACAAGAGTTTATGTTTCATTTAATCAAGTGTAAACTTACACTTGCTATTAAAATTGAACATCTTACACTAAAATATAATCGATTTAATGAAACAAGAGCTGGAGATACGAGTTGAAATGCGAAACACATTGGTATGAAAGGGAAAGTATCTAGTTTTTCTATTTATATTTCACTATTTTTGTATAAATTAGTTCTATACGCGTCTGCGTTTTATTTTTATTGCTAGTAATGCGATAATTAAATGTATGTTTCAAAGAACTTGGAAACAATTAAACAGTGTCACTAAACAGGCACTTTTTGATCAAAAACCTTTATTGCTGGCAGTTCGGTTAAGTTTAACGAAGTCTTCCCAAGAAAATCTTGTGTTGTCAGTGTTTTGGTGAAAGCAGTTTTAAGACATCATTTTTGAAAAGTGGCCATTCTCTAAAAATATTCCAGGAATCCAGGAATAATTAATAATTTTTTTATCTAATTAATAATTCTTTGCTGTTGAAGGTTTAAAAGAAAGTATAATGAGTTTAAAGTAAATGATGGAAGAAACATTTCCCAGTTAAATTCTCTGTTTAAAAATATCACTCAAATCAATTAAAATAATGAATTGAAGCATTTTCAAAATATATCAAAAAAGAATTGCTTATATATTGTACTCTATATTTATCATTTTAGCTTGGATTTGCCAAGATTTTTAATTTCCAATCTAAAATAATTCTTACCAGAAAGGATGTTTTATAAAACTTTCAAATTAATAATGCTAGGAAATATCTCTCGTACTAAGCAATTACAAAAATTCCTGTTTTCTTATATACAGATCAAATTAACGTATCAGATACACTGATATGTTGTGAGATAAGCAATTATACACTCTACATTTGAATGAATATTTGGTTTTAAATTACTGCAATTATGTTTTCCCTTGTTAAATTTAGTTTGAATATTGATTGTATTAAAACTTTGCATACCATGAAATAAAAATAAATTAACTATAGCAAGTGTTGTTGTTGTTACTTATGACACTTGGACAAGCCAAGTTCGCTATGCCTTGGGTATGCGAATTTAAGTCAATAGGGAGCGTCTTTCGTTTTATTAAGAGCACCATGAAGGTGAAAGTACGTCTTTGCTCTTTTTTAAATTCTCCGATAGATGTCACCACCAGAGGATCAACTACTTCAATTTTGACATTGATCTGAAGGGGTTAGGAGATTTTCTCCAGACCATTGTACGCATGGTAACAGCTCAATGACTTACCACAGGACTTCCGATTGCACAGATTTAACGAACACGTATATCGCATGTACTCGGTGTGTATCTGGCGGCATTTGGAATCGAACACCGCCCTTCCGGATGGAATCCCGATCCCCGAACCACTAGGCTGACACAGCCTACTATAGCAAGTAATATATAGTAACTAGTTATTTTAATTTCCAAAAAGTTACATTTCTATATGCTGACAATGAAGAAGTAAGAGAAATTCTTCATGAGACAATACTGAGTAACAGTTACAAATTATGCTGCAGATTATCTTAGTAACTATGAAGATAGTAAGAAAAAATGCAATTTTAATTCTTATATTTCCCAACTATTTTCATTTTCTTCCACTGCAATCATGAACAAAAAAATTATGAAATAGTTTAATGTTTTACCAAAAATAAAGAACCTGTCACAGATAAATTTTTGATGTTTCAGGCATCTATAAAATACGAAGAATTTATCGTTTATAGAATATGCATTAATATTCAAGTTTAATTTCTTTTCCAGCAAAATAGCGATAAATATGCTCTAAAAAATAACGCTGAATTTCTCAAAAGAAATAAAAATTTGATGACTAATATTGCATTTTAGAAAAGCATATCCCAAAATTTGGTTTCTAAAATTGTTTTTATAGAACTATATTTAATAATATCATACAATTTTGGCAGAAACTATTACAGAGTTTTTTAGTCAATTTAATGAGAGAAAATATCATAGAATTTCTTTTTTATTCACGGCCTATTATAATTTATTATATATTCTTACGTAATATTTTATGAAAATATTTAAAATAAATTTAAATTAATTGAATGCAATAGTGCTAGAAATTTATATTTAATGTTGAATTACGAATGAAAATCAAATTTAAAAATTATAGCACATTTTTCAAATTTATATATATTATTTCTTACATTAAAGAACTGTATGTTTCACCAATGTGCTATATATGTTGATAAATTGAGTTACAAAGCCTAGTTTGTATTCATATTCCATTATTGCACCTACAACTTTCTTTCTTATTATAAATTCTACAGTTATAAAAATTAAAAGAAGAATAACATTATTTGCAATTTTTTTATAATCTTAGACAGTAAATTTTTGATTTCATTTTCATGCTACATTAAATTAAAACTAAATACTACTTAAATTTAAAACAATTACTTTGGTATAAAAAACTGCGATATTTCATATGAATTATTTCCTTACAAATATTATATAATTTTTAGCATTAAAATTTAATTCACCAATATACATATATATATATATATATATATATATATATATATATATATATATATATATATATATATATATATATATATATATATATATATTAATTATTTTTTTTTGATTTCATATATATATAACTATATAAATATTTATATATATACACACACAATATAAATATTATATCGAAAATTTTGTTTTGTAGGTGATATCTAAATCCTTAGCTGATAAATAAGAGCCAGAGATTTTAAAATATATTACAAGATGATTGGGATAGTTAAAGCACTGATAGATATGACATCTTTTGGATATCGAAACATAAAATTCTTACAATTTTCTGTACATTTTTAGATAAATACTAATTTGTATAAAAATTCCAGCCTTTTAATATAAATTTCATAAACTAGTAAAATTTATATATTAACAGTTTGTTCAAATGGGCTTTAAGAAACCAAAGCAAATTTCTGATTTCTTCAAAAACTTTCGAGGAATTGTGAGTTCACCTTATTCTATGCTAGATATTTCAAATAGTGATATTTTGTAGCATGTATTACATTGTAATTTCTGTAATATCCACTTTCACCCAATTATTGCGCAGAAATCTGAAAGGTAGTCTTTTACCGCCAAGGTGAAAATGGGAGATTATAATGGAGGGACGTGGGTCGAATGCCGAATTGTCTCAAATGAAGATGTAAGATGGTAGAAATGATTCGTTAATGGCACCAAACGGTGAAAATGCATGCGGTGTCACAAAATAAAAGCTTTCCGTGATGCTGCTTTTGAAGTTGGCGATGTATACCCAGATTACGAAATGCTTCGTTTTCAGAAATGTAAAACATCAATCTAGTATTATTAAATAAATACTAGTGAATAAAAATTATATGTTTCAGGAAATCTCTTTATATATTTTGCAATTTCTTGTGACATCACATTCTGTAAATTATTCAATTGATTTTAGATTTTCTTAAGTTTTTTCATGTATTTTTATAAACTGTGGATAAATTATGCTAACAATATTTTAAATTTAATTTTGTATATATTTTTAATGTCATAAACTGACAGTAAGAATTTACTTCACATTTTTGGCACCTGATGTAAAATTTTATGTGAAATTTTTTATCAAAATTATCAATAAAAATACTCTTAATATAAAATACATAAATATAAATAAATATTTTTTATAATTTAGCAATAGTCCTTGATAGTTGCGATTTCAGGTATACAACAGAGATATTTTATATACTTTTAGTGGGGAATAATCAAAATAATTTATATTTTTTATTTTATTATCACTTGCCAGAATTTCAGATTCATTTTATAAATGTAAGTTATCAGTCACTGCACAGCCTATGTAATATAATAGCCATTCACCACATATAATTTAACCTATTTTGAACAGAATTCTAAATTGTTTTATAAAAAAAGCAATTACTAATCAGATAAAGAGACTCAACTAATTTGATGAAATCGACTTTTGAATTAAAAATCTCTTTTTTGAAAATTGCTTAGTAACGTTATTTTAACTACATAAAGGAATTTGCTTACATAGGTAGAAGTTCCAATTATGATACTATCATTGGCATTATAATCTATGTAATTAACTATTGATGTTTGAATTTTAACTTTCTTAGATACTCTTTTTTCAAGTTACAATGTGATATAATGATAGCAATATTGATTCTTAGATATTTCAAAACATTATTACTGGTTTATCTGTCTGTCTGTTTATCTATCTATCTATTTATCTATCTATCTATCTATCTATCTATCTATCTATCTATCTATCTATCTATATATATATATATATATATATATATATATATATATATATATATATATATATATATATATATATATATATATATATATATAGATAGAGAGAGAGACTGACACTGAAAATACAACAAATAGAACTTTCAGAAGGAGTTGTAGAAACACAACGAAGAACAATAAGTGATCTGTATTTCGAAATGATAGGCATAAAACAAAGCGAAAACATATCCGAGGGTCCGTAGGTTTTTATATTATTCATAGTAAAAAATATTCAGATACTTCGCAAATGCTGAGTGATTTTAAAATTATTATTTATTAAATTGTCAAAAATAGATCACCAGTTTTCAAATCCAATTTGAAATACACTGCCCGACATTGAAAAAACAACAATAAAGATTTGCCAAAAAGGGATGAAACTCGGCAAATAGAGAGAGACAGCAACGAACATATGTATTTTGAAATGATATGCATAATACTGTGCAAGAATAGGGTCGGGTTAGTAAGTTGTACAACCACCGTGGACAGCGATACACGAAGCAACACGTCTAGGTACAGAGTCATTGAGAGTAAGGATGGCGCCTGAGAAATGGCTCTTCATTCCCTGTCAAACATTTCTCAAAATACCATTTCTGAAGGAAGTACACAGTGGCAGTGTCTGGAAATGACGTCTAATCATATCCCAAACATGTTCGATTGGGTAGGAGATATGGAAAACTTGATGACCAGGAAAGCAGTTGTCAACCTTGCTGGGCAAATTAGCTGATGCGAGAAATGTGAGGTCGGGCGTTATCCTGCTGATAAAGGACATCGAGGTCCCGCTGAAGGTAGCGGAGTGTCACACTATTGAATAAAATAGGTTAACATTCAAACCTATTATAAAAAATTATAATAATATTATAGATGTTTACTTTTTATAATATATATATACTCAGGATAAATATCGAAGTAATAGTGATGATTATATATAAGCATTCTGCCGTTGACGTCAAAATTATTCGTCACAATTTCTTAATTCATTCCGAAGACACATTCTAGATTTTAATATAAGATTTTGTAGGCACATTTTCTCATCTCATTGTAGTACATCAATTATCTTATGAAATAATACGAATCATATTCTGAATTAATTTGAAAAGTTAATGAAAAATATTACAAGGCTTTAAACTTATAAGAGTAAATTTTCCGTTAAAAGTTAGATAAAAGCCACACACACACACACACACACACACACACACACACACACACACACACACACACACACACACACACACACACACACACACACACACACACACACACACGCACACACGCACACACACACACACACACACACACACACACACACACACACACACACACACACACACACACACACACACACACACACACACACACACACACACACAACTTTATTACCAATCAAAAACCTTTTTTAAGTAAACTTTTTTTATTTAAAATTAAAAGTGATTAAATTAAAAAAAAAACAAAGCTAATATTCATTTAGCCTAGACAATACTTTTGCAGGTATATTCAATTGCTTGTTTATATTTACACAAAATTCTTGCTTTTATATATTGAAACCTTGCTTTTATATATTAAATTCTTGCTTGTATATATTCGATTTTTGCTTGTGTATATTCTATATTCACTTGTATTCATTCATTTCTTTCTTGTATCCATTCAATTCTGGCTTGAGTATATTTATTCTGAAAATTATACATTCTTTATTGAATTTTATTACAAAATTATCTGTGTATGATTTTCACCGATAAATATGTCTGGCTACGAACGCAGAATTTATTCTGAAACTTAATTTGTTTGACTGAATATACATAACAAAGAATAAATATTTATAAAGGCACTTCCTCCAATATTGCGAAATTTCATTTTAAATAAAGTATTGGACAACTAATTGAGAGTCTGTTTTAATCAAGAGCATTTTCTAAAGTAACCTAAGAATCATTTCACTTTCTTAAATCTACTCTTTAATGCAAAACTTTAATATTTTCAAACTGTAAAAATTTAAATCGAATTGTTTGAAAATAAGAAGTAATGAAACACTTGATATTTAATTAGATTCTTATGGTGTATAGATGTGAATAAGTACCACTTTCAAGATTCTCAATTTAACATACTTCAGGGTGAATTCAGTTCCAGAAAATAAATAATGTTATCTTATTCGCTCTCTTGAAATAAGTTATTCTAATATAACTTTGGAGTGCACTTACGTATTCAGTCTTATTAAGTAAAGACCTCGAACTTCACTCACCGAACACAATTTTCATGACATTTCAGAAACTTGAGTTTTAGTTTACAAAGTGAAATGAATCAGTGATTATGATTGAGATTTAAATTTATTTAAAATAAAATGCGGATGTTTAAAAAATACAAATTGAGGATTTTCTTTCCTGAAAATTTATAAACAGGATAAGAATAGTTATACTTTATTTTTTTAAAATATTATTTATTATATTAGGAAAGATTTTCTTACTTTTATCTTATTATAAGATGTCGGCTTTTATTTCTTTTCCCGCTGATCACACTAACTGCAATGTGCAACAGTAAACGTTGAACATTTCTGCAAAACTCTAAAGAACTTGAGATAAGTCATTCAGAAAAGAGGCGTGGAATACTCAGTATTGATGTTTTATTATTACACAACAATCCTTGCTCTCATACGGTGAATTTCACAAAAATATTGTTGGAAAAATTTAGCTGGGAATCGCTTGATGATTCACCTTATAGTTCCCAGAGGATTTCTAGCTACTTTTATCTTTTCTTTCTCTTGAAGAAATTCTTATTATTTCCCCACAGATGAAGACATGCTGTAACATGTTGACTTCATTCCCAGGCAGCATACTTCTGTGTTACTGAATTAAAATAAACTCACAGTTTGACAAGTGCTACCATTTCAAAGGCTCCTATGCACAGCTGTTGCAAGTATTTTTTAACTTTTTTAAAATCAAAATATGATTTGATGTAGTGATATGGAACGGTCTGAGACTAATTATATTAATCATACATTGAAGGACCTTTAAAAACAATCATGTTTTCGATATAACAGCTTAATGGAAAACATTTAAATAATATTTTTTATAATTAATTATTTATGAAAAAGAATGGCATGAATTAATTAATATCAAAAGAAGACAATGCTTTGTATTCTTTTGATATTAATTAACAGTTAACAGTGCCATCCCGTGGATAAATAAAAGAATCTGGCATTCCTACCTCTGTGCATTAAGAATACCAAATAGTGGTTGCATCCAGTCTTCCGTTCTTTCAATAAATCTATACACCATTAAATTAATCATTTTTGTTTTATGTGTGATGTTTATATGCATAAAAATAATTTTCATGCTGAAATTTTTTTCTACATGTTTTTTACCTACCATGTTAGGCAGAAAATATAAAGCACTTACTTATCTCCGAATTAAAATATAAGTAAAATCATTCATTAAAAGAAATGAAGATTCATTAAGGACTAATCTTTATAATTTAAATTAACCTGTAGAATTTAAAATATTTCTCAATGGTTACCCTAACTAAACAGAAAATACGATGTTGGCTGCTTAGCTTATACATTGTATCTTTTACATAAGACCATGGGTGGTATTGTTCTTGAAATATAATTATCATGTATCTAACTTCACATAGCTCCAAACTTGCTGTAGCATATCTTAGAATGCAAGTATATTTAATTTTTAAAGTTAATAACTTTGGTAAAGTTCTTTCATAAGTTGAAATGTTAGTTCAGAAGGGATTCTCTAATAAAATTACAACAGAATGGACAACATTTAACTACCTGGAAAATCACATTGTCGACGATAAGTTTACAAAATAGCCAATAGTTTTATAACACAATTCTGCCTAAGAAAATCAATCGTCGTTTGGAACTCGTATTTAGATTTTGAACTTCTTTATAAAATTTTAAAGATTAATTAAATGAGACTTCATATAAATTAGTAATCTTAATTAATTAATTCAATTTTCAACAACAGATTCAATAGTTTATTTGCTACAATTATAAAAATAATTTAACTTGGGTAAAAATTAGTACTTAATTTACTCAGATGGTTTTTACAGCAAAATTCTTCGTAAAAACGTACATCACAAAATTGTGGTTAAAAAAATCATATATATTTTATATATATCATTTAATTTATTGTGTGTGTATTCGCTTCAATTAATACATACCATAAAAAAGTTGTGGCCGCTGAATTGTCAGTTTGACCTAAGCAGTTTAAGACTTCAAGTTGGAAAAAATGACTAATAGATTAGAAAACAAACTAAACTAACGTATACAACGCAACTAGACAATCAATATAAATGATAGAAGTTTGTTGCTGGTGATTACAATTTAATCACAAATTGATGTTAAGTCAAATCCAGGCGTATATAAATAATGAAATCCCGAAATACGTTATTTTTTAAATCGTAGCATTTCTGATATATATATAGGATGATGCAGTTATCAGAAAAACACTCGCTTATATCATTATTGAGGGCAAAAACAATTTACACATGAAGAAAGAAAAAATTGTTAGAAACTTTACAGAGTGAAAAAAATTCATTTGTAAAAGTGATAATAAATATACTTGAAGAATACTAAAAAAGTTTAAAAAAAACTTTATTCTCAATAAATAAAAAAAAATTATATTTATGAAATATAATAAATTTATCCTTCATTTGAAAATAATTTAATATTAAATACTTTTAGTTAAATCATTTCTTAAATTGTTTTCACATCGTATAATATTTATTTAAATTATTAATTTTATTTTTAATAAATTTATTAATTAATTTAAGCTCATTAAAATTATTAAAATAATGTAATACAAAGTTCCTTGCCTCTAAGTATATCATTTACAAATATATTTAAATACATATAAAAATATATTTAACTTGGTTAAAGATATATCTAAATGTATCTAGAAGAATACGTGGAAAATGTTAAAGATGTAATCCTTTACATCGACATTAGTGAATGTGCAAAATGTCTGATCAGCCATTATTGAGTAACAATGCTACAAAATTACTTTTCAACATTATTTTAATGTGCTTTAAATAGAATTATTAAATATAAGGAGACAAACAATACAATACTTACTTTGAGTGATTTATCATTTATTGGAGACGATGAATCAAAGTCGATTCAATTTCCTTGGACCAGGACAGTGTCGCTCTACGGAAGAGTTTTAATTAAGAAATGGTCGAACAAATGTTCTATCTTTTCGCGAGACAGACGCTGACGGCGTGATGATACCTTGAGTTATTACATGATTACACCCTTGGATGATAACTCGATGTCTGATTAGTGAGTGCGATCGGTGCGATACTAATATGAAGGGATAAATTGTAATTCGGCGAATGTTAACGATATAAATAGTGAACAGATTTGTCATGATTAAGATGAAGTATTTCTGGAGTATGATGATTTAAAAGTTTATTTAATTGAGAAATGAAAATGTATGTATTAATAGAGAAATTAAATGAATATTTGCTGTTTATACATCCCAGCAATAATTGGGATTAAATATTTCATTAGGAATATTCTTTAGAATATGTTGTTGATTTGATGAATTGTTGATTATCTAATTTTGTAGTATAAGCAACTTAATTTCTTTGAGCAAATATTTAACCTGATTTTAGTGTCACAAAGCTATGCTGTGTCTCTCTCTATAGAAATTAGCTAAATTTCTTAGAGCAAGTATTTCCTTGATTTTAATGTCCCAAAACTACGCTCTGTCTCTCTCTATAGAGATAAACTCAATTTCTTTGAGCAAGTGTTTCATTTGATTTTAATGTCACACTGTGTCTCTCTCTATAGAGATAAGCTCAATTTCTATGAGCAAGTAATTCACTGGATTTTAATGTCACAAAACTACTCTCTGTCTCTCTCTCTATAGAGATAAGCTCAGTTTTTTTAGCAAGTATTAGTTCACTTGATTTTAATGTCACAAAACTACGCTCTGTCTCTCTCTATAGAGATAAACTCAATTTCTTTGAGCAAGTGTTTCATTTGATTTTAATGTCACACTGTGTCTCTCTCAACTACGTTGTCTCTCTCTATAGAGATAAGCTCAATTTCTATGAGCAAGTAATTCACTGGATTTTAATGTCACAAAACTACTCTCTGTCTCTCTCTCTATAGAGATAAGCTCAATTTCTTTGAGCAAGTAGTAGTTCACTTGATTTTAATGTCACAAAATTACGCTGTGTCTCTCTCTATAGAGATAAGCTCAATTTCTTTTAGCAAGTAATTCATTGGATTCTAATGTCACAAAAAACAACACTCTCTCTCTTCCTCTCTATAGATATAAGCTCAATGTCTTTGAGCAAGTAGTCCACTTGATTTTCCTGTCACAAAATTATGCTCTGTATTTCTCTATAGATATAAGCTCAAGTTCTTTGAGCAAGTAGTTCGCTTGATTTTCCTGTCACAAAATTATGCTCTGTATTTCTCTATAGATATAAGCTCAAGTTCTTTGAGCAAGTAGTTTGCTTGATTTTAATGTCACAAAACCACGCTCTGTATCTCTCTATAGATATAAGCTCAAATTTTTTTGAGCAAGTAGCTCACTTGATTTTAATGTTACAAAACTACGCTGTGTCTTTCTCCATATAAATAAGTTCAGTTTTTTTGAGCAAGTAATTCACTAGATTTTAATGTCACGAAACTACGTTATCTCTCTCTTTCTCTTAATAGAAAGAGAAGCTCAATTTTTTTGAACAAGTAATTCCCTTGATTTTAATATTACAAAACAGCGCTGCATCTCTGTAGAGGTTTCATCATTATTTTATGGTTGCTCTGTCTTCTTTGCTAATGGCACATTGTGTGTGACAATACAAATTCGGAAATGTGCAGGAGACTTAATAGTAATGATGCAATAAATTTTCAATCGAGTTAATTTTAGACGTTATGATCTTAATTTCTAATTTGAATATGGTAAATGCGATTACTTATGATTTTTCACTTGCATCATAATCAGCGTGATTGCGTAAAATAAGTTGAGTAACTATCTATTGATTATTAATTTGGATTCAGAATGAATTATGAGTTTTTGTTGATTAAGCTCATTTCTATATTTTTCACTCGAACAGTTCATTTCAAGTATAATAAATAATATCTTGCGCATGCTCAGAAATTCCTCTTGTCACCAACAGAAACATACCAAATAATTTTAGTAAGTGTCTTGCTTAAATCCTTCTTCATAATTTTGATTTATTATCAAGAAACTCTTGCTTTTAAAACTAGAAAAGAATTGTAAAGAAATTGCAGAATAAAACAAGTGTTTTATTGCTTACGGCTTACGTAACATTCAACGAATTGTAATATTTTAAAAACAGCAATATGAAATTTTGTTTTCAAGCTTGAACTGTTATTAAAAATATGATGAAATGTTTCTCTATTGAAATTTATATTAGATCACTGAAGGTATTTGAAACTAATTTTTACACAAATGACGTTTCCATTTCCTCCTATGACTTTTTACATAAATATGAAAATTTTATTTTTTTAAAAATATTTATCTGATTAATGTAAACATTTATTTTGATGTTATTTTCATTCTGATGATTAAATTCAGCCTTTAGAATCATTTTATTATAAGTATATTAAAAAACTATGAAGGTCTTCTCGACGAGCATTTTATTCTCGTACTTTTAGTCGTTGTACATTTATATGTCGGTGTTTTTACGACCTCTATATATCATTTTATTTGATTGATTAATAAAAAGAATGAGAATGCGCTTGTGTCCATTGAAAATCATGAAGTTATATGAATGGAAATTAGAATGAATCATTATTTTTATTGCAATCATTTTTCATAAAATTTAATGTATTTCCTTTATTACGAATCTGAATTGAAACAATGCTAGATCAATTTAAGAAAATGTTTTTAAATATTATGAAACTATCACATAATCGTTGATTGACTAATGTAAGACTAAGTGGAAATTTGTCTTGTGCAAAATGAAAAAAGCTAATACAATTTTTTTTTAATTTTAAAGTATAAAATCTTTTAGTTCATTCAGTTTGCAATCAAAATCAATCCTTCAATATAAAAATCATAGAATGAGATTTATAATATATAAAAAAATTTTTTTCACTTCACAATATTTTATTACTCTTCGAATAAGTGTGCTGAATACTTTAATCTCACTTAATATGTTTTCATTGAAATATGAAATTAACTTTGGGACTGACAATATACGTATATATATATATATATATATATATATATATATATATATATATATATATATATATATATATATATATATATATATATATATATATATATATATATATATATATATATATATAATATATATATATATATATATGTATATATATATATATATATATATATATATATATATATATATATATATATATATATATATATATATATATATATATATATATATATATATATATATATATATATATATATATATATGATTGTTTTAAGTAAGGCTTATTTTTTTCCTAAAGGATTTCAAAATTCTGCCTAGTACAATTTAAAATGAACGGTAAATTTCTGAAAATTTTGATAAATAGAGGAAAAGGAGAGTTGTGTGCGTGTGTGTGAAACTTATAAGTAATTAGTATAGAAAATTTGTAATTTGTGAATAAACATGGAAAAAATTACCTATGTAGCATGATTTAATTTGTACAAAAGTTTCCATATGGTATCCTCTAGCTGGCGTCCGAAACGGTAAGAAAATGCAAGCGGAGTAGTTCGTTACATAAGTTGTCAACAGTCCTCAGTTTAACAAAGAATGGATAAATTTTAAATGTTGACTCTAACAACCGTGTATGGCAAGTACTGGGTCAAACAGGTGTCCATTTGTGCTTTCGATGCCTTTGCACTATTATAGTCATCAATTTCAGGAGACACTTACCGAAGTTACGACTTACGTAGCTTGGAGAGAAATCAATAATGAATTTTAATTTTAATATTATTTGGATTGATGAACCATTTTTAAACTGTCCAGTACTTGTAATAATATCTGGTCAATCTGGAAAGTTTTGTATTTGTTTTGCAGCTTGTCAGAAAATGCTACACGGCAAAATAATGGTTTTCTTATGTAATATATTCAAGAGACCCTTGACTTGAACTCTGTTATCAGTTGTTAGAGATATTGCTTGTTGAGTTAATTGATATGATGGGCATCTTCAGTGTTTCTTAATGAGGATGGAAATAATTTAAAAATACCATTACTACTTTTACAGCGATGAATAATCATCACAGCACAGGATTTTTTTTATAACAGGTACAATAAAATTAAAAGATTTTATTTCAGGAAAAATTATTTTGATTTATTCAAAAACTATTATTTATATAATTTACACAGCCCGACATTAAAAATACAACACCAAGAAACAAGTGCCCAGAAAATTATGCAAATTTTAGGGTAGACGCATCTTACCGAGTTATGCAAATGATTAGAAATGCACAGCTCTCCAGCGCACATAAGATAAGATATAAGCTGAGGGCCGGCATAATGGGCAATATTCGCGTGTGGTTATTACTGCCTGGAAAATAATCGTTGAAGGTTTGTTCTTATCGCAAATGACGCATCTAATTGCAGAGAATGTCAGGCCATTGTTGACGAAATCAGTTCCTGCAGAGTTTGAGGGTCATGCTGATCGGAATGAGAAGGGCAAGTTGGTCCTTTACCCAAATCTCAGCTGAAAGATACATAGGCACATTCACAGCCCACCGGATATGATGAAAATGGTTGGAAAAAAGAACTGTGGAACTTTTGCGAGGTGCCGGTGCAGCTAGAGTGATGTCTGCTCGCATGGATCGATGCGTCTGACGAGAGGCTATGGCTGCAAAGCACGTCTACCGAAAATCCGTAGCATGTGCAAGACACCTTTGATGCTCACATGTTTAGCAGAACGATTTGCCGTCAATTAATTGCTAGTGCCTACGTTTAGGGTGTCCGTTAAGAAGACTGCTGTTGACCCCACAGCATAGACACCTACGTCTGAAATGGTGATGGATTAAAGCGATGTGTTCGACGGAGTGGCACAGTATAGTCTTTTTCAGTGATTTTTTTATTCAGTGATAGTCGCCGCGTACGAGTGTGGTGTCGATATGGTCCAATCATGAAGCAATTGTAGACCACTCCACGACACTGCTGCATTATGGCTTGGAGAGTCATTGAAAATGATTCCAGGTCACCTCTCATTCGTATTCACGGCAATGTGACAGCCCAACGTTACGTGGATGATGTGATGTGACTGGTGACATTCCCCTGCATACAGGGGTGCCCAATGCTCTTTATCAGCAGGATAACACCCAACTACACATTTCTCATATCAGCCAACATCCCTGCAAGGTGTAAAGCTTATTCCCTAGCTACCAGTCTCACCAGATCTCTCACCAATCGAACACATTTGGGATATGATTTGACGCCATTTGCAGACCCGACCACTGTCTCCTTTAGAAGATGCACTTTGGCCAATGAGCCATTCCTCAAGATGGATCCCTACTCTCATTGATTCAGTTTTGCTTCGTGTATTTGCGTCCACGGAGATTCTACAACCTACTGCTTTCTTCTTGCTTTATATTATGCATGGCATTTCAAAATACAGATCACTTATGGTTCGTTACTGTCTCTCCATGTTTCCGGAGTTTCGTCACTTTTTGGTTCTTTCTTGGTGATGCATTTTCAATGTATATAGTCGGACAATGTATATATGTATATATCGGGCAATGTATATATGTATATATCGGGCAATGTATATATGTATATATCGGGCAATGGATATATGTATATATCGGGCAATGTATATTTGTATATATCGGGCAATGTATATAGCATAAAAATGGTCCTTTGTGGAATTTAAATTGCCGTACAATAATTTCAAAATTTCATGAAATATTTTAATTACATGTTTAAAATTAGATGTTAATTTAATCAAAGAAATCTTAAAATGAAAACAAACATTTTCCAGAGGCAAAAAAAATAACTTATGAAATTAATGAGCAATAAGAGAAAATAAAATTATGGAAAGAATAATTATTTTAAATCAATTATAGAGTTCTACGTAAAAACAAGTTTCATACAATAGAAACTGAAAGTTTTTATTTATGTACTTTTTATCTGTTTTTATGTTTATTTTTAGTTTAATTTTCAATAAGAAAACATTTAAAAAACATTTTCAAATTAACAAAATAAACAGATTTAAAATAACGGATTATAAATATATAACTGAATGAATCCTTTCTTCAAAGAATGTTGTAGTTAAGTGTTTTCGTCCATAAATCAAATTTTTCTGCTCAGGTATATTGTCTTATGGAAATTGCAGTCTTCATTTAAAATTAACTGACAGAATCCTTGGTATACAAAAATAAGTTATTCTATATTTTGAAATATAATATTTAATACGTTGGTTACCAGTCATGAAAAGGAATTGATAGCATGGGCATCTTTTTAGAATTAAGTTCGTCTGACAAGCTACCTAATTTTGTATTAGAGTCATAATAAAAATTTCATGGCAAATGTAAACACACATGAAATCATATGCCTTTATTACAAACTTCAACCACATTTTCTTATAGTATATACATAACAACTATGCTAGCAGACAAACCAAATGTATAATGTGGAATGTAGCGAAAATAAAAATGGTGATGAATGTCATCTGCAGCGGGGATAGGTGATTGGCTACTGAGGTATCACCATACACTGATATGTGATTAGTATTTTAACAGAAATGTCGCCTTATTTCCTCAGCAGATCGGCTATTAATACGTTAAAAAAATAGCTCACCAATGAAAGTTATTAATAGCTTACTCATTGTATTCAAATTAAAATTTTTGTTAGTTAAGATTAAATGTGAAAAATTCAGTTATTTTATAGCTGATGTTAAAACTTCCTACAATTATCAATACATAAAAATAATTTGAAGAGTGCTTTAATCTTTGTAGATAATGGCACGTAAATTGTTTCCTCTGTCATCGGGAAAAATAGAATCATAAAAAATGCCTATACACACAATCAGAAAAATATTGATGCAGACAATAGAAAGTAAATATCAATCTTAAGTTATATACCTTATATGAGAATTGATTTGATTTTTGTTATTCTGTACTCAATTTTTGCATATGAGTGTTCATTCAACGGGCGCATATCGTTCAAAGTCTGTTGTGAATCATTGTAAGCATTTAAGAAACGAAGTGGGAATCGAATTGATAAACTACAGAAATCCAAATCGCTAACCCTACAACTGCCAGCTTAGCTCAAATAAGAAAAAAAAATTCGAATTCTGATCATTCATTATAAATTATTCTTATGGTTATAATTAAAATTACTGCTATATTTTTTAAATGGTAAGCATTATTTGAATAAGAAGAATATCTTTTTTTTAAAAAAATGGGTTCGCATTTGTAAGCAAAGAAAACAAGAGAGATAAACCTCTTCATAACTTTTTAAAAATCACAGGCAGCCGTTTTTTTCTTTTGCTCGTAAAATGTGACATTTACAAAATCAGAAGAAGCGACAGTGAAGAAATTTTTGAAAATTTACAGATATGTATTTCCCCATACGCCTTATAGCTGCATATCAGAATAACATGATAAAACCGAATTTTCGCATCTCGTGCTGCGAAACACGTGGGGGGTTTGTAGGCATGGGTTTTGTATTCACCATCATGTAAGAGGTCAGTAAAAACTTGGATGAGTGTCAATAACGGGCCCTAGTCTCCCCCAGTTTCCATTTTACTCTATACTAAAGGGAAAAAAGATATAAAAAAATAACAGAATAAGATAAAACCTTTGTCCTTAAAAGCCAGTTTGTACGTGACCAGTTTGAATCATCGTGATATGGTGGATGTACGGACACGGGGGAGGGGGAGTGAGACGGTGGTGTTTTGTAGACGCTACACATATATACAGGCTCAAAGTTTTACATTTCTGAAGTGCGGGGGAGTGAGAGACATGGGGTATGGAAGGAAAAAAATTAGAGTTTTTCCTTGCCTTTTTCCCAAATATAGGAATGGTAGTCACGTAGGTTTGATTTTTTTTCCTCTTTCGGGAGTTGCGTTTAGATGTATATCTGCTGAGGAAAAAAGCGTTGTAAGTTTTGTATTACCATTTTTTATGCCTTCATCTCTTACTGTTATTACATTCTGTTTGCGGTTTTTTTTCCTTTCTGAATAGCATTCAGTAAATTAGACAAGCGTAACGGAATTGGCAATGGGTCTCTTAGATTCAGAATTTCGCGTGTGAGAATATTAAATGCTCACGCAAAAGCATACGTGAATCCAAAACTGCATCAAATTGTTGGATTTAGTAATTGATATAAATTTTGTATGGATGTTAAGTGTATTAATTTGGTTTACTGTTTCTCACGTTGTTCCAGCTTACCGTAATAAGTTTGAAGAAAAATAAGTATGTTCAGGTTTTTCAGCCATTTCATAATCTTTAGATTTTTTAAAAAACTTTTTCTTGAAGTATACAATAAAGAAATTAACTTTTTTTATTTCCAGCAAAATATGACACGCTACGAATGTTTACGTTTATTAAACTGTTAATAAATCAGGTAATTTTTAAAGTAAGCTTAAATTTGTAATAAAGACACAGGGAATGGGGTTTAAAAGAATGATGGGAAACGTATATATTTCCATCATTCTTTTAATCCCAATTCCTGTTTTTATGGAGGAAATCGAAAAATTTTGATAAAAAGAATATTTATCTCAATTGACGTTGTTACTGCAGCATTGAATAAAATTATAGTCCATAAAATAGCAATGAACTTAACATTTTTACATTATGCTAAGATTTTTTTCATAATCTGAGACCACTCATTGGTTTAGAGGGGATAGAAATGTTATCATCCAACATTCAATATTTATGTGTAATATAAATTGCTTTCACCTGAGAACTTCCATTCTCACGTTAATATAACTCATTGGACAACTTAATTAGCTCTTTCTTTTAATCAAATAATTTTTATTTTGTCTTGAATTTGTAAAATAAATAAATTGAATCAAAATTTATGAATCATTATCTTGTTACGTAATAAAATTATATTTTAATGATTGGAACTAATATTTTTAAAAGAAAAACGATTTTAATTACTAATTTAAATTGTTATAGTTGTTATAATAGGTGAGTCAATTTTTATTCGTAATTTAATGAAAAGGAAATGTAAAATGAATGTTTTATTTCATTACAAATAAAACTTAATTTTAACAGATTTTACTATAAATAATACAAACATATGTAAACATTTTTATAGTTATTCGTCTCTACTATGCTATTTAAAATTGAAATCATAAAATGTTTCTTTTCGATATAGATGCTATAAACTATTTAATGATTTAAACTTTTTGCTTGCAACTAAGAAATTACATTTGTCTTGTATTATTGAATATGAATCTTGGCACTGTTTAAAAAGCCAATCTTAAAAATGTCAAGAACTTGATTGGTCAAACTGACTTGTTCTTGGACTTTGATTTCTAGTTCCACATTTTCATGAAGATTTTATACTTGATAATAACGCGTATTGTCATTTTCATTTTATAATATTTCCCTTGGGACTCTTTTGGTTGATTTTCCTTTGGTTCTATGTTCACTTCTATGTTGTTCTATGTTCGGACTTCTATGTTCAAAAAACTCTTTTTTCTCAAAACTTTATTTTATTTCTTCTTTCAGCATGAGCCAACCATGCTGAACTTCAAGATTTAGAAACCAAATGATTTTTTTTATCATTTCATTAAATAATTCAAATCATTATTGTCTCTGGTTCTTCACTGTCAATTAATTTTGTCTGTCCAAGTATTCTTGAAAATTTTATTTTAAAAATTATTAAGATGTGTTCAGTAATATCCGGGATGCGTTCAGTCCGAGTTACACTACTGCGTGTTTGTATGGATCTCAAATTGATAGGATACTAGGAAAAAATGATAAATATATATTTAAATTTTTTTAGTAAAGAGTGTATCCTTAAATAGGTATTGATATAAGTAAAAACATTTATTTTCTTTTTGAATATAAAATTGAATCATTCCAGGAAATTAAAGTATACATTATTTTAAATATTCCATTAAAGTTTAAAAATAAAAAGCTTTCTTTGTAGATTCAAATTCTCATTTATGTCACTGATTTTATTGATTAATAATGTACTATATATACATTGGTCATTACTTATGTATTTATTACCTTGTTATTCTTAATGTAAAAGGTCTTTAACATTCAGAAGTGTTATTTATTTTGCCTCATAAATTAAAACAATTAAATTTACATATTAAAAACTTTTTCATTAGAACTTCTGGCAAAGTATCCTATAAGAGAATGATTAGCAAAAATAATTATTTATAAATACGTATGTGATAGTCTATAGAAACAGATATGTCTGATTTTGAGACTGCAATATTAAACAGTACAACAATAAGCTTATTTTATGCAATATTACTTTTTGTTAGCATCCTAATCATTAAATATAAATTCCTAAAGAAATTATTTAGGTATTATTTTTTACTTATTTAGTATTGGGTAAGTTTTTAAAAGAGATCTTAACTTTTAAAGTAAAAGAGAACTAGGCCAAATATTCAATAGATATACTATTCCATAAACGTGTAGCATAGGATATCAAAAACATCTTTCAGAAGTTTTGAAAAAACACAGTGGAAAAACACGGCAAAATGAGCCAACCTATAGCTCTTCCAAAATTTCTGTGTTATATTCATACAGAATTCTCTTTCTTTTGATATCATTATAATGCTTTTTCTTTGAACTCCATTCGCATTCTCCATCTGATTCGACCGAACATGTCGTTTCGGTCATAGAAATGTGCTCTGGTTGTACTCCGCCTGATATGATGGCTGGCTTTAACCGTAACCGCAACAGGGAAATTCCCTTTATTCACGTCTCCCACATCAAGCGATTGGAAATCCGCAATTCCATCTGAGTCTCCCAATTACCTGTCACCTCCTCCATCCACCGCTTCGGAGCATTCACTCTACTTTCATTCGCTCTTTTCGGATGACGTCATAGGTTGGCACTGTCGAAAGCACAAATGGAGAGATGTATACTTTCTACTCGATGAGAGATTGGAGCTGCTATAAATATTTGGTTTGAATACTATTTAAATAGTTCGCTTTCCTGATTATAAAAGTGTTTCTAATATTCATAAAGTAGTAGTTAAACTGAACCGAAGTAGTTGAGAAAGTTGGAAATTAAAAATATATTCTGCAAATCTAATCTATATTTATAATCAATTTTGCTTAAAAATATTACGAAATATTCACTTAAAAATGGCTACTAATTTACTCTTATATTTTCATTTAAAAACATAAAAAAAATAACTTATGAATTTAATTATAAATAACGAGAGATATTTAGAATATATATTCACATATTTTAATATTAGAGATTATTCTTATATAGAGACTTTTAGCATTTTTTCAAAGTGGTCGTTCTTGTAAGCTGTTCAAAAAATAAATAGTGGCTTGATGTAATCTGTCCAAAAAGTAAATTTAAAAAAAAATGTTAGCATAATGTAAAATTTTCTTAAATTACAAAATTTTTAAGCAAAATTTTTGATGGTATAAAATGAGATAATTTTTAAGATTTTAAACAAAGGAATTATTGTATTAAAATAATTTGTGTGTGCGTAAATGAAAACAAAGTTTAAGTATCAAGTAGTTATATTAAATTTGCTTCACTAACAGTGTTATTAGTAAAATTATATGATTATACTGATTAATTTTCGTAATTTTTTATTTTTGATATCAAGTAATAGCCTCTTATGCCATTTAAAAAATAAAATTTATTTACTGTTTTAAATTACATAAAGGGATTTGTTTTACAACATATTTAGAAAAGCATTTATGAAACATCACATTTATTTCTATTAAAAAGAGTATATTTTCCTTTTAAACCATTCACAGACATTTATTTTATCATTATATGAAACAGAGCAAAAAATTCATCAAAATTATAACAATTTAAATGATAAAAATTTAAACTATAAAATAAAATGGTTAAGATATCGAATTTATCATTTTAATCTGCTGTTCTTTCAAATTCTTGCATTTTGAAAAAAGAATTTCATTAATAGCCAAATATTAATGGATGGAGAGTTGGAGAAAAGTAAAAAATATAAAATGGTTTTTATAGAATCATTTCAATAATATTTGAAAAAATTTAAAAATTTCATTAATTTCAGTTTTATGAAAATATTTATTTGCGTTCGAGTTGTTAGAACCAAAATAAATTTGTCATGAATTTGCTATTTCCCTTGGCATATTGAATTCAATATTTTAAAATAGCAAAATATTTTTCAATACAGAATTTGGCTCAAATTACAATTACTAAAGTGGCAATTTTTAATACTCTTATAAATTTATCTAAATATGTTGATTGAATTAAAAACTCTTCACACAAAATATAATCATTATTTTTTAAAATAGTAATAATTAGTGCTGAAGACATTGAATATTTATTTATTTCAGTGTTTTCAAAAATGTTTGGTCCTCAGTTGGAGAAAAAAAAATTAATTGAAAAGAAATTCAGTTGCATTCCTTAAATGGGAAATATTTTTCTTACTTGAAATAAATATTCCATTATTTTTAGCTAGACAAATGTTAAGCAAAAGGGAACAAGAATCAGCGATTTCAAAAACTCTTTCCTGATTCAAAACAAATTGAGTTTGAAAGTTGGTCATATCGTTGAGTTTCGTCCTGAGACAGTTCTTTGGAATGGAACAAAAATTCCCCGTATTCTTCTATTTGTCATTGAGACAGCGTTTACATTCGTATCTGTGGAAGATTTAATCTTCCGTCGCTTTTCAAAGAATGCCAGAAAAACGTGAAACAACGAAATGGAATTCTTCCGTTACCAGTTGTTGTTCTTTTGACCGTAAAGAAAAGTTTCCTTGAGCGTTTTTGAACAAATGGAAAAAACACAACAGGAACAGAAAAGAAAATACAGACATAGAAGGAAATAGAATGTCACAGAGGAATGCACTGTGCACAGATGTCTCATTGCGAGTGATAGATAACGCACAGATTAGTGTCACAAAAGGCTAACGTTGTTTGCGAAATTGCACTGCTAGCCAAAGAGACACAATGTAAACCAGAATACTGGGCAGATATGCACAGGATATTCGATTTTTTACCTTGTGCAGGAACTCTCGCCAAGAGAATTGTTGTAGGTGGTGGGTAACTTTCCTTGACAATTACTGCGTAAAAACTCTGGAGGAATTGTCCTTGCATGCGTTATGGCGACTGCTGTCTTGTTGCATTGCTGTTAATGTGACACTTGAAGCCAATTTTCGAGTAATGTTCTTTCTTGCTCTTTTTTCCCCCAAACCTGGATATTTTAATGTTTGTTTGTTTCAAATATAGAAAAATACATATATATGTATCTAATTTTTGTTGTGAAGGAAAACGGAGTTAGATTTTCCCTGCATTTATATTTCAAAGTGAACAATTAATAAACTTTACTTATGGATTTGTTCTTGTTCATAACATTTCTATATTTATGTCTATTGCATTTTATTTAAATCAATTTAAAAGGGTAATTTTTTAATAAAAAATATGTTTATTAAATAAAAATAATTTTATTGTTGTTGTTTCAGCAATTTGTCTCAAAATATATTATAAAAGTTGTCGTGTATATTAAAATTTCTATTTATTTCATTATTTTAACTGTGTATGCATGCATCTGTTACTTTTTTTATTTTTCTCTCGTAGATAATTACTTAGTTGTATTATTTGTATCACTATTTCTAAATTTGATAAGGAATATGTCAGTAAAAATTTTCAGATTCTTTTGATTAAAGCTATAATTTTGGTGCATTAATTTCAAACCAATGCATTTCATTTTGAAAAAAAAGTTTTTTAAGAATTAAATTTGTTTAAAACAGTAACGTAATAATTGTATGAGTCAATTAAACTTTTTGTGATTTACAAATAGAATTTAATTTTAGAAGCTTATTTATTTAAAAATAATTAATTAATGATAAAAATTTGTAAAAACTGACTTTTATCAGTTTTGAACCTTTGTTAATTTCAATTATAAAATTACCAGAATTAAAAATTCATGAATTAAATTTAAAATAAATATTGCATAGTTCTTGTTTAGTTTCCACTGAAAGTTATATTTCACATTCAACTTAGTATTTTTGTAAAAATAAATAAATAAAGATTCATTATGAAGAATAATAAGTTTCATGTAGAAATTATTATTTACATTTAATTTATATTGCGCCTATTATTTATACTTTGAAATAATTTATTTTAGATTATGAGTCACTTTAAATTCATAAATACATTTGATTTTTAAAATTAAGAATAATTAACTATTCTGTGATTCCATATTATATAATATAAAAGAAACTCTAAAATTTACTTTACTAATCCAAAATAAAATGCACTAATTTCATAATCTAAATTAAAAAAAGGAAATTTCACACCCATAAATTTTTATATCAAAAATTCTGTTATTGCGTAAGAAAAATATTTTATATGCAATTTAGTTTCATTAGCTATTAATACGTCTAACCAAATTATCGTTTTATTATAATATTTTCACAAGCTTTTATTTAATGTTTCGCAAATTCCTTGCAAAGCTGATATTACTAATAATAAAAAATTTTTATGTAGAAGAAAGAAATTTTCATAGAAAGAAATTTTATTGGATAATTTAACAATTTATTTAGGTTTTTAAATAAGATTTCTGAAATATAAAATGTTTTTAATGAAAATCTCAAACCTTAAGCAATCTAGGATTAAAATTGATAAACATGAAATTACTTAACATGTTTATACAGAAACATTTTTTCATTTTAAACAACAAAATGAGTAACTAAAATGAAATCTTTCAACAAAATTATTCCTTTTGGTTTTAGAGCCCATTTTAAATCTATCACAGAAAATGTTTGCATAAAATACAAACCTCATAATAATTTTAAATCCCCATAGACATTGCATAGCTTTGTGGAATTATTAGATTTGGTAGAATCACGTTGGTGCCAAAATATATCGTATAAAAACTTCAAACCTAACATTTTGTAATTTATTGAAATAAATCAAAATAAAAATAAATTAATATCGCGGAAATAAATATGAGTTGAAGAGATATTTTCCTGAATATTTCTTCCATTAAAAATAATTTATTGATACATTTCTTTTTCAAAACTGAACTGAATTCATTTAGAATGCCATTTATTTGTTTTCCCTTAATCTATTATGTAAATCCCTTAACACAGTAATATTCAGAATTTTAAAAGAGAAAATGTTTTTGTTTTATTTAATTCGATTTATCTTGGTTAAAAATGACAGAATTTTTATATAAATAATTTCAAAATTGCATCATTATCCCTCTGCTTCCCCGAAGAATAAATTTGTTTTTAATGTTTTGAAAAATTGAGGTCGATTTTTATTTGCATGTAGAAATAGCACATACATTTTTGCAATTTTCAAATTTTCATTTTCATAAAATACATAAATATACTTATAAACTTAGATTTTTATAATCAGGAATTGTATAATATATATACATACATACATACATACATACATATATATATATATATATATATATATATATATATATATATATATATATATATATATATATATATATATATATATATATATATATCTATATATATATATATATATAATAATTTAAAGTATACTTATTATACAAATTTTATAATTTGTTTTGTAATGTAATAGTAATTCAATAAATAAATATTTATTCCGGCATAATACATTAAATTGTTTCACAAATTAGTAATATGATTTAAGTTTCAAATTATTCTATCCATAGTATTAAGTCATAAATATTTCTGGTTTATTTATTAACAGAAAATGAGAAAGCACCACTTTATACATTACTGAATTTTATTAAGTTTGTAATACGAATTATTGAAAAAATAATTATTTAATCATATTACTGGAAAATCTACTTACAAAAAGCTAAGGAGAAAATTTAATTTATCCGAATAAATGATGAAGCATACTGTTGTATGAAAATATTTTGTATCTTGAATGTGTGTATATATATATATATATATATATATATATATATATATATATATATATATATATATATATATATATATATATATATATATATATATAATATAATATAATTATAAGCAATATATCTTAACAAATTGACAAAATGCTATATTTGTTTAAATTATCTCAAATATTAAATAAACAAACCTGACTAATATAAAACAAAAGTATTAATTTTAAACGTAGTATAAATTTAAAAACTATAAACTAAAATATTCATTTAAACTTCTCAGATATGCTAAATAAATGTTTTGAGGTATTTTTTTAAATAAAAATTTAATTAATTTTGAAATCCGTGAGTTATTTTTGATTCTTAACCTACAGAAATATATTTGAATGATATTAACAATATTGAGTTTTTTCTAATATGATTTTATGTTATTTATTAATTTCTTGGCTCAACTGCAGTTCATTAATCTTAGAATAACTTTTTAAGATTTATATGTATGCAATAAAAAATAAAACAAAATTAAATTTAAGTCAGAAATAAAACAAAATTTTCAAAATTCAGCCGAGTACATTTTCTAGAGTAAAACATTTAATTAATCTATAAGACTTGAGGAAATAAATTCTGAGTATAAGTATAGCACCATTAGTATACAAAAATTCATTAAAAATCATTTATTAAAAATAATAAATTATATAAATTGTGCAAAAATTTCTTGACTTTGTAATGCGATAGCTGTAAAGGAAAAACTGATTTCCAAAATTAATCTTATGCATTTCCTCATTACTCATTAGTGTTTGTATGATCAAATACTTTAATGTAGATATGGCTAAATTTTTCCTCATGTAGTTACTTCGTAACTTTCAAAACTAAAATAATATCTTTTTGAATTAACCAACACATTTAACGTCCTATATCAAAAGCAGTCATTCTCAAAAAATAAACAAGGCAAAAAAAGGTTTTTTTTAAAAAATTTGTATTACAGTATTTCCAATACTAGGGATGCATTTACACATCACAGTATTTACAATTTGTCGTACATTTTATAGTGTGATATACGTGATTGTTAAATCTGTGTGAAAGTCCTGTGGTCAGTCGGTCGGTCAGCAGTTACCACGGAGTTTGTTTGTCGCTCAACGGTCATTTTTTGCACCCGAGGGCTAATTAGACCGGGACTTACGGTTTAAAGTGGATTCCGAACCACTACAAACATCTATGCCCAATGTGGGATTCGAACCCACGAACTGTTGAACCGAAGGCAAGAGCGCTAACCATTCGGCTGCCAGCTCGTCCAATTACCACGGAGATAATGGTCTGAAGAAAATTTCCTCCCCTTCAGAGCAATGTCAAAATTGAGGATGTGGAACCTCTGGTGGTGCCATCTATCGGAGGAATGTTAGAGCAAAATCTTACTTTCACCTTTGTGGTGCCCTGGTTAAGCGAAAGACGCACCCTACAGACTTAAATTCTCATAGCCTAAGGCATATCGAACTTGGCTTGTCGAAGCGTCATAAGTAACAACAACAGCATTTCATGGTGTCTGTCAAGGAATTGAAGACTTCAATATATCACTGGAGTTTTGGGGGAAAAGAGGATTTCCCATTAAGATAACTGAGGATCCATTGTCACTATCAGAATTTGGAAATTTTACGTATTTTATCATTTGGCAGCCATAAATCAATCTATCATTTTAATTTAAAGTTTTACTTAATATTATGTGACAAATAAATTGAATATCATCTATTACGATCTATATATTTAAAATTTTCACCAAGCATTGCATATACAAGATCAAAAAATACTGCATACTTTTGTAATTTATTTTAGTATCTTGATTGAGATTTAGTATATTACGCACTTAACATGAACAGTATGACAATAATATACATGAATAAAAAATTAAGTAGATTTTATGCACTTCATGAATTTTTATTTTTAAGTAAGAAACCGAGAACTATTTTGATCAAAATGAATCGTTAGTGAATTAAACATGAGTAATATTAACATGATTTTACTTACCATTGGGGTCTACTTGTTGATTTAACGACTGGAGTGAATCCTTCGTGGAAAAGTAAGAGAACTTTGCTGAAGTTGACAAACGTGAATACTACACGCTAAAAAGAATAAAGAAATAATGCTCACCATAAAGATAAATTAACATAACACAAAAAAACAATTTTATTAATTATGAGTATCTAATTTAAAATGTTTGATCAATATAAAGTGGTTAAACTTTTCATCAAACATATCATTCAACTTTCAGCCTAATTTAAAAACTTTATAAATCTTTGAACATAATGACAAATAATTATAATACATTAATGCCTGTAAATATATCATTTTCCTTTATACTAGATACTTAAGATTTAACATTGAATTATGAACAGTTTAGCTGTTTTAGTTTGTCGAATATTTTAATATCAACCACATAAATTGTCTTCTGTTATTGACTTGTGAGGCAGTGGGCTGCATTTATGTAACTCGAAGGAAGAAATTAGGAGAACTTCCAAGCACACTTTCAAACAGCCATGTTTTCAGAAGTCTAATATCCAGTTTCCATTGTGATTGAGATCAAACAGGAGCCTTTGAAAAGAGAGCTGTTATATTTTTAACCCGAAGTTAGCCAATGTTATTAAATCATTTCAGTTAGAAATATCACAATGAATTATAGTAAAATTACTGTTAATATCATTTATTTATGCATAACACACTTTCCATTGCCAGAAAGATCTAAACATTTTGATTTAAAAGCTGATTTCAATTAAAAAAACTGTTCTTTAACTCATAAATTGTTACGATTCATACTTTAAATTTTATAATTTTAGTTACACCACTCGGCTCAAAAAATATATTTATAACGTCAGTAACTTCAATATCAATTTCATTCAATATCTATCAGTAAATATTGTATGTAGCTGGAATTGGGTATTTTTGTCACGTTTTTTTATACAATGAGTAAATAAATCTAAAATTCGACTGTAACTCTTTGGTTTGGTTTTTATATCATAAATAAAAGCCGTAAATATAAATATGTAATTTAAAGGTTATTGTAATTATTTGTTATATTTTTTCAGGTTTTTTATTAAAATGATTTTATTAATCATTTCATATTAATTTGAAAACATTTTGAAGAAAATGTGTCAATAATTAACACTTCTTAAATAATAGTTTTATAAAAGATTTAAGAAAAATATATCCATACATTAAATTATCATTTGCTAAGCCATTATCATTCATTTGCTACTGAGACCTATTCCCATAAAAATGAACTAATTTTGTGAATTATTTTCATTAAAATTATTACATTTCTGTCTGCTTGTTATTTTTAATAACAGAGGCGTTTTTCAGTTTTCTTCAAGGCAAAAGGAAATTATAAAGTTTGAGTTGTACACTAAAACAAATTATAAAATGACTTGATATTAAAATATTTCATTTTCATTTTGATGAACTTAAATTTAATTTATTACTATGGAACTAAACATAAAATAAAATAAAATGTATTTATTATCTAAAAATAATAAAAAAAGTATTATTTTTAGAAAAAAGTGGTACAATTTAATAAATTTTTACATTTTTGTATTGAAATTTGCTATAATAATAGTATAAGCACACACATTTTCTACACTTTAAATACATAATTTTCCACAAATATTTACTTATTTTTTTAATAAATTTCTTCCAAATTAACATAAGGCAAGCTTTAATTATTATTAAAAGCGATGATTATACTACAGGTCACTACATATATTTTGAGCAATCTGGAACACATTACTTTCCTCAAATAAAAATTAAGTAAAATTCTAAATACTTGTAATTTCTCCGTCTATATATAAACTGACAGCCTATCGGTATTATTAGCTCAACTAAAACCCCTTCAAAAGCCCCTTTTAATTTTCAATATCTAACAAAGATTTTCAACGTCCAATTTCAACATCCAGCATAGTTGGAAAAGAGTTCACCAAGGTTTCATTGGAAATGAGCTAGCAGATGCTGTAGAGAAAGAGGCCACAACGCTTACTGTATCTCAAGCAACTTTCCTACCATTACCATCAAGTGTGATAAAACTTGACATAAACATCAAGTCTGATACATTTCGTGTACCTCTTTAAATGCATATAATGCAGATATGGCAAAACATATGGCTGATTTCCAAAATCATTAATAGCAGAGGTATGTGACAAACCCCACTTAAGCCAAGTTCTTACTTCTCACGGACCATTCCCAATCTATTTCTCTAGAATAAAGAAAAGAAGAAAAGAAACAAAGAAGAAAAGTCAAGTTGGCGATGTCTTTTTCTAGAGAAAAAGACATCGCCAACATGCAGATGTGGAAGCATAAAGGATCCATTGCACTATATTCTACAATGCCCAGAAACACAACGTTTCCACTCCTAGAAAAGTCCGGAGTAAACAGACGCTCATTTTCTAAAATTCTGGCTTGGGAACAGCCACTAACGCCAAATGCTTGTCCAGTTACTGAAACACTTATCCACCTTGAATTGTACAATCATAATTATGCTCCGCCTCAAAGTGATATGTCCGAAACCTCTGGTTTCGAGTAATGATGACATCCTTTAAGACTTATCACGTTGTCCTTTTACACAGTGAACTATTTAATACACAGCTATGGCGAATCATTAGTAAGAACAAAACTTTATAAACTTTCAAATGCTAATACTTAACAAGATTTTAATCATTTTAATTGTTATTTTATCTTGTTATTAATGTATTTATTTAAATAAATCTCGTTTACATTTATGTCAATTTTACTGGGATATTAGTTTCTTCTCTGTATCGGAGTAATGGACCTCCAATTTGTACTTATTTAGTTTTTACAATAAATGTTCAGTTGGTGTCAGGGCGATGTAACCTGTTAACCCGATGGTACTGCCCGTGGTCTCTCTACTCACCTGTTGTTCTGTCTATATCTAATTCCGTTAATTGATTAATAAGACTAGTTTAGTGACAACGTTTATGAATGCTCATGATAGAAAAAAATTAAAAAACTTAAAAAAAAATTCATATTCTACTACATACATTGCATTTGATAAAAACAAACAAAAACAAATAGCTCATTCTAAAATTTCAGTATAAGTATGCTTATTAATTAATGTGGGAATTTTATATAATATTTTAATTTTTAAAAATAAAAAAATTCAAAAAAATCAATAAATCGTGAATTTTGATGATTTAAATTAATGCGAAACTAAAAATTGCAAAAATTATTCATTTTAACGTTCCTCACAAGGAAGATGATAATTTTAATATGTTTTTATGTTTCAAGAAAGATTTATTTTTGGAAAATTTAATCAATATATTTAACACAACCTTGAATCCAAACTAAATCTTTACATTTTTACAAACAAAATCCCTTGCAGAAATGTGTGACTGAAATGTATTTTTAATTTATCGTCACACAATCATTTTAATATTTGAATCTTATTAATTAGAAAAATCGCAAATTTCAGAGTTTCTTGAATAATTTGTAAGTTTTGTGACATTTGAATCCATTCTGTAAAATACCTTAAATAAGAGATTGAAATAAAAAATTATCTAGATTACTCTGCTTTAAATTGAGTATCAGTTAATGCAAATTCATTTATTCAATTCAAAACTCTCGATTTTAAATTTTCTGCGAAATAGAGTATAAGATGAGTTTGCCGAAAATAAAATATTATGAAAATGGGGAAAAAATCAACATAATCATGCAGTTAAATGGTCAATAATTAACATAAATTCTTTTATTGTTTAAAGAATAATTCTAAATTTTTCAAATTTATTCCAGAAAACAAATTTATTTTTATTATCTGTAAAATGCAGGTATCACGATATTTCCCAAATTGGATAATCCGCTTATGGTTTATTAAAAATTTAACATAAAAATTACATTCAACATAAAACATACATATTAAAATAACATTTATTTAATAATACTATAGACTAATAAATATATTTAATTTTAGACTTTTTTAATACGTCTAAAATCAGAAATTGAGTCTGTTTTAGATTTTTCCCAAAATTGAAGTTTTGGCAGGAATATTTCTTGTTGTAAATATATTTTTATACGTGAAATTAATTTAACAAATTTTAATTTTTTTTAGAAAATTTTTAATAAAAAGTTAGTAAACTCAATGAGTTTAATTAGTCCCTTTTTTCTGACCTCATAATTTTGAAGTATCTGTTTCCGAAATTTCGACTACATGCTGAAAGGAATATGAGGATAAAATTTTGAAGTGTAATCCAATATGTTTTCATTAAGAGTACTTAAGCAATTAATCATTAAGTAGAAATAATTTATTTCTACCTGAAAATAGATCATATAACAAAAATATAATGCATATTTATATACATACATATATATATATATATATATGTATATATATATATATATATATATATATATATATATATATATATATATATATATATATATATATAATGAAATGATTTTCTATATATATAATGCAATATTTATCTGTGTATAATGCAACGATTTTTTTTCTATAATTTTACTAATTTCAGAAAGAATTATTATGTATTACTTTTTAAGTATGTTATGTAACATATTTTTATGATTCTATTTCTCAGAATGATTGATTTCATAAGTACAGAAAATGCTTTGATAGAAAAATAATTATATAAAAATCATTAAACACATTGAGAATTTTATTTATGAAAGAAATATGCCGTCGTAAAATGTTTCAGCATGTTTTAATTTAAAAACATGTTATGTCGATAATATCTTGCAATTTTCATCATTTCTTCTTAAATTAATGAAATTAAATGTGAATAAACATACAAAAATTTTGAAAATTATTTTATATAAGGGCTTGAATATATAGTGCTTGCATATATAAAAATTATTCATAAACATTCGCAGAAAATAGGCGCGAAATCAATAGATTACAGCTTTTATTTTTAAGAACATATCTTTATTTAACTAAACATTTTTGCGACTGACAGTTATTAATGATCAACATTTTATAAAAATTTAGTACTATTTTTTAAACGCGAAGTTAATGCCTAGTCTTAGTAGGTAGTAAATGTAGAAAACAACATGTGTGTTTTAAGCAACTTACATTGCAATAAAAGTTTAGAAAAATTCATTTCTTATGGTGAGACACTCTTTACAGAATTAACATTTGTCCTTGTACTTAGACATTCCTGTGCAACACAAAAAAAGCATGGAAGGTTGATGTAGTTATGGGATTGAAAACTGTTTGATTGATGATTCGTGCTAAGGAAAGGCCTCCCACCTTGGTGAATTTTACAACACGCTTCCATTCATCAGTATTAGTAGGATACAAGAAAGAGAATAAAAAAAACTCTTTTCAGGTCTTTTTTTTCATTAAAAAGAAGGGAAACAAAGAAAGTGAGGTAAAGTATCGAAGTCACAAAGTCTATGGTAGAAGAAAGGAGAAAAAAATCTGTTGCCAACACACCGAAAAGTAATAAAAATCCGAAAAAAATAACAGAGACTGCTAGAACAATTACGGAAAAGAAAAGAAAATATATATATCAGTCAACACTTTCCATTTAGAAGATTGCAGACGGCTGGATTTAAAAGTAATCGCAAGTAGTACGATACGGACTTTTTGCTTCTCCTTTGTGCAAGCGTTTTGTCAGTATTAGGACTGAAACTTGGGGTTTGAAAGGAAATGGAAAATCCAACTCCTCTTGTGGTCGCCATATTTGAATTCTTTTGAGCAAGTTTCAGAAGATTATTACTATTAAGGCTTATTTTTTTATGAAAAAAAATATGATTAGTTTATAACTATGACGAAAATATTTATGTTTTTTTGCAATAAATATGCAATAATATTTTTATAAAAATAAATATTCATTACTATAAATGAAAGTTGAAATGTTTATAAAAATATTATATGTTTATTAACTGTAAATTTTATATATTATAATAATAAAAACTTTTCTTTTCTCAAAAGTGATATATTTTTAATTCACATCCTATCAATATTTTAATTGTAAATTGATTTTTGAATACAAATTAACTATAAATTTTTAGAGATTAATAAATAAAATTGGTAGAATAAACTGAACTAGATTGCTATTTAGGAAAATTCAGTAATCATTTTTATATTCGAGCTTTATTTGTACATAAATTTTAAAGAAATATCACCAAAATTGACTTACAGTTCAAATTTAATATAAAATTATAAAAACGATACCTTTTCATGAAATTAAAAAGGTAAAAAGATATTTCCGATAATAATAAGAAACAAAAAGCACGAAATTTCTCTGTTAATTACAAATAAAATTTTACAAAACTAAAATAAAAGTGCATCAATCATTTCATTCAGATTTCAGTTCAAATAAGTATTGCAATTTTATACCTCACAATAATGTGGGTTAAGTATTAGCAATAAATATATTTGGCATATCATTTTAGAATGGTATCTTGCAATTAAAATATATATTTATAATCAGTATAGCAATCGAACTTATTTTAAGAAAGAATGACATTTATTTAATGTTGATAAAGAATTAGAATTTAATTTGTTTCTAAATAAGTTCCAAAATCACCACATTTTATATAATATTTCGTTTTATTTTAGTGATATATCAATAATATTCATATGTCAATCTAATAATTAAATTAGTTATTGCTACTCCATGTATAAATAACTCATTATATCATGATATACACATATGAATATAATTTTATATTTAACTCTACATTGTGAGAAATATTATAACTGTTAGATATATATTCATTGTATGATATCTATTAACTTTTCACATTTTAATAAATGCTTTATTTTTGATTTGGTTTATTTACGAATATAGTATAAAAATATAAAATATCAACTTTTTCTTGTAATTGGTATCTCATAATTAATAAAGATTAATGATTAAAATTACATAGAGTTCATTTGCTCTCTAAAATATTTATAGTGATTTAAATAAAAGCAAGTTAATTTTCCAGTTTCAATTCAATTCATAAATTTAGAAACAAAGAATGATGCTGGTTGTGTCAATAAATTTGAGCATTAATAGTTTAATATTTACATATGGCCAAGAGAAATATCATTAAATAAATATTTAGTTCACAAGTAAATTCATATTTGTGAGAAAATGTGCATATAAATCGCAAGCTTTAGTAAACAATAATCATTCAATTTAATGTAATATCATTTAAAATACCATTGTTTCCAATTTCTACAAATTTCATGTCAGATATAAAATTTTATAATTGTTTCAAAATATAAATTTATTTTTAATTATTGATTGTAAGTCAATAACCAATCCAAATGCTTCTGATATTAAAATCAGTTTCTGAATACACATGATTAAATTTTTAAAAAAATATTGCTTATTGCTTTCTTTACCCAGGTACAGGAAACAAAGATGTACTTTTGTCAAATTGGACACAGTACACAATAAATCTTGTTGATATACATATATAATAAGGACGGAAAGGTGAATTTATATTAATTTTTAAGTATATTATAAAATTCCAATAAATATAGCATTAATGAAGTTATTGTTACATATTAAATTTTACTTCTACTTTTTGTTATTTTGGAATGGTATTTTCAAACCTAATGAGCTATAATTGAGAAAAAATTCAAAACTTTTGAATATATTTCATGCGATATAAAAATGATTTAATGAATTTGTGAAAATGATTTTATTTATGAAGAGTATATTTTTACTTGATGCAGTATAAAATTGTGGACTTAATTACATTAGTTTATGACTAATGGATAATTATTCTAGTTTGGTAAAAATGCAAATAAATTATCTTATTCAATACACTTTTTGATCCCAAAATCTCAAGTTCCGTTATTGAGTAAGAATTTTTGCATAACTTTGCGTTGTTATTTGGAGTATAATATTTCATGTTAACAATTAAAAATAAATTATCTTTAGTTCATAGCTTAATGTTCTCAAGATAAGCATAAGTAGAGTCAGACATCATAAGGAATCATACACAGATTTATGAAGAGTATATTTTATTTTCTTACTTTAGGTACTAGAAATCATTTCTGAAAGTTTCAAATAAAAGAAGAATTACTAGACCTTTATGAATCCATTAGTGTATCTAAAAATAGGAGCAGAAAGTAATTATGTTATATTGATTTTTTTTTTGTAAAAAAGTTTTCCGTACACATACTTATCTGCAATTCCCAACTGCCTAACAAAGATTATATTGTATAACTAATTTTATTGATGAGTTAATTCATTTGATTTTCTAAAGATCCTGAGTTATCATAGAACACACAAAAGCAATTGAATATTTTATCTATTAGCAAAATAATATTTTAGATGCAATTATATGGAATAACATAATTATACCAAATATATTTTCATTGGATAATAGTTTACGGTAAGATGTAATTAATTATATCGTTACAGATTGCTCATTTTCTTATATTATTATATATATCTATATATATATATATATATATATATATATATATATATATATATATATATGTATGTATCTGTATCTGTTTAATCTAATGTGATAATTTGATTGGAAATCATTTCCGCGATTGTATTAAAAGCCATAAAATAAATTGAAATCTAATAGGAATCTCTATAAAAATACTTTCTTTTGGTTATTATTTTGTCTTTGCGACAGTCATTACTTTATCTTAAAAGTAAAGGAAAATCTTTAAAACAAATTAAAATTCAACTATTACAACTTATAATTTTCAATTAAATGTTGAAGAAAAAAATTCGGCATAAGATGCAAAAATATTCGATTAGTTTTGTTCACTTTAAAAATATGAGTTCTTCATAAATAAAAGCGTGTAAATTATATGGATAATTTAATGGAATAAAGATGTAGAAATATGTTTTAAGAGATATTCAAAAATCTTTTTATTATAAGAAAATTATAATAAAATATCTTAATATATACTGAAGACAGAATTTATAGATTTATTTTTTATAATTTAATACATTGTATTATAAACTCAGTTATATATTGGTCTTTTTAATATACAAAATGAAAAAAAAGAAAAGAATTGTGGCCAAATATGGCGGTACATTTCGTACGCACGGTTGTTTTTCCAACTGGTCATGTTTACTACGAAGAACTGCGCGTATTCGCTTTTCCTAACAAATACTTTTCTTTCATTCCCTCCGCGAATTTAAGAAAAAGTTACATTTACCTTGAAGCACACCGATAGGTTACTTACTGCGGGATATTCTTCCGAAATAGTGTGAATACTTTTGAATGAAAATGTATTGTTTTCTTTTCCTCCTATTTTAAATCTATCTCTAATGTCCTTTCAAGACTTTTCAAATGACTGTAACTCCACGTGGAATTTAGAGAAGGTTATTATAATGTTCAGAATATATATATTTTATGAAGTACAGTAGAGCTCCCCTTATCCGAATCAATTGGAACCAGAATATATTTGGATCATTTGATTTTTTCGAAAAACTGGTCTATTTTAATTTATTGCTGTGTGCTGAAAAGTAGGAGAAAAAATTACATATTTTTAAGTTAAAAGAACTTTTAATCAATTAAAGGAAAATGCAACACTTTTACATGTTAAAGTACTTACAAGTGCTGTACATTAATGCAATATATATGTTCAATACTGTAAGTGAAAATCATTGTTTGCTGAACATCTAAGTCAGAATAAGCTGTTTCACTGCCTTCATCTGTAGATTTACTGTCAGAATTTGCATGTGATCAACCTTAGTGAGGTTCAACTAACTTCAAAACTGGCAAATGTTTCACTAGCTGATGGTATCGTGTCTGCTTCAAGTCGGACACCAAGATAGTCTTCTTCCTCGACATTTTCATTAAGTTGACCATTATTTGCAATTTGGAATCCAATGTATCTATCTCATATATAATCCTTTCTCACCCACATCTTTACCTCTAGCTTCTGAACATCCAGGAATATTCAAAAGAATGTTTCTTAATTCCTCAAGTGACAGGTCTCTCTTATTTTCGTATTTCGCGCATCTTTCTTTTTCTTGAGCTTTTTCTTTTTTCTCTTCTTCAGTGTAGCTTATTTTTCTGTAATTCTGAAAGTGGTTCAGATAATTGCAGTTCTCCTGTAGTCGTAAAATTTCATATTGATTCTTCTTTGCTGTTTGTCTCGAATATAGATGGAGAAACAATTTGGTTAAAATACATTTTGTAATATTAATTTATAGGAGTTTATATTAGCCAAAGATACAAAATTCAACGCGTTAAACTATCTTAAAAATTATATTATTTGAAACTTCTAGAGCTGCTTTGGTGATGGTATATGTATTTGTTATTTTAAACTAATATTTAATTTCAAATTTTTTGGCTGTATTAAAAATTTTATGAATGTACTCGTAAAAATCATTTTCAAAGTTAAATTATTCATTGTTAATATTAAAATTGGTTAATAAAGAAGTTGTTGAATTTGATAAAAATTTAAATCAATATAAAAATAAAATAAACAATTTTAATACGTTTAGTGAAAATTGTATTAAATAATTTTAAGTATTTGCTAAGTTATCTTCCATTTAGTAAATTTATTTACCGCATTATAATAGAATTAAAAAAGAATTTATTAATTTAATAGTTTAAATTAAAAATATTACTTATATTTTATCATATGTACAGCTTTTAATATCATAATTTGTTTAAATAACTTACTAAAAACTTTAATTCAGGTTAAATGATAACTTTTTCAATACCACAATAGTAATGCATTTTAAATCATTTCAGCTTAACAGTATATTAAATCTTTTGATGTGCATTAAATTCCAAAAGCTATGCGACAAATCTGAAAATCATATTAAAGATAAGGGTATATTGAAAATATTACAACGTTTTATTGAGTAGCTTTATGCAAAAAAAGCCATTGTTACTTCATATACGAATTAAAGTTTAAGTATCGTATTCACTATCTTGTGAAAGATATATGTTAAATAGTTTCAGGTAAGAAAGAATGCCATGATAAAATTTACAGGCGACTTGTATCAGCTGTAATATGTTATATAGTTATGGGTACTTATAGAAACCCGTTAATGACTGCATGACTTTTTCAAGTTGGCAAAAAGTCAATCTTTTCATGATTGTGACATTAATTGCAGAGGGACAATTCATTTATTTTTCAGAAAATAAATTAAAAGTTGGTTGACAGCTACTTCTACTGCAGATCATGAATATCTGCAAAGATAGGTGCTTTTTTTCTGTTACAGGAAGAAGTGTATCAGAAAAATTGTACTCAAAACAATGTGAGAAAAATGTTTCTGTGCTAAATCTTCCAAAATATGCATCGCACTTCCTTCCTTTCTTTGTGAAAGCATGATGTTTTACATTTTGTGCATAGTAAAATAAATAGGACTGATAAATAGAGTAATAAACACCGAATATGTATTTAAACCATTATGTGGGAAAAATTATATAAATCACAAGTAGTGATTTTTTATAGAAAGAAATATTTTTAGATGGACCCACATAAAACATTATCACTTACGATAAGAAAAAATTAAGCAAAACTATTGTATGCATTATATAACACAATATATTATGATACAGTATTTGGATAATAAATAAATATCCAATTATTGTATCATTTATTTTGCCATATACTGCCTCATTTGGTGATAATTTCATTTTAGGAACATATAATATCCTTATACATTTCTAGTACTTATCACTAATATCTTAACAAGAGAAATATTGTTCATTTAACATAGTTTAGTAGTTCAATTTTAATTCTATTGTGTATGTGTGGTTACCAATGAATTATTACATGTGCAAGAAGGTGTATTTATCTTCCAATCATCTCTTTAAATTATAAAAGGACTTTAAAATGCTTCACGTGAGCTACGGATATTCTTATGATTTAATTTTTCTGAATACATTTTCACACATAATGGGTAATTTCAGAAAAATATGGAATTGATTTAATTTTTAATGTATGATCAAAATTTTTGCATTTCAATAATGGAGGTTAATAAAATTAAAATTTTGGGAAATTGATTTCTATGCCTGTAATTTCCTTTAAAATAAAGAAACTATTTTTGCATGTCATAAAAACAAAATTTGCATAAAGATGAAAAAAATTATTTAAATGTCTGCTAGAATCAGAAGCGTAATTTGGAGTACAAAGTGAAAGAATCTAAATATACACTGAGAAAACAATTAAAACATGTAACAGATCCATAATAACTATACAGACAATAGATGGCGTTACTGGCCAATACAAAATATTCCATATCCAATAGAATTAGAAGAGAGTGTAGAGGACTGTGAGGAATGGAAGCCGAACCATCCGGTTCGTAAATATTTCCGTGTTTATAGTTTGTACTACGTAACCTTATAATTAATTAAATGTTTTCTTTGTAACTATTATTTTTTTCTAATCATGTGTAATGTCGTGATAAATATAATGTTTTTTTCTGCATAATTCTAACTCCATTTTCTTAAGTCCCCTACAAACATATATTATGATTTGATCAATTTTTACATAAATTATTTATAAAATTATGCAAACTTTTCTTAGAATCTTATCTGAATAATGCTTGTTCAAATCACGCCCTGAGTCAATTATTCTTGAAGAGTGGCGTATAGATATATTATCAAATACACATATTCAGAGAATTATTTCTTATAAAGTACTGGGTAATATACGGAGAAGATTCTGAGTTCGATACTGATTCCCCTGCTAGTTATATGACAATTTATATTTGTAGTATATACCCCATATATTAATATATGCAATAAATTAAAAAGTTTAAATATTTTAATAATATAAATATATCGCTTTTAAATATTTGACTTTCTGATTTAAATTTTTTTGATTTATCGCTGATTTAAACTTTTTCAATTTATTTCTGTTCATAATATATATTTCTAAAATTCAAAATCATTTGTTTTTGGAACTTTAACAACTCAATTATTTTAGTAGTAGCTTTATAAGTTTAATGTATTTTATTATTAATTTCAATCCCAGTAGAACATTGATTTTGTACTTTTAGAAATTGAATGTAATCATATTAGAAAATCAAATATCATAAATAAATATGAATCCCGACCGGCTGAATAAATTTAACCATCAATCAATGATACAGAATCCTTAATTATTTCCAATAATTATTTTAACAATAAAGTATTTTTTTGCAGTTTTCATGTGTTAGCTCGGAATCAAAGACATTACAATTCTCATTTCCAATCGCTTCATTGGAAAGGAGTCCCTTTATTTTGACTTAAAAAATGCAAAAATCTGCAGTTCTGATTTCGTGCTGATTGACATCAAAGCTATGGGGTAACTCCTCCTTAAAACATTACTTAAGTAGAGCACTTGACGATGAAAGAACCAATCAAGATGCACATTGTACTGTGACGTACAACACGAGCTCCGTCGACAAGTGCTTATGACAGCCACCCTTCTTCTCAACCAACTCTTGTACACTGCACAGTGAAAGGGTACAGGAAACACCTGTTTCTCGTCGTACTGATCGATACATCGGAAATTAATCAGTCTCGGTCAATGATAACTAGCTAGCTCAACCAACCTTACCCCCACCTTTCACTACCCATTCACTTTCCTGTTCAGGGACACGCATTCTCGTTCCCTTCTTCCCACCCCCACAGCACGAGATTCCCACCCACGCACCCACCTTCCCTAATGGTGGCAGAGAGCAGTCTGCTTCAGGCGGAAATTAATATTTTGTGTTCTGTGCAGAAACGATTTCGCATGATTGGACCAGCTGGTTTCACGCGTACGCGAGCGTGTCTATTATTAACCGAAGCACATTGTTTTATTCAATGAAGGATTGGAAAGGTGGAGTTTTAATAAAATGGACAATTTTCGATTTCGGATCTCGAGAATATTTACCATGACTCGTGCATATAGCTTTTCCTATTTTTAACAAGAATGGAAAATCCATTTCTATTTTTATACCCCTTTGCATGTTCTGAATAGATACTGAAAGGAGTGAAATTACTATGAATATTTTTCAATAACTGTTTATTATTCCATTATATACTTATAAAGTATAATTTATTTATAACAGATGATTTTTCAAAGGAATTTTCATCTCTGTTTCAGATAATAATTTCATTAACATTTCCAAAACAATTAAATTCTATTTAAGCTTATTTTTCAAAGATCATTTAGAAAGTTATAAAATGTTCCATAATATTTATTATTATAATGGTTTTACACAACTTTTTTGAACAATGAAAAATAGAAAATTTTATGATACAAGAACTTAATTATTCATCAATTAAAAAATATACTTTTTGATATTTTTTATGATAGAAAATTATTAAATATTACAAAAATGGTGCTGTCCTGGATTAACTGTTGAAATAAAATGAAAATAGAAAACCTACATTTCTTTATAACTTTTTTATGTTTCAATTACTTTTTTATTAAGTTTTCTAGTTTTTATCTATTTAAAATCTCCTTCTGTAACATTCAAAATTAGTCTCTAGCACGTTTTTATGTTATCTTTCATCCTCTTTATACTATGAAGATAAAATAATCATTTAATATTGAGGCAAAAAAACTTTGTTGTCCAACACTTAGAATACTACACTAACAGAAAAAATTTTGTATTTAAAATTTTTCAATTCTACGTTCTAAACAGAATTTGTCTAAATTTGAATCTAAAGATGAATTAAAACAGTATTGGTGCTGAAAATTCTGCGTGTGATTATTATAAGCATATATAAATCTATAACATAAAATAATAGATGCATAATACTCTGGTCAAAACAATAAAAGGACATTGTGGGTATGAGTTCATCTTGAACTTTGAGAATTGTTTGGTTGATTAATAGACGTAGTAGGCGATATGAGATATCAATGATATTTATTTAGCAGGGAAAAGTGCGCTTTATTGAGCATTTCGATACAATTTGTGCATATGAGAAAAACAAATAAAAGCGTTTCCTTAAAAGTGAGAGGAAAATTGGGAGGTTTTCTTTCCCTGAATGGTCAGTAACATTGAATACATTTGAGGCATCGAGTCAATGTTGCTATTATCTGAGGTATACTGTCCCACTCTTTTAAAAGAGTTCTTTCCAGTTCTTGGAGAGTGTGGGGGGTGGTAGGTGTCCAGCAACTTGTCAGCTCAGAATGTTTCAAAATTCTCTACTCGATTCATACCCAGGCCACTTCATTCGCATGATTTCTTTCTCCAAAAGGAAATCCTTCACCAAGTTAGCACGATGTGACCTGGAGTTGTCTTAAATTAACAATTCATTTTTTATCGCTCTAATTGTACATTAACAAGTCATCTCTTGCTGCAGCTTAAGGACTGTAATAAATCTGAAGTCTTCATTCTTATATCGATGACTGGTTGGAGAGCTATTTCGAATGATATGGAGATCGTTGTGCCCATCATTGAAGATGTCAGCATAGACCATCTGTCCGGCAACTCTGACACTATCATGCATGAACTCTAGCAATAAGTCAACTGCATATTTTCCCTCTATCACTTAAATGTATTTAGAGAACATGCTTTCTTCTTTCTAATCTCCAAGTCTGAGGAATATACTAGACGAGGTACACGAATCCATTTACTTACAGAAAGTCGAAAACAAGCGTAGAAAACCTATATAGGTCCTCAAGACACAACCCCAAGCACTTAAGAAAACGCTTTACAACATTGAGCGTTCATACATATGCCCTTTGAGTACAAGTTGGATATTAACAATGTAGTTGTATCTTATACAAGTATAAATCATAAAAACAGCCTAAAATTATTATACATTAATACATAAATAAAAATTCGAAATTTAAATAAAATGATACTTAGTTATAATGCCTATATTTACATATGTTAGGAAAGTAAGTAAAATACTATTTATAATTTTAGTTTTTATCGTTAGTAATGGTGTGTTCCACTTACTTATAATCAGGTATATGGCAGTTATGCGAAATAGGATTAAGAGAATGAGAAAGCAAATATTTTATGTGTCGTTTATAATGCAATTATATGATACGGTTCTTTGTTTATATATATCCTAATATAGGATTTTGTCTAATATGAATCCAATGCTCTTCATATTTTCAAATCTACAATGAACTCCCTTTTATGTTGACAAACAACCAACCCTTGAATTGTAATTAGTGTTAAAATGGTTCTAAAAGAAGAAGCTTAAAATGCAAAATTTGTAAGCACTGAAATGGGGCTTTGTTTAAACGTAGTTATTTTGTAAGGGAGTAGAGTTAAGCAGATAGAGGTCAAAGGTATCATCGACATCACACGTGCAAAGGATTGAGTTAGAGCTTTTTCAATTCTGCTAAAGTAGACCAGGGAAAGACCATCGTTCATTACTAGGTAGCTGAAATGTGGTTTCATTGGGAAGGCATTAATTGAAACTAAAGATAATGGGCTTATTAAATCGGCTTATCATGTATCATAATGATAAAGATTGTTACTTAAGTTTGAACAGAAGTGTAGATTTTTTTGAGCGTGAAAGATTAAGCACTTAAAAATTAAGATTCATTGCTGTCCCTTTTGCTCTTTAATTCGTAAGTTCCTTGTTCTGGAATCTTGAGTAAATACGTATATCTAAATTCTACGCAAAAAAGTATAAGTATTGTACTATTTAGAAATGCGTCAAGAACAACGTAACACCAGAAGGCTGTTGTAAGACTTTTTGCTGTTTTCTGTCTGCTGCATAATTATTGCTCTTAGGAAGATATTTTCATCAACAGTAGCTGATATTCACATGTAAGATCTGCTTTCAAAAAGTTTAAATGAAATAGTTGCTCCTGTCATTCAACAGGTGTTGTAATAAAATCTAGAGCTTCCTACACTGAAGATCATGGTTCGTACATTAGATCATAGTCCAATTCTTTTAAGTAACATTGCAAAAATTATTATATGTAGCATGAAATTTATTTTAGAGGTTATATAACTCTAAGCATCATATACCTAGATAAAATTTTATGCATTAAAATAAACACGTCACATTCTACACTTTACTACACAATCACTCTACAATGCTTATGCATTCAGGTAAGTTTATATACATGCTTTTTTAAAAAAAAGAAAAAGAAATAGGCAAATATAATCTTTGAAACTAATGTAAAGAAGATCTAAGCAAAACATAGCCAATATCTTTTACTTCAACAAAACGATCTACATTATCTCATGCACTATTTCTTAAATTCTGTTACATTCTTTGCTAAATTTATGTAGACATTTTAAACCTCGATTAAGGATTTCCGTAAAATACTCCAATTTGAAATGTTTTAAAGAGTAATATTTAGAAATTCATAGAAAGTTCTTCATTCATAACATATTATATTTGATACTAATACTTAATTGCATTTTTATGACGTCTAATGAATTTTGTTTAACAATATGTAATTATTTTCGTTTCTACTTTTTTAAGAAAATATTTCATCCAATATAAGTTTTGACTTTAGAATTATTAATAAAATTACAAAATACTTCCTATATCTCTTTTTCAAAAATAAGATACTTATAAATTGAAATAGAAATTAAATTTTTCCTTGCTTTTGACTAAATAAAAAAATTTGATGGAAAGGAATTTAAAAAAAAAAATTAATTTAACAAATTATATTTCCAAAACGAAATTTTCAAATCCCTATATATTAGTTAATAATTATTGAAATTTGAATAATTTCTTTACAGCTATATCATATTCCTATTTAAACCATGCAAAATATTGCAATAATATTATCACCAAGTCTAATTTGTATCAATTTTGAATTCACAATCAATCAGGTACTCAAATTTTCAGAATATGAAAATTCATTTCATGGAGGAAATATTAAATCTTCTTCCTGAACTGCGTATAGTCTTTCAATATTTTTTGAGAAACGGATACTAATATCAAGTGTATTAATACGCTTCAGTATCAAGAACAAGGAAAGAATTCCAAATATAGCTGTGACACTGGAAATGGCTTATGACAGGCCAGCGGACACCTGATATTGTACGTGTCACTTCTCCTGCGCCAGCTGTTTTATTGGCACATAATTGTCTTTACTCGCCTTAGGTCGCCTCCACTGCAAGTTTCACGTTATAACTCACCAGACACGTGACAGATATATAAGAATTGTCTTCTGGTATTAATTCAAACTTATGACATTATGAAGGTTCTTTTTTTTATTTCTAAGACTAGACAGTCGCATTTATTTCGGTATTTTTTCAAAGATTTACCAGAGTGGTGTAAACAGAAGTAATGTAATAATATAAGAGATTAATATATATTGATATGAGAAAGCATAAATAATGTTTAACATTCATATGAGGGGGTGTTGCGAAATAATAAAAATCTATTTTTATTCCATTAAATTTTGGAGTAAAAGCTTTTCATTCTCATCGAAATTGTGTTTTTTCCCTCTGAATTAAGGTACCCGAACACGTTCGGAGCACTTCTTTTGAAATACACTGCATATATTTATTGTAACCATTTTTTATTATTCAGTTTTAGAAAACATTAATATTGAGCTATACTAACATTTGATTTATGCCAATATTATTTTTCAGAAATGTTAAAAATGTATGAAATTTTAAGCATTTTTTAAAAATTTTAAAAAATGCTACATCAAAAATTGTTAAACATATTTGAAAAAAGTTAATACCAAATAATCTATATGTTTTTATCTAGAGCATGTACTAAAATTTTAAGTTTTGTTAAAAAATAAAAAATTAGGGCCAGTTGAATATTTATACTGAAATTTTAGCCAAATTTTCTATGCCATTATTCGAATAACAGGCCATAATTTGGGAAATATTTAAGTGATTAAAATTCTTTTTGTACATTCTCTAGAAAACAATATACAGATTAAGCTCATCAAATTTCATAGTGATATTATGAAAATATTTGGAGTTATCATTTTTGAAGCGTGCAAATTATAGGCAAAAACCTGTTCTGAGAAAATCGCATTTAAAGATTAAAGTATTGTGTCTTTATAAGAAATTCTCATATTTGCTGATTAATTTTTTTATTTAATTTGCTGATTGATTTCCGGAAAAGTAATTATTTTATGTATCTTTTAAAAGCTTATTAAATTTATATTTGAAAATTAAACACTGTTTAAACTAATTTTTATCATCATTCTGGCCCTTTAAAGCCCACATCCGGTGCTTTAAATGTCCACTTCTGGTTTCCTAATCTTTACGAAATCTTTCATATCTATGAATCTAATAAACGTAGAGACAAAAACAAACCTGTTTTGGAAAGCTATTTAAATTCCTTATTTACCTAAAGAATAAATTTATCATTTTTGGTCGAAGTTGACGTTTTCAACTTGTACGGGTACTTTAAAGAATTTCACTTTTTAATGATATAATAATTACAGTTAAATGTACATATATTTTATAAAAGAAAAGCTAAAGTGAATTTTATTAACTGTGATTAAGAGCCTAAGCTTACTGATATAAAATGGGAAAATATGATTACGATCTATTTTAAGGTCCTGGTCGCAATGTCTTCCAAGTGAAATGATACCTCTAGGGGTGCTAGGCAAAATATTGTGGGTCTTGTGCTTGGTCCTTGTTTCAAAATCATGAAACCTCAACCCATCTACTTCTATCTAACTGGTAGAGCCCAGCTCAGACTAGGTACAAAGAAGCATACTAGTGTAACAACAACAACTACTTATTATCAATTCTTGTTTGCTAATTTAAAATATCTGCTGAAATTTACAGCTGTTTTTTCTGGTTTTAGATTGTTTCTTGTTATAAAATATATAAATGTAGTAAGCTATTAAATAAGTATATTTCATGTTCTCTGCCAATCTTAATGTGTCCTTTCATTATAAATCGTGCACAGCATGTTTTTATATAAATAATTCAATTGAAAGTTTTCGTTTATCTTATAACCAATAAAGTCTATTTATAATCTCGTGATCCATAAAATGTGTTGTTACATAAAGGTAATAATCATATCATACAACACAGCATTCTAATTTAACATTTGATACAAACTGATTTTTTTATGTATGGTTACATTAATTTAAAGTCATCTTTATCACATATCCTTCAGTATTTTAATTATATTTTTTATTTTAAAAGAAGATGGAATAAAAATTAGGACTTTATTTAAGGCTTCAGAAAATCCGAGATTTTCATTTATTATTGTGAAAGAAATGCTTTAATACTATATTTATCAGATTCTTTCTTATGATGTATTGGAATTTTTTACACATTATTGCTTGCTACATTTCAGTTACCTATAAATTTTCTTTAATTTTGCCGCTAAGCCATTTGGTCACTATCGATATAGGAAGATCCAGAGAAATGGCAACAGAACCTACCGTTTCTATATTAATTGTGATACTATTCCATTAACACCTAAACTATTTTTTGACTGCCGTGTCCTTTTAAGATCTCTGGCTCAGCTCTGGGAATTCCCCTCCCTCGACATCGAAAAGTGTCCATACTCCGAAAACATCAAGGAGATAACCATCTGTGTCCCGCACACTCATGGTCATCTATAGTTCTCCCCATGGACACGTCACCAACCAACCAACTAAGTCATTTCTTCATCATTTTATTTTTCAAATTCTGTTCAAACACAGATACCTATCTAGGTACCAACAAACATTCATTCTTCAGTTGTGGTATATTATTCCTCTCAAGTGAAGCTTATTAACTAAGCATTTCTGAATGAATGTTGACTTAAACAATATTTGTTTCAGACAGAAAGAATAAAAAAAGGATTCAAGAGAAAGAACGCAGGACAGAGCAACCAAGACCCATATCGAAACTAGTGGTTTGATGGGATGAGTTACTTGGTGTATCATCTTTAGAATAATGAGACATATTTTGTGAGTTGAATGCATTCGAGAATTGAGCAAACATAATATAAACTGTAAACCAACTCCCAACAGTAGCAGTGTTCGTGAAATAGCAAATTCAATAAAAAGACGCGAGTAATCATTTTGATTAACCATTTATAAGGTATTGCAATTTTATCCATACAAATTGTAGTCATTATATCACATACATTGGGCATCAGCTAAAATAATTCACATGACAAAGTTTTCTGGTAAAATTAGAACTGCAGTTACTATTAATATTTTCCATTATGTTGAATCTCAGCTTCAAATATATGAGAATACGAAGAACATTACCCTAATATTGAAATAGATCCTTTTGGATACATAATTAAATCTTTACTTTCTGCCTAAATACTTTTTAATGTAATTTAGCTAAATCTCATAATATTCTTGATTGATGATTCTTTCATGAAAAACATTAAAGAGTATTTGATTCGAAAACATTATAAATAAAAAATATATTTTAACAATATGAATGATTGTGGAATTACTCATCCTATAATTTGAGTGCATTAATTTCCATTATAATATTTAATTAAGTAGTAATAGCTTTTAATTCATTAAATAAGTTATAATTATTTAAATGACTTTGAATCTGACAACAAAATCTGATATTTAAAGAACCAAGAGTATCAAATTTCACTGGATTCTCTGTTTTCTTCTCTCATCAACAAAATACATTATTCTCAACTTGCCCTCAAACCTCTTTCCTTAGTCTTCTCTTCTTAGGTGAACTCCGTTCTTATCTCTGTCAAGCGAAGAAAGAAATCATTCGAATCGACGACCACTCCTTTTGGTTATCGAGGTCGAGATAAATGATAGTCCAAGATGACCTTTCAAGTCCCCAGGTGACCTGAAATTTCCCTGTCTGCCTCCATCTCAGGGATTTCCGAAACCTACTATCAATGAAACTGACTCTCAAACGATAGCGAGAAATTCCCTACCGTGGATTCTTTACCCGTGAAAAGAATCTAATAATAAATAAAGGATAGGGTAAGAATTTCTTTCTCTCCCTCTTACTCCCTGGAACTTGGAAATCCTCAAGGGGTTTGTCCCCACTGATATTCAACCGAGCAGCTCTCTGATCTATGGCTTGGGTCAGAATATTCTTTTTGTTTTATTTCAATTTCTACCTTTCTTCTTCTTATTATTTTTTTGAAAAGAAGCAGGAGAAAGAAAAGGAAAGTTTTTCAAAATAATGTTAAATTGTTAAGGCCAAATATATAAAAATATTTTTCTCTAGTTGAACAGGAAGTAGATTAAATTACCATTTTAAATCCCTTTTGTAAGAATGTATTCAAAAATTTCTTTTTTTTTCTCTTTAAAATGAAACTCTATCCTTAAGAATTTTTATATAAATTATTTAGTTTATTATCATTTTTTTGCATCTGATATGTTAAATATGGATCTTTAGAAGTCTTTTTAATAAATGAATTTTAGACCCTTATCAACAAGTCAAATAGGTAATAAAATTATGGAATGGAAATTAATTCTTCGTAAAATGTATTTTTATTTAATGAATAATTCAAGTATTATTATAAAAATAAATACCCTTACAATGAAAGTTTAAAAAATAAAATATAATTTAAAATAAAATAAAAAAATAAAAGATAACTTAAAAAATAGATAAAACGTGTTCTGTAGTCACTTGGAATTTAAATTATTTTATTTAATATAAAACACAATATTTTATTCAGGCATAATCAAATCAATAATTATTGATTTTTATTTTATCTCAATAGTTATTCTTTATTTTTTGATATGTTTATTCAAAAAATGATGATGTTATATGCATTTTATAAGTCTTCTAAAATTATCGAAAATAAATAAATAAATGGTATGGGAAAATAAATAGAGACTATACAAAAACACGGCAGCGGTAGAAAAATTACAAATTAATGCATTACGTTACCAATAAAAGTTTATTTTAACAACATGTATGCATATCTAATTTGTGCTTGAATTACTTTATTAATCTTGTTGTCACATGAGCATAATATATTTAAATATTTGTCAGATAAATCTTACATAATCTGCATTACATCTTATATAATTTTCATTTTATCTTTGAAATTAATAAACCAAGATATAAAATTGATATTTTAATTGTGCTTAATATAAATTAATTTAATTTTAAATATAAGCGTTTCTAAATGGCAGATATGCATTTTTCAAACAATATCGATTTTTGTTTAAAATACGCAGAAACTTGAATTTAGGACGTTTGGTGGAGAATATTAATATTTGATACAAAATCTTTCGAAAAAATTGTCTGTGAAAGTAAATATTCAACTATACATAAACGAACACAAAACCAGACTTTTAGAAACATGATTTGAAAATAAATTGTTTCCAAGTTCCTGATCTTTTTGGAGTTCGGCCAAAAAGAAACAATTGAAAATGATTTTTTAAAATAAATATTGCGTTATATTCCATAAATATTTCCATAAATACATTTGCAATAACGACTGAAGATATGTAATGATGAATTTTAAAAATATAATTTGTGTAAAAATAAAATTGAAAAAAATACACTCTATATAATATAAAATAATTTATTTTAAATATTTTAGGTATTTAGGAAAATGATTATATTTTTTATAAACTAATTATGTACCTTTAATTATGATTTTAATTCTTAAACTTCTTAAGAAATACAATTAATTGTAACACTTTAAGACATTTGAGGTAAATAATAAATTTTAATTAAGATACAATTAAAAAAATGAATAAGTTTTACACTCTCATAACTTAATTTTTTTAGGACACCGAGAAAATCAAAGAAATATAACAAGATTATACAGTACATCCCCGCTTAAGCATTTAGAAGAAGAATCTATTTAATAGAAACGAAATTCCATTTTGCTTGTATCTTCGCTGATACATTAAATACTATTACTTCTTTAATATATATATATATATATATATATATATATATATATATATATATATATATATATATATATATATATATATAAATGCATAATATTGATTGTGTACATTAGTAAAAAAGGTTTACCAAGAATTAGAGATTCAAATGAGAAGAGCAAACATGCAGTTTTGATATTAATACAGCATATTTTTGGGAAAATATCTTCTGCAAAATTAACAGTAAAATATATATTTTATTAATGTGGTTTTAAAATAATTTTATTTTATATATTTTAATTGTTTGCGAAAACATTCATGGGCATTTCATTTTACAATAATTTTTTCTAAGAAAAAGTATGAATTTTTATGTATGTAAGTGACAAATTTTATCAAAATATTATAAGTTTTATTAAAACGTTTTAGATATGCCCAATATATATACAAATGAATGGTTTCGTTTAGTAGTAAATCACATTTCTAGACTAACTGTGGTTCTAAAACGTTTTAGACCCTACCATATATTATACAATCTATTATGATTTTCTAATGAGCTTCTTAGAATTATTTACTTTTATTTTTTATAGTTTAATATTCCTTTGAATATATTTACATATTAAGATGTGGAATTTATAACTAACATTTTAACGTACGTGTGTATATTCCAACAAAAATATAGTCTATTTATGACATCATAAAATAAAGTTTATTTACATGTAATCTTTTACAGTCTCTAAGTAAAATAACATGAAATATTGTATTAAAATAATTCACTGTTATTATTCACATATTAATTATCTTAATAATAAATATAAAGTGGTGATATCTCATACTTAAACATAACCCCTATTTTTGTACAATACTAAATTATTAATTAAATACCGTTTTCTATTAAGTTATGTCACTGTTGCTTATAATACTTGGACTAGTCAAGCTCGCTATGCTACTGTCTATAGCGAATTTAAAACAGATGTGTGCGCCTTTCGTTTAATCAGAGCACCGCGAAGGTGAAGCTACAGGTTTGCTCTTAGACTTCTCCGATAGATGGCACCACTCGAGGATCCACTGAATCAATTTTGACTTTAATCTGAAGGGGAGAGGAAATTTTCTCCAGACCATTACACCCATGGTAACTGTTCTACGATCGACACAGGACTTTCGATTCCACACATTTTACGAGCAGGTATATTGAATATACTCGGTAAGTCTTTGGCGGCATTGAGAATCAAACCCCACCCTTCCGGAAAGAAGGCCGATGCCTCAACCACTACGCTACCACGGTCCTGTATTAAGTTATAAATATGTATAGTTTTAAGTAAAAATTATATAAGACAATCTTTGAAAGTTAAAACATATTCTTTTATTTAATTTTAATGCACTTATGTTCGAAATAATGATACAGTAATTCCGCTAACTAAAAATCTCAAATTTCATAATGTGAAAATAATTATCAAGAAACTATTGAAATATGATAGAATTTTATTATGCAAAACATAATTTTATGAATAGTTATTTCAAATTAAACGGTTTTGGAAATGTATATAAATGATTTTCTAATTTCTCTAAAGAATTACTTTATATGAATTCTTTATTAAAATAAAAGGGTTTAAATGAAAACGTTGGTAATTATAAAGATTAACTGAATTAGATATATCAGTAAGTTTTACACAACACATTTGAAAACAAATTTAAAATAGCATCGATAATTTATATATTTTTATATAATATGCATGATTAAATATTTAATAACATAATTGTTCTGAATATTTCTTTATAACTCAACTTAAAGCTTTACTTTGAATTTTATAATAATATTTTTGCAACTCATTGAAAGTAATTGCAAAAATGAGATTCAAAACTTAATAACACTCAATTTTTAATTAATTTTACTGTCATTTGCTTATAGTAAGAATATTGTCTCAAGATATTTGCAGAAGATATTTTTAAAAATATTAGGACATCTTATATCCTATTGATATTAAAATATCTTTATGGGCGTATAATAATTCAATTAAATGCTCTCATCATTAAAGTCTTAGTATAGATAAAGTTTGGAAAAAAATCTGATTTATACTCACATAATTATATGCTGCAAAAATGAGAAGCAAGCATTTAGAAATGAAATATATGTACTAAAATGTAAATCAAAATATTAAAAAAAATAATGAAGCATCTGAGTATCATTTGCAATCTTTTATTATGCATTTTTTGTCAGTTTCCCATATTTTTCAAATACTATAAATGAATCAATTCAAATATTTTTAATTTTTTACTTAAATATGTTTTAATTAATTCTTTTAACATTTAAAAAACAGATTAAACTTCCATAATGTTACAAAATTTATAATATTGATAGTGGTCTCATTATGTTTAGTAATGAAATTTTAATTACATAGTATTTAATAAGCAAACTAAAAATTAATAATTGCATTTTTTGATATTACGCTTTGTGAAATGGTAAAAGTAAATAGCTACTAATTGGATTCTGATTTGGAATGCTTTATTCTAATTTATATTAAGTAATTACATAGCATGTTAAGAAACATTTTCAATAGTGTAATATAATTTGTAATCGAATTGAAATCAGTGATTCGACAGTTTACAAGAAGTTAATTGATGTGATATATTTAACACTCATTTAATTACTTAATTTAGAAATTTGCATCTTAAATTATGCTAAATTGTGTGTGAGATTACTATTATGGAAATTGTTTTAAAAACTTTCTCAGACATTTATGAGTAAAAATGAACGTTTCATAAACAGTTAAATTATAGACATATAAATTGGTAAATAATTATTTTTAATAAAAGATGTCTAAAATACAAAAGAATTTGAATAATTACCCATAATCATGTTTTTCACATATTGTAATAATCATTTTTAATTTTAATAAGTTTTACAAATAAACATATGTATACTGATAAAATTTTTAACTAAAATTTCAATAAGTAATTATTTAAAATGTATTTTGAATATTTGTTGAAAATGTTTGAAGTGATAAATTTGTTTTAAAGAAATCTTTCAAAAAATTAAATATTATTAAATGTTAAAGTGTTAATTTAATATGTTGTAATGTTAATCTTTTATTTAAATATAATAAAATTAATTTAAAATAGTTAAAATACAAGATAATCATGTCTCTCTTAAGCAGTTTATTTTTAAACATTTATCTTTAAATTCAAAAAAATATCTGAAATGTTATAGTTTTCAATTATAAATAATAGCTATGTTATTTTATAAGTGATTATCTGGTATAAATGAAAAATAAGCATTTTGTGATTTATAAAAATTTAGTCTCAGTTTAGACAGCTGTAAAAGATCATTTAAAATAATTGTTCTAATGTATTTGCAAAGTCAGTGTCTTTTTTGTATGTGATGCGCTTAAAATTTATGATTTCTTTTAAATTATAGCATTAATGGAATTAACAACAAAGCACTTTATATTTGTGATTTCTGTATAAAAATATTCTATTTCATCCTTTAAAGTAAATGGTCGTTCATGATATTTTTAAGAAATATATTTTCATGACTTAGAATATTTTAACTCATTAGATTTTTAATTAAAATAATTTAGATTTGTAGTTGAATGCGTTTAATTATGCTTAATTATAATGCCTACATTTAGAAATCTTAATTTAGTAGCAGTGGGTTGCATTAATTTAGTTGTTTCATTAATTTAGTAATTAATTTGAAGCTCCTCTAAGATGTCTGTGATATAATTAAATTAAAGTAATATATATAAACTATAGAAGTAATAAATATAATTTATTCAATAAAGAAACGTAAAAAGGTTATATTAATTACCAAAAGAATTACCAAGAGAACTGATTTCATTATGATTCACAAAAATATAAACAATCTTTTAGTTTTGTTTAACAAATTAATTAGCTTAATGTTACTAACCAAAATATAAAGCATTTATATAAGAACTGAAGTTTTTTTTTCATAAACTGCTATTATTCGAAATACTTCTAATTCTGATAATTAGGACAATGTTCGTTTACTCCATTATATTATATGTATTTAATTCCGGTTCAAATTTCACATAATTTTCTGAAATGGATAATTTTTTTCGCTATGTAATGCATTTCCTTAAAATTCAGTTTGATATGATTTTGCAAAACATTTTTAAATTTAATTAATAATTTGTCGATGATTTCCGTGATGTAAAAGTGTTTAAAATAGTAAAATTAAAACACGGTTTTAGTTGATGCCATATATATTTATAAAATTAAAACGATTTACGTATTTATTAAAAAGTAAAACGATAGTTTCACAATTGCTTTTACAAGTTTAGTAAATTTTGGTTTGAATATCGATATACGTTGTGACTTGAATGAAGTATACATGAAAATAAATGGAAAGAAATATTTATAGCTCTTTTAAACTTCTTTCAAACTTTAGAAACTATAGAAAAGTGGTTAGTTAAAATTATAATAAAATTTTGATTTAAAATTGTGTACATTTAAAATAAATTCAATACATAATTTGAAGATCAAATTGACATTTAACTTGAATATTGCTATTTATACATCATTACCATTTTGAACAGGCTTAAATACATTTATTTCAAACGCTTAATGGTATAAATGATATGTGAACAATCTAGAAAACTTAATAAAGATATTCAATATCATTTTTGAGAATCAACATATCTATTTTACTTCATAAGGTAGGCATCATAAAAATTCTCTTTTGATAATAGAATTCAAAATAGAATTTATAATGAAATTCCAAGTTAAATAAATTATTGACATTTCCTTTTTGGAATTATTTATTATTTGCAAATAAAAATTTATATTAGTACGAAATCTCATTAAAAATCCTTATACAAAATTTAAACATTTAAATTACTAAGGAATTTAAAATATAATTAGTGGAAATGTGTTGTGGATAATAAATGTAGTTTGAAAAATGCCTTAAAATATCACGAAACTAGCATTATTGTACTTCAAAAATAAAAATACAGAAATTTAGATTTGAGATTCATGCAAATTTATTAGATTTATATTAAGTTAAAGTTATATAGTTAACATTTTTTAAAAGCTGTTTTAAAATGTAATCAATAAAAATATTATTCTCTCAAAATCTTAAATTTTCGTTATTATTTTAGATTAAAAAGTGCACATTCATATATTTATAAGTGCTTATCATTTTATTATGAATTATTATCTCACAGAAAAATACAAAATTTGAATTTTGATAAATTTAATTATTCTTTAATGTAATTTTAAACTAAATATTTAGTTACTAAAATCTTGATTTACTCAATCTAAATTTAAGTAACTTAATAAACTTAATGTAACTTGTAGTTAAATATTGGAATGTATTTTAATGCATAAACCATTTAATTTGACTTATCTCAATAAATGAGAAGTACAAGTGTTAAAATTATGTCCATTTAAAAATATAAAGAATTTCAAATAAATAAAAACTAGAAAATTTTGGGTTACTTGTTATTTAACATTTATTACACATATTTAACTAAAACATTTTTTCTTTTATATCATTTCATTCAAATTCGAAATTACTTGCAAAATGATATTAATTAATATGAAAAAATAAGCCAGACATAAAATTTTAATTATATGAGAAATTCATGTATAAAATAAAGAAAACAGATATAAAAATTGTATAATGCTAAAATGATTTCTAAATTAATCGGAAATAAGTTATAAACATGAAAATGTTTGTCAAAGTTATATCAAATCTTATTATGTTAATATAATGATAATTTTCTATCAAGTTTTGAAACATATATTATTATTTTACCATTTAGTAATCAACATAAATAAACTGATTAACCATATAAGAAATTTCTACTCCATAATTTCAAAATAAATAGCATGACTCTTTTAAAATATACACCTCTAAGTTTTATTAAGATAATATTGTTGAAGCTTATCACGATGTTTAATGCAATTTCATCCAAAATACCCCAAGTGCACTTATCAACAAACGAATGAGCATGAATGCATCTAGAAGACTATAACACACTTTAGTAAAGAACGAAAGTGGTAAATATTCGGCTTTAATTTAGCCATCCGAGTATCCTTATCACTAACTGTTACAGTGAAATGGAAGAGTATATTCTTATGCTGGTAATCACATTAATGCTAAATTTAGTAACTAAAATATTTATAATTTTTCTTGAAACAAATATCTCCCAAGAAAATTCATTTTAATGAATATAAGTTAGTGTTGACTCTAATTAGCTTATTCTTTTAAATTTTTTTCTTAAATTATCTGTTTATTTTTAAAGTCCCATTGATTTTTTTAAAATTTCTTTAATTAAATAAAAGTAGATTTAAAGTAAAGAATAGAACTATTAAGATAAATTAATTACTTTATTTTTGTCTCATTTGCAACTAATTACTTGTATGTTAATTTAAATCCCTTAATATCAAGAATAAAATAAAAAGTTTGGTATTTGAATGATTAGTGCAGACGAATTCGTTGCAACATATGTGAGTTCAATTTTTATTTGTCCTGGATGTTTATAATGATTTCTCTACCTAATATACAAAAGAAGACGGTTGAATGATTAGCAAACCAAATTACAAAAGAATTTAAAATTTCTATACCAAACAGAAAATGTTTGCTTTAATGTTAATTTTTGCTCAAATTTTACACATTAATTTTATTTAGGATTCCATAATCTTTTCATCAAATTTTATGTATTCACATTACTATATATTATTTATTGTTTTGGGAGTTTTATATGAGCCTGGTGTTTCCAATACTGTTAATTTATTTGGCCAATTATACTGCGTTAGGGATAAAAGTATCGAAATTAACCATAATCGATTTAAATGCTTTACTGATTGATTTCAAGCGATAGTTGAATTTTTAAGAAAGTTTCAGATAACATTTAGAAACATGAATATTGTTTTAATAAAAAAATGCTTGAAGAAGTAATAATAATTAGGGAAGAAATTTTATTCGTAAGACTAGGAAAACTGAATTTTAATTTTAAATTCTATTGAGTGATAGCGTAAGGATATGACTTACGGCCATTTAATGGTTTTTCAAAATAAATGTAACAAACAGAATTTATTTCGTTATTATTTATGACAAGTTTACAATTATAAAAATGAAAATTTGAATAATAATAGGAAATTAAACTGTCCCCAAGTTTTTTTAGTATAGTTATTTATAACAATCTTGCTTGATTTAACTAGTTGAAATTGAAATTAACGCTATTTAATTCCAAGGTATATTACTTCCCGCAAGTTTGAAAAATAATCATACAAAAAAGAATGAATATCAATATAATATGAAAATTTCATAAATATATTTTGTATTACATATTTTATTACATATATTATATAAATATATTTTGTATTACATAAATTATTGTATTACATATTTATCCTTCCTTAAGTAAAATTTGATTTTTGTAATAGGTTATATTTTAAATGTAATAGAGAGATAAAAAAGCATTACTAATAAAAAAATAGTGTGTTTGAAAAATGATCGTAACAAAACCTAGAGAGTAAAGTGGCTACAAAAAAATATTATATAGGCGAAATATTGTTGCGGAAAACATTTGAAGACTTAGCATTATCGAAGTTATCAAGTAAGCTCCCTATATGAGAAATCTAATTGAGTTGGAACTTTCTTGATAAAAGTTGAAGGTACTAATAACATGAAGGTACTAATAAATCACATTGTTTTCTCTTGGGATAACTTGAGCGCTGAAAATTAGAACTGGAAGAATTTATTCCAGACAAAAGTTATTATGATACATTAGACATTTAATGATATTTATTTAATTTTCTTGGATATAATTTGACTAGAATTATAAATGACAGGCAATTGACAAAATTAATGATAAAAACGTCTCCTTAAAAAATTTCACTTGATTGCATGGAATATATGTTAATAAACCATGTACTTAACAAAGTAAATTTGTGACGCTATGACAACTACCTTGGGTTTGGTGTAAAATAGAGAACCTCTTGTGTGTGTGTGGTTTGACAAAACATTTGTTGATAAATACTGGTAAACCAAATATTTTCAATGCTTTCACTAACGTAGTTTTAAGGTTCTTATTTTGTTATACACATTTTGGCGTCTATATTGGCGTCGAGGAAATCACCAAAAAATCAAGGGGTACCCGTAAATAGACTTTTACCACACTCTTCTAATATAACACCAGAAATAATTCTAGTTTCTGCAAAAAATGATTAAAAAATATATTTTTAAAACCATATTTAAAAAAAATTTAAATGAAATGCAATCAATGCCATTTTTAACAAGTTTTTTCACCTTATAAGTCAGACATGCAACATATCCTCCAATACAAATACGATTATCTTGTCACAAGTATAAGCAAAATATCAAATCTAAAAATTTTATTAAAGTGTTAAAACTTAGAAAACTTTAATCTTATATATTTCATATGTTTTTGCACTAGAAACTAATCACAAAATACAAATAATTAAATCTTTGACACAAAATGAGGCAATGATATTTTTATCATTTGTATATTAAACGTATCTTCTATTAAAAATGAAAAATTCTAATCTCTAAGAACATCAGTATAAATATATTAAAATAAATTAAGAAATATTGACTACACACATATAAACTTCTGTGAATTACTGTGTGTGTTTGTTCAAAGAAATTTCAAGGAATCACCTAAATATCAACACATGAAGATCAAAATAATTTTCTAAGAGCAAAATTGTGAAATACTACATAGTCTTTAATGCCCTTTGTGAAATTATAGAATAAATCGATAAAAGCTGCCAAAAATTAAATTTTTGTGCATGTTATAAACAAGCATATGTTCGATCAAACATTTAGGAAATTTTGTTTTATATTTCTTGACAACTGCTATTAAACATTTATTAAAATGATTAAAATTAAAAATTGGCTGAATTTTTTATCTATGATGAACAAGCTGAAGAATCAAATATAAAATTTAAAAAAAATGCTTGAAAAAAGAGCATATGGGTGTAATTCTGTAAGTCATTGATATCAGTGATATAATATCGATGATGGATAGATATCGATAATGTAATATAGAAAATATCTGAAAACTTTTACTACTCCTCATAATTTAGAGAATATACCTCACCAAAAAAGAATGTGGATCAATTAATGATGTAATTAAAAAAAACAAGACTTTTAGTATAGAAAAAGTAAAAAATTACAAATATCTTTGTTACTTTTAATTTTTTTAATTATATCATCTTTTCTCTATTAACTTTTGGTTCACATATTTTAATACGAAAATGCTTAGAAGGAAATTTGAATATTAGTTTTCTGCTTAAAAAATATCTTGTTGCCTTATGCAAACCCCTATACAAGTGAATGGAGTTTCCTGAAAGATTGGTGGTTACTGATATAAGCGTTCAATTTAAGAATTATCGATTGAAATGCATCACATAGCAATATCTGTTATATTCAATAGTTCGAAATATATGGCTTGCCTTTACTATATGATTTATTGTGATGCAATGTAGTTTAAAATTTTTTCTAATACTATTATAGATGACATCTATTCTATTTGTGGCAAAGTATCTTTTGAAATATATATTATTTATAGATATGGTATTTTTTTAATATCAAAATCTTTTGTTTAAATATGGAATTCTTATAAAACGCTTTTGCTAAAATTTATATCAATCGCACTTCACATTATTCTGACAAGATCATAAGTCAAGCATTGCTTAGTTCTTGTAAATTGTGTATTGCTATGTAGAAATTTGATTTAGATTATAATTTAAGTCAGAAAAGATGTTTTGAATGTAGTTTTTAAGAAGAGAATAGTTAAAATACGTATTAATTAAATTTGTTCAGTATGAAACCTGTATTTAATATAAGAAGTTAAAAGAACCATTTTGATTTTTTTTATTCGCTCATATATTTAAATTTACGGTATAAAATTTAAATAATTTCCATCTTGAATGTATTTAAATATTTTAATTCTTATAAATAATCAAGAAATTAATAAGTAATGATTAAAAATAGTAGTAATTTTGTTCTCTTTTTAAATATCAATAAAAACGCTTAAAAACATTTTTAAAAAAATATTTTTTCCCTTTATGTAAAGAAATTAGGCAAAAATTAGTTTACTAACTAAATATAAAAAATAAAAACAAGTAACTTAATTTTCTTATTAAACAAATAAATCGTAGAAAACATTATTATTACAATTGGAAGCAGAGAAAAACACTATCTCAAACATAAAATGGTGTTTTTGCAAAATACATCGTGATTTTAAATATTAGATATTACAAAGACTGAAATTTGACATTTTAAAAACACTTCATTGTAACTTCTCCTTTTAATTAATTTAACATGATCAGCCCATTCATTTAGATTTTAGTTTTAAAGTCAATTAACAATTGCATTATTTAATTTATTTATTCAATTTTATATTACTTTAGAAACAAAACTCTGACATCTTCGATAATATAATGACATAACCCTTATTTTTGAAGTAACAATCAATTTACCCCAACAATGAATTAGTGATTAAGTACAGATTTAAAAGATCCGAAGTATTTGTGTGATGATGAATCTATATTCTTTTGTTATATAATTTATAAACATGTGTATTTTCTAAAATTAAAGCACTATTTCCTCCCCGATGTTTAAAAACGATATAAGGGTTAAAAATGCAATGCAATGTTAAATTTTGTATTTGAATGCAATGTGACCAAACTATACTTTCATGCAATTTCGTTTACTTCTTCATGGATGCATATTTAAATCATTTTTACTACCGATAATTATTTGGAATAAACTATGAGATTTCTAAGGTAAGATATATGTTAAGATTTCCTACCAAAGAATTTTAAACTAACCAAGATATTTTAAAGAGAAGTATTGTACATACACTATAATGACATTGTATATTTACATTACACAGTTTAATATTTAACAATTTAGTTTCTTGAAACTCCAATTTACATAACATTTTGAAATCATTCTTCTCTTATTTAGTTATTTAATAATTACTACAAGAAATCATATTAAACTCTGTTGACTGCATTTTCTGCTTCTATTACTCGCTTTTATTAAATTATCTATCACAAGAAATTTAAAGCTTCAAAAGATATATGAAATTAGAATGTTGCAACATGGATGAAATGATTCAAACTGAAATGATTCAGAGCGTGCTTATCAATGAACGCCTTTGTACCCTCTAATCTTGGTGACATAATACGCTTGGTTGTAAACAAGAATGTTACATAAAAGATCCTGAAGTAACCATGCAGATTTTCTCTTCAATAAATCTTATTTAAGGAAGGAAGTGTATAGCTTTACAATGTGAAACTTGTTTCATACAGTTTTGGATTTTAGAATCTCTGTTGTCTGAAAGGGGTTGTCTAAATATTGCATTCAAAAGACTAAATGAATGGGGAATAAAATATTATAAATAAAAATAATTTAAGAAATTAATCATTATACTTATCCAAAATTAATGATATCATACAGAGATTAGTTTTAAATATTTCTTTAAAAATTTCTTACATTTTTGTATTTCTGATTTGTTTGTAAATTTAATGTGCTTATAATTTAATAGTAAGCACAAATTATTGCTCCAAAAATTACTTTTGTTGCATGTTTTGCATTTATATGTTTCAAAAAGAATAATTAAAGTACAAAGCTATAATACCCTCAATATTTTTTAAAGTCATATTCATTTTTAAGTACAGCTTTAAAGTCTTATGATTTACAAACTTTGAGAATATCAATTATTTTTGCCATGCTTATAATTTAATTACAAATACCTAAAAATGTATTCTGATTATAGCTAAACTAGTTGTTTTTTTTAATTTAAGTAAATGAAAATTTCATCTCTTTGACAGTTGAATCTTTTTATTTACTTTAATTGAATAGTAATGACATACCTTTTACACTTTGCTCATCTACTCGAAGATAATAAATATAATTTTAAATAAATTACTAGTATATTCAAATTTGTTTAAAGAGCAAATTATTTAAAGTAACTAATTATTTAGGAATTAAGAATTATTTAAGTTTATAATATAAATAATTTAAATTTTACATAATTAAATTTTACATAAATTTATAAATTTTACATAAATTTGTCAGGGAATGGAAATTTAAAAATTTTATAAATTTAATTATTTATATACTGAAATAAATTTGACTAGATATAAGATAAGTATTTTATATATATATATATATATATATATATATATATATATATATATAATACTTATCTTATATCTAGTCAAATTTATTTCAGTATATAAATATATATACATACATACATATATATATATATATATATATATATATATATATATATATATATATATATATATATATATATAATACTTATCTTATATCTAGTCAAATTTATTTCAGTATATAAATATATATACATACATATATATATATATATATATATATATATATATATATATATATATATATATATATATATATATAATACTTATCTTATATCTAGTCAAATTTATTTCAGTATATAAATATATATACATACATATATATATATATATATATATATATATATATATATATATATATATATATATATATATATATATATATATATATATATATATATATATACATATAATTGCAAATTTTATTTTAGTATAAAATAAAATAAATTTAATTTGGATATAAAATTCAAAATTATTTATTAATTATTTATAAAAGGAAGTACTTAAATGCTGAAATGCGAAATTTTACGTATTTATTTTTTTACATTTTGGAATTATTATATAGACTTTATTTAATGCTATATACTATGCTACTTCATTTAAATTTACTTCGATATGGAAAAAAAGAATTACGATTTTTTTTATCTAAGTAAGCTTATTACTGCGTTTTAGGAACGCTTTATAATTTGCCAAATATAATATATTAATACTATATTTAATGTAGTACTTATATACCATACCGAAAAATGATATTATTATCAAGTCTCGTATTGTTTTTTATATGACAAACTAGAAATAAGTAAAAGAAATCTAGTTATATACATATAACTTAATTTAGTATTGTCCACACATCCATTCATGTACATTTATTATTTTTTTGTTCATAAAACATAAAAAAAGCAAAAATATCTTTTTAAAAAGAAAATATGCTAACTATAAAAAATTGCGTTTAATAATCATATGTGCTGATTTTCTTCTTATATTGAAGAGCTATGGGTAATTTTGTTTTTCTTTTCAATATTCACAGAAATCAGTATCTTATTCAATTTTTTTGGATTTTCAAAATTAAATAAAAGATGATAATGAATGTTGCATCTTTTAATTAGCGAATAGCGTAAAGAATGTAAGAATATCTTGTTGATGATTATACCCTTGCCTTTATTTTGTTTATTAATAAATTAAAAATATACTTATATTTTATCAACAATACACACACACACACACACACACACACACACACACACACACACACACACACACACACACACACACACACACACACACACACACACATATATATATATATATATATATATATATATATATATATATATATATATATATATATATATATGTATATATATATACTTAAATTAAGTGAAATAATTCGAAAATATATAATTAATCAACAGTTACAAGTTGAGAAAGAAACAACAGGCTACAAAGCTAGGATAATTACCGAATGTAATTAAATTAAACATTTTTTTATAAATTATAATAAAATAGTAGAAAATAGAAATTATAGTAAAAATGTAATAAAATTTTTCATTTACCATTCATCGCTAAGCATTTCATTTTTAATTTATCTAAACTTAACTTAATTTAATTTATTTTAGCTGAAATTAGCCATCACTTTTAGTTATCAGTTTATTTAAAAAATATATATAACTTTCAAAGGAAAACAGAATACCATCTTTATAATTTCAAATTTGTAATGCAAATTAATAAAAGACTTAAATTTTCTGCAGCATAACTTTTATTAAAAAATTGTTTTTGTGATGAAAATAATATTAATAAATGAATTTTATTAAACCATCATGTAAAAATTAAATTCAAAGTTTCCTGAAATAATGAACATTATACAAGAATTTATGAAAAACTAAATCCCTCCTACTTTTGAGGCTACTTTTTCTTAAGAGTTAATTATTTTCTTTTATGTTGTTTTTAGATATAATATTATATTATGATGTAAAACATAATAGCCTAATTACATTTTGCATACTTTATGTGTATTATTTTCTGGCAAATTTTTGTGTAAATCGTAATTCATCAATTTAATTAAAATTGAACATATGTTTTATATGACAATGTTCTTTAAAATAAAGAAAAATCTAAGAAAATATTAAACTATAAATAAAACATAGTTAAAAATATATAACAGTATGTGTGTGTTACAAAATTTTAATGAATATTTTTATAAAATATAGTATGCGTAAAAGTATTTCATATATTCAAAATTTGCTTCATTTAATAGATATTAACACTTAAAGCATATATTTTTACCTGTATATTCTTTATACAGTGTCATACCTGTATATTTATTAGTACTTGAGATATCATGTTAATGGGGGGGGGTTTGGAGATTTTGTAACAAATTAAGTTTTGAAAATACAGATAATATTCTTTAAAGTTAATAGTCTCGCTTGTTACAGCGACGATATTGTCTACTCTTTCCAAATATGAAAGCCAAATAACATCTTCGTACTTACGGCCATCAATCAACAAATTATAAGAAAAAATATAAATTTTAGCAAAATAGTAAAAAAAATTAACAAATGTTTTTGATCATTTCCGATTAGAAAATATGACTTCCGGTTTTGTTTTTCAAAAAGGAGACATATTTTAAAATTTCTTTTACTATTTGACTAATAATATCACAAAAAAAACAGTTTTGGTTTGGAAAATTTTAGAATATGCAGTTAGAAGTGAAAATTTTTGAGCAGTTATGTAATTATTATATTAAGAAAGAGTGTAAAATTCTCAGCAGTAATATTTTGGACTTAAAACGGATATTTCTTAATATATAAAGAATAGTTCCAGATCAAAAATAGCGAGTATGAAAATTGTTTGATGCTTTTAATAACAATATTTTATTTGTGATACAAATTATTTTAAAAAGAAATGTCTATTATTTAGATATAGTGATATATTAGATATCAATTATTTAAATGAATTTAATTATACATAAAATTTACTTTTGCAAAAAATTTTCAAAAAATTAGGTTTCTAAGAACACAATTAAATTTAATAAAAATTGAATACATATTTATAGATCAACTAAAAAATATTTGTTTAATTTTGTAAAGTGTACGTGGAATATGTTGTGGTATGAAAAATCTTATATCGAATGAAATGGGTAAACTATTAACAGACTGGAAGTATATTAAAACTTTGAAAAAATTAATATTTGTAAATATTTAGATACTTTTATGATGGAGTTTATAAAATCTGAAGAATATTTTAAAGACTTTCTTATTCTTGTTAAATTATTGTCTCTACTTTTTAAAAGCAGTTTAACCTTATGCCATTTTAATTACTAATCGTCTAAAAAGATACCAAGAAAATGGTCAATGTATTTATCATATTAAGAAAATACTATATTCAGATAATTTCAATTTAAAAACATCAAAGAACCTTTATGTAGTTTATATGAAAGTATTGTATGGAAGTCAAAGCAGAAATTATAACTGAGTATTCATTTAATACTTGCTTAATAATTTTTTTAATTTTTAAAATTTGCTTGGAATTTAAGAAATTTTAAATTTTAAGTCTTACACAAATTGAACTGATTAAGAACTTTGCTTATGCTTTTCTAACATTGAACATTCTTCAGTAGTTTTTTTCTAGAAACAGAATTAACCTATTTAATTAAAAATAAATTTTACATAACGTTTTAATTTAAATCTCAATAATTAATAAGAATAATTAATACTAATAATTTTAATTCATATAAAAACAATTAGTTTGTCAGAGAACAAATAGAAAACATTAAAATGAAAGCATTGTATTGAAAATGAAAAGTAAAACGTCAATTTTCTAAGTCACTACTTGTGTTCTTGTTTTAAATACTGGAATGCCACATATATTTATATTGACTTAAAATTTTTTTGTTCTTTGTATTAACATCCCAGCACATTTTCTAATATATTTCTGATACAACTTATTACATTTGTTATCGTTATTCAATTTAAGAAAATATAAGTAGAATATGACACTTCGTTTCCATAAAACTTACTTCTTTTTTTACTTCTTTTACTTCTTTTTTATGTTTTTTTATATTTTACTTCTTATTTTTACTTTTTTATGTTTTTAGCATTATTAACATTTGTGTTAATAATGCTAAAAAACATAAAAAAAGAAGTAAAATAGTAGTAATCTATCACTTGATAAAAAGAAAAGGAAATTCATTGTAATAAAGATCAGGAAACATAAAATATTTGCATCTTTATTAAGGATTTGTATTATTTTCGTTATATCTGAAGCCGCAATTAGTTTTTCTTCAATGAGTTTTACCTAAATTTCTCTCCCTTTCTTATTGTACATGATTCGTTTATTAACTATTATAAATTTAATTAATATTTATAATATAGTTATAACTTTATTAATATTATAACTATTATATAAATATTTCAACGAATAATATTTATTCGAAAAATTATATAAAAGTTCAAATAATAATTAAATTAATCTTGCTTCACATATAAGACTTAAATGTATTTCTTGGATATTTATTTAAATTGTGTCTATAATTTTTATTTATTTTAAGAATTTATCTTAAGGAAATAATCATTTAATATTGTGCCCTAATATAGTTAATTATGAAATGAATTTCAATTAAAAAATTAAGAAAAATAATATATCAAATAACTAATTAATATCATTTAATTTAAAAAGTTGGAAAATAATTTGTATATTGTACTTTTCTATGATGGCTTAGTAATTATTTATGTCAATTCATTTTAATTTAAAAAGTTGGAAAATAGTTTGTATATTGTACTTTTCTATGATGGCTTAGTAATTATTTATGTCAATTCGTTTTAATTTAAAAAGTTGGAAAATAGTTTGTATATTGTACTTTTCTATGATGGCTTAGTAATTATTTATGTCAATTCGTTTTAATTTAAAAAGTTGGAAAATAGTTTGTATATTGTACTTTTCTATGATGGCTTAGTAATTATTTATGTCAATTCGTTTTTATATTAATAAAATTGTAAATTGTAGATAGGATGATTTAAATTTTTATTTTTTCCCTCCATTTATATTTTATGCCGTTTAGGAAACTGTATTCCATCTCCAATTCAAATTTATCCTAAAATTAATTCATCGTGAGACTATCGATGCATTCGTTAGAAGTCTTAAGAATCCACAGAATACAATACGAATTTTATATAAGCAAAGAAACTTAGTTTTAAAATTTTATTCAATGGAATAACCCCCTCACATGGTGCATAAATCACATTGTTCGCCAGCATCTACAAGGGGTGTGAGCATCTTTCTCCTTACAGCCTGAGACTCCCTCATCCACTAAGAAGGCAGCAGTGGTGGCAGAATTATTGTGCCGCAAAATGCACACCCATACATTCGCTAAAGAATGCCTTTTGAAGCAAGCCTACCATCCAGAAAGGGTTAAAAGTCTCAGCCATCTAAGCGCACACGCTTCTCGCAGTAATTAGGAATGAGGGTTAGGACTGAAACGCATGGTTGCTGACTTCTTGATGTTCTCTTAGCCGAGACAGGACCCTTCTCTGGGTCTTTGAAGATCGCTGAAGCAGTCTGCATTGTCGGCAGTTTCCTTTATGGGAGATAGTTTTATAATAGGTCGTATTAATAACGCTTAAGCTTGCAGCGGATGTATTGATCGGGCTCCCTTGTGATTCCGCCAAATGAGCAGAAGGGAAGAGTCACGTACCAATAAGTTGTTAGGTGATTATCGCCGATTACGGTTATGGGTAGGGATTTTTGGTCCTCTTTCTGATCAGGTTTGTTGGTCATGAAAGTGCTTGAAATGCCTGGGGCAGTTTGGTATCAAATGCGACGAAATTTTTAGAAAATCTTTCGTATGATAGCTGTAAAATATCAAATAATGCAATTTACTTCTTGCCTAAATCACTAATAACTGTGACATGTAACTTATTTTTGTAGTATGACTCAACTAGTTATGGCATCTAATTGATTATAGATCACTTGTTTGAATCAATTCCTTTTTCAACATTTAAAAATTTGTTTGATAGATTAATATTAAAAATTTGATCGTAACTTCCGTTGAATTACGCTTTGAATTAACGAACTGTTATAAAAAAGTGATTGAAGCTACACTTAAATTTCTGTTAATAGACCTTATGCAACTAACAGACCACAATATGTTAATGGAATATACGCAGAATATGCGTAAATGGAAAATTTAAAGAAAGATCATTAAATGATAATGCATAGAAGTTAACATAAATATAAATATTACATAGTGCATAAGAGTGCTAAACCATTATAACAATAAAATCTAAAACTAATTATCATATAGGCAGATTATTTTTTTATTATCTAAATATTGTTTACATTAATTTCAATAGCGGTAAAATATTTTAAGAATTTATTTTTTTAATAGTTCGCATTTTTTTTATCTTTAAAAAAATTTCACAATTTGTAATTTCAAAAGCTAATATTTAATATTACGAGAAATGAAAACTATTGAAATGAAATTATAATTTTTCTTATTTAAATTATAATTACTAAAACCTACAGTGATTAAAATGTATTATAGCTAATGTATTATTTTATTAGATAAATGACTATGTTGTCATTTATCTAATAAAATAAATTGCTAGCATACTTTATTATCTAATGTGTGTACATTGTTGTTTTTTATTAGATATTTTTATTTATATCTAATAATAAAAACAATGTACACAAATTAGATAATAAAGTATTATAATAAATACTATATACATATTGAATAAGATGTGTTTTATGAAGATTATTTAATATATGGTAATTAATTTTTGGAAATATAACTAATCCTTACCTCATAATTTTAAAAAATAAGAGTTTAAATTTATATAATTACTGATGATAAATTATTAAATACATTATTCTTTTTATAAAATTGAAATAATTATAAAAACTGCTAAATTATTTATTGATGCTGATGTGACGTGACGCAATGAATATCTTAAAATATTGATTCATAAATAACTGATGTGAAAATAAAATAAAAAATTTTAATTTTTTTATTTGCACTTAGTTGAGTTTACGCTGCTTAGCGTAAATATTGAAGATTTTTTTAAATAAATGTTTCACACAACTTTAAAAATAAATTTAAACCCTCTAGATTGTTTTTTTTCCTTTACCAAAAAAAAAAAATACTATACCAACATTAAATACATTCTGACAAAATCTTTAAATATTAGTATTTAATTTAATATATTTTAACATTTTTTGAATCCTAAAAATAATTTTAATAAAATTTATAATCAGCTTTTATAATTACGTAATACAATACATATGCTTTGTTTGAAATTATTTAATATATAAATTTATTATTTTATTATTATTATTTTTACGTAAAATATTTTTAAAAATTTTTAGTTCAGGGGCCTATGATATACAAATATTCCCATAAATAAGTATATAAATATGATAATACGTATATAAATAAGTATATACACAGCACGATAAGTTTTCTGAACGATTTATTAATGTTTACACAAGCCTATATTGTTTCTCATTCTTCATAAGCTATTATTCTTAAAAATGCAATCCTATTTATCCTAGTCATACTAAATTCTGGTCATTAAACTCTCCTATAATTCTTAATGAGTGTTATAAACCTTTCACTAGGGGATATTTACACCAAAATAGTAATTTAAGAGCAATTATCTGTGAAAATCATTTCTTTTTGATCTGCAGTTATTCCTGATAAAAAAAAAAAACAATCATGATTTTTTTCAGATTAGAACTCTATCAGGTTATCTAGAAAACATTCTTTTACTTTAATAAGATTTATAGGAATGATAAAATGGCTAAGCACCACCTGTTTAAGCCAAGGGCTCAGTGTGAGGTCATTTAAAAACGATGTAATATACGAATTTCCCATTTTTTCCTGGTCGTTAAGGTTGCTTTAAAACTGGATCTAGACCGGGTATTAGGATACTAGCATGGTATAATCGCCTCATCATCAAGTCAGCTCAATTACATTTTCATATTATACATTCATTTTCACCTCATTTCTAGCCCATTAGTTTCGCTCCAGCAAAAATTAAAAATTACCGCCATTAAATCTTATACCCTCCATCCTATTATTTATGCCCCTTTTGAGGAAAGTGGAAAACTTTTAAGGGGAATATTTTTACTGATGAGTTATATTTTTGCGGGTAACTCTTGGAAAAAAAGCTGCTTATCATAATTTATTCTATTGTGTATGGGAAAAGAAGAGAAAGTAGATACACACCCCTTTCACTTTTGATATACGAGCCAAGTCACGTGGTATTTGGCATACTCAGGAGACTGTCGTTGTTAATGCAGTTTAAAGCTCCGGTAAAGAAAGCGTAATCTCGAACTCAACAGCATTAGAAACTTTTTTCCTGACATTTTGTCATTGTTAGTTGTGTACAGCTTCAAAAACGATTCTTTTTTTTCTTTATGGAAGTTGTTGAGAATCTCCTTTTACCCAACCCTTTCGTTTCATGATTACCTAGTCTTCCCCTAGGTTGTATAAGTTGAGCAATTTATCATTTTTATGTTCTGTTCATCATATTACTCGCGCGTTCCCTCAAAGAAGGGGAGACATTATAATTTTAACCCCGCGAGACTGAAATAAATTATTCTTCTCCACAGCATTACATTCTTTTTCTTTTCTCAGTCTCAGAGTTTTCTAAAGTAAATCTTCGGGGCACCTCTTGTTAAGATATTGCTGATGCAAATGGTACAGATAAATTTTTATGTTTTTTATATATATTTTTTGAATAAAATAAATCACATAAATAGTACAGTGCTTGAGTTTTCCTATTCTCAATTTTCTTTAGTAGGCAACACGATGTATTTTATAATAAATCTGAATAATAATATTCTTTGGGAATATATTAATGTGTTAAATGGGGATACATTTGAATTTGATATTACAAAGAGAATTATTTTTCAAATTCAAAATTAAAGAAAAATGATTGTTATTTAAAAAATATACTTAAAAAATATATAAAAAACATTGCAACTAAGATATTTTAAATTAAAATTAAATATCTATGTGATAACAAGTTACATAGTTTTGAAGTTAGTTTACATTAAATTTTTAAAAAAATCATAACTAAATGTAATTTCTTATATAGTTTTAACAGCTAAATTATCTCTCTATCAGCCATCTAAATCAAATAAATAATTAACGAAGGAATGAAAGTGAAAAATTATTTATTTCGTACTTACTATTATTACTTGTAACTTCATAAAATATTTTATTAAATTTAATTTTTTATAGTGTGATTATTAACATTTATCAAAATCATTTGTAAAAATATTTTACATTTAAACAACTGCAAAACTAAAGTAGTGAGTTTAAGATTAAAAAATCTTAAGAGAAATATAATTGAATTAATGAAATAATATGATGACTTATTGATATTTATGACATTATATGGTAAGTATCAATTAGTCTCGATCATTTCTATACTTAGAAAATGTTTACTAAACACATTTTTAGTAAACATTTTGACTGCTTACATTTGTTATGTATTAACTAATATTTAATTTTTGTACTTAATATAGAAAAACGTTATGGTAAATAAAATAACATTTTTACATAATGTTTCGCGTGATAAAATAGTGCAATAAAGTCTTAAAAAGCCTAATTCCTATTATTTTCAAGTGAAATACATCAATTTAAACATATATTAACGTTTAAAAATTCTATTTACAAAAGTGATCTTGTTTTCTAGTGCAATAACTAATGTAATTATACTGAGAATAATATACCCTGAAAGTAAATCTTTTCTGTATCAAATGTGTAAATTTTCATTCAAGCATTTGAAGCATTTTGCAATACATTCATACAGATGATTATTACTTACAGAGTAGTACATACATGTAAGTCAATTAAAAAATCTGTTATTCTACATCTAGTTTAAAAACTTGTATTAAAACTGAATACATACACATATTTTACATTTTTTCGCTTAAAATTTATTTACACATTTAAATTTGGCACACACACATATATATATAAATAAATAAATAAATAAATAAATAAATAAATAAATATATATATATATATATATATATATATATATATATATATATATATATATATATATATATATATATATATATATATATTATATATATATATACTAGGTCAAATAATTAATTTATGCTTTTTGAGGATATTTTTCCATCAAGAAAAAGAAACGATTTCAATATTCCAGGATCACTGGAAATTATTAAAGTAATGAAAGTTTGACTCGAATAAATCTAAGAATAATTGCGCGTTTTATCCTTTTTCGCCTTGAATTATAGACAGCGGGGGAACCACAAAACGAACCAGAATTATCTATTATTTAACTTCCTTAGCCCGCAGCGGCAAAGTTGAAGAAATACCAAAAAGGAGCAGCTCTCAGAGAAAAGGGAAAAAAAAGAAGATAAGCGAGAGGAAAAAAAAGGGAAGAGAGAAAGAAATCTCCTAAGGAAGGGAAAAAATGAGAAGATTGCTTGTGCACTAGGGATAATTGTGGCTTGTGAATATTTTAGTCCTATCTTACCTGTATGCTCCAGCTCAGAGTGGAGTAGGCATTTTTCGTACTTAAGAAAGTGTTGTTGTGTTGTATATACTTTCAACCAGTCCCGATTTACTTTTAAGTACTTGGCATTTAATTTCTTCCACTAGAGTTGAGGACTGCTTAATATATATATATATATATATATATATATATATATATATATATATATATATATATATATATATATATCCAAAGATAATTAATAATGATAATATAATCAATTCCCAAATATAATAAAATAACTGAAATTTAATTAATTTTATTAATTTTGTTTCCAAAATAATAGCGTGGTTAAATTGTGCGATTTATGGAAACCTTTAATTACGTATTATAGGTTTAAAAGGAAAACACCTTATAACAAGCATCTCTCTCTTCATTGGCGTAAACCAAATTAACCTTATTAGTCAATAAATCTCCTGAGTTTTTATACTTGTTTAAAAATTAATTTTTTCATTTATACGCAGAAAAACATTGACCACTTAAGAGCGACATTTTACAGGAAGCAGTACATGTACTACGGGAAGAGTCAAGAGGGAAGAAGTATACTTGCTGTTTTAATTACATATTCTCATTTTACTTCCAACAGATTAGTTAACGTATTTAGTTACCACTATTCGCGTAATTTGGGGATGATGCAGTGAGTTTTTGTCCTAATTACTTCCTGAATTTTTGAAGTTATGTGTAATCATTTTTGTGTTTTCAGATGTATGTTTTCATTTATTTTGATTCAGTTATTATATTAATATTTTCAATCATTACGAATTAGAGTAATTATAACATTTTAGTGTTAGAGCAAATATATTAATATTGATTGGCAAAAGAATAAAAGATTTTTTTTAAATAGCGTAACTATCTTTCTGAATTAATTGGCTTCTTCGATTTACATCCAGTTTAATTTGAGGCTTTTGAAATAATGTATTAACATTTTGTGTTTGAAAATATAAATTATTATAAAATACTTCAAATTGGTAAAATATCTGAATAATAATTTATGATAATTAACAATGAATTTAATAAAATTAATTTTTTAAAATAATAATCAAAATATTATTTAGTTGTATTATAAAGATAAATAACATAGCGAGTTTGTTACGTGATTTTCATTTATTTTATAAATGACTGTATTTATTTACTATCTTAAATTTACTCATCAATATGCACCTTTTTAATCTAGATATGCATATACACTGACCAGTGAAGCTTATGAAATTTTCATTTAAAATCTTGCTAGAGATGAAGCATGCATATTGACGATAGTTGCACATCATTAGAATGAGTTAGCCTAATGCATTACAGTTCATTTCTCGATGATGTAAGTAAAATGGTAAAAATGACAGATCTGTAAGCATTTGAAAAAAAGTTTATTGTTTGTTTCCGTTTAGAAGAGGTTTCGGTTTCGAAGACAGCATATATCACTGTGTTCTCAAAGATTGCCAAAGATTTTCAAAAGTTGGAAGTTAAAACCACAGTCCTTGTCTAATAAATATAACTGCGGTTTGCGCATAATTTACCAAATGCGTGATCGACGTTGTCACCAATTAATTGTACGGAGACAGGGACTATCCTGTGATTCGAATGACATAAATCATCAACCATACTCTTTCCAACAGATTTATGTTTGAATCACCTTAAGAGAATTGCAAAGAATGAAAGTGCATAGTGAAATATGGTAGAAAAGCTGAATTGTTTCTGCTCAAAATACAGTGATTCATCTCCAAAGAGTGTAAAAGAAAAAGAAATTGAATATTTCGGAATTATGAATTGGCAATGTCAATGGATGAATCGTCCTAATATAATTTTGCATTGAGGATAGATGTCGAATTTGCATATAACTCTATGAAGTCATGAATCCATCGTGATTTTCTCATACTCTACAAGGTTTATCATGTTATGAGGAATGTTCCGCTGTCACGAAAGTCCTCGTTGTTCCCTTCAGATAAACGAATAGCCATGAGATACCTAAATATACTAGAAGATCAAGAAAAAGTACACCCTTCAGTATTGCATTTTTGCTTTGATATTGACACATGCTTCGTGGAATATAATGATACTATACATCTTAGAAGAAGTGCTTAAAACTGTTTCTGTGAAAAATGTGTCGTATCCAATACATTCCTGGGACAAAACAGAGCCCGAATCTTAAATTTTATCGAAAATGTTTGGGATGTTGTAGAAATGCGCTTCAGGTATCACTCTCATCTAATTTTATGATGAAAAATCTGTATCACTAAAACATGATATTCTTCGGACATAAATGCACTGTATATATATATATATATATATATATATATATATATATATATATATATATATATATATATATATATATATATATATATATATATATATATTCCAAAAAATATGTTAGAAAGTGAGGAATTGTTCGTTTGGAAAAATGAAACATGAGAAAATATGAAACCTAATTTATTGAATAAAGAGATTAATGTCATTTAATATACAAGATACTTGAAATGTCTACTGTTTCCGAGGACAGTGACATGAATCTGGTTCCGAATACCTACAAAGCTAATGGTGCGGGTCTTAATCAAGTGCATCAGTCTCATTTTTTATGACAGATTTTTGATTCTCCAGTTAATTATGGGCATTTTTGTAGATTCTGTCCTTGATGTGGATTTAGATCTGGGCTGTTTTGGGTCCTCTGTATGTCACCCTAATAAGGCTCTTCACATCCAATGCAACCAGACGCTTGCCAAACGATGTTCTGAGCCCTGTAAATATATTAGCAGTTCTATGCATAGGAGCCCACTTCTGCATGCACCAATATCGGCGTATCAAGTTGAAACGTTCCATTTTAGAACCAAAGTCATGCTCTAGAAACTCTCAGATCTTCACCTTTTGTGGTCATAATACCAATCAATAGTGTACCATTTATTGAGTATTACTTCATTGCAAGTATTTTGCTTCCCAAACAGTGAATAACATACTCTTCTAATAAGTGCATTATTACTATAAATAATCGGTTTTCCAATGTCAGCGTTTCTATATTTTATACTATTTTTTCCTGCAATCATGCATTCAGTTGAAATATCAATATACGTGCTATTTCAAAATGAAAGAATTATAATCATATCAATACGATTGAAGTTAGAAGTTGAAAATACGTTTCTTCAAGTTCTTTGAACCATCTGTATTTAGTATCGAATACTCATTCAGAGAAATGCATGGATTACTCATTTTATCCTTGGTAATATGGAGTATCTTTATCCAGAAAACACTAAACTTTTTCATAAATATTTCAAATTTGTTAGTACTTAAAGCAAATAAATCCTTTATTTTTCTTATTTTTAATAACTGAGAAATAGTAAATGTGTTTTTTCTATACATAAAATGATGAAAGTATAATCACTGCAGAGAATAATAATATTTCAACCTTGACTGTACTTAAATCCTTTTAAAGCATTATATTGTTTGATCTCAATGTAAGATCTAAGACTATTATACTGGACTAAATTAGAGAATTAATATTGTCAACTGATTCATTGTTCTTATTTCAAGTGTTTCATTCTTTCCCATTATTTTAATTAATAAATTCGTGAAATACTTTTGATACCATAAAAATAAGAAGGAGTTTACTTTAAATGATCATTATTACTACGACGAATCACGAATAAAAGTAAGCATAGAATTAAAAAAAAGTTTAACGCAATGATGATTGGTGAATGACGAAATTTCATTCATAGATTATTTCGAAAATATAATTTTGACTTCAAGAGAAGTTTAGAATATTTCGAGTTTCATTGATTGATTTTTGGTGGTAAAGTTAATCACAATTTACCTTTGTCTTTTTCTTCAAATACAAAACTTTCAATGAAATTATAATCTGATTCCCAATACTGTAAATATATACTATCTTGTTAAGGAACAGAAATATTAATTTTAGTTTTTTAAGTTGTAGTCATGGTAATTCACTCAATTTCACAAAAATTAAAAAAAGAATTTAAATTTAGAAAGCTCACAACTGAATTTATTAAGCCTAAAAATATCGCAGTAAACACAATGTAAGCAGTTATAGTCATGATTTTGACAGATTAAAAGCGAATCTAATTGATCTTATTTTACAAAAGCAAATAGTAAAAAAATAATTCACTAAGTAGAATTTACTTCCAATAAAGTATTATAATCTAAAGCCATTTTACGCACAGAAATTGAAAAAGTATAAAAGAGTAAAAAATATTTCATTAACAATACTTCTAAAGATATGATATCATCGCAGCACGTCATTACTAATATCTTGTTTGAAAAATGAAACTTGATTAATTTCTGAGCGAAACCCACGGAAGTAAAATAAAAATCTAGATGAATTTTCTTATGACTCAGAATATTTGAATTCTCTTTCCTTTCCTTGAGTAGACTTCTTCCAGAATATTTACAGACGTGAAATTATTTGAAACGCCATTAGTGTAGAAACTTAATTATTCAAAAATGAGCACTAATGAGGGTTTACACAGTACAGCTGTTACAACAGCACGTGTATTACCCGTCTTGGGGTGCTCGTGCCCGAACCAGAAAATGCCCGATTGTGCTTTCAGGTACTCATCTCGTCCAGTGTAATTAAAGTTATGCTATTCCCCGCGTTCATTTTAAACATCAATTATTAGATCGATACGGTGCATCAGCGAGGATGTTTTTTGACATTTCTAATTGCCTGAGTAATTTTGTTTTGGTTCCCCAGAGTTTGGGCTTTATTAAAATATTGATGCACCAACATTTTGGCTCAAGGCAGTCACGCGTCGCCAATGCGTCCAAAGTGAATTAGTTCAGCAACCTGAGTCTCTTAATTTCCGAGAAAGGGAAATTTGTGTGTGATACAACATTTAAAAATTCATTCATCTTTCATTTGCTACAAGTTTTATTTCAGTGAGTGAAACTGAGTATTTAAAATTAAATAAAAGGAAGATAATTGCGGCAACTTTTGTTTCTTTATCAATCATTCAATATCAATCATTATTCAATATCAATTAATAAATTCTACGTTATTTATCAATAAGCTGTAATATTGAGAATATTTGTGAGATTTCTTTTTAAAATATTACATATCACTAAATTCTCATTTCTCTTTATATAAATATTTAAATTAGCGTTGGCATTAAGAGATTAAAAATATCAGTAAAAATAAAAAATATGAGAAACATTAATCTTATGACTTTCAAATTATAGCTTTCTAACCTAGTTTATACTTGTAACTAGTGATAAATATGTTTCGAAGTTAAATTTAAGTCTTAAATAATTTTTTAGATATTTTAAGCATAATGAAAACGACATGTCCTTAGGGAAAACTAGACTCTTAAGAAATAGAAAATAATTTACCAAAATGATATAGTTGAAAAGTAAAGGTAGGTAGTTTGGTATATAGTAACACATTTTTACATTAAAGCCTTTTGTACCAAAGAAAAGGAAAGAAATGTACATTATAAATACATTTTTTGAATATATATAAGAATATGCGTTGACAGAATATACAAGAATAACTTTTGCATAAAGTTTTACTTAAACATGACAAAATTAGTCTGCTATAGTAAAAATAGTTAGTTGCTAGTTAACAAATAGTGATAAAAATTAAACTCATTAGTAGCTAAACACAAATATTTAAAAAAGTTGAATAAAGATAATACGTTTCAATATTTTGAATGAAGTTTTTGAATATGTTTTAATGTATTTAAATAATATTTGTGTGTGTATGACCATTTTTATGAAATGGTACTAAATTAGATAGTTTAAATTTAAAAAATTATTTCAATTTTAAATATCAGCAATTTTAACTTTGTACAAAACTACACTGTTATAGATTTTTAATTAACATTTTGTTCATAAAATATTACAGTGATAAGAAAAAAGATACAATTAAATATTTTCTTGACAATTTAATTTCAAAAACGAGATTAAATTGCTATAATTAAATAACTTCAAAGTAAAATAAATTTTTCTCAACATCAATTATAGATATTTCAGATTAAATTGTGAAAGAAATATTTAAAGGTAAAAAAATATTCGGGATGAGATAAAATTAATCAAATCAATTTTAAAACTTAAAATATTATAAGCATTTTTCGTTAAGAATTATAATACATAACAAAAATTTTCACTTATAATATCACAATTTATATATTTATTTTTTTAAAGTTTAATATAAACTTAACTCATCTAATAAAATTATATATTTATCATAAGAGTACTTTATTAGATATCTTTAAAGAAAGTTCCATGCTCCATTTCGAGTTGCATGGTATGTGAAGTTTATATTTCCGTTAAATATTTTTCCTAAAGTAAAATTCCCAGTTTTTAGTTCCCAAGCATGCTTGGAATTCAGTTTTATCACTGTACTGAAGATATGGAAGGCTGAGTCAACCTTGCCACTCCGAGGCTCGAACCTGCGCCTTGTAAGTGCAAACCACTTCAGCTGGGCCAACGGGAATTACTCTACTGAGTTTTAATAGCAAAATGGTAACCATTATTTAATGTAGTTAAGAATGCGATGATGAATTTAATTGTGAGCTCTGTTGTAAGGAATATCTTATTTTTCTATACTTATTCTTATATTTAATGGAGTGGAGCAGATAGAACATACATCAAAAAAGCATCGAAAATATATTTAATCTGTTGCAGTGACCCTTAGAGGTATAGTTTCGACAAAATAATATTTTACATATTTCATAAATTTAAAATTTAACTTTTTATGTATAGCTAAATGTTATAATCTAATATGTAGCTAATTGCTAAATGTTATGATCAATGATATTTGTGATTTATAATCTCATTAATCAGTTTTTTTTAGACCAGTGAATGGATTTGATGCTAATCTCTGTCATTTTCTGTCACTTCGCATCCACCCTATCAAATTTCATAGCATTTGAATTCAGGCTTAAGTACCATAAAGCATATGTTAATATTCAAATCAATTATTTCAAAATATTTGAATTTGCATTATTAGTATAATTTGCAAACATATATTTTTACATGAATCTTGTTATCTACATGCAAACGCTATTAGGCTATTTTTAAATTTATGTTCATCAATATATAGATAGAAAAATCATAGAAATAATTGCATTTTATCGTAAAACAAATTCACTTACAACAAAATAAAAATATTTAAGTAATTTTATTCTAAATATGTATATGAATATCTTCTATTTAACGTTTTCTATGTAACTAAATAAATTGTATCCATAAAGTTATGTTTTATAAAAATTTTTATATTATAAAGTTTTAAATTAAGGTTGTAGTCATAAAATTCTGTTTAGAATTTCAGAAACCTTACAAGCAACACATTTTATAAATTTGTTCAATGTAATTAAAATTTAACCACTATCACTTTAAATTATTTGGCGTTGTTTCCATTTATCTAAAATGGATCCTCAAACTGTAAATTTTTAAATTATTAAATATATTGAAGTACATCTCTGTGTTAGTTTTGATCAGCATGATATAATTTTATGAGAACAATAATTGGTTTCTCATTCTTTCAAAATTGAAAAATCAAATACATTCAAAAGTAAAGTTTAAACTACCTTTTTATACACAAAATACGTGCGCTTAAGCATTCTGAGTAGTTGCATTGCAATAAGAATGAGAAAAAATGATGCAAGGAAAATCTTTTAATGACATAGTAATTTCAAGAGTTAATTGATCCATTTATTTGTCTCATTTAAAAATAACATTTCTCTTAAAAAAAACTGAAATTTGTCTAAATAAGCGCAGATACATTGTTGAAATAGGAAATTCCCGAAAAGAAACGTTAGAAAAAGGACATCTTTAAAGTAATGCAATTACATAAATGGAAACCATTCATGGCATTGGGATGAAACTTGAAGGTGCGATAACTTTCAGAGACTCATAAATAAGACGCTTTTTTAATATCCATTTATTTCTCGTGAAACTTTTACCTTGGAGAGGGAGAAATAGCAGTTCTTACTCGTTTCGAACTCCTTCAGGCTATAGAAGTTTTACTGTAAGTGAGAGAGTTTCCCCACTTGTGCTTTGGTGTGGGCCTTTATCGCCAAAGTCGTTCACAGAACGCAGTTCAAGAGAGCCTCGCCAACATTCTTCGCAATAAATATGCCCCAGGTAAAAGTGATTTCAATGAAACTAGATAAAAGCTAGATATGGACTAAAGCTCCTCTTGCATCAAGTATAAAAACAGCACAACTCATCATTGGCATCTTTTTCAGTTTGATTATCTGTAGCCCCTGGTGCGAGAGAAAAAGCTAAAATGAAATAATATAAACACTTAGTTTTTAATGCATTGAAAATGATGTAGACGTCAAGAGGAATTTTGAAACACATTCAACTTTGGGACTTGATTGAAGGAGGGGTTTATTAATTTTCCAAAAACAAACTTATGCTAATTGTGTACTATGAAATAAGTTATAAATCTCACATTTTTTATTACTTCATTGAATTTATCACTAAATGTAATACTATGTTACTTATATTAAATTTTGCTAGATTTAATCTGTGCTTTCATGTCTAATGTATATATGACGAATATATATTTAATTGTTACCTAAATGATGAAAAATTCTTTATGTGAAAGAGAAATGCTCTTACTTTCAACATAAATTTGAAATTGCATATTACTAAATAGTATTGTCAGGTAAAAATACCAATGAGATTATGATCCACTCAAATCTTTCACAAGGAATTTCAACATGAATTTGATATTGCATATAACTAAATGGCATTGTCAGGTAAAAATACCAATGATTATGATCCACTTAAATCTTTTCCAAGCAAGCGCAAATCTTTCACAAGTAATTTGAACATAAATTTGAAATTGCTTATTATCAAATAGCATTGCAGGTAAAAATACCATAGGCTATGATCCGCTCAAATCTTTTGTAAAATTATGTTAAAAATGCAAAAAACATGGTGATGAACCTATTCCTCTCTCTGCTAGACAGCTTTTAAATAAATCAATTGTATCAACTTTTACAAATATTAGAAAACAAAGGAAAGACCTTTCTAAAAAGGATGCATAAAAACATTGAATATTGAAAATTGCTTATATTATAAGGATGCAGAGATGCATTACACAAAATGACAGGAATAGAAATATGAAAGTTTGTTCATTCAATATTAATAACGTAAAACATATTGAAATTTAAAACAAGATGCCCTACAAAAAAACTTACTTTTTAGTACATTGAGACGCATTTTCTCCAACAAATCAACAGTCTAAAGATATTTTTACTGAGTCACGGAATCTATCTTGAATTCATGCCCCTGGAATGGCCTTGGGGCAACGAGGGGAACACCACGCACGCCAGTGTAGAACCCCAGCCACACATTCAAGCCCTCTCATTCCATGATGGGTGGCGTTAAGGGGCGTTATGGGCAATTACATTATGCTATCTCCTTCGTACCAGAGACACAGGATTCCTCCGCTTCCAGATACATCAGAATCTGCCATAAAATAATGGTGGGACCTCATTTGGGGGTGGAAGTGCCGGATATCAGGTAAGGATGATAGAGACCCCTGACCATTAGGCACGTTGGGACTGAAGACGGGAGAAATGTTGCTGGGGATGGGAATTGACCAAAAAGGGAGGCAGTTTACAAACACACATGATAGGAGTGTTTGCCTCTGGGAAAATGATGTTATGTTGAAGATGTTAAACCATAATATCAAACCGCGAGGAGGGGACTCAACTGTAGAAGTGATGTTAAGATAAGCAACCATGTTTTCTAAAACAGGGAGACATCTCTGGCTGTAAATATGAAGATCTTATTGGCAAACAATAAGATTTAAAGTAAAATGTCAGCCTAAATTTTTAGTTAACAGTGTACAATCTGGTAAAGGCCATTGAATTATTTTAATATGATTATTTGAAATGATAGTAATTTAATGATATATGTTTTTGAGATTTTTTGGATATGAACATAGTTTATAATACAAAGTCAATCGTATGTAATATTAAATGCTGCAAAGGAAATCTTTAAATGTATTTTATATTGCCACAAAATAACCTTATTTGATATGCCATATATGTACTCATTCTTTCAGGTGCCAATGCCAATTTTTAGAAAATTTCAATCGTTTTTTGTAAGACCTAGAACATTTATTTGTGTTTAAAATAATTTCCCAAATATTTCATAAACATTTTTTTGGAATAAAAATATAATATTAGAAATGAGAACAAATACATTTATTAATAATGTTTGTCATAAAAGATAAAGAATCGTTAGAACAATAAATATTTTTAAGAAATGACTTGAATGACATGTTGCAAAATATTTTCTACCAGGTCGGAAAAGGTAATAATATTTTTTTTTATCAGCGCTATACTTAATAGAGAACATGTTAACTTTGTTAAATTTAAATGCTACATGATTAAAATGTAGTTAGCCAATTTCGCTTCTGAAAATATAATGTTCTCTAAAAGATTTTTTTAAAGAAATTAGTTAAAACTTCAGTTGAGTTATACAATAACTTCAATGAAAACAACTAACATGAGAAATAAAATAAATATTTTGAATTTAAATTGTAAAGTTTATTTCTTTAAAAATATCCAATTTTTTCCTTCAATGATATAAATATAATCGCTTAATGTTATTTTAATCAAACTTTAAACAATAGAAGATTTCGTCCTTTTCATATATATATTCCCAATTCAACCACATTAACGTATTTCTTTTTATTAAAAATAAGAAGGTTTAAAGTATTATTTTCTTATACACTCAGAGAAAATAAAATGTTACTCTAAAAAAGGAAGTAAATAATTGCTTTTAAAAGAACTTACAATATTTGCTAACTAATATCGTAACTTGACTTTTCATTTGATACAAAATATTATCGTTCTACATTTAAAAAAAAAACTTTCAAAAAATTCTTAACAGAGGAAAATCCTTTTTCATTTATTTTTTCCATAAGTTTTGCCAAATTTCACTCAAAATCTTTTCTTCATCCAATGAAGAGAATGCAGGGAAGAAGAACATTCTCTAAAAGACAAAATGAGTCGTCATCCACAAAAGCCCATCCAAACCCATTACGAGTTTTTACGACTATACATGCATCAACTGATACGCTCCCTAACCTTAATTTCACTCGTATTTCTCCGTAATTTGTAGCACATGGGGAAAAAAGGGAAAAAGAGAGAACATGGGAACTAGGCACCCGATAAGATTATATATTACCTCCAAAGGGTCTGGAATTACCCGTGGGGGTGGGACTATAGCGGGGGAATTGCGGGGGTCTCCAAAAACTGACACCTACCCTGTGTACCTATGGAGATATGAAATAACGGCAGGTGCTTTTGCCATTCTAAAGTTTCATTCTTGTGGTAAGTGTGTCTCGTTAATGGTGTATAATATTACAAGCATTTAGCTTTAGCAGCATTTTTTGTACATTTCTTCTTAGCATTTTCCCTTCCCGTGGTGTTTCATATAATGAGCTAGGGGAATGGCTGAACGTTTTTGATTTCAAACTTTGGAGGCTGATTATTCTATTTTCTGTTATCAGGAATGACAGCTCAAATAAGTTACATTAGTCGCAAAGTTTGAAACAAAATCATTATTGTATGTGTTAATGTTGCATGCACTCTCTGGGAACAAAAAAGTTTTTTTTATAATTAATTTGAGTGAGAGTACAAAAATACTATAAAATTTTTCGAGGAATTTTTTTGATGGAAATGACATAATTGTTTTATTTATATTTTAGATATTCATAATCTTTATAATCAATAATCCTTTAATTCAGAGATTTATAGAAAATACAGCATTGTATTTATTGAAAGGGGAAAAAAGGACTTTAAATTATATGGAAATAACACAAATATAAGCATGTAATATTTATGCTATTGCCAAAATCAAATGACATCTTTCTGAAAAATTAGAATAGAATATATTATAAAGGTACATGAAATAATACTTGTGCACCAGCTATGTGTATAAGTATTATTTATATTTCATATGCTTAGCATACAGGATTTTTGGAAGTGGCTGTTAATTTTTCTTGGGGAGATATTTAAAAATTGCATGAAAAACATCTGATTATGTTTAGTACAATGTGCATTTTTGCTACAAATTTTTTTAGTTATACGTTTTCTTTATTTAATTTATGAAAGATACCCAGACTTGACCTGCTATCTCCAGAAGTATCATTTCACATAGTTGACATTATGACCATGACATATTTTACATGACTAAGCAGTCATTTGTGAACAGAACCCATTGCCGGTTGAATTAGGATTTGAACTCACTACCTTCCAATAACGAGAACGATGCCTTAATCAAACCAATCAACTAAAGCTTATAAGAAAAGTTTAAAAGATTTATTTGGAAGAAGAGAAACACTTTAAAATTAACTCATTATGTAAGACAATTTTGCAAGTATTTTATTGCTGCTCATTTGCTTCATTTTCACTAACCGTTAGACAAAAGTAAACTCAGTGGAACTCTTATATTTGACAGTTATTTATTTGGTGCGAGTAAACAACAAAATATGAAATGTGCCATGATATGTATCCAAAATACTTAGCGATTAGTTAAAAGTTCCTTAATAAACTATTTATAACAAAAATGATCAACAAAACCAGATTAAATTGTGTTTATTTGTGCATCATAAAAAAGACAGGTGGGACTGAATTCTAATGATTATTACTGATGTAATTAGGAAAAACCCTGTTCTCTAAGATAGCATTTTCTATATTATAGTCATATTTAGAACATAAAATGTGATAGTTGTAATATATTGTGTTCATAATACTCAATGAACTCCTTAACTCTAGAAAAAATTTCAAATAAAAAATTAAGAATGATAACCATTATGTTGAACATTTTAAAAAAATAGTCATAATTGTTTTTATTCTTTTGCTTATTATATTTAAAAATTTATATATATATATATATATATATATATATATATATATATATATATATATATATATATATATATATATATATATATATATATATATATATATATATATATATATATATATGCAATTTTTATTTTACAGGCATTTTATTTATTTTATTTTATTCTTGGTTATTTTCATAAAAATGTTTATTTTTACAATGAACAAGTAAATCAAATGAATTAAATTTTGAGTGTAGCATTGCATTTTTATTACATATATTAAAATGAATTAAACAATTAATGAACTCAAATTAAATTATTACAATTTATTAATTTTCAAAATTTAATAAAAATGTCATTAATTGATTGTTATTGAATGGAAAAAGAAATCAAAACTTTTTAATGAAATAAAATAATTGATGAAATATCAGTTGTCAAATGTAAAAGAAAACGAGTAATTAAAACATTTCATTGCCTATAAGATTGCTTTATATATGAGAATATGTTTAGTTATCGAATTGGTATTTAAATATACCTTTTTAGTATGAATTATTAATTAGAAAGATGTTTATAAAACAGTATTTTATGCCATAAAATAAGATTAAAAACTTAAAAGAAATCTAGTTCATTCTATAAAACACAAACATTACATATTTATTAAGATAAATTATACTAAATATTTATAGTCAATATAAAATTTAAAAACTTTGTATATTTACTAATTTATTACAATTTAAAAAAAAACAGATATCTTATTCATCTTCATAAAAAATAAATAAATAATGCGAATAAATTTATCTTTTGAGAGCTGTTTTTATTTGCGTTATATATTGTTAGTCAGACATTATTTTCATGCAAATGATCTATCAAATTTCAGTGACATATTACGATGTCATCACCTTGTCATTTCCCAGTCATGCATGTGACGCAGTCAATTTTCTGTTAAGTGAGCAGTGACTTTAAGGGTCCAACTATATACTCCGGATGAAAACATTAAATAAAAAAAACCCTTACTTCTTGATATCGCTCTTTTGCTTTGAATCTTATTCTCTGATGCATTCTTTCAGCTCAAAATGATGCCAGCCGAGCGCAATTTTCCCGCCAGTTATTGGATTCTTTTTTTTTATTCTTTTTCATCGTCCACTTCAGGCAATGTTACCCTCTCTTAAGAAGCAAGAGCACCAAGCATTTTCCACCGTTTTAATCCATGTATCGGCAAAAGACGTTTACGAGGCAAAAGAAGTCTTCTTTTAGTCGTTTTTGTGCTACTTACGCTTGACTATCTTCACAAAAATGTGCTTTTTGAGTGGATTTATTATTTTTATTTTAGATTACCTGGTTTAATGTTACACTGGAGGGCTTAAAAATAAGAAAAAGAACGTTATGAATATTAGTATTAACATTTTAATAAATGAATATTTCACAATTTATAAATAAATAGGAAGAAAATGTTTAAATATGAAGTATGAAATTCACAAACAGAAAGTCTAAAATAGTTAGTGGTGGTAATCTAATGAAGAATTCTAAGTATACATCATGATACATTTTCATCCGTTGCAATAATTGCAACATTGAATTTATCGAAATAAATCACCAGAAAATGAAATAAAAATCAAAAAATAGAATTATCAACTACTGTTTTTTAATGAAATTCTTCTTTTATAATTACTAAAATCTAATTATTTATTAAAAACTTTTTAACTCTTGTCAAAATTTAAATGCAATAATATTTTACCAAATTAAAATTATTTATTTTTATTTATTTATTTTAAAGCATTTTCTATGTGTTGTTTTAAAAATTTATTAAAAAATAAAAACTTTAATTAAGAGTATCTGAAAATAATTTATTGTTATTATTTAAGCGATTTTTTAATCCTTATATACTGCATCAATAAAGATATCATATTTTCGATATTTTAAAACTACTAAATATAATATAATTTTGTGATTTTAAACTGAAATACTAATTTATTTTACATCATATTATAGAGTATTTGCTATTGTCATAAAAATATATTTATTTATTAGAATTTAGAACTAACGTTAAATATCCAGAGTACGACATTAATTTCAATCTTCTTCAATTCTTCTTAATTTCAATCTTAGAATTCTAATCTTCTGAAATGTTTATATTTTTTAAAAGATGCATATTTTTCATTTAAAGGTTTCAAATTTAATAAATTAACGAATTTTACGAAGAGATTAAAATTTACAGAAATTTGATACTCTTAACAAATTTAAAAATAGTAGATTACTGTTTCAAAATTAATGAAAAATAACTACAATTTCATGAGGAATAAAACAAAAAAGAAGGGGAAGCTCAATCAAGAAAAACAAATAAAAATTTTAAGAGTTCTGAGAAACACAGAAATCAAGTCTTAGAGATAGCAGAATTAATTAATTTTCACGAAATCGTACGTACAATAATTTTATAAATTTTCTAAAAGTATGCATAAACAAATGGGAAAAAGGATTGAAATTTTTTGAAGAAAATAATCCAGTCTCAATAAAATGTATAGTTTCTGTAGTCATTAGAAAGATTCCATTCAAAAAATTTTTGACTATTGTTACTCCTGTTTGATATTTAGTAAGAAACAATATGAGACTAAAACATACTTTATATCCCAATGAAACATATTACATGCAGTTAATAATTTTAAGGTAAAATGATGCATGAATTAAATATTAATTTAAGTATTATAAATTTTTACATAAGTATCTGACATAAGAAAGCAGCACGTAATAACACAATGCATCATGTATAACTTTCAAAATAGATCCCTCAAATGGGAACATATACCATCATTAAAGCAGGAGCTTTACGAGTCCCCGTGGGCTAATTTATCTTAGGATAAATCTTTTAATCAGCTTACTTTCACTCAAATAGTCACTTTAGTATCTATGTGGTGTTGAAGGCAAGCTAACAACAATATAATTTCAAATGATTTATTTATCCTTTTCTAACTTAATGTTAAGACATCAAAGTTTTACATACACATAAAATGCATGAAAAATGCAATATTTGATTGAAGCTTTATTTTAATAAATATTTATTTATGTATCGTTTACTCATCTATGATTCTTATTAATGTCATTACTTTTGCTCCATAATTTTTTAAAGTATTTATAATTCGTTGATGATACTAAGTAAAAAGTGAGAAAAATATCAAACTCATTGTATCACAATATAAAAATAATTTCATGAACTGAATTAATGTATTTTCTATATCAAATCAAAGGTAAGTTTCATACATAATAAAAAAGAATTTAAAAATTATTTTTAAGTCAAATATAATTCAATATGCTTCTAAACAGCATTATTACTTCATCACTGCATCACTATAAAAAATAATTTCATACACTGAATTGATATATTCCCTATGTTAAACTAAAAATTTGTTTTCCACATATAAAAACGTGTATTTTAAAAATTATTTCAATATGCTTCCACACAGTAAAAAATAATTCAATGTGCTTCTACACAGCATTATTACTTCATCACCATAAAAATATAATTTCATATACTGAATTGATATATTCCCTATGTTAAACTAAAAGTTTGTCTTCCACACATAAAAAAGTGTATTTTAAAAATTATTTATAAGTAAAAAATAATTCATTATGTTAATAAAAAGCAATGTTACACATAGTTCTTGTATCTCTCAATTTATACTGTGACAAAATACGAAGTCTGATTGGTCCAAAGTGAGTGATCATTTTCTTCCTAACCATTAGCACTCAAATAATCCCTTGCACTTTTTTACTTACCGGTTCTTCGAAGGCAGCAGCTAAGATAATCCAAGGATAAACTTTCTTTGTAAATAAATGAAGGCGGTTCAGTAAAACCTATTGATCCTCCCACACTGAGAAAAATAAGAAAAATAGACCTCATTTTTCAAGCCTCTAATTCACCCATAGTCACATCCAGTAAAGATCTCGAAGTGCTAGTCTCTAGATTACAGGAAATCTCTGTAGATCCTACATTGCAAACCTACCTTTGTTAAATAAGAACCATGCAATTATGAAACGATATGTGAATACCTATTACCTGATTATTGCATATAAAAGGGATTGAAATAAATAATTTTATTTATTATACTTTCCTCATATTACTCGGAAAGTTTTCTTATACTTTCCTCATATTATTATGAGTTTTCACTTTTTTTTATCTCAAAATGTAGCTTTGTCGTGTTTGATGTATGTATATCATGTATTTCAAACACAGTAAATTTTTAATAATTGTATTTTATTGTAGTTATACATACTATAATTTTAACTATAAAATAACTCAATTTAAGAAATAAAATCGGACTAAAAAAGTCTCTGAAATTCGACTTTTCTTAGACATTTTGAGTATTTATATTTGTATATATATATATATATATATATATATATATATATATATATATATATATATATATATATATATATATATATATATATATATATATATATATATATATATATTAATTTACAGGTAGATCTAATTGATATACCTGAATATTATATTTATTTACATATTTCGTATATAAAGAATTCCTGCTTAGTAAAATTTATCATGCCTAACTTGTTAAAATGATCACATTTACTTCTAATACATTTACTGTAAAGAATAAGATAAATGAAGGCAAAGTTACATTGCACTCTTTTAATAGCACAAAATATACTTATGAATACATTAAAATTATTTACACATGATATTTAAAAATTTTCCTATAATAAATAGTAATTTTGAATTTAAATTTAAAATAATATTTGGGAGAATAATTTTAAGAGAAACAACAGTATATAAATATTTTAAATATAATTTAATGTACGTCCATATATATATAAATATATAATGATACATATATTGTTAGTAAAAAAAGATATTTGAATTAAACTTAATTTATTATTTTACATGATATTTACTCATAATTTCATTTTTCCTACTTTCACAGGTTTAACTAGTTAATTTATCAAACTATTACAGATTTAACTAGTTACTTATGAAATTATTTTAATTAATTTATTCCCAAAATTATTTTAATTTATTTAATATGATATGTCTTTAATTTTTGAAACCAAGAGGTAACTTTATGCAAATAAATATTTAAATTAATAAAAATAAATTATAGCTTACAAATGATATATATATATTTATATATATAGGTATGTGTATATGATTAAATTATCATAATATGTTTTGCTTTTTATTCTTTAATATTTTATTATTTTCATTTCATTTTATTTTGTAATTTATATATGTTTAGGTAATAAAATGAAGTAAAAAATAAATATTATTGATCATTCATTGATTTTTCAATTTATTTGAAATTTCAATGTAACTAATCTCAGTTTGATAGCAGGATTTCCTTAATATTTATATGAAACGCAGCAAAATTTATAGAACATACATAAATTATAAGTTACAGGAATAAATTTTCATCTGTTTCATTAAAAATTAGTAATTTATATTAAAAATTAATCATTCCCGCAGAAATTAATTGCAGAAGGGATTAACTTTTAATGCAAAATACTAATTAAACAGATCAAACACAATAGTTAAGATATATGTTAATATACTCTTAATTAAATAGCGTTTGCAGATTCTTAGAATTTATATATTCACATGAGAAAACGTTTATAAAATTACATTAAAATTTTCTCCACAGTATAACATGCACATCTTAATAGAATTATACTAGTTTGAGTTTTATAGATAATTAATATGATTATAACTAAATATTATATTAAATAATTACATAATCACTTACAAGTATAATTATGCATATAATTGCATGATATAATAAACTCTTAGTATAGTTATTAAAAGAGGTTTAACCAAATTACACTCCTGTGAGTTTTATAACTACTTTCATACAAGTCAGATATAGTCAAGAATTAATACAAGTTGCATTGTCTTTTCTTAAAGCCCAACATTCTCATTAATATTGACGTTATTTATAACTATGTACTACGTGGAGGAAGTATACAATAAATCATTTTTATTACCGCATTTTTCATACTGTGTTGCATTTTGGGTTGTTATATGTAAGACATATTTGGCGATGCATATATCTTTAGAATGGGATGAACATTTAAAATTAGATATGAGAGTAAATGTGCATAGTTTTTAGATATAAATTACTCTTGAATGAACACAATTTAGTTTATTGCAGAATCCGTTTACGAAACAGCGAAACTGGATATGTCAAATACAAAATATTAGATTTGAATGTCAAACATTTGAGTCATAAAATTTCCTAAAATGAGCGATTCAAATATTTCTTTGGAGTAAAAAATAGCGTTTTCGTAAACATTTTCTCTTTAACATTATAAAGATTTAGTAGCAGCTGTATAAATGGTACTAAAATATTAACTTGGTACTGATTATTTAACGAATCTTAAATCTTGTTATATATTTTCTTTTCCCCAACTAAATCCAAAAATCCACTTTATATTATCCATTGGAGATCCATACATCGTTCCTGTCGAATTTAAGAGTTATTAAGAACTTCTCTTAAGCTGTATCTCATTGTTCTTAATAGCCGAGGAGGATTGTGGGATAAAGTTATCTACTTCATTTTATTGCTCGGATTAAGGAAATGCTTGAAACAGAATTCTAAAATAATGGCATAACTAATGGGTTAAAAAATGCTAAATTACATTATATGTATATTTTAGAAAGCAGCGTATATATGAGATTAAAATTTTCTTAACTAACAAAGAAAGTTTCCTTTAAGAATTGTTAATTTTTGGAATTTTCAAAATCGATGATTTACATTTTTGATACTGTTAAGAATAATTATTGTTTTTATATATGGCATATATTTTGCTAATTAATTTTAATTTATTGTTTTTATATACCTTTAATATTCCTTACCTAAAAATGTATTTTCAATATGAGAGTACTATTTTAAATTTTGCAATAAAGAAAAAATAAGAGAAACGTAAAATTAAAATCAAATCGTTAAAATATTTTAAAGGTATGTTCTGTTCTTACAAAATAAACATTAAAATACTCAATAAATATATTAAAGGAAACATTAATTCAAACGTTTATTTTTATGGTAGTTAATGATTTAAACTAACATTTTTCTGGTAAAGAATTTTTTTACTGCTTATTGTGATTTCACAGTAACTTAATTTAACGCACAATAACTGAACACTTGTAATTGATTTGATTAGGGTTGAAGATATTTTATTTTAAAATTAATTTTAAATTTTGTATGTTGTTTACACTTAAATTAATATAGCATCATATTATTGCATATTATACAAACTATAAAGAAATATTTGGTTAAATATTTATAAATTGTATCGCATGTTGAATTTATAGTTTCACTAATGAATATTATTTTTTGTTATTATAAAAAATTTTAATTTCTCCACTGATTGTATTACTTAAATTTGTATTCTTTTTTAATTCTAAAATGTCGCTTATTTATTAGTATAATTATAGTTTACCTTTTCAATTAAAAAAATTCATTTGATCAAATAAACATTTAGTATTTTTTTATTTCAAACAAATAAAATTAACATTTCAGTTATTTTAAATGTAGATATTTTTTGATACCTATGAGGTAGATAATGAACAATAAATGCTAAATTATTCTTTTAAAACTCATCACATACTTATTTCTTTAATTTTTGGAAGCTTATTTCATAAAGAAATATTATTTATAATCACAAATTATTACGATAATTCAAAAATGTGTGATAAAATTTCGCTTAAGAGAATTAACTTTTAACTAATTGGAAAGATTTTTGTTTGATTGAAAATTGGTTTCCAGATTTTATTACGTAGTTAGCTTACGGTAAATGACATTTTTTAAATTTGTCTCTTTAAAAATATGCGTTTAATGGAAAAAAAGTGCATGATTGCATAGTGACAAATGTGTATATGGTATTTCATTTTAACGATAAAAACTTCTTATGCAAGGAACCAACTTTATTTTTCTATTTGAAATCTGATTTATTCAATTTATTTTTCTGTATAATTTGTATCTTCAATATTATCGAAATCAAATTGTTTTATTATACAAGCAACAAAATAGTTATATTTTGGATCAAATAACTGAATTAATAATCAAAATAAACCAATAGATAATTAAAAAAAGAGCTCAAATAAAGAAAAATTTGAAAAGAATACTGATATATTTACGATGTTGCAACATTATGAAAAATTTATTTGTTTTATTCCTAAATTAAAATAACAACCAACAAATTTCATTTTACAAGATATGAAGATCTTTGTACTGTTATTCTTACCTTAATTAAAAATAAACACATCGTGACATTATTCTTTATAATTTAATAAAAATATAAATTTTAACTAAAATGTCACATTATTTTTAAGACAATTTTGCCTAATTGATGAACAATAACTGTGTTTCTGTAAATATATCTAAAATAAAAACGTCTTAAAAAAACAATATCAATTTAATAATAATAAGCAAGGAAATTTTGCAGATAAAATATTTTTATGGATTACTTTTAGATTACTTTTAGTTATGTACTAAAAGTAATCTAATTAATTTTTTTGATTTAAAACAAACAAAATTAACATCTTAGTAATTTTAAATGTAGATATTCACATTATTTTTTATACATTTGAGATACATAATGAATAATAAATGCTAGATTTTTTTATAGTCATCACATATTTATTTCTTTAATTTAATTCTTGGAAGCTGATTTTACAATTACAATTACAATTTTACAATATTGCAAAATTATTACGATAATGCAAAAGTGTGTGGTAAAATTACTATTAAGATAATTACATTTTAACTAATTGCTATTATATTATTTTAACTAATAATTAATACTAATGTTATTTATTTGATGTATACAAATAATTTAATAACGAGATATTCGAACGCTTCAAATTAGGGTATAAGTACCTGTTTTTTTCCAATCCAGCATATTTCTCTTATTGTTTTATTTGCTTTTTTAATTCTTTTCAATATATATGTATCGAAATAATTGTAGTTGCAAGCCAAAATGCAGTTGTAGAAATATATAACCGTAAAGCATATCTTGTCCCGATTCAACAGAGTCATAAGTTACTCTGGAAAATAATTAAAATGTAAATTGCTAAGTTTGGGGCTTGTGTGCCATTTGATGATGGACCCGATTTACATGACATTTGCAACTCATTATAGGAAACATTGGATGAAACTAGAATGAGACTGTCTATATGCAACAAACTAATTATTACCTCTGCACGTGGCATTTCCTTTAATGTGTTACATCCATACTTCACCATACCATTACTACATACACCACTTAGAAATGAAGCTGATTTGAATCGTTTGTTGCTCCATTTTAATTTTAAAAAATCTAGTTTTTTTCTCAACCAGAAATTGTATATTATTCGATAAGACGTTAAAAATCTATTTAGGATTTTTAAAAATGTAAGAAGGAATATTCTGCTTTTATAGAGAATACGTTTACAAATGTATGTGTACAATTCATTGCTGTTACCTAACAAGGGAACTAATTGAAGCATAAATTCTAAAACTACATTTCAATTTAATACAATATCGATTGAAGTTCAGCTATATTGCTATGAGTATTGTTTTTAGAAAAAAATATGTTTCTAATATAAAATTTAATACTATTTAGTTAAATAATCAATTTACTAAGCATATTTTGTTGTACATTTATATTATAAACTAGAAAACACAGGGTCACAAGTATCTTATTGTACACTTTCACATTTCATTGAAAAAACACTCTTATAATTGTTTTAATAATTGTAATCATTTTGAAATTTTGATGACTTTTTTATTGTACATTAATTTAGAGACTGAGTTCAAATTTATCAACCTTTTACCTAACATTAACCTTAAGAGACATAATGTAACATATTGCTTTATCTTATCTCAAAGAATATATTAAATATTTTCCAATATGTTATATATTTTCATGTATAATAATTTCATTACAAGATTATTTTCTGAAAATTGATTTACAGAAAAATACTTCTGCTACATCCGTAAAATTAATTGGTGACAAATCATTGTAAAAAATATAAATGTTATAAATTGCATGTTTATTTTTTTTGTTTTAATTCTGATGTTCAAGTCAGTCAACATATTTATTCATTCACTGTTGATTATAAAACAGCTAATTCATCAATGACCACTGAGATAAGATAAAAACGTTTTATCTATATATCATTTAAAGTGATTAGCGCGGATTAAAATTTATGGGAATATAATACGTTTTATTTATAATACTTAAATGAAAAATTAATATTTATAAGAAAATAACATTAAATATTGCTAGATAAAAATTATAAACTGAATTTTAAGAACTTTCTTATAAGTTAGCATCTGGTGGGTTTTTGCATTCATAGGTAAAATGAATTGACTTATTGAGGATCATGTAATAGATGTTAAAATCAGTGCTGAACAATGTCACTTATAAAGTCCGTATAGACATTATAATTATATGTAGAACATGAATTTTATGATTAACATTTTCCTACTTATTATTACAGTCTCAATGACAAAACATCAGATTTAGTGTAGAATCGGGTACCCCTTGGTTTGGCAATAGATCTTGGCGATAAAATTTAATTTCTGATAACCCTATCTCTGTATAACTTTTGTGTAGCTACCATCTCATTAGTCACATCTTAGCCCAATCTTGGCTTTAAAAACTCGCCAATGAACCAAGGTGTTAATTTTTACTAATGTATCAATAAAAATAAATCGTTAAGATTGATATATATATTTCTTCTTTGTAGAAAAAGTTTTAAAAATTTCTGCATACATTGAGTATAAAGAACAATGGATAAGATAATGCATCTGAGAAAAAAATGTTTTAAAATAGAACAACACCTTTAGAATGAGTCTTGATTTAACAGAAATTATGGAAATGTTTGATTTTACAATTTTAAATTTAAGGACTTGAACTTCTCTAGTTATATTAAATTTTATTTATAAGTAATCATAAAAATTCCTTCAATATTCCAAAGTTAAGCAAACGTTAGTGACAATCATACAACTTTGTTGTGTTTAATAATTAAAGATGAAAAAATAATAATGAAAGCAATGATGATAAAGTTGAATGCGAAAATATTCAAATGAAAGCATTTCCAATCAACTCCATGGCTCTTAAAAGAGCATTGAAATCTCACAAGGCAAGGGTTGAAAACGACCATGTTTTACAGGCAACGTGTTTCCTCTGTAGAACAATAATACAAGCAGGAAATAATAAGACAGGTCAAATCAAATTAATCAAATTCTTTTGCACTATACAGAAAAAATGAGTTGATATAACATTATTAGATATGTATGAATTTGTATTAATTTTCAAGAACTCATTTTTAAATGTACTTTATTATAACGCACAAATGTAGTAAATTCTTCATGTTCATTATAAAAATATTTCATATTTTCGAAATGCAGATGAATCTGTTAAGATTAATAACTTATAAACATTTTGTATGATAACAGAACATACCTTAATATGTAATTTATTAAAATATTTATCCATTTTTTCAGCTGAAAATTATTTGCAATAAAAATGAATTATTTGCTATATATTGTTATATATTCTGTTATAACAATATATAACAATAATGTTATACATTGTTATATATTATTTGTTATATATTCTGATGCTATTTTACTATTTCTATAATTATAGTATCATTTTAAGCAAACAAAGATAATAACATATTCTTTCAGAAAAAAATTCGATTCCAAGAATAAATAATTAAAAACTATATCTTCTAATATTTGCACTTTATTGAAATAGGAACAGTAAAAGAAAAATGTTGAAGATAAAAAGATTATACAAATTAAAAAAGAAAAAGTAAAATATTAAACCTAAAAAAGGACCATGAAAATGGTCTCATAAATTACGATGATAGTTCTTAATCAAAAATAATGAAATATATGCTTTTCAAATTAATCATTTCCATTTTTGGAATTATAAAAACTAATTGATAACTGAAATATTAAATTATTAACACGCACAAAATACGTAAAATTTTCAGATAATATTTCATATGAACACAAAAAGAAGTTTCATTTTGAGAAGAAGCCAATACGCGTTTTTTTCCTAAAAGCGCAGTTAATTTGGACGATTAATAATATTTTTCTTTTTGTAAACGTATTTGATCAATTTATTACAGTTATGGGAAAATTGGATTGTCAAAATCATTCTTATCATATAATAAAATAGGTTTCGTAGGGAGAACTGAAAATATACGAAGTCCTGACTGACATAAGTCAATATTATATAATATGTTAACGGGTACATCAGTTTTCCATTTCGGATAATTTTTCTTTAAGGTTAAAGCAGTCCTAAAATACTATCAAAGTTCACATCAAATACATTTAAAAAAAAAAAAAAAAAAAAAAAAAAAAAAAAAAAAAAACTGGACGTTTTTTCGTTCTATAAACACATTTTAAAATACATACCATATAAATAGAGTTTTAAATAAATAGTAAATATTACTATAATGTGTTGCATATGTGTCTGTATATCATTCAAGAGTTTGAATAAAATTTAAATTTCATCGCTTTATTTTAAATTCCTGTATATTCATTATCTATTTTTAGAGCTGTATCATAAGTATAAATCTCATATATTAAACTTGTTTATAAAAACATTACATTTTTATGAATGTTCATATGTTTTTGTTTTTTTAATATATTTATACCATATTGATTTATTATTATTTTGTTCAGTTCAGACATAAATATTTCAAATATTTAAATTTCATAAATTAAAGTTTTAAAACAAGTTCTAAAAAAGGTTATGACAAATATTTATCGTAAGCTTACATATCAGTTTTTTTTTTTTTAAGTGAGCTATGAATTAATTTTTGAAATATTCAAATTTTGAGAAATATGAAATAATGGTGGAATTATGTACAATAAAATATTTATGTAATTTATAAAAATTGCAATAACTAAAATGTGTTATTAAACCAATAAAATTAAATATTAATAAAAATTTATATTTTGTTTTTATTTAAATTCCTTTATTTCCATATAATTTAAGCTATTGTTAATTTAATGATACTTTTCTAGTAAATTATGAGAATATTTACGAGATAATTTTAATGGGAACATATGATCATATTTTTAATAGAGTCAATAAATAAAAATTTCATTTTAAAATGTTCATAAAAATATTCTAAAGTTTAAAAAAATAATAAACACTTTGTGTAAATGAATTTAGTTTCAAAATGTAAAACTAATTTTCAATTAAAAACGTTATTTTGAAGAATATGTTATTCCTGTAAATTTGAATTTCTTTATTGGAATAAAAATATAACCAAGTATAAAAGATTCCATTTTGTAACGCTATTTAATTATTATCAACTATTTGAATATATTCTGTTTGTTATAATTCATTAGCATAATATAATAATAATTAACATTTTTCAAAACGCTTTACAAAATTCCTAGTTGAAAAATCATGAGGTTTTACAATAATCTAGGTGATTCATTATTAATGAGGTAAATATTAGATAAAAGATTGCTCTATAAAAATTTTTTCAGGTTAAAAAGAAATAATTGTTTTAATAAAATTCTTAGTTAGGAAATTTATAAATGCTATTCCTATCATATAAGCTTTTCCTAATATTTAAAATAGTTATACTTATAATTTTTTTCATGTGTTAAAATAAAATTTAAGGACTTTTTGAACTTCAAAACTGAAATGATTTCATCAGGCATTAATTTAATTATCTTAAATGAAGTAATTTTTATTAAGAAATTTTAATGTTTAAAAACACGTTTGGCCATTGTTCCTGATGAATTATATAGTTTCAATAAAATGAAGTCTTGAATTAAGGAAAAGTTTCATGAAAAATCTTGAAAATTACCGATTGAAAGCAATTTTGTTTCCTAACAGGATTTGCATTTTTTCGTCTGGAAATTTATTTAGAGGGTAAGGTTCGTAATTCCTCCATGCAAAGTGGCTGAAATAATCTGAATGACCAAAGTCAAAAAGATTAAATGCAATAATGATTCCATTCGAAGTTGGAACGAGCATATCTTATCGAATAGAGAAGAGCACAGAAAACCAAACAATGATAAGAAAATAAAGTAAAATTCTATTCCTCTTTTTAACTTTCGAACTCAATAAGACTTCAATAAAAAAATCTAGAGTTAAATAGAAAAATGCTGATAATGATCTGATAATGGGTTCTGAGAGAAAAACTCATTTCTGTTTCTGAGGATACGGAGATTGAAAAATATATTACATTTCTTCCCCTTTTTACTTTTAGCCGGAAGGGTTTCACTGTAAATAGGACTTACTCTTTTAACACTTCAACTTCGCACTACTTAGCGCGATTCCTCTCTTTTCCCTTCTTCGTCTCTATTGGTTACTTAAATTTCGTTCGATTTTTTTTCGATAAACATACGGTGTTAGATAATGAAAGTGCTTTTTCATAATGTGCATCCTCAACTGGAAAAAGAACATTGGAAAGGTGGTAGAGATATGTATCTTTTCCGAATTTATTCTCGTCTCTTGCCTCATTTGTTCACACTTTTATGAGAATAAGTTTTTGTTCTGATTGGAACTTCGCGTAACGGTTGCCAAAGTAATGTGTATCGTTATTTGGTTTCTTTAAGTTAAATAGACTCTTTTGTTCGAATAGGTAGATTACTTTATCGTTGCTTTTCCTAAATTTTTTTTGCTATTAAACTTAAAAGGAAATGTTTTTAAAGAAATGTATTTATGGAAGAGGACAAGGCAAAATCTGAACAAAGCATAAAATATTATAAAAATATTTTTTATTCAACTTTATTAGAGTTAAGTAAAATTTTTCTAATGACATAATAATTATATTCTCTAAAATTTTTTTAATTAAAATCAATGTGATTTAGGTTTTAATAAAACCACAATTTAAAAAAAATGCATAACCGTTTCGGAGATTTCATTTTTGTTCATTAACTTGCCCAAGATGAAGTATTAAGTGTATAAAATGCCTTATTCTGGTTAGGATATATAAACAAGATTTTTTAGCTGAGCATTAAACTACAATGATTTATTTCAATTAAAAATGTCGTAAACTTTACTTAAAAGTTGCAATAATTACAACTTTTAAACCTTTATTCTTTTAAAAATGGTTTTGTATTTCCTATTTTTTGAATTTTCTACTTTTTAAAATAAAATTTACTTAACTAATATAAAACTGAGTGATTTTCTGTCATCTATCCGCAATCTCATACCAGTAAACAATGTGAATTAATGTTTATTTCTGGTGAAAATTGCTAACTTATTATTTATAACTTACGAAAATAGTAAAAAAACATTTGTCAAAGATTTTTATTTGAAATAATATTATAAAAAATGAATATATAAATAACTATTTTGCTCAGTTATAGTGCTATATTTGCATAGAATATATTCAAATAATGAATAAGTAACAGAAATGATAAAAAGAGTAATGCATCAATCAATCAATCAATAACAAATAGGTACACTATAATATTATATTTATAAAGATAAATATATTGTTATCTATTTTAATTCTCAAATTGACAATATTTACCTTTATAAATAAATTTTACTGAAATTAGAAAATATTGAAGACAATTTTAATTTAAAATTCGTTATCAGGAAAAACATAAACAGTGAATAAATGTGTATTTGTCATTTCCAAAAAATTTATTCTAATAAATAATCTAATGAATTCATATGTTTTTAATTAAAAATGCTTACAATTTTGAGAATAGCATCATTGAATATTTTTTAAAAGCTAGAATTTTAAATGATTTTAACATGTCTAAATTATGAAATATAATGTCTGTAATATATGTTGCTACAATTGGAAATGATTGTAAAAGCTACAACTGGAAATGATTGTAACGTATCTAAACCATAAAATATCCTGTTAGTAATATATGTTGACCTTATATAACGTTATGGTAAACATTATTGCCATCTGTCTTATACATGGTATTTTAAGAACCAGCCATATTGAATCAAAGGTCACATATATCTCTTTTATTCTTACTTTCTTTTTTATCTGACTGCCCCAAAACTTGGATAGTATGTATTCCTCACCTAAAAAGTGACAAGAGTTTTCAATTGGAAGAATAGGATAATGCGATAATCGAAAATCCACTTATCCTGGGACCTCTTCTCTTCTAAATGGATATAAAGGAATTGCGAAACTTTTTGGCTGAGAATATAGAAAAAAATATCTATAGCGTTAGAGATAGAGAGAGTGAAAAAAACGAAGAACTTAATCACGTGGTGTTATAAGTGAGGGAGTCTTTTTGTCGCCAACTTTTTCCCTCAATGGGATCAAGGAGGAAGAAATAAAATAAAGTTGGAGAGTTTGTTGGTTATTTTGCTTTTCTTTTAAATGAAATATCTTATGTGAATTAAGCATCTTAGAAACTAAGCTGGAGAGCTAACACTTTTTAGATTATTTAATGGTAAACGAAGAATCATTTTAAATGAATGTCTTACTATATGCTGCGCACAACAAAAAAATAAACTCAACTTATAATTACATTTTGCCATAAAAGTAGTTATTTAATTAATATAAGAAATCTGCTTATAAAGACTGTATTATTTAATGGAGAATTGTTCACATTTTTATTGTATTACTGCAATAACTTACAGCGATATAATTTTCTGTTGATTAAAAAGTTTTATATTTAATATCTTTATTTAATACTCTCGTTGATATATGTGTACACACACATAATATGTACCATAACCAAATATCCTATACAATCATATAGCTAAAACATTATGACTATGGGCACCATATTACATTGATTCCATTTGTGGTATGAGAAGCACATCATCCTGAGGAAATTATATGTCATTTTTATAGAGTGACTGTGAATCAATATTTCTTTAAACGCGTGTATTTTTACAGAAAAGTCTCTGTTTACAGAAAAACAGTTGAGAACTCGAAGCAAGGATGTTTGTAAATCAATAGGTGGATATTGGCAAACAGTCTCTGTGAGTATCTAAACCAAACAATGAGATTAATAATAGGAATTTGTAGTTAGATGTTCACCCATCATTAATGATACAAAATGTTAGAGACTGTTTCATTTGCTAAAATGTGGTACGAGTAAATCAATTGGAAAGTTGATGAGAAAATACCAGGAGTCAAAATAGAGTTTATACTCTTCAGTATTGTCTGATATCGTGTCACTTATCTCATGTTATTAAGAAAGCTAGTTTCCGGTGTCCTGTGTCACTAATGATGTGTGAATTTCCAGTTCTATTGTATCTGGTATTTATATTTCTGTGATTTGTCTTTTTGGTATGAATAGTCACTACGATAGTTCACGATTAGTTAACAAGTTGGGCAGTCTCAAAGATACACTGTCTAAATCTTCGAGTCATCATAATCTGTTCTTTGTTTAATTACGGTTAAATAGCCACCTTCCATATGAAGGACATATGTATATGATACTTCATAATTTCATCTATAATTAATATACAATTGATACTGAATACATGCATTCCAAATCAACAAGGTAAGTTTAGTATCAGGCAGTGATAATAATCATAACATACTTGTATGAATACATGGTATGATGCAAATTAATAAATACAATTATAAGTATTTTCTTAATGAAAAATAAGTATTTTGAGTAATATATTTTATCAAACTAAAATTATGAAATGAAAAGATATACCTTCAGGATATAAGAAAATTTAAAAACTTTAAAAACAAAATGATATTCTATAAATGAAGATATCGTTTTTCATTACTTTTCTGATGTTTATGTATGTAATCTTTTTTAAATTTAAAATTTAAATTTTGCTGAAATGTTTTTTTCCAATGCTCGGTAGGTCTTAGGGTCTTAGGATTAATCTATTAATCTATGGATTAATCAAAGAGTTAAGATGATGGAAACATATACAAAGGGGTTGGTACCAGTTGGCTTATACCATCTTTGCCCCGAAAATGAAAGCATTGAGAAACACGCACACACAGACAAAGGAGCATACATGATCGAATTTAGGATTCGAATCCTGGATCTATTGCTTTGAAGTGAGGGACGTTAACCACTGCCTCATCGGCCAGCTTGATGAAATGTATATGATTTAAATAAGCTGATGAACACAGTGGCATATTTCAGTTTGGAATCAGACTTGTAAAAACAATAAAAAAGACGAAGAATTAAGAAACGTTAGTTATCAAAAACATGTAACTAATATCTGTAATATAAAAATAGTACAAGAGTAATATGTTTTAAATTTCTTAGATTAAACTCAACTTAATAATTTACAACTCTTTTTTCCAATTCATAAAAATACTAAATAATTATATTATGATTGTAGTGAAACTAAGTGCCCACGTAAATATATAAACTTGAAAGTTAAAATTGTGTTAAATTTATATAAAACAGACATTTTTATATTTCTATAGACATATACTAATTTATTATCCTAAAACATTAATTACTAGTAAACCTTAGTGACACTTAAAACCATGTAGTGGGCTTGAAGTAATGAATTCCTTAAAAATACTACATGCAGACTGGGTATTCATGACAGAATTTAAGGTATTATTCAGCAATTAGGATTTTTCTTCATACGAAATTATTATTAACATTTTAAATTAAATAAAAGATGAGATATATTTTCTTTAAAAAAGTTAAATAAGCATGAAAATGCTTTATAAAATGCACTACAATGTCAACGTTATATTCATAGAAATATCACAGTTGAACGTTATTTACCACATATTGTTATAAACTGTATACATAAATTTTAATTTAAAAATTCTAGAAATATAATGAATCTACACTCAACAATTGTTTTAAAAGTAAATTGAAAAGATGAGATACAATCGTACATTTGTTATTCAGAGCAGAACAGCTTTGCATTTACACTTTTCTACGGTGTTTCTAATTGTAAGCTTAATCAGTGGTTCTAATTTTCTAAACTCCAGTTAACTTCTTGAATTGTGAATCTTGTGCATGTTATGTACTATTAAGAAGAAAATGTTAGCTTAAGTAGAATTATGATCAATAAAAGACTAAAAATTAACCAGGATATTTCAAGCGTCTATTAAAGGGATGCTTTCAAAAGCCATAAAATAAAAATTTAAAAAAAGTTTAAATTCAAATAAAATAATGCAAAAATGAAAGATACCATAATTTTACTAAATTTCCAAAGTAAAAGTAATTAGCAATTTTAATAAATATTTGAAAATCTTATTTAAATTATTGAAAAATATATGATTATTTAAAAAAAAGTAATAAAACAGTTAAAAAATTAAGTTTTTTTCTCATAAAAAGGTACTCTGATGAAATCTAATCAAATGTATATTTTTTTACAATTTTTATTAAAATTATTAACATTTAATAAATTTTATTTTTACTCAAACTATTCAATTTAATAAACATTTTAAGTTTAAATATATATTTGTATACACTCATGTCCATAAATTAAAGATAATTCAGAATCACCCAGAAATTGAACTCTAAAATAAGAAATTCACAGGTAGAATTATCACACACATCTTGAAGAAAAATGTGAAAATAACAAGAAACCACCAGATGGCGCCGATAGTACGTCACACTGACGAGAGTGTAAGAGAGGAGTGTATAAGGAATGGTTGCAAAGAAGTAAAATTGTTCACAAGCGCTTTAAAAGCCTTTCAGTGCAATAACCGTATAGTTATGGCACAAAGAAAGCATTTGGATGTTTTAATTGGTAGAATTATCGGCTGTCTGGAATGTGGACGTACGCAGCTGGAAGTATCCAAGGAACCTTGAAATCGCCTAGGGTGTCATCTCTATGCTTTGACAACGGTTCCAAAATGATGATAATGTGAGTAGACGTTACAGCACAAGTCGCAAACGAGTACAATGCCGAATGAAGACCATTATTTGGCCGTTACTGCCAAAAGTAAACAGACGGAGCACAACATCAGACTTGTCTTGTCAGCTTTCTTCAGCTACCAGTACGACAGTTTCAAGGCAGGCCGTGCACAGATGCTTACGGCAATTTGGTCTATATGTTCGTAGGCCTGTCAGATGTGTTCCACTTACCACAAGTCACTGACACTTGCGGTTAGCCTGGAGTAGAGAGCATGCATTGTGGACACTTGCAACAGTGTTCTTGTGTGATGTTTTCCGACGAGTCCAGGTTTAGCTTTCAGTCTGATTCTCGCCGGACTTTCATATGGAGAGGGTCAGGTACCCGTTACCACCAAGAGAACACCATTGAACGACACCGTTACGGTGGTGCAGGATTGCTCGTTTGGGGAGGAATTATTCTGAGTTCCAGAACTAACCTGCATGTTCAGAATGTAACCATGACAGGCCACATTTAACGGGATGTCATTCTGAAACAACATGTACGTTTGTTTCGGGGCACCATGGGTGCCGAATTTCTGTTTATGGATGACAACGCCCGTCTTCACAGTGCAAACATTGTAGAGGAATGCCTTCAGTCAGAGGATATCACCCGTATGGACTGGCTAGCATACTCACTGGACTTGAATTCAATAGAGCATGTGTGGGACATGCTTGGCCGACGAATTGCAGCCAGTCAGCCCCCTCCCACATGTCTACTGGAACTTCGGAGAGCATTGCTTGATGAGTGGTGTAATATTCCCCAAGATCAGATCGATAATTTGATACTCAACATGCCTAGGCGTTGAACGGACTGTATTGCATCGTCTGGGAGGCCTACTATGTATTAACCATCATTGGTTTTGGTAAATAGGTTATTTTTTGAAATTTACTCCAGGAAGTAAAAATCGCAATTTTTATTAATGATGTCAAACATGTAGCAACTTTTTTGCTCTTTGCCCTTTGTTAAATAAGTATACATTACAAATAAGTCACATTTGTTTTGCTATCGTCTCTTTCTTTGCCTGAACTTGCATTATTGTTAATTTATGGACATGAGTATATATATATATATATATATATATATATATATATATATATATATATATATATATATATATAATCTTTTTACTCCAACTTAGATAACTAATTTTTGTCAACTTTTTAGAACAGTTCCTGCATTTTTTGAATAACTTCAAATGAAGCTGTCGAATTTTGGTAGATTTATTTGTAAGGATCAAAGTTCATGATTTTTCATATGGATATCAATAATAAAATTTAAAAAAAATTGTTTTTGGATGACAACAAACCGAGCAGTATGCAATTTTAAATTTAATAGCTTAATTTTGATCTTTAAAGGATCTTTCTTTTACAGATTTAAATAAAAATATAAACTTTAATGTTATTTTTAACAGGAATGTATAATAAATTCAAAAAAAGCTATCAAATTTTAAATATTTCTTAGATCACGCAAGGTTTGTATTATTCTAGCTTTAACATCCCGTGTGACATAAAAGTATTAATGTTCATTATGAATTAAACGGAAAATATAATATTTATTATGAAATGAATTGTTTCATATAAATTTTATAATATCTTATGTTAATGCAATTTATTAAAGTTATTTAATCAATTTTCATATTTCAAAAATTTCCGTTCTTACTTTATCATTTATTAATACATAATAAATATCAATATTTTAATGTAATTAGTTGACTTAATGAACTATTAAAGCAATTGAATTTAAAGTAATTGATTTGGTTAGTTACTTTCATACTTAAATTAATTCCATAAGATATTCAAATTAAAGTTCATAGCATTGGTCACATAATTTCTTCGCGATTCATTTAACCCAATTTTGGAGTCTTAATTGCCTAATCTTATCTTCATTTAGTAATCAAAGTATATTAATTTGAAGTTTCATGGCAGAAAGCTTAAGAACTGAACTGGAGGTATTCATGAAATAATTATTACCTGAGTATCTAGTAGTTTGTTTTTAATAAAAATTAAGTTCATTTTTACTGTGAATCATGTAGCTCCAAATATATATAGCAGCATATTTTTTAAATATTTATTCTGATAAACAACATGTTTTATAAGAAATTAAAAAAAATTGCAAGTATTTGTTACGACAATTATTATATTCATATCCGTTAGTGTAGCATATTTGAATTTATATTTACATTTATTTGTTTTTATGCAACTCTATACTCAGCTATTTGGAAATATTATCAAAATACCGCACATATAATATTAAGATTTCTTAACATACTATTTAAAAAACTATTATGATAAAATAAAATTTTTTTTCGAAATTAAGCTATTATAGACCAATTTAATGACATAAACTTAATAACTCTCATTAGCAAAATGTAACTAATTACTTGAATATTATTTTAATCAAAACAAATGATAGAATTTCTTAACTTTCAAGTAAAGATAATCAACTTTAGCTATACAATAAATTATTATTGTAGTAAGAAATTCAAAAATATTTTAATGAAATGATGAGACTAATGGTATTCCAAAGTATTAAATCTTATTTAATCTATAAATTTTAAATATTCAATACAATATTTCTTTTATAAATTGAATTCATTGTAACATATAAATTTACATACTGAATAGATACATTTATTGAGAATTGTTAAATGTATTAAAAATCTTTAGTTTCTTTGTTTCAGGGAATTAATTAAATAATTAAGAAAATTCTTATTGATTCCCATAAAAAAAGGATAAAGTTAGGCTAAATGAAAATGAAATTTAAAGGAAGCATTGATACTTTGATCTAAACTAATGGTTGTTTTTATATATATAGAATATTCTAATCAGATATTATCATAATAAAAAATATTCTGATATAAATTAGCAATTAAGAGAATAATATGTGTCTATGTTGAGTTTTAATTTTAAACAACTTTTAAAGGATAACTTTTTAAGTTTAACCTTAGGTAGATTGTTTCGCAACGTTTCGTTAATAGAAACAGAAAATTTCCCTAAATATTTTTTGCAATATTAAAAATACAAAAAGCACAAACTTCAAAGAGTCAAATGTTTCATAATAAAGCTCCCGCATTTTACCAAGGAAAATATTTGTATATTATTAAAATTTGTAAATTATTAATGTTTGTAAGCTATTAATAATATATGTAAACTAATAGTTCCTATAACTCAGGCTTTTTCCAATTTTACACTAAGATAAAACTCAATTGTACATTAAAATTTATATTTATATAGAATTAATTTTTAACTAAAAATAGTATTATAAATGGCTAAAAATATAATTTTCTTACGCTATTGTATTTTTATTTATATTTCAATCGTAAAAATGATTTTAATCTTATAAATAATCTCTATGAAATGATTCTTAATTTTATTTATTTGTTAACTATTGGAAATTTAGTAACATCCATTGCACATTTTAATTATATATATATATATATATATATATATATATATATATATATATATATATATATATATATATATATATATATATATATATATGTATATATATATATCTTCTCTGAGCATAAATAATATTTTGGAGCTATTAATGTGCAGTAAACCGCTTGTAAAAGTAATTGAATTTCATTATTTAAAGGTTTTACCCAAAAGCGTACTTTTTCTCTCTCGGGGAGAAAGTTCTCGGGCTCCCACTTTTCAGAGCGAAAGTTCTCGGGTTTGATTCCAGGCTTTATTGAACTTGAAATGAATGTTGCGCTTTTGCTTTCTGCATGAAATTCTGCAGAGCGGGTGCTTTGGAGTTTGCTTCTTTTCAACACGGGGATAAGGGCCTCTATCTATAAAACAGTTTTCCCGGAAGGCAGATCCACAATGGCAATTTTTATACTATTGGACAGTTCATATATTTTCCAAATGTTAAGTGATACTTTTTGTAAATTTTTGTCCTTCAAAATAAAGTAAAATTCATTATAATGTTTATCCTTAAACAATCACAATTATCTTAGCTATTTCATAAAAAATATGGGCGAATTTATCAAAGAAACTATTAGTTGATCAAAATGTTCCATTGAATGTCGAAAATCTCATTTCTTGAACCAGAAAATTTTTATTTCTATATTTTATAATTCTACTGTCTGCCTAAAAAATCTATTTATGAGAATCAATTATTTATTGTTCATATTAAAGATCGTATATGAAAGGTATAATTGTTCAAAAAATCAGAAATGTGATATTCATATACAATGGAATCTGAAATGGCAACAGAATAACAAGCGAATATCCCTGTCCAAGTGCGATGAAGTATAAAAAAAATAGTTGGCCAAAATTGGCAATGATTTATTTATTTGTTTTGAGTTTAAAACAAATAATTAAATATTTATCAATATCAATATATCATTACAAATAAAATATTCAGCAGAAATTTTTTTAGTATTTTCTTGTAATTATATCATTAATTTTGAAGCTTTAAATTCTGTACTACTTTCGAGTTTACAAAAAGGGCAATTTACTCATTTAAATTCTGGAATTTATGTTATTTGAATTAAAAGGAGATGTAGTTATTTATATAGTCATACAGAAATTCGGTAGAGGAATTATTTTTTTAATTGTAGATGTTAAAGAAGCAAACATATTTCTCAAATCTTTACAAAAAAGCACATGCTAGTATCTATATCAAATTTCTTACAAATTAAAAAAAACACACATTTTATTGATTAAAGTTAAACAACACTAGATATTTCTTACAATACATTTTTAACATTTTTTTACATCCAAGATTTACGAGAATCATTTCAAAATTACTACACCAATAAAATATTATTTGTATAATAAAGTCAAAGAAATACATCGTGATATTGTTCCTTTGTAACTATAACGTAATTTCTATGAAAAATAACTAAAAAGTTTTATTATATTACTGAAAAGTAATTAATACATACTTTTATTGAATATCTACTTTGTTATGACATAGAAATGAAAATTTTAATTTGATTTTACTGTTTGGTATGTTTTTATTTAGATTAATAAAATTTAATTTATTTGCTCCTAAAGCTCAAAAATTAACTCTTTTTCAACAGTTGCATGTATTAAATATTATTATTATATATGAAATTGTTAAATAACAATAAAATAATTTAAGTTCATGGATTTTTAAAACAATGGAATAACCATGAAAATAGAGGGGTAATTTAATATAACCTCAAAAAAAAATTAATACAATCTTACTTTTATTTTTCTCTAAAATATTTTCCAAATTACAAATGAAACTTGAAGAAGACAAACCGAGTACTAAAAATGTATTCTTTAAATAACATTTTCAAACAGCTTTAGAAATTTTTAAGAAAGGAAATAAAACAGGCATTTACCTCCCAAATTAAGCTTCTCCTCGAGAAGCTTCTTAATCCGAAATCACTTTATAATTCCGAAAACCATTAAAAATTCCCTCATAGCAGTCATCTAGAGTAAAAACTGAATAGCGACATCGTCTCTAAGGTTAGAAAATGAGTTTACAGCAAGCTAAGCATTTTCGAATTTAAGGAAAGAAAGGAGCGAATTTAGCTAGTTTCCATTAAGCAAGAATTATTTCCTCTTAATGATACTTTCTCCTTTGCTCACCCATTAGAGAAAATAATAGTTCGTTAGGCAACGATTAATTTTCTAGTCCCCAATGTTCTCGTTCTCTCTCTCTCTCTTCCACATTTTCTCGCTCCTTCTTTTGAATCTGGATCTTCTCAGTGTAAAAGAAGCCATCTTGCTCATTTGTTGTTTGCAGAAATGGAATTTTCTTTTGTCATCCTCAGCGCTAATTGCTGATTGTATTCTTCAACTTTAATGTTGATTCTTATGCAAGATTACGCGTACTAGCTGGCTTTATTTGTATAGTTTTGTAATTAAATTTCTGAAAGGAGTTGCTTTTGCAGGGTGGAATGGCAACAGGGCTAATTAACTTGCGAATGGATGGCAAAAAGGTGTTGTGTATTCTTGAATTCGTCTTCCGATAATTTAGAAAAATTGCACCCCATTTATAATCGTCAACTTTCATAACAGTTTTAAATCTAAGAAGTTTATAATTATTTGTAATTTAAATTTAACACTCTTATCAAAAATGAAACAATTCAGTATAACTACAATAGTAATATAATTTCAAATGATAATAATCATGCATAGTAATTAAAATGATAATACGAAATGTAAGGAATTTAAATACAAATAAAATTAAATTTTGATACACAAACTTAAAATTTACTATGTGGATTTCAGGTTTTGGAAAGATAAAAATATTATTTACAAACCACATGAACTAATTAAAACAGTAATAGGAAAATATATTACTTCTAATATTTCATTTTGACGAATTTTGCATTTTTATGAAATAAATCCAAATTATAGTTAAAAGGTATATAAATATTTAATATTTTATAATATTAAATAAATTGTCATTTATTTCTGTATTTTTACTAAAATAAATATTTTTTTAAAAATAAATGGAGTTTCTTGCTTGATAGAATGTTTCCTTACACTGTGGTAATCTTCGACTTTCTTGGGAAAGATGTTTCACTGGCAAATATTCTCTCGCTACAGCACAGGTCACCCCCGAGTTACAACGCCGAATGAAAACCGGTATTTGGAAGTTACTGAGGAAAAAAAAACAGGTGGAGCACAGCATTAGACCTGTCTCATCAGCTCTCTTCGGCTACCAATACGACAGTTTAAAGGCAGACCATGTACAGACACTTAGGGCACATTGGTCTATATGCTCGTAGGCCTGTCAGATGTGTTCCACTTACCGCAATTCACTCTCGCCTGCGGTTAGCCTGGAGAGTGCATTGTGGAAACCGCAACAGTGGTTTTGTGTGATGACCATGGCAGGACACATCTATCGGTATGTCATTCTGAAACAACATGAACGTTTGTTTCGGGGCACCATGGGTGCAGAATTTCTGTTTATGGATGACAAAGCCCGTCTTTACCATACAAAAATTGTAGACAAATCCCTTCAATTGGAGGATATCACCCGTATGGACTAGCCAGAATATTCACCGTACTTGAATTCAATAGAGCATGTGTGGGACATGCTTGGCCGACGAATTGCAGCCAGTCAGCCCCCTCCCACATGTCTACCGGAACTTCGGAGAGCATTGCTTGATGAGTGGTGTAATATTCCCCAGGATCAGATTGCTAATTTGATACTCAGCATGCCTAGGCATTGTACAGCCTGTATTGCATTGTCTGGGGGGCATGCTCTATGTATTAGTCACCATACCAACCATGTTATATTGATTTTTTTAAATAGGTTTTTTTGTAATTTTCTCCAGGGAGTAAAAATCGCAATTTCTATTAATGATGCCAAACATATAGTATCTTTTTTGCTCTGTACCTTTTGTTTAATAAATAGAATTTACAAATAAGTCACGTTTGTTTTGCTTCCGTCTCTTTCTTTGCTTGAACTTGCGTTATCCTTAATTTATGGACACGAGTGTAATTACTGAATGTTTTAATGAAAGTACTTGCATATTCACTTTCTTCTTGATTGCGATGACTAAAGAAATTGACAGAAAATAATTTAACCCTTACTTTAAAAATTCCTTTTGGAATGAAAAGCTTTCTTTTATAAAGAATAAATTAAAGTATACGCATTTTTACTTAATTTATATATTATATTCTTTACGTATATTTAATACATAAAAGGAATTTTAAATTAAAAAAATCACAAATGCAAATATTATATTTTATTTTTTTTAAGATTAATGCATTAGTATTTACAATTAGTTTCAGTTTCCAGTACTTACAATTAATTTTAACTTCAGTTGCAAATTGTCTTAATTTATTTATATGGAAACAGAAATTCCTAATTACCATCTGAAAAGAAAAAATTCAAATAGTCTGAAAAATTTCTTTTATTTACCAAAAAATACAATTTTTAGTAAAATTCTGAAATTGCTTCAGAAATAAAAATATCTCAAAGAAATACTAATATTAGAGGCAAGTACTGCGAGGTTGTATTATATATGCCAAAATGTATCTCCGTTTAGAATATATTCCACAAAAAATAAAAACACAACCATTCATATTTTGTTTAACTTCATGGTTGCTAAAGTTTCCTTTATTTACAATCATGCTAACAGAATATCTTTCACATTTAAGAGTTTTTTAATGAAAAAAACCCGAAATCAGAAAACCAGCCAAGCAACTAAAATGTTTTCATCAGGAATAAATAAAAATAGGAAGATCTGAAGCTTCAAAAGGAAAATGAGCCATAAATTGAGGGCTTCATTTGTAAGTCTGGACCAAAAGATCTGGCGTCGAAAATTGGCGCCAGGCGACCCATAACAAAAAGCGTCTAACGACTTTAAGTCTGAACTCCCGTCAAATTAGGCTTGCCTCTGAGTATGGTTAAAAATGGTCAAAGTAGTACAAATCTAGATCAAAATATACATTATTTCAATGAATAATATTCTAACCTGAAAACACATCTTTATACAAGTTTTCCATGTTTGTTGTGACTGAAAATATGTAATTATGTGTACATTAATTGTTATGATACATTTCATGAATAATTGCTGACACTGGAATTTAATTTAGATAATTTTATGGAAATTACTTCTTTTTAATACGTGTAAATTGATATAAGATCATTTCTGTATTTTATTACTTACACAATATTACACTTACAAATGATTTTTGTTGAATGATACGTCTCCTAACATATCACTCTTTATTCTTCAAAACAATAGTGTAGCAGAAATTTGTTTTATTATTTATCTTTCGTTCACAGAATTTAAAATAATATAGATTAATTGAATAGAAATTAAACTGTAATAAAATAATATAAAACAGGATTTGGAACCAATAAAGTAATTTCATCATGAGAAGTTTAAAAACAGATCTTGGAAAGTTGTACCTGTGACATTTTTTTTATGAAACTAGTATCCTTTACTAATATAATTGGAACTATATACGTCTTAATAAATTTATCAAATCTTGATTGAAAATTTTATGTTGACAAACTTTACTCATTAATAATTGCTTACTTTCCGTAAAAAAAACTAAGTCAATATAAAATAAATTTTCGAAGAGTTATTTTCGAATCACTTAGATTTAATTCGGATTGATTTAACGGAATTACTATTTATTTTGTTAAAAATTCTCTAAATTTTCAAAATCACGGTAATTAAATCTGCTTAGCTCAAAGATGTATATTGTTAAGTAAATTACTTTATTCTACAAGTTAAATTATTTTTAAACATTGAAAAAATTATTTAAAGCAATATTTTATGTTTTATGGTTTTTTCTTCTGTAATTTCCAATTGTGTTTTCGATATAAATTAATACAAAATTATGTGTACATATTAGTATTAACACATGATTTTAATTCTAAACTTACGACGAAGAAAAAAATTTATAATTTCATTTATAAAACTATAACATAATTATTTAGTAGCTAATATTTCAGAACTTCTTCAAGCTTATATTATGATTATAATAATGTAAATTAATTTTGGTATTCATTCAATTTTACCAAAATAATTGTCTTTTTAAAGATCACTTTTTACGAAGAAATTCCAATTTAAATTGTAATTTATTTGTAAAAAGATACATTTGATAATGTTTTATTCATATCATTGGTTTCTGATTGATTGGCCAGTATGTGTAAACTACAAATGTAATGTCGAAAGATGCTACTTTTATCTCAATTAGTCCAATTTAATTCTATGATAACGGATAGTCTAGAACAATGAATGCTACCAGGGAGCCTTGTTTTCAATTGTGTGCTTTATTTCTATACAATGTATAGTGTTATTCAGAAATAGATCCAGTAATCTATTTTATATTTGAAGGAATGAATTCGAAGCTGTCAACAATTCAGAAGAGAAAGCTGTACACAGATCGCACTTTAGAATGAAAATGTGAGTTGATAATAGCCTTCCTTTCTCTTTGAAGTTCGATGTTATTTTAATATAATAGTGTGATTGTATCCCTTTTCAAGGTAATTCTGAGTCTACTTGGGTAGATTCTTTGTCTTACTTTATGGTTGGAAATAATCAACCTTAACCTTTGTTTTATGATTGATTCATCAACCACCTTTCAGATATAATTGGATGACACATTTTACAAACTAATAATTTTAGAAAGAAAGCTTTATGCTTTGTATAATCAATAGTTTACGTTTTTAGAAAACATTTTAATTCGCAAATTTTAATATTGTTATTTATAACATGCCTATTTTTAAATGTATTTATGTTTCATTTCATGCCAGTCATATTCCATACTGAATAAATCATTAGAGAATATGACTGTCTTAAGATTAAGAATTTTCAATCAATGTACTTTTACATTCATTGAAAATTCTTAATCATATGACATTTGTTGTTGTAGTCTGGAATTTAAATGGTGGTTTAACATATGATGGAACAAATAACGATTTAATTTCATCAGATGAAATAAATATGCAACAGAATCTATCACATAATAACAAGTTTATTGTTTGTCGCTCAACGGTCATTTTTTGCACACGAGGACTAATTAGACCGGGACCTATGGTTTAAAGTGGATTCCAAACCACTACAAACATCCATGCCCAAGGTGGGATTCGAACCCACGAACTGTTGAACCGAAGGCAAGAGCGCTAACCATTTGGCTGCCAGCTCGGCCTCACATAATAACGAGAGTATCAGAATATTTTATTTTTTAGTAAGTTATTTTATCCAATAATAAATTATTATTAAAAAAAATAATTTTAAACAGCAAATTTTCAAAAATTAGTATTTGTCCATAAAATTCAAAGGTTAGAAATAAACTTTAAAGAAAAAATACTTAAAACTATGAACTGTTAAGTAAAAAAAAATGCTTTAACTGTCAGAGTTCAATTTCACTGAGTGCTGTAAGTTTATATCAAACTTATCATTTAACAAAAAATAAGATTTTTAGTTACAAAATTCTTATTTGCTAAAAATTAAGAGTAAAATTACAAGTATTGCTAAACATAATATTTGTTTCTTTTGAAGATACTTTATTTTATCTGATATTTTGTGTGTGTAAGCAATTTAAATGGTGGATATGATAAAATTTTAGGATGGAAGAGGCATGTATATCAGAAATTTGTCGGTTTCTCTCTTAATGCTAAGCCTATTTTCAAGCGTTTACTGCAGTTAACCATAACTGAAATTGCTTTTTAATAGTGAACGCAAAATTATGTTTTTCTTAGTTGGAAAAATTAAGTTTTTAAATATTTTTGTTAAATAAATAATTTGAAATCAAATTCTGCGTGTATAAACACGCTCCATACTTTGAATAAATGAATGTTATGTTTATGAGTGAGATCTAAAATTTGCATTCAACCATTTTTATGCATTTATAACTTTTATGAAAATATAAATTTGAATGTTCCAAATGTATAAGAAATCGGAAATTATAATATCTAGAAAGTAATTATATATTTTATTAAATTTTTTAGTAAAATAATAATTAGAAACTTTTTCTAGGAGAAGGATTTTGTATTCTGTATTTTCTATACAATGAAAATAAATTATGTAACACACAGTCATTGTAATTGCTAATTATATCCGGAAGAAAAACAAGAGAGAAATTTAAGCATTCAAAATTACACTATTTTTTTCAAACTATTTCAATTAATTCTATTTAATTGAAAGATAAAAAAGAATCTTTACGAGATAAGCGGTGTCATATTATGTTTTAAATATATGTACTATTTCAAAATTTTGTTTTCGGCTTTTTTTATGCTCTATAGAAATACAGCTTATTGTCCATGAGAAATTCTCTAAGATTTCCTTACACGACAACTGCTTAAAATGCCTTACATTTTCTTGCAGCCATAATAAAATTCATTTGGTAGAATACAAAGTATATTTCCAAATTTTGAAACTTAATTCATGGCAATTTATTTCTTTATTTCACAAAAAAAGTTTCCTAAAATTACAGAAAACGAAAAATTGTTTAGTTAAAATGGTTATTTTTTGTAAACTTGATTTATTTGCGTAATCATAATGATGTTCTTTTATGAATAATTTTGGATACATTTTTGTTTTCTAATATTTAAATAAAAATTATTATAAATCAAATAGAAAGTAGCATATAGAAATGACTTACCTCAATAGAGCGTGATTATTTTATTGAAAAACCCTGCTACATAATTTTAGAAGTTTGTAATATTTATGGTACAACTTACCAAGAAAATCTCGGTTCACTTCTCATAACTTTATCGCGAACTTCATAAAAACAAACCAAGAAAATATACCAATTTCCTTTTAATTTGCAATGAGAATACTATCTTCGGTCCCCCAGTTTTCCCATGAGGAGAAATAGATCACTCTAAACTAATTATCCAAGCATATTTATTTCCTTTGTTAGAGTAAGGTAATCGGAGAGAAAAAACTAATTGCACACAGTCAGTAATGAAGAAGTTAGGCAATTATAGGGTCTGCTTATATCGACAAAATAAGCCTTGAATCTGTAAAGTGCACAAATCTGATAAGTTTTTAAGTTGATAACTTAAAAATACCTTTCATTTTGCAAGAATAGAAATACAGAATTTCAAGTGAATTGTAAAATAAAAAAATTTTTTACTGACATTATACTTTTTGCTTTCATTCAATTTTATATTTATACAAAAAATTCAAACCACAACTCGGTAACATTAATGGATGTTGCCAATGATTTTCAATGCAGAAATTTGGACAAGAATTTAACCGACATATGCAAATACATCTGTCACGATAAGTATGCACAACAAGATCAGATTTTATTTCATATTAAAATTAATCATAACTAGAAGCAGAGTGTTTTAATAATATTCGTGTTTTATCAGAACACTTTTAATAATTTATCAATCAACATAAAAGTGCTGAATGATAGTATGATTATTTAATTGTGTTGTTCAATATAATGAAATTTTTAATAATTTATCAATCAACATAAAAGTGCTGAATGATAGTATGATTATTTAATTGTGTTTTTCAATATAATGAAATTTTTAATAATTTATCAATCAACATAAAAGTGCTGAATGATAGTATGATTATTTAATTGTGTTTTTCAATATAATGAAATTTTTAATAATTTATCAATCAACATAAAAGTTCTGAATGATAGTATGATTATTTAATTGTGTTGTTCAATATAATGAAACAACTAAATATAATTCTCATTTTTTAGCTTTTAAAAATGAACAAATTGAAAAAATTAATTTGTTATAAATTATTACTTAAAACAAAATAATTTAAGCACACAAAACTTTGGATTAAAAACCGACTGAAACTATTTATAATTCATACATTTATCAACATATAATATATTATATTGTCTATTCTATCAATACATTTAAAGTCTAAACTTTTTTAAATTGTCAAACTTCTCTTTATCTTCTGTAAACTTATCTGAAATTTATAATCTAAAGTACGTTCTTAGTTATTTAAACTTACAACTATTGGAAATGAATAAAAATGCTGTATTTCAATTCATTGCATGTATAAAATTAACAGTTTAAAAAATGTAAGAACTAGATTTATTCAGAACTACATAAACAAAATAATTTCATAAAACAATTGTTTTAAACTCCAATTCTATTTTCAGAATAAAACGTGGATATCCATGGAAAAAAATTTAACAAAGTTTCACTTATTTTATTAATTTACAAGAAAATTTTGTCAAACATTTTTTGTATCCTTTTACTAAATTAATTGAATTATTTTTCAAACTTTATCAATACTTGAAAATATAATATTTAATGTCAGCAAAATGTAACAAATTCAAGAATTTTAATCACATATTTGAAATTAATATATTAATTGATTTTTACATTTCCCAAATATGTGATTTCTAAATTATATATAAAATTAGATAAACTAAAATGTACAGTATATTATATCTAGTAGTATTCACACATTATAACTTGTTTGTAAATAATTAATTATTTAATGTATTTATTCACAACTTCACATGCAATAGATAAAAGTATTTTTATTAAATGAGATTCTTTCCTGATATATATTATGGTTTAGAATAAAAAACTAAAATAAAAAGCAGATTAAACGCAAAAGTAGTGAACGAATTATTCAAAAATTAAAATATATTTTATCCATCGGTTCACCGGCTCCTAATCGTCACACATTTCTTTCTGTGTATGATCTTATCATACATAGTTTTGATACTTTTGAATGAATAACTTCAATATTTTTCAATATACAGCTTCAATATTTTGAGTAATTTTCTACTGTTTTTTACAAATTTCTAAATATTGCACTATTTTACAAAACACTATTACATAACTAAAATCACTCTTTCTTAGTTCATTAATTTTCGTATTTGAATTTTTTCTGAAATTTACTCTACATAAATATAAACTTAATTTTACAAAATTAAAAATATAGCCTTTTCGAACTATAATTTTTCGTTTAATAATAATGGAAATAACTTTCTATGTGGTATAAAATGGATTATATAAATGAAATTCCTTGGAATATTCTTCGATTTTGTTTTAAACAAAGAATACAAACTTAATTTTTACATATAATAAAAATTTCGCCTTTAAAACTAAATTTGCAATAAAGAATACTGAATATTTTAAGAAATTTTTCTAAACTATAAAGTGATTCTTTTATGATTTCATATATAACTAAATATCATACTTTTTCATATTTTTATTTGAAATTTGATATGTTATGGAAATTAGGTCTGTGAAGGGGGCTCTATTTCATCAAATAACAATAACACAGGTAATCTATTTCCTCTTGAGCAATATTTGATTGATTAAAAACTAATATAACACAGACTTTTAGATGAAGAACTTTTGGATGCTAAGGAAATAAATAATCCGAAATCAATAGCAGTAGTGCAAAGCTAGGCCAGTTATAGTTTTTTCGCCAGAAGGGCATAAGGTCATTATTTATATAAAAGTTATTGGAGAACGTATAGCGACTGCTTTGAAACTCATACATCCATCTTGAAAGGGGACATATTTTAGCACTATTTTATTTCTAATGGCTTATGAATGATTTATTTCTCCAATTCGCATAAAAGGTTCAAAGTATCGATTGAAAAGAACGCTAAAACATCTATATTTTCTTATCCAGGATCCCCTTTTTTCCCATTTGGCACTAAATCCTTGCTTTTGTTTGAACTTTTTCGTATTTCTATTCTAATAGAAAGAATATTTTTCATATCTCTTTCAAAAATCTTTGTAATAATTTATTTTTTATTTGCTTAAAATACATTTATTCTTTTTCTTTTGTAATTATAACTTATCGTACTTTGTGAAAAGTGCAGGCTTTGGATAGTGGAAAATGATGAAGTATGTCTTGATTAAAATATTAAAAATATCCTCTTATTATTTCATAAATATAAATTACAGCATTGGTATTAACAAAATCTTCGTTTTTCTCCTTTGCCAGTTACATTATTCATAAAATCCTACATTGTTATCGTCATTTATAAATTTAAAAATAATCCTAACGTGTTTTTTTTAAAAATATTTGTTGCTTATAATGCCATACATTAACACGAGTTCTGATATATCTCAATAAATTTAATAATGTATGTTAAGCAGTCTGTAACCGTACCGCTTTAATTCTAAGCCAAGATAGTCAAAAATTCAGTTAATCTTAAAAATATCAATACTTGCATAATATCACCTGAAGAATTTTTTTGATAGTTTCATTAAGCATATAATTTTTGAAAATAATGCTTATGTAAATAAAAGTGCGATTACCAGTAAATATAAAAATATTATTTCCTATATTATTGAATTGTAATAATTAAGCAAATATTTTCATATTCCAGTAAGAAAATGTTAATGAATTGCAAATGATATTTAAATCCAATAACAAAGTAATGATTTTTAATTATGTGAATTATGTATTATGTTAATTATCTTTAAAAATTATGCTGCAAATTCCTTTGGATTTTCATGCTAATCTAAAATTTTATACAAATATTTTAAAATACTATTTTATGTTAGTTCAAATGCTTACTTGTTTTAGTGACAATATGAAAATTATAAAGAAATTTATACGAAAATGCATTCTTAAATGCGACTCATCAAACAGATAATATATTTTACTATGCAAAAACGTTTCGTTTCTTTTATATTAAGAAATTATAAAGCTTTATTCTACTTTTAAAAACATGTTTTTCAGGTTGATTCTAAAGTTAATTCAGAAAGGTGTGTAAATATTTGATTACGTGAATTTAGATCACACAATTTAGTCACATTTATTTACTTTATTTAAAAAATTGCAAATAAATGAAAATGAGAAACTAAAAATACATATTTTAAAAAAGGAAGAAGTATTCAGTCATTGTATTAAACTTCATGTTATTATAATTTTCTGCAATAGCCTGAAATTTCATTCACATTATTTGATTAGAATTTAAAGGTTTCTTATGAAGAAAAAACACACACACATTTAACATATAAAATTAATTAATAAACTAAAATATTGCTAAATTTTTGTATTTATACAACAAAAATGTGAAACTAAAATAACTTAAAATTAATTTAGGGTAATTTATGATACTTAAAAATCATGAATAATATTTATAAAACATCTTCCATAAAAATGAAAACATAAAAGTGCATTTTATCATTGTTTCAGAAAACACGAAAGAAATATAACTGGGCTGTTTAAAAGATAAAATGTATGCAGTTTTAAAATGAACAAAAATTTTTGAAAATTAATTTCGAAATATGATTGACAAATCGAAGTAAAAAATATTGAAAAGAAAAAATTAATCATGCGGAAAATCATAACTTATCAAATGAAATCTGCTACTTTTTTGATAAATTTGCTACTGATAGTCTCAAATAGTCTCAAAAAAATCAGAAGTATCAAAAGTATTTTGAAAAGTTAACCGTAAAACCGGAACAAAAAGAAAACAATGTCGGAAATACAAATAAATACTGTTCCATTTTATCTAATAATTTTCTTTGTATTGCGAATGTTTCCACACAATGTAAGAATCACACATTGTTTCCTATAAGAGAAATATTTAATATCGAAATTTGAATGGATAAACAGTTGTTTCTTTAAATATAAATATTTGTAGAATTGTTCTGCAATGCAGTATAATTTATTGATTTTTCACTAAAAAGATGTGTATAGAATTATATTATAGTTCTAATATAATCAGAGTTTATTTAAAAAAAACTTTATGCATTATGGAACAAATAAACAATTTTTGTGTCAGATCATACTGTTAAATATACATTGGGAAATTTTCAGAACATGAATTTCAAAAAATCAAATTCTTTGGCGACTGCTTTTCCTTATTATTTGCGGAATGTTATGCCTTTATTTTGGATTTCATCGTCAGCTAAGGTTTATTTTAGCTTTGATATTTAATATTAAAAGCCCTTTAAGAGTCTTATGATAAACAAATAAATATAATAAAAAATTATCATGAAGTGTATTTTTATGCAAATTTTCAAGCAGAGGTATATGTTCTTACTCAATGTAAATTATTAATTAAACATTCAACTTTTCAAACGCACGTTATGAATGAATAAATGTATCCATTCCTGTAGGTATACGTAATAGAAATTCTTTGAAAAGTTATGGCATATATTACAAAGGATTCCACAATATTAAAAATAAACACATTTTAAATAAACAAAGTCTGAATCTCCTGCAAACTATTTGAAATGATGTTATTTATTAATAAATTTTAAAGAAGATTCATTTATATGAAACAAATGGTAAATTTAATCTAAATCAAAGCTTCTTTAAGGTGATGTTGATATAAAGCATTATTTGATTATTTTTAAAAGTCTTTGAAAAGTTGATGACTGCATTTCATGCAACAGTAGCAGACATCTGTAATATGCTATTTACCATTGAATACATAATGCAATAACAATAATTTTATTGTAATATTTTAAATTTTGTATATTAAAATCATTGCATCTAATATTAAATGTATTGAGTGTTAATTCGTATTAAATTGTTCCTTACATCAATATGTAAGTGACTTTCATCTTTCTTAAGATAATATAAAATAAGTATTCCAGTTACTCAAGTATTAAAAAGAAATATCACAGTACTGTATGAATTCATGAATATTTATACAAGAAGCATTTAATGGACAGAACTGAGGTCAAGTCTTCACTTTAATGGAAAATAAACCATGGCAAACAAAAGAAAACAAAAAAAAAACAAAAAAAATGGAAGAAAGAAAATACAATATTTTTTCATGCACTTTTCTATTTTTCTGAGCAAAGAAAAAAAATTGGCTATTCAATAGAAACAAAATCGATAGAACCGTACCTTCTATTCGTGTACACAGAGTACATTTTTTGCTTCTTAAAGGAACTGTTTGCTGATTTTGCGATACTTTTTTCTTCGTTCTCTTACTTCCAAGAGTGAAATGATGACGATGTAACGATCTGTTAATCGATATATTGACATCAGTATTAGCAAGTTAACTTTTTTATAGAGTTTCAAAAAAAATAAACTCTAAAATTGCCTTTTTCTATTTGGCTACCATAGAAATTTTTTGCACGGCTTCAAACTTGCTTCAATAATGTCTTTAAGTAAATGGTAAAAAAATGGTGGTGTAAGCGGAGGCAGAAAGGCATCATTTAAGAATTTTAGCTCACCCGGCGAAAAATAAAATCAGAAGGAATAAAAAGCAGTTTTTAGGTTATCAAGTATTTAAAGTTGGTTGTAGGTTCAGTAATAATAAAGGTATAAATTTTATTCTGTGTAGTAAAGAGCATTACATGAATAACAATAATATAAAGACATATTTAATTTCTCAGTCGTTTTATAGAAAAGAATATAATTCTTATAATCAATTATCTTAAAAAATTTGTAAAAAAAATTGGCCAATAATAATATTTTTATAATTTAAGATCATATAAGTATAATTTAAGATCACAAAGACTGTTGTCTTCTTGAAAACAACTACTTAAGAAAAATAGTATGCAAATAATTAAATGGAAACAAAACTTCTCAGACATAAATAAAAACTCTTAATACTAAAATATTAATAAAGTTAATATGCTTATAATATTTCCCATTATATCATAGAAAAATACATTTTTCAATTTAAATTAATTATTATACAAATTTTGATTATTTTTTACAAATAATTTATTAGATTCTTAAATTTCCTTACACAACTATGAATTTATTCCTCAATCTAAAACATTTAACTAATTATATATATATATATATATATATATATATATATATATATATATATATATATATATATATATATATATATATATATATAATATGTTGATTTTATATGTATATTAATGTATGCATCAAATATACTGAACAATTTTTCAATTTGAGTCCAAGTTAGCACCACCGATATGGGAAGTGAACCGACTTAATATTGAATTAAAGACCATAATAGTAAGCATTCTGTAAGTTTTATGATAAAAGTTCTATCATTTCTGGCATAATGTTAGATTAAAAATGTAGGTAACTTTGCAACATTTTTTATGTTACAAATTTCATAACAATCTGAAGTATATTATATATAGCTTTCAAATATCACATACCATTTTTTATTTATTTAAAACCAATCATAAAATTGAAAAAAAGTACTTAAGTTTGTTTCGATTATAAGAAAAAATTTCTTTAATTTGTTAGCCAGCATCTATACATAAAGTTTACTTAAAATATTTATTATTTTATAGTTTTTGGGTGCAATTATTCACACAATGCCTTTTAGTTTTGTTGAACACGTAATTATTTCTATCTTTGTTATGATTACTTTGTAAATTTGCAATTGAATTACTCATTGTTTAGTTCTGGAGTTTCATAAAAATATTTTATAATTGTAAGAATGTTATTCTAAATTAAGTAATTTAAATTTTATTCAACATCTGAAATATTAAAAAACTATTTTAACTTCACAAATGAAGAAACATTACTTATCACTTCTATATAAAACAAAACTCACAAAATACGTAGAAAAATTTATTCAAGACAATGTTGAATTAATACGTGTGCAAAAAAACTAATTAAGTTAGTTATATAATAAAATCACGAACTTTTATTGAATGAAATTAGACAAACTTAATTTCTTCTCATAATAAAATACTGATTTTTGATTGCCAAAATGACAATTTATATTTAAAACTAACCGCATCATAATTCAAAAAAACAATATATTAAAAATATTACTTCACAATGTTATCAAAAATAATATGCAAATTTTTATAAATATTCTAACTTAATAAATACTTTAATAAATATTCTATATGGAATAAAGAATATCAAATTCTTCTCTATAAGTGTTTTTACATGACTTGTTGAAAATTATAGGATATAAGTTTTATTAATTCAGCCTTTCATCCCTTCAGTGGGTCGATTAACTGAGTACCAAGCATGCTTGGGAACTAAACACTGGAGGTCTTACATTAGGCTGACCACCTAACTGGAACATATACTTCGCACCCCAGGGCCCTCGGTCATGAAAACTGTTATAGGCACTGTAGGCCTTGGCCCACATGGGCTGTCGTGACTTGGAGTATAATTTTTAAGATTTATTAATATTTAATATGCATAATTAATCTTAAGTATGCCAAGAAAATATTTTTAATATTTAAATAATATGATATAGTAATTATTTATATTTAATAAACTTCATAAATATTTTACTAAAAAGTTTATTCTGTATTCAACCTGATTTTTTGCTTAGGAAATTTATTTTACTTATTCAAATAATTCTTTAAAGCAATATGTAATCGCATAAATTTTGAGTCAAATAACCATGAAATAATTTATTTTTGCAAGTTGTTCAAAGATAAGAATCAATTTCAGAATATTATGGGTCAATAAAATCTTCCACTGTAATCCCATTAATGCAATCTCAAGATAAATGAGAAAGTAAAATAGCGCGAAATAAGTCATGAATATTTGAATCAGAATAACAGATTTTAATGAAAAAGTCATTATGATTAAAATGCATGGAACTACAATTTTCTTGTGAGAGGACGACAATATTCCTTATAAAAAAATCCTTAAAAAAAGAAAATTCATCACATACACTATTGAATTACAGAAGAGTTTCTACCTTTTAAGTGCGCATTTCTCAGAGAGTTTATTTAGAAATTTAGAGTAATTTCTTCCCTGTGGCACTTAAGTGAGGTATAATAATTATGAGAAAAATCTTCCTATAATATGATAATACTATATGGATGTTAAAATACTGCATCGTAACCATAAGCTGTTAAACGTGTTATAAATGTTATGTACGTAACAAGCAAGTCATGACTTAATATTAAGATAACGCTCCAAGGTATATAAAGTCACTGCAATCTTTTGTACTGTTGAACAACTGGTGATCATTGCACCCCAACGAAATGTGATTATGAACCTATTATCTATGGAAAATTCTGTATGCAAATTATACCTTGCTATTGTATATGCTGTACACACAACAACAATGGATTCATAGGACAATAAATAAGGCCGGTTAAAACTATGTACGAGTAAATAATGTGATTGTACAAATTAAAATTGTTTATTTTAATTAATATAAGTTAATTATTAGCATTAAAAATGCATTGCGAAGTTTAATATGAACAAGAAATATTATCATACGTTTCGGTGTGGAAGGTTTCATGTTTGATTCCAGCTACGTATGAACGAGAACTGATTACTGCTTTTCTGCTTGCCTATTTGTCAGTGTGAGTGCTTGGGAGTTTTCCGAGAGTTCTCTACTATCCGTAAAAAAGACCACCTTTTAAAGAAACACACAGCGAATATTTGCATACTTTATTAAGTTCTTTGGCTATCTATTCTGAGATGTCATAGAGATTGTCAAACACATATTTCATTCACTATTTTTATTTGTAGTAGCATTATTATATACCATACAATCTGATAGATATCTGCTTATTTTGCATATTTTAAAGTTGAGCTTTAATAACTATACGATATTACAAAAAAAATCAAATTATTATCTTAGCTATAATTAATATTCTAATTTATACTCTAATTTGAAGCAATTATAACTTAATTATATTGCATGAAACTAAGTTTAAACATTAATTAAATCTTTCATTAAAGAAAAAGATAATGTCTTATAAATTGATTAGTTTGTGAGAGATAAATTTGATAAATTTATTTACACTATAAATTACGATCGACTATTCTCACAGTTTTTAAGAAAGTATATTTCTTTGAGTAATACGTGGATTCAGAAATATATTAGAAATTCAATATGAGGTACAAGAAATTTTAAGCAACAACATTTCCAATCCAATATTCACTGATACATTTCATGGAAAGTCACATATACCTTAGAATTTCAGTCATATTGAAACTACACGTTAGAGTTTAAAAAAGATTGAATTTTTACATGTAAATAAGAAATTAAAAAATACATTCACAAATATTATTAGATTTACCTCTGAACCATGCAAAAATCTATAGCAAATTAATGAGGGTAGTCCGAACACCATCGGCTAATATACTCCGAAACACTTTAAACATTCGAGAGGAAAATTATTTAATTGCTTCGTTACATTGATATAATGAAATGGTTAGCGGTTTATGATTCGAATGCTCTTGCACACTAGATCCATTCTAGAAAAGTCCACAAAATCTACAAAATCCACCTTTCAGCAAATAGTTCAGAAATTTATTTTAAAGCATAGTTTCTGAACGAAATAGTCCTCGAATTAAACAGTAATTTTTAGTAATAATTAAACTTATTTTATGCTTTTATCATCAAAGTTAAAATAAACTCATTTACAAATCATATCAGAAAACCGAGTTTGTTACGAAATCAAAATATCGGTAATTTATTTATTGAACCATCTTATATATATTATTTACTCAAGTTTTAAATCTTATATTAATAATTTGTCTTCAAATATAGTATTTATATCTTTTTAAATAATTCGAAAGTATTTGTATTTATGAGGAATTCAATTTTTTCAATTTATCTCCATACAGCACTTAATAAGTGACCAAGGTGCTAAATGATTAGCATTCAATAAGTGTTATCAAGGTTCTGAGTGATTAGCATTCAATAAGTGACCAAGGTGCTGAATGATTAGCATTCAATAAGTGACCAAGGTGCTGAATGATTAGTATTCAATAAGTGTGATCAAGGTTCTGAATGATTAGCATTCAATAAGTGACCAAGGTGTTGAATGATTAGTATTCAATAAGTGTGATCAAGGTTCTGAGTGATTAGAATTCAATAAGGGACCAAGGTGCTGATTAGCATTTAATAAGTGACCAAGATGCTAAGGTGTTAAGTGCTAAAAAGAAAGACATTAAGAAATTTAAAAATTGAATTCATTAAGTATTCTAGTAAGATAATGGAAATTTAGATCTTTTCTAAATTTCCATCATCTAATTAGAATATCATTCTTTTTCTTGTTTCATTTTGTATAGCTAATATGAGAAAATTAACAAAGAAATTAATAGTTTTAAAAGATAAATATGTGTCCCAATTCCTCATTGAAAATGCACGAGCTTAATCCATATTTTTACTTTTAAATTCATTTTACCGATAAGCAATGTCTAGTTAAAAAATGTTTTTTTAAATAAACCCTTTTATAAATGTTTAAACTTTTTTCATGAATGATTCGGCAACAACAGTTGAAATAAACTTTAAAAACTTTCATTCTGTTCAAGAAGAATATCCCAAGCTGACAGACGCTGGTCACAGTTAAAGAAATTTAATTATTTCAGAGGGCATGTGCCATTACATTAGGCTCTTCCTATTAATGATCTCTGCGAGTGGTAAAATGTTTGCTGGTGTCAAATGAGGCCATCTATTTCTCATTCTGTAAGGAAAAGTGCCAGACTTCTAGTCTCCAGCGTGAGCATACTGCTTCGACCGAAGGATGAAAGGGACATCATCAATCTGAATATTAAAGAAGCGAATCTTCTCTGGGTGTTTCTGATAGCGTGAAATATTATCTTTGATTTTGCTTATTAAGTAGCAGATGTTAGGCATCTTTGTTTTGAAAAAATAATAAGAAAAAAATGTAAAATAGGAGTTTTTTTACTTGAATAATTATTTAGTTTCATTGAATTATTCTTCGGCACTAAATAATTTTCAATCCATTTTAAAAAAGCTATTAAAAATGTGTATGATTATCAAAGCAGCTTTTTATAAAAAGAAGATTTTATTGAACCAGTCAAATGTGCTATAATTTTACAATGTAAATGAAAAATGATATTTGTAAAAAAACATTTTAATTTGATTATAACAACTAATCTTTTATTATAGAATAATTTAGGATAGATGGAATAATGGTATTTTTTTATAAAATTTTCACTGCTGTATTTATAAAGACCAAAAATCTAATTAATATAAGTCTTACTGAATTATTTCTACCGTTTTCTTTTTGTAGTAATAAATTATAGTAAGTTAAAAAGTTTTTCGATGCCCGGTGGCTTAGTGTTAGCGTTTATCGCTCCCAGAGCACTGGTCCGAGGTTCGATCCTCGGGCTGAGCAAGATCGACTTAGCCTTTCATCTCTTCAGTCGGTCGATAAACTGAGTACCAAGCATGCTTGGGAACTAAATACTGGGGGTTTCACATTAGGCTGATCACCTAATCGGGACATTCTTCGCACCCCAGGGTCTCTTGGTCAGGAGAACAGAGATAGGCACTGTAGGCCTTGGACCAGTGGACTGTCGAGCCTAGGAGTTTAATTTAAAAAGTTTTTCAAAAAAAAAAAAGAATAGTTATACACAGAAGAAGAAGTATTTACTTTAGGAAAGAACATTCATATTCAATGAGATACATAACGCTCAAATTAAATTTAGCTGCATTTATTTAGTATTAATTTCTATCTAAAAAGAAATATTATGCAACAACGGATCCATATTATGCATGAAACTAAGTAATAGTATATTAAAATAAATTACATAAATCAAATTTAAAATAATTTATCATTTACAGGAGTCACAGTAAGCATTTTGAAAACCATAAATTTAATGGGTTGGTTTCCTCAATAGATAATGTGTAAGTATTTTGCTGGGCGAAGTTATGTATCATTCTGGACACACAGTTACATCAAAAAGTACCAGAAACGATTCCAATAATACATCCCTAAAATACCCATATTTTCAATTTTACTGCAACTTTGTTATACATATTTTGCCCTTACTCCGCGAAGTACACAGAGCAAGTCAAAAAATTGATGATATTGAAGTTGTCCTCAAAGTCATTGCTCCCAAGCATTTCTTTCCTTCTTTTGGCATACTTCTTGGCGAGCACTCGACGATTCTCGCTTGTGATGGCTATAAAATGAAAGAATTTCGTTTCGTCCTTTCCCCATCTCTCACTCTTTATTTGAAAACGATCTTGACTCTCTTCTCCCCTCCTCATTTGTCCAACGACGCGACATATCGTCTGCGAAGAAGGAGGACGAACGGCTGGACGACGAGTAGACGCTCTATTCATTATATCATCTTTCTTTTTTTTTTTTTAAAAAAAAGGAAAGATGTACAATGTAGTTTCTTCTAGAAAACTTCAGAAGAAGAGCATTGCAGCAGTCAAAGTGTTAGAGATGTATTTGTGATATTATGTCTATTGCTTTTATGCCCATAACTTAATGAATAAATATGAAAAGAGACTGATGCTATCGCACATTACTACATGAAGAATACTGTCAAGAAAGAAAGATATAAATTGTATCATTAACACCAAATAAATACATTTGAAAAGAGGGTTTTATTCAACATAGCTAAAATTAACGGTATTGAGTATTTTTTATCTGTTTTACACAGGAAATATCTTATATAGTTTCATTATACGTTGTATATATCTGTGCGCAAAAAGGATTAAAATTGGTTTTTTGAAAAAGATAAATTCTTAAACTATTAAAATTTTTACTTTAAAGTTTTTTGTAATATTGACGGTGCAATTTTGATATTTTTTGCTATTTAGTTTTATTTGTGTGTTTATTAGTTTTATTTGTGTGTTTTATAGTAAATAATATTTCTATACTAACTGTGGTATTCATTTTATTATAAAAAGTATATTTTAGGAGAAAAGTTAGTTTTTGTATGGTTCGCCCAATTGTCTGAAGTGATATCTTATATGTTTCAGCAAAAAACAACTCAATCTCCCACAAAAACGAATATAAGTATTTGCATAAAATTCAGCAATTAGCATAACCTTATTAAACTTAATCCTTATGTGGTTTTTAATAAGTTTCCCATAGCCAGAATTTTCACACAGACAAGCTCAAGTGACACAAGTGACTTCAGATTCCCAATTACATTGAGATCAAAGTCCAAAATTTCCTCAATATCTTAAATATATATATATATATATATATATATATATATATATATATATATATATATATATATATATATATATATATATATATATATATATATATATACAAGATAAAATTAAACTATACATGATTAAATCAAACTGTCGAAAAATAAGTGTTTAAAGAAATCTTTTAAGCAGATATAAAATATATAATTTAAAAAAGGAATGAATCTATTTTATAAGAGTTTGAAATTAGGATATAATCTAGAAATACAAAGTGGAAGAGAATAGAGGCATTTTATGAAACAGATTAGAAATTATTATATCAAAGTATATATCTCCATTATATTAATAGCTTTTTAAAAATATAAGTTTATTTTTATTTAAAAAGTACACATAAAATAATTAGAAAATATGTATTTAACCAAATAGATCAAATAGATTTATAAAGAAGTTGTTATAATAAACGCTCTGTTAAAAATATATAAAAAATTTCTGAAAAAGCAAAAATACATTTAATAATTTTAATAAAATGTATTTAAATGTATGGGCTAAATTCGCAAATTATAATATACATTAATTACTCAACATAAAGTTAATAGATTCACATTTTTTTAACTTTATTTATCTTCCCACATCTTTAGGAAGATGAAAAAAATGGAAGGAAAAGCTATATGATTTTTATTTAAATTTCCATATAAATTGTGAAATAATCACAAAATATTACAATTTAAAATATGTAGTTCAATGGAAAAATGTTGGGTAAATAAATGTCAGAATGTTGTTTTTCATGATAAATGATGAAGAAATTTCTTATAGATAATTTACCATTATATCAATCAGATATTTCTAATAATGGAAAAGGCTATTTTAGTTATATCCAAATAATTTAAGTTAGTTCTTTAAATAATGTTTTTTTGGCATTTATTTTGTTTTCTATGTTGGGTAAAAAAAGAAAATGTATGTATGTGTGAAACAACTTTCACGGAGAATAAATTTAAAAACTGAATTAGTTAAGTTGAATGACTGATTTAAGCAGTCCATTATTTAAATGCAATTTCTTAAAACATCTTTATAGTATAACTATGTCAGGGTACTATTGAAAACATAAATCAATTTGTTGATTTAACAAAAAGTTATTACAATTTAGTTTAAAGCTATTTGTACTATTGGATACTTAAATCATATACAGGGCAAATTTATATGGAAAATATTTAAATTTAAAAAATGCTATTGCACTGTTAATATATCAACTTAATGAAGAACCATACAAAGCATTTTATGAATTCTCATCCAAACATATTATAAATGAATGTGATTTATGTGTGGAAACTTCTAATATTTCGTAATAAATAAAAACATATGATTGAAAAAAATGAAAAAATATTGTTCAGGAATCTTGTTAAAATATATTAGAATAAATGAAATTAATATTTATAAATAATTAGTAAACTATAAAGCAAATACACTTTTTTTGTAAAATATGTGCTATTTAACTTAAAAATGAAATAATTATTTTACTGATATACAACCAAGGAATTATTATAAAATTTTCAACTGGATTAAAGCAACAAAGAGAATAAATAAATCACTCGATATATTATTAACACAACTATATTACCTCTAAATAATAATGAAATTTTATATATTTAGAGTACATCATTTTTTCAGTTTTATTTAGCATTGCTTATTGATCAAATCTTACATCCAAAAAATAACACCGTTATAAAATTTTCCATGAAACAACTCCTTATCCGAGTCTAACGAAAGCAATAAATACATTTAAGGAAAAAAATATTTCTGATAAAAATTCAACCCAAACATTTATTTTCGTTTCCAATAAAAGAAAAAAATATAGTCATGCTTTGTTGGAATCAATTGTGACTTAAGTATTGCACTTGTACTATATTTTTAAAGTTTATTTGTTCTCTTAGATTATATATATAATTTATTAATTTTCTAAAACATTAAATACGCTCAAAAGCGTAATTTTGAAATAATCAAATAAACAATAGATAGAGACATTTTATTAATTTATAGGTGATATGCGATATATAGTATTGCTTAAGCCAAGTTTCCTTTAGGAATTTATATCTTTAAGAATTCTAAAAGGTTTATCCTTACTCTTTTACAATCATCATTCAGTATTATCATAATAAGGTTATAATAAAATGTCAGTCAATTAAAAATAACTCCAAATAATGGGAATTTAAGAAATGATTAATCGAGTATTCAATAAGTCACCTTGCAAATTACTGAGATTTTAAGTTTAGAACAACTATAGAATTTAGAACCATATACAAAAGTATAGTCCAACCTCAATTGGTAATAATGAATTCAAGAATTAAGTAGAAAAATTATTCTTTATTGAGTTCTATGACAAGGTAAGTTTAATAAACATTATTTTACGATTATTTAATAATAATTTTGCATACCATAGTCAATATATTGAATGACTTCTTTGATTATTTTAGTATGTTTTCAAGAAGTTGTTTGTAATTTTGAAAGTGTTTGATAGTCAAATCAGTTTAAACGTTAGGCAAATCTGAGGCTAAGATTTGAACATTTCCTGTCAGAACGTTTTGTGTTAATATTTCTGCTTAATATAATTTTTGTATATTTGTAACACAATATTCAATGTTTATAATATTGTTTACTTCCGTTATATTTTCCAAGTTGTGAACGTAATCTGACTTCCTGTCTAACTCTGGAGACAGGAGGTCAGATTGTGTGTACATATATATATATATATATATATATATATATATATATATATATATATATATATATATATATATATATATATATATATATATATATATATATATATATATAGACATATATATATGTGTGTGTGTGTGTGTGTGTGTGTGTGTGTGTGTGTGTGTGTGTAGATAGATAGATATGTATGTATATGTCTTCTACTAGGTTGAAAACATATAAATATGTCACTAATTCTGAAAACATATTAATATTTCAGAATTTTTAAAAAATCCCCAAGCTTTTCTAACATTAAAAAATATTAGCACAAAAAAACATTGCACTTCTTAATCCATAATTCCTATTTTATAAAGGAATAGAAAAAACCACATATTTAATATTAATTACTGCTTATTAAAAATGATAACTATTTTAAAAACTAGTATTTATAAAGTGCTGAATTCATCGATTAAAAATAAATAGGTTTTCTGTTATCCAAAAAATTTATAACAAATTTTTTATCTTAACTTTTCAAAATGTTAAAACAAATATTATAATAGCATCTCTTCATTCAAAAGATATTTTTTTACTTATTCATTAATAAGAAAATTAGTACAAAACTTAAAAAAACAGAGAGTCAGAAGAAAACGTGTGTCGAGGCTATTTTCCTATGACCTAGAAAAACAAAGAACACAAACTGTATTCCAAGAATATTTTCAGTACCTATCATTTTTTACCATAGCTGAAACAGACCCTGGAAAATATAAAGAAATAGAAAAGAAAACGAGGGTATTTTTATATTTTTATTTCTACTTCTTTTTCATGCGAGAAGAATAATAAACTTTTCTGGACTTATGCCATACAAAAGATGAGCCCAGGTGGACAATCATATCTGCGTAGGAAAAGAAAACGGGATACACAAACTTTTACGGATAAAGTAGAGGGGAAAAAATGTTTTTACACAAAAATGCTGTTGGTAGAAAATATTGCGCCGTAATCGCTCATCAGTTTTCTGATGGGGCATTTAATGCTAAACTTACAATAAGAGGCATACAATTTTCACATAGAAGTACCGCATTTAGAAAATCCACATTTGTATGTTGATTTCTAATGATCTAATAATTTATCAAAGGGATTTTGATAAATTTTAAAGAGGAATTAATACTTTACTCTAAAAATATTTTCATGAAAGAAATTCATTTTTATCAGATTAGAAATAAAACTAATTTTATATATTAAATAATTGTAACAATTACATACAAAAATAGTAGTTTTTTTTAAAAAATTGCAACTTCAATTTTGTTCTTTACATAAATTAATATTTTTTTATCAAATTTTATCTTTGGATGTGAAAAAATAGAAAATAAATTCATCTATTAAAAATGTATTTAGAAACTTTTATTCATTGAAGATATTAAAATATGTTAAGACAACTACTCAGTCATACTGATTTTAAATTGCTCACAATTGGACATGTAATCTGTTTTTCCTCGTAATAGATTCATGAAAATTTGAATTTATAAAGTATAATTGAAATTCCTTTCTATATATTAAGTAAAGATTCAAATTTAAAATATATGTAAAAATTCCCTCCACAGTAAATTAGTAAATTGTTAAATAATAATAATTAATTTTGAATACTTTTAAAATCATCATTTTGTTTCATTTATGAAATTTCTCATTATTTCTTTTTTTAAATGAAACATGAAAAACTTTCAATTTTCATTCTATACTTACTTTATAGTCTTATTACATTATAAAATAAAAATTATAAAAAAGAAAAAAACACTCTCAATAATTTTAGTCTAATTTTCTGAAGGTTTTTCATTCTATGAAGCAAAATATTTTTTAATATGTTAAAGAGGTTTATAAATAAGACTTCGATAATCTGTTGATTTCGAGAAAAATTAGCAACCGTTAAAGTAGTAGTATTCCATTTGAGAATCCACGAATTCAATTCTTCTTCGGGCAGAGATGTTTATAATGAGTTCCTTTTAAAATATAGGTTTCGGACTAATTACTTGTTCTCCGCACAATTTATCATTAACCGATAAATATATTATCAATGTGTAATAGAATATTTTCTAAATTATTTTTTTTTGACACTTGAAACCCAAACTAATGCTTTCACAATATCTTTGCGAATGGAAAATATATAGCGGTCATCCATAATACTATTAAACCTGATTTTGGCAGCTAAGTTAACCATTAAATGTTAATAATTGAATTTTTTGTAATTATTTAATAAATGTTTCACTACATTAGATTTACTGGAAGCAGAGAGATCAGCACTGCAGCTTATATTTAGCAGTTAGTGATATCAATTGCCGTTAAGATTTTTGTTGTTTGCTGTGTGACCTGGTTTAATTAATCTTCAAGTGCAAAAAAATTTAAATGTTAAATATATTATTTGAATGGGACACTTCAAGTAATCGCTGCTGATTATACTTCATAATTTTAATAAAATTAGAAAAAAAGCTTCATTGCTTATTCATTAATAAGATTACCAAATTAAAAATAAGAAACACGTTATTAAAATTATAATATATATCAGAGCCCAGGAATTTTCTCACTCTTCTTACTTATTCTTTGTCACTGAAGTATATATATAAGTATATATACATATATAATCAATATTCTTCTAATAATTTTCGTGTTAAATTAAAATATTTATGAAAACATTTAAAGAAGAAGTTATTTTTTAAATTTACCAAACATAAATAAATATAAAATAAGTTGTTTTCATTTTGCTTGAAAAGTTAAATATTTGTTAATTTATAGCCTTAAAAAAGATACTCAAACTGAAAGTAATGAGCGCTATGAGTTGTTTGTAATGTAAATTAAAAACTCCAATTTTATATATATATATATATATATATATATATATATATATATATATATATATATATATATATATATATATATATATATATATATATGCATGTATATAATCTTCAAGTGCAAAATCTTATATATATATATATATATATATATATATATATATATATATATATATATATATATATATATATATATATATATATATATATATATATATATATATATTTATATATATATATATATATTATACTTTATTATATATATATACATATATATATTGCCACCGTTATGAATGTTTAGGTATTGTAAAATCATGTAAATAATCTTTGTTTCCTAAAAAATTGGTATCGCACTCTTATATGAATTACGGTTTTTTTTTAAATATATTATACTTATTGCTATAGAAATAATGCTTAGTAATAGAATTTATGATCGATATTCACAAGAAATTTTAAGTAAATCCCTTATTTTTATTTGTTATTAAAACAAAATCTAATTTTCGATAAATTATACAATGTGTTTATAAATTTGAATTTTCAAAATATTTCTTTATCATTTTTTTAATAGTTTCAAAGTTATAAACCTATAGAATCATCTGAAATCAGCTTTAAATTTTCTTTAAAAAGGAAACAAATGCTTCATTTTTGAAATAACAAAATAACATTATCATAATTAGATTTTATTGTGAAAATAATTTATTGCAGCAAAGTAAACCAAGAGAACAATAACTTTTAAAATAATTTTAGAAACAGATAATTTGCATAATCTAGTTCATTATTATATAGAAACTAGAACTTCAAAAATCAGTGTTTTGAAATGTTTCTTAGGCAAGTTTTCATATAATCTAATATTTACTCTAAAGTGATATCAAGTTAGTTAATTCCAATCGTATATGATATAATATATAATGTGATTAAGATTGAATATTTTAATGCAATATATGTTAATTATATATTACATGCATGAAGGAAATTAAAATGTTATATTAATGAATTTTTAAATTAAAACACGATTAAAATTCATAATATTGTGTCACTATAACTATTAATCTTATTCCATACTTATTCGAAAAAATAAGAACAGCAATGCTGAAGAAAACTTTCTGAGAATTCCTTATAAGTAACACTTCTACTTTAGTACCTTTTTTAATCTAGTGGCGAAGTAGAGATATTCAATATCAAAAATTGAAAATTATATACACATTTTAAATTGTACATTCATTTTTAAATGAGAGCTAATTCGTGAAATTCTGTTGTAAATTTTATATCTTTGAATATAGCCGTTTGGGTTAATTAATAATTTTCTTAATTGCAATATTTAGAAATGATCAATTACTTACATAATTATTTATGGTAGAGTTAAAAAGTAAGATAGCTTTTGTATATGAAGAATGAGTGTTCAAGGAATTTCACTTATTAAAATAAAGAAATTTTTAAATTATGAAATTATACTTTTATTATTATTGAAGAGAATAATTTATTAGACTTCAATTTTGCAAATCAGTTTATTATTAATTTATGTTCTTAAATTGCATGATTTAATATTTTCTTCAGAATTATTGTATTAATTCAAATGTACTAAATTTACCAACACAAATTACAAATAAATAAAACACATTTCTAGTGTTTCATAAATAATTTAATACAGATTGTTAAATTGGGAATAATATTCAATTTATTTAAAAATTTATTTTACGAAGTATTTTTTTAATTTAAAATAGTACAAATAATTTTGCTATTATGGAAAATTATATATTTAGAAAACAAATATTAAGTTTGTCTACGTTTGATAAAATTATAGTCTGTAATAATATATTTCCAATAGATTCGTCTTATTTACAATTAAACAGAAAATTTTTATTAATATCTTTTCTTCAATAAACAAGACTATTACATCCAAGATTGTTAGTGAATTTCAAAAACTGCAATAAATTCATTATTTAAATACATAATATATTTCATTAAATTCAAAGTTTATCTTAAAAATATTTTCAAGCTTAGAATACATAAATTAATATGTCTCCGTGATAAATAACGTAAAATATATTGCACAGAACAAGATAACTTTTATATTGCAGTATAAATAAGTCTGTAAGCTGTCTTATGTTTGATGCTCCTATATAACATTTCAAAACAAAAAATAGCTTCAGTATTTACAGACGAGTTATTTTGGCAGAAGGTGATGTCCAATGGAATACGCACACTTGAGAACTCACGCAAACAATCCGAAAACTTGAATCTTCTGTGACTCGATCATCAATAAAAAACAAAAAGAAATGCACCAAACTTCCCACGATGGTCGCCCTTACTCCTTCCACTGCCTCTCCTTCTATTTCAGGGCAACCCCTCGTTCGTCAGCAACATCCATCTTTTCCCTATTCCAGACACAGGCCCCAGCTGGACCTAAGAGGTCACCGAGAATTGGATTTTCCCTCCCCTTTCTTTTCTTCCCCACATAACCTCCGTCACGCCAGTGGTCTATATGTACGTGACCCGGTACAGATGAGGAATTGATGACTTTGAAAGTTTGAAATCTTTGGGCTGAAAAGTTCCCCAAAAATAGGGAAAGAAATAAAATATATATTTATGGATGGGAATAGTTGTTCTTTATTTTTTTCTAAACTTAAACCTAGAATTTGAATTTTATGTATGTAATCATATATATATATATATATATATATATATATATATATATATATATATATATATATATATATATATATATATATATATATATATATATATATATATATATATATATATATATGAAGAGAGAAAACATTATAGAATGGGTGTTTATATTTTATTTGAGATTACTGCTAGACTAAAGAATTGGGTCATTCTTTTACATAATGTTGCCAGCAAAATTTATTGTAATTCAAAAAATATTATCTTAAAGTACATCTGAATTTATTCGATGCAAGTAACTTAAAATTTAGAATTTATTCACATGTAATTTTATTGAAAACATTAATGTATAAATTATTAGTTATATACAATTATTATTTTAAATAACTAATCTCTCTCAATTCATGATAATTATTTATAATGAAAAATATTTTTAATATTTACTAATCTATTAGTGTAATAATATTTTCTTTTGTAACTATAATAAAAGAGCAAATATAATTATAAATAATATTACACATTCTTGTGATATTTATATACATATATAACCAAATTATAACAATATATTGTAATAGGATACAATTTAATTTATTATGAATAGTAATTTATTATTAAAATTTAGAATTTATCAGAAAATAATTACTTTTAAATAAAATCTATTTTACTCATACATAAACTAAAATTTACATATTACTGAACATGAAATTTGCTTACTTTCCTTAATAAGTTAATACAAATAAAATATAAAATGGTAAATCAGTTGCAAAAGAAATTATAATGAAATCGAAATAAATTAAATTTTCTTAACTAGTAAATTAGTTATATAACAGAACATTTCATGCATGCAAACCATTTGAAAATGGTGAGACCCAAGTGGTGAAACTCCAGTTCTCGTACATCATAGTTTATTTCTTGTTTTACGCAAAGTTTTTTGTAAATACGACGTATTTTGTGAGAAAATTATTTTAAAAGGCTAGGTAAGTCACATCTTTAGTTAGATTAAATATTGTGTATAATATAACATAATAAAAACAAAATTATAAAATAAATACAAGTTTTGAAAGAACTTAATATAAATTATAGTAAAGTGAGATAATTTATCCAATTTCATAAAAATAAACATATTTATTAGTCACCAAATTATCTTTTAAAAATGTATTTCAAGTTAATACAATAGTCATGCTTACTTCACATTTGGCATTTAAATAATTTATTACATTTTATTTGAATCTCAATCTAATAAATATTTTAAAAATCTCAATCAGAATGTTTTAAAATATTAAAATTTAAATTTCTTCCATTTTACTATTAAAAAACCTGTATACATTTACAAAATTTCCTAAGCGAAACATATAAAATAATGATTTTCGTAAGAAAAGTTATTATTTGCTTAAAAATAAATGTGCATATTTTCCGAAATAAATCAATATTTTTTTTTTACTTCAAAAGAGATGTTTTTTTAATGTTTCAGATAATTATTTTACTAAGCTCTAAAACTTATTTCTTAAAATTTATTATTCTAAAAAATATTGGAAGGATGCAAAATTTGTAGAACTTTACAGAAAACCTCAAAATTTGTTTATGAATTTCATATCTAATTCATAAATAATTTTCTTCGTAAACGTGATCATCAAACAGAACCTTTTTTGAATTTTAAATATACATTAATAGAATGAATAAATCATAGATAATGAGCAATCAATTAAGATAAAATTTAAAATTTAACAATATCATTTAACGTATGACTTAAAAGTTATCACAAACTAAATTTTATACTCACAGTGAGAAATTAACCATTAGTAATTCTGGAGGCTTCATTCAAATAAAAAATAAATATGTATTCTATATTAGAGAATGTCTATTTATAAATCATTTATATTTTATTAGAAAAAATTTTTAAAAATTTTAAAATATAATAAATGTGCATATGATAATTTGAATACGTTTATCAGAAACTCATTGTTCATCTATAGCTAATGCATCGTTTAACCTTTGAATGAAATTTAGGCAATGTGAATTAGGAAATGAAATAAAAGTGTTGCCAGAAATTCATTACTAATGTTTTTTAATAAGTATTCTTAGAAACAACTCCACTTCTTTTTAATGTAAAGGTTCTTTTTGAATGTAAATATTATCCTTGCAATAAAATTATTATAAGATAATCTTATAAAATACTAAATAATGATTAAATTACAACTGTTTGATATTCACGACAAATAATTTTAATATAAATGTGAAAAGTAATCGAACAATTTGATCTAACATTCTTGTATAAAGAAAAACGAGTACAATTCACGAGACAATTTTTTTTTTTTTAATTTTCGAAAATACGTGATTTGGATATTATGCAAGAAGCATTATCTGGGCTGGAATTCATCCAAGCAGTAGAAACGTTTATGCAGTAAGAACATATGAATGGTTTTTTTATGACAAAAAGGTTAATATTATCCATAAAACAGAGCGAAAAAAAATTGAAGAAAATATTCATCCCATCACACAAACTGTTCTGATTTCAGATTTCACATCGAGAATTAAATTTTGATTAAATGAAAAAAATGGAATACGGTTTCCTAGAATATTACCGGAATGAAAGTATTGGATTTTGATTAAGCTCCACAAAAAATGAGATCATAAAAGCCTTAAAAAATGGGGCTAATGTCGATAAGGATAATGTGGGCAAAGTCTACAACTAATGAAAGTAAGCATCATTAACTTAAGAAAAACCAGAATAAATTTCGATTTTTTTCACAATTCTGTTATTAGTTGGTTATTAAAGCGAGATACGATTTTAGAAATTGCATTCCTATAATGAACATTTTAAAATAGACTACTAATTCATTTATGTACTATGTTTTTAAAATGTAGCTGTAGTTAATACTAAGCAAAGGAAAACAAGATTTGTTAATAAACATTATTATTCGATTTTTGAAGTAAAACCATACAGCCACTTTTAAAAAGTCGAAAATATCAAATTAAATCTCATATTATGTTATACTATGTTATATATTATCATTTATATCCCCAAAAATTCCTATTGGTAATTAGATTATAAAATAAACTTGAAGATTATTTTTAATATTTTTTTAAAAGAAGGAAATAGAAATTTCTGCTCAAATGGATAATAAATACGTTAAAGAAGATTAAAATCAAAAATATATAAAAAACACAAAAGAAAATATAATTTAAGACACAAAATTTAGAATATCATATATTAAGAACAAATTTTGCTTTTGTTTCTAACAAACAAGCACAAAAGTAAAGTTCCATTTTAGATATAAATTATCATATAAGTTATATTCTAAAATAAATACATAATATTTCTTAATTTTTCCTTGTTCAAATTATAAAATGATATTTGAGTTACTTAACTCTTCATCAATAATTTCGTAATCATTCGAACAAAACTTTTGACGGGGTTTTTTTGGTAATTTTTAAGTAATTTGTGCTATTACTTGAAAAAAGTAAAGAAATATTTTGATACACTGAATAAATAAATACATGGGGATATACTGAATTTTATTTTTAAGAATAAAATGTATAGTTGATTTCTTCTAATCAATGCTACAATGTTAGATTAGAGGCTTTGAGGAATTATTCTGTTTATTAACTTCATTTCAGATATATAGTTACGGTAGTGCTTTGCGCTCGCTTAGCGTAGATCCGAGGTTCGATCCTCGATCCGGGCAAGGTCAATTCAGTTGTCCTTTTCAGTAGATCAATAAAACTGAGTACCAAGCATGACTAGGAAATAAACACTGTAGATTTAGCGTTAGTCTGACTACCTAACCGAAATATATACTTCGAACCCAGCGATTATGAAAATCCTCAATGAAAATGATATGGATTCTTTATTCCTAGACCCTATATGGGGTGTTGTACCATTATATATATATATATATATATATATATATATATATATATATATATATATATATATATATATATATATATATATATATATATATAGTATATATATATATATATATATATATATATATATATAGAATTTCTGTCTAGTAATATTATGATACAAAATCATTTTGAACTCGACAATCAAGAAAAATGAGAGAAAATGAAAAATGCTCGATATATATTTTAATGATGGCTTGTTTTTTAATTTAAGTTTAATATTTATGTTTTTAAATGCACATATGTTATCTATAGAGTAATGCCTGCATTAGTTTCCTAAAATATTACTACGTGGTAAATTTACTTTATTTTCCCTCGAAAGCCGTACATGTTATTAAAAAATGATGTTTATAAAATGTAAGGCAGAATGATAAATATAGATGTTAATTGATTACAATTCATCAATTAAAAGTGCATTGTGATGAGTATGTCCTTATTATTTTGTAGTTTAAAATTGAATAATCGTTTGCTGTTAATTAATCATTTATTTTTAATATGAAATGAATTCACAACAACAATGCATTATATCAAACAATGCATTAAAAGTAAACTTTTCTGAACATAATGATCTTTACTTAAAAAGGTAAAGGTTCACCAAATCCTAATCTCTATACTTCAAGAAATAAGGCTCAGAAAAGTAATCTTATCTGTGGCCTGCTGAAAATCTAATAAATATAGCAAGGCAAGCAACATATACAAACATCATTTTTAAGTTTTGTATGATTTGACTATTACAGTTAGCAATGAATGAGTACCAATTATATTGTTTGAAACTGTCACACAAAACATTTAAATTTACGTTTTATATTCACATTTAAACATGTATTTTGAAATGGATTTTTGGAAAATAATTGAGATTCATATTTTATTCTAATATCTACGTTAGTTTCACAAAAGAGTTGTGATAATCTGTTGGAGGATAGCGAATTCGAAAAACCATTATTTCAATATAGAGAAACTGAGCAAAAAACCAATGTAAGACAACGTTTTGCTAGGTTTGATGATTTTACCCCTTCTAATAAAACGTTATTAAATCAGATGAATCAAACATGATTAAATCTTTGAACAAAGCTAAAAACTGTGAACTGCTAGTAGATTGAAAAAATATTTCAATTACAGGGGAGGGGGGAACAGAAAGAATTAATGATACACACAAACATTTTCTCGAGTATCCTATTTTCTAATATTCAGATTAAGTAATTTAAAAATAAATCTTACTCTTTTGTGATCCTAATACAAATAAATTAGCTCTGCACAACTTTTTTTAAAAACAAAAGTTTGCAAAGTCAAAATAATATGGTAAGTAATTTTCATTAAAAAAATTATCAAAAAAATTTTCTATTATATGATACATTATATTTAATATCCTTTTGAGAAAGAAATTAGATTTTTACTCAATATCAAATTTTTCTATTGAATTTAAAAAATATTTTTAAATTATGATTGAATTTTTCCTTTGCTAATTAATTAAATATTTTTGTTTAATATTGTTAACAAGTTGAATTATATAATTGGCCTCTAAAAATCAATGTGCTTAGAAAAGCAGATTTTTAAAAATAAAAATACATAATTTCTAAGTATTTTGTATTTTTCAAAATATATTTTTAATTTTCAAAAGTTAACAAACCGCATTTATTGATATGCATTCTATTCAAAAGTTTATTATAATAATATTTCTTGCAGAAATTAAAAATATATGATAAAAATTATGTAGAATGAGAGAGAGATCAGGATGTGTTTAATATAGTTTAGAATTTATTATATATATATATATATATATATATATATATATATATATATATATATATATATATATATATGTATATATATATATATATATATATATATACTATATATATATATATATATCATATATATATATATATATCTTGATTGATAATATTTTCTCAAAATAAATTTTGTATACTTTTCGTCTGCTGTAAGTATCTATATATGTAACTAGCAGTTTAAATATTAGTAGACAGCTTAAAAGAATACAAAGAATATAATAAGAGTATTATAAACAGTTTTTAATATTATACTTATGATAGTATACATATAGAGACGTACAAATGTAAAAATACATTGCATAGAAATTTGATTAAAATAATCCTTTTAGATGAAAGGAAATTTGGTGGGAAAAGATATCTATGACATCAAACCGAATAAATATTAGAATGAAAGTTTTAATACATAGTCAATGCAATTTAAAAATTTCATCATCAGGGATTTCGAAATAACTAACAAATTTAACTTGCATTGAGAAATTATATAATCAAAATAAGAATATTCACATGTAAGTCAAGAACATATGCAATTAATTCAGTGACTGTGTTTCCAAATCATTAGCATTACTATATTAATATGCATATGAAGTTTAATTTTTAATATTTTTAAATTATAAAGTTCCAATAAAATTATTACAATTAACAAATAATTAATAATAATGCTTTTTCTAATAAATATTCATTTATTTAGCTATCTTTAATTTTTTTCTGCGTGCCATTGCTCCAAATAAAATAAAATTCATGCATTAACAAATGAGTAGAATTGCATTTATTATATTAGGACGTTAAAATAATGACTTAAGCAAGAAACTATATTATGCAAAATTTAGTTCTATAATATATACTAACTTTATCGTATATACTGCAGCTCAACTTTATTAATATGATAAAATCAAGGACTTTTCCGATAGTTAGAAAATCCTGGGGAATATAATTGAAAAATTATATTCCCCAGCATTTTCTTACTATCGAAATTTTTCCGGAATGTATTGGAAAACTTTAAAATAAATAAAAGTTTAATTACTTTAAAAATATTACTTTTTCATTCAATAACTTTAGCTGGTATAGTTTGGTGAAGCTGCTTCATCCTTAAGCCAAATAAGATTAGCTTTTAAAAGCTAAATTATATACAAAAATGTTTCAATATATGAATAGAAAGAATTGGTCAGCTTATTAAATTTTTCTTATTAAATTTTAAAAACTAAAAATCTTTTATCTATTGAATACTTCTAAAGTCACTCTGAACAGTAATGGTAGAAAATAAAATTCGAATGTTGAAATTATAAGTTGTGGGAAATACGGTTTTAGAGGGAATCTAACTTCCTCAGAACCATTAATATACATAAATACATAAATTTAATTAAATTTTTATATATATTAGAAAAAATTCTATGAACATATATATATATATATATATATATATATATATATATATATATATATATATATATATATATATATATATATATATATATATATATATATATATATGTCACAATTTTTTAGTTACATCTAAATCACAGTACATTTTTGAATTCTTAAACATCTAAACTTCTGAGATTTTCGATAGTGATGAAAGGATAACGAAAATTCTCTCTGGGAATGTCCTGAGCACGTCACCTGCTGATGGTCACCTAGGAAAGGAACGATATCATCGTGAGTGACATCACAGCTGCTGACCCAAGTCCAAAACGTGATATTGCATAGGGGAGAAAAATATATCGTCACGTTCATAAAAACTCCAGTTGTCGAGCTGTCAAATCTTATGTCGGAAAAATGACTCCCTTAAAGATAATGATTGAACACTAGAAGACTAAGAGGACTTCGTTTTGGCTTAAGAATATGAGCTAACTTTATTGTTTTTGAAATACTTCTAAAAATAAAAATTAACAGAAAAATATAAAAGAAAAAAGAAAATATCCTGTAGAATCAAACAAATAAATGAAACCGCAGGATTACGATAACTTTTAATTTAGTTATTTTTATCAAATACATTCCTCAAGAACACTTTAAAAATAAATTGGAAATATTTTAATAATATGTAATCTGTAAAAATATTATGATTTTACATAAAATCTTGCAGCTTTCAAAATACGAGCTCACCTTGACAAAGTGGTAAGACAACATTCTTTGGAGCATAAGGTCCTGTGTTCGATATTTCGTTTGATTTACTGGAAACAATGGTTTGCTTTGGCCTTCTGCGTGCACGTTTAATGGGTAAGTTACTTAAGAGTTTATCAGGTTACCTTCTTTGCAATGCGTAAATACGGCCCACTATATATTAAAAGTCTTCCAAGATATCAAATTGTGGGAGAGAAAATAAAACGTCTGAGAATGTCTATCAACATTTACGCCTTCACTAAGCGACGTCAAAGCACTTTGAAAGAAATCTGGTAAAAATTCATAGCTCTTTTTAAAAGAAATTTTTTTTATTTATTACCATAAATTTATATTGTATTTGATATATAAAATTTAATTAATTTTATACACTACTGCCCATTAAAATTGCTACACCAAGAAGGAATGAAAATAACAGAACGATATTTATTGGACACATACATTATGGTGGAAAGAACAATTGATTAGATTTACAGGAAATTATGATGTATAGATCTTGAGAAATCAGTACCCCGAGCTACCACCTCTGGCTGCAATAACAGCATTTATCTGCCTAGGCATGGAGTCAAACAGAGATTGTATGGCATGTATGGGGATCTCAGTCCATGCAGCTTCAACATTATGCCACAGTTCATCGAAAGTAGTGAATGGTGAGTGATGGCGTGCCAATCGCTCGGCAACCATTGATCACACGTTCTCAATTGGTGACAGATCAAGAGAACGTGCTGGCCAGGGTAACAGTCGAACCTGTTCTGTATCAAGGAAGTTCAGAACAGTATGGGCAACATGCGGTCGTGCATTATCCTGTTGAAACAAAGCATTAGGAAGGCCTCAAAGATAGGGCCAAGCCACGGGCCTTAACACATCGGAAATGTAACGGTTGCTGTTCAAAGTGCCGGTAATGCGAACAAGAGGTGATCGAGACATGTATCCAATGGCACCCCATACCATCACTCCAGTAGATGGGCCAGTATGGCGATGTCCAATGCAAGCTGGCATTGCGCATTCTCCACGATGCCTCCAAACACGCTTGCCGCCGTCATGATCCTGTATACAGAACCGAGATTCATCTGTAAAAATGACGTGATGCCATTCCCGCGTCCAGGTTCGTCGCTGATCACACCATTGAAGGCGCTCCTGTCTGTGACGCAGCATCAATGGTAGCCGAAGCCATGGTCGCCGTGCAGACAATCCATGCTGCTGCAAACGTCGTCGAACTGTTCGAGCAGAAACATGTTGCCTTGCAAATGACTCCATTTCTCGACTCAGGGTTCGTGACGTGGCTGTACGATCCCTTGTGACCATGCGGATAAGATGTCTGTCTTCTCTGCTGTTAGTGATGGGGAGTAGCTGAGATCCTGCATGACGTTCCGTATGATTGTCCGGAACCCATCGATTCCATATTCTGCTAACAGTCATGGGGTCTCGACCGACGCGAGCATCAATATTGCGGTACGATAAACCGCAATCCCGGTAGGCTATAATCCTTCCTCGATCAAAATCAGACACGTGTTGATAGGCATTTCTTCTTCTTACACGAAGTATTACAACAACTTTCTTTGCTGAAAACAACGTTGAAACGAAAATTGAGTAGGAGAAAACTGCTGTAAAATCTCCGGTTTATTACACATTGTAGATGTCACTACTGTCGCCTGCTTTGAATGAATGCGCTGAACAGCTAATCATTTGCATATTACAGCAAGTTCTAACTGTCATGCAAATTTCACGTGTGTGGTGTGCCGCTTTCCTGGTGTAGCAATTTTAATGGCCAGTAGGGTATATTTGAACTAGAATTCAATATAGGAGGAATGGAATTCAATATTAAAGAAATCCCTGTATCGAAAATTCACAAATTTTAAGAAAGTGTGATACTGAATTTCCCATCAGTAATTGTAAATTGCATATGATGTACAGCAATATATTATTGAAATATTTCAATAAAACCATTTATCGTAAAAAAAAACCTTTTTCGATATATTTCACGGTTAATTTATACAAACTGACTATTTCTCCAACTATTTCCAAACGCCATATAATCCTTTAGTAATTTATAGACACATACATTCACTTCTAAGAAACTGCGCGAACTCAATTGAAAAAGCAAATTCCTAAACTACAAAGCCCAACCTCTTACAATATGCATCCCCAGAGAAAGATCCGAGATGAAATACATTACTTTTTGCCTCTGATGGCTCTTTTCCATTTTATATATAGTATTTATTTTACATTTATTTATTTTTCCTTAAAACGAGGCTTCCGTATTTTATTCTCTTCTAGTATTAGTGTCTCTTTTCACTGTTGCAGGTTTCTTTTTTTTTTTTCTACGCGCGAGTAATGTGTTGAGGTAGTAAAGAAGAAGGGATGGAGATAGGCCGAAATGGAAATGAGAGTGGTTTATTAGTAACGGTGTGAATAAAAAAGTGGCCCGCTTGGGAATGGAGCAGACGGGATTCTTTGTGTGGTTGCGCGGTGTCTGCTCCCTTTTTATACTTTATGCTCTCCCTATTTTATTATTTATATTTCCTGCTCGGCGATTTTTAAAGATTTTTTTCAATATCTTAAGGTTAAAAAATTGAGTACTTGTAAGAATGGCTCGGATATTTTATTTATCATTCCAAATATTGTATAGGTGTCTGAATGTTTCGCTTTTATTTTTGGAATGATGATACAACTGAGTATTTCCATCTACGGTTGAATTAAAAAAGAGACAAAGTAAATATTTTCATTCATTGATTTTTATAGTAGATATATTTGTCAGAATAAAATAACAATGAGTATTAATATTTATTGAAAAGGGACTGCTTTTTTTTATTAAGTGACTAAAGGGAAAAATGGTAAAAATATATTGAGAAATCTTGCAAAATTAAGAATATTTTTACGAATAGAAAGGGTTTTTTTAATTTTAATAAAATTTATACTTGCTTTATTTTACATGTTTTGTTAATTTTTATGCTCCTGGAAAAAAGTAAAATTCTTTATAGTATTCAATTAAAGTATGGGCACAAATACTAGGAGAGAATAATAAAATAAATAAAAAATTATAATCTTAATATAATTTTAGCATAATATAAATGTATATATATATATATATATATATATATATATATATATATATATATATATATATATATATATATATATATATATATATATATATATATATATATATATATATATATATATATATATATATATATATATATACATATATATATATATATATATATATATATATATATATATATATATATAAATACATATATATATATATATATATATATATATATATATATATATATAATATGATGCTGAATATAGATTCAAATTTAATATAATTTTGAGTACAATAAAACAAAAATGATACGCACTATTTACACTACACCATTTAAAATGCAGATATACTTATTGAAATATTTAGATTTGAATAAACAATTCTATAAAAGTGTTTAGTATCCTGGTGAATATTTTTGTTTCTGATGAAGTATGGAACATTAATTATTTTCCTAAACAATTAATTTTTCCATGGTATTGAAAGATATAATATATGAATTTGATGATTGACACCATGTAAGAGATGCATATGCGACTATAGGTCAGATTATTGCAGTCTATAATTGTCGCTTCAATTTGAATGAAAGTTTTGAATGTTCACCAATAAGTGCTTTAATTTTATAGAAATTGTATCAAGCAAAGTTAATTTTTGATTTTATATGGTCGGTCCATGTAAGTTTGGAATTTATTTTCAGTCCCATGTAGACAGCGCTTATAGCTATTTCAGTTTACTGCCCAACAATGTAAAGTTGATTTAAAATATTATGCTTTTTGCGATGTAATTTGGCGATGATAATTTTGGATTTGATTGCATTAAGAGCGACTTTCCATTTCGAGGACCATTCTTGAATTTGAAATATTTTATCTTACAATTTAATGATAGCAAGATTGGGATTTTTCGATCTAACAACAATATGAAAATCATCGGCATCAAAGAGTATGATGGAAGTCGTCAGACATAGGAAAGTCACAAGTTTAGAACAAATATATAATAGGACCAAAAATACTGGCTTGAGGTACATCTGCACAAATGTCCTTGTGTGTGGCTGTCGAAGTATAATTATTTAATTTAATATGAAATTTCCTGTTGATAAGATAATTGGGAATAATATCGATGAGGGTTTTGGGAATACCGATAGATTTTAATTCGTAAATAAGGCCTTGTTGCAAAACATGATCAAAGTCTTTAGCAATATCTAGCATTAGAAAAAGAAATTGTTCTTCAAGTCGAACACCTTTGCCAATGAATTCTCAGACTTTAAGTGATTGTTTTGTAGTGAATAAGTCTGAATGCAAATCGTTCAATTGGATATGTAGAAATGATTTGAGTCTATATATTGTACAGTATTCTTTCTAAGATTTTAGAAATAGGTGGAAGAAGGCGGGTTGAGCAGGGATTTTAAGAATCATAGTAGGATCTTTTGCAGGTTTAAGAAACAAAATAATTTAAGCTTGTTTCCAGTAGTTAGAGAAGTTTTTATGATTTAGATAAGCAATAAATAATTTAATTAAATGATTAATATAGTTTGGGGGTTAGATTAGAGATGCTTATTTTGGAAATTTTATCATATCATGGGCATTGCGTTTTTTTAAGTTTAATGCTTGCGCTTATGAACTTCTTTAAAATTCGTATTGTATGTTGGAGAGAAATAACTATTTTTGAAAAAAGGAATTATTTTTTTGAATTACTTGAGCTGTGCAGATTGTATCGGTAAGAGTTGTATTATTTTGAAATTGTTTTTCCATTGAGTTGGCAAAAAATTCGGTAATTTCAAAATCAATGTTTACATGACCTTGCTGTAAAAAAGGGACTCGGTTGGCGATGTGGTAGAATTCTTGTAGAAATTCTTGTGATATATATTATACATTATTATGAGTTGTCTGAAGTGCTTAAGAAGTTAATTTTGTTCTCCCAATTAGTCTATCTAAGTTCTTTTTAATAATTTTAATGAATTCATTCATGTGGCTTTTAAATTTGGAATTCAAAGTTTTTTATATTTTTTACAAATTTCATTGCAGTTTTTAATAATTTTCTTGATATTGTCTGGTAAAATAAAATAGTTACCAATGTACTTAGTTTTAATGGATGAATTACCATAAGCAGTAATAATATCATTCGAAAGTATATTAACCTGATAATTTATACCATTTGTATTATTTAATTGTGATTATAACCCTCATTAATCACAAAAAATATTTTATGAAAGTTCCAATCATCTTTAAGGATTTCTGAGTGAATATCTGTGGGTTTGAAACCCTCCACAGCAATAACTGGCACATGGTCAGATGAGAGGACTTGTAAAATATTCACTATGAGACTGATATTGTAGTAGGTGATGAAAATGTCCAATGTGTCTGGTCTTCTGATAGTAAAACTAGGTTAGTAGGTTCTGCAACCACAATGATTTTGGCATTTAAATCTCCTCCTATAATGATAGGATAGTTGTATTGAAAGAGAAGTTAGATGTGAGGAGAGATTTTTGTGGAGAATTGTAGATACTAGAAAATTTGAGATCACTTGCAGTTAATGTAGCCCAGTTCATATGCAAAGTTAACTTCTTCACTCATTGTGCAGCAAGTAACATAGTTTCCAATAACGATATGTAACTTTTTTTAAAAACAAATATTTGCAAATTATTAAAATTAACAAGTATTTTACCTGTCAGAAATAAATAAAAATAATTATTAAATGTATCTTCTCAAATCATGTAAATCATGACATTAAAATCTACAAAATTATTTTGCTTATCATTCATGTTGTAAAAACAAACGGTGTAAGGTGTTAGCATATATAAGTAATTATATAACCTTTCATTTTATTATTCATATTGGCCCAATTCCAGAATTCTAGTAGCATCAATATTTTACTTCTATTCCGACTGTCACAATGAAAGAAAAATATCAAAATCTTTTTTCTTTATTTTTTTATTTCCTATAGATTACAACTTTCACCGCGTGATACCTCCCACCTCCATTCTTATCACTTCGAATACTTTTTTTTTTTCGTTATCATTCTTGTTGCGAGGGAGGAGATTCGATCGTCCTGTCCATGAGATGCTTAAAAAACGTCAAATACGCATCAAAAATCGTAGAGAATCGCCATTCGTCCGTTTCGTTACATAAGGCTGGGGGTGAGGAGGACACTCTCACACATTTCCATCACGTCCGTGACAACGGAAGTAGCGCGTGATCCACAATCCCAGCTGCGTCACTTTAAAAAGCGATTGTTACATTCGTCAACCCCTCAAAAAGTTGTAAGCGATCACGAAAGAAAGGGGGAAAGAAGTGACAACGACACGTGCTGAATGTCAAGGTGTCTCTGAGATTGGGTGGATAGCTTGAACTTTAATGAATTATAGAAAAAAAAAGGATTTGTTTCTGTTATATATCTCTCGATAATCCTTCACTACAGATGTAAAAATTGGAGATTTCACAGTATTGTGTAGGGAAAATAATAAATATAATAACAAATCCATCTACCTATGAGTATATATATCTACTATAATCTTTAAGAATGAAGGAGCAAACAAAAAATTACAAATATATACTGAGATCTAAATTTAAAGAATTATTAAAATATATGTAATTGAAAAATAATTCAAATATAGAAATTTCTTGATATCTTTATTAACGATGAATCACAATCAACCTAATTTTACGGATAATTATGATAAAAAAAAGCTGAATTTAATGTTCAGGATCACAAATTTGGAATTCAAATTATTAAAATACATAAAAAATGTAATTTTCAGTAGAGTAGCAAACATTTTTTATCATTTAAAAAGTACATTTTAAATAATAATATCGCAATAAGTTTTATTCTTTCTTATTTCTATTTTTTTAACATGGCTTGTGTGTCTTAGTATTTTTAGACAATTTCATTTCCTTGTTTAAATTTCTTCATAGCCCAACCGTATTTTATTAATAATACACACACATTATTTTGATATTGGAAAAGATTAAATATAATATTATGTTTAATTCTAATGTGTACTTGTTTAGTGTTATTTACAATGTGATATTTTTCAAATAAGATACAGAGGTGGAAGTCAAGACTAAAATGAAACAGATTTTATGATGATTTTCCGAAACAAAATCAACAATGTTAACACAGGAAAATTACTCAAGGTTTTCACCAGAGAAAATGTTTCATATAGAAATAGTTCTTCTTAGAGTGGAAAAATAAGTTCTAAATTAAAAAAAAATACCTTTAAAAAATCACAAATGTATGATTTTTTCATAAATGGTTTTGATGTTGAAAATTTGAAAAATGACGTAAATGATAGTATAAATGACGTAAACGACGTTAAAAATGACGTTCGTAAGTATGCTTGGAGACTTTAAATATCTGTGAGAAAAGAAAATGTAACAGTTTCTTCTGCATAGAAATTTCTCATAGAAAGATTAAGACTATTTATATGATTACAAATATTAAATTGTTTTCGGTTACGATAAAAAGCCTAGAAATTTAGAGCAAAATTCTGAATAGGACAGTTAATCATGTTGAATTTCTTGATATCATAATTCACTTAAATAGAATTCGCTTCATTTTTTGCCATACGAAATCAATGGGAAAAACATACTTTAGGGTCAGACCCTTGGCGATTTGTTTTTCTCCAAGTTTGTTTTCGTGCATGTTTGAAGAAACAAAACGGTGTTGGCAACACTAATAGACCAACCACAAATAAACCAACATAGCTAGCAAACATGACTCGAAATTGGGGTGACACTGAGGGCACCCTAAAATATAGGCCACCCAAATTATTCTAAGAACGTAAATTTATATAAAGATTCTTATGAATTTTAATTTTTTGCAAATGAAATCCCCAAATACCAATGTATGATGTAAAAACTGTATGATCACCTGATTTGATACACAACTGTTACAACTCTTAACGAGATACGTTGAAAATTAAGCATTGTCATTTTTGCAACTTCAGACGTAAGTCGTAATATAACAAATTCGTGTACCATATAATTGCGGATCATAAAAGTAGCATAGAGCTTAAGTTTTCTAATGATTATTCCAAAAGGGATGAATTTTAACAGGTGGCATAGTTCCTCAGCCAATCGAGTCAGCTGAATTAACAGTATTAAGATTTCTTTGTGAATTTGTAAAAGTAAATATAGTACAGGATGAAAATGACCAATGCTAATGATCTAAGCATTAGGATAACGTAAGAATAGCCTCGCTGAATGCCAACATACTTGCTTGTACTTGTCTCGTGAAACAGATTACCATCATAATATTCTTCGAAAAAAGAAAAATGCAGACTTGAAGGTTCATGTACATGTATTTTAAAGCATTTTGTGTTGTATCTCTCGAACTATTATTGCTATTATTTTAAAACTTTCTTAATTACTTGACGAACCATTATAAGTTAAAATAGATAGAATTTCTTAAGGACTATTTATTGTGGGAGTTTAGATATTCACATAGTATATTAATACTCACAAATGCAAAATTTTTCTGCATTTAACTGCTAAATATCAGATGAAGGATTTACTTACATAACTCCCCACACACACAGTATGAAATTTATGACTTTTAAATACAGCAATAGTAAAATTTAGAAGCAAGAAATTAAAGAATATTAATCAAATATAATTAAAAAATATTTTTCGCTTAACATGAGCATAGGGAAAATGGAAATTTAAAACAAGTTAGAGTTGAGTATATGAGAAAATGTAAAAGATAAGTATATAAAATAATTAAATTATTCCATACATATATATTTATAAATAGAGAAATATTTGGAATAAAATTTTTATAATCCAGAACATAATAAAAACAATAAGGTAAAACAATAAACACTATCACTAAGAAAAAAAATGTAGGGGGGCAAAAACAAATAAAATTAGCATAGGATATTTAAAGGTTGTACATGATATATAATAAATAAAATTATTTAGAAAATTAAATAAATAATTAAAAAAGAAATAATTAAAGAAAATAAAGATTTTATAAGATTACGAAGTGCAAAATAAGCTGAATTCCAGAAAGTTTAATTCTTAAGTTGTTCAAAAGTTAAAGTTTTCTAAAAACACACATGGATAAAATAAAGAATGATAATTTAAAGTTTCCCTAAATGGAAATTCTCATTTTTGATTTTTTCTGATCTTTGATAGCAAGTGCACAGCCTTATAACCTAAGGGCTAATAGTAAGGCATTTCAATGAACAAAGCGTAAATCGCCTTCTGGGAAGGCTCTTCATAGGTAAATGGAGTTTTAATGTTTTACAAAGGAGAAAACCTGGAATAATTCCAAGCATCCACCCTGACAGACTTGTAAGACAGAGGCAGAAGAGCAACTCCCATTTTTCCATTGTTTGAGAATAGATAGGATTGAACTCGAAACATTGTATTCCAAAAAGCACTTCATTTCTTCTAGAATGCAGTTACTTCTTTCTTTATTCCTTAAAATTGAAACATTCTAATTAGAATACAGATTTTGAATAGAACTTCCATATGATAATTTTAGAAAACTTTATCAATTCGATTCCCATTCAAGAGTTCCGAAGCAAGTATAAAGTATGTACAATCAACCTTGCTTAGAAATTGTAAAGTCTGTACTTGCGCAACTGTACTTGATCTCTTAATAATTCATGTAGAAAAGGCTCTGTAAGTCTAAGTTATTAATTTTCCTGTAAATATTTTTTAGAAAAATTCAAGATGCTACTAAACTTTTCAGGAAATAGAATTAAACTCGTTTTCTGAACATTAATGTATTCTTAATTATTTTTACGATTGCTTTGAATTTAAAAATAATATAACTATATAAAAACTTAAGATTTCCTTAAATAATTAAAGATTAATATCCATTTGAATATTTCGATAAACTGGAAAACATAAATAAAAAAGAACATCATCGCATTTTTTTTCTTATCATTCATCCGTGACTTTCAATTAAAATTTTACCCTTTAAATTACATTAATATAATTATTACATATTTTACATGATATTATGTAAAATATGCAAATTATGAAGGTTTTAAATTAATAAATAAAAACGGTGAAATATACGTGCTAAATTAAATAGCGAATTAAATGAGATAAAAATATAAAATACCACAATTGAGTTTAAATAAGACCTAAGAAAATATATAACATATTGATAATATGAATTTAGTTTGAATAATTTTTTTTTATTTTTCTATGTATATAAATAACCCATTTCAATACCACTTAAAACGCTGAGGCAGAATCAATTCTTCAAAAATAATTACGATAAGATGGAAATCTTAAAAATTTATCAAATGCGTTACATTCATCTTAGATTTATTTTTTCCTATAGTAATATATTTTTCCATCATTTAGGAGGTTCTTCATTAGGAATAAAAACTAATAATACTTTCAAAAAAAAAAAGCATATAAAAAATCTTATTTCCTAAAGCGACTTGGATGTAATCTAGTTACTCGAAGCGACGGCAGAGGGAAGCACTGGTATCCCTTTACTTTTCATACAGCGTATCAGATTACGACGACGTCATTAAGAAAATAACATTCCTAATTGAAAATCGGGAGGCAGAGAGAATGAGGGAAGCTTGCAAATTGGGATGGAGAGGTGGATGGCAGCATTTGTGAGTCGCATTATCCTATCTTCAGCAAGATTAAGAGGTACACGGGTGCATGTGTGAGTACGGACACGAGAATTATCGAGATATAATGATGATGAATAGTTCAGAATGTTAATTACATGATCGTTTGGTGTTGAGTGGCGCATAAAAGCCCTGTGTTTCTGGAATTATAAAATTCGCTAGATAAAGAATCGCTGCGGGGATGAGAAGGGGGTGGAAATTACTAAATCTTATTTAAACTATTCGCTAGATACCATGAATTATCAAGGAAGTTCCATAATGAGGATTGTGTTGATTCCAGTTTAAAAGAGCAGATATCATTTCTCAACTGATGGCCGAGTTGAATACATTTAGAAAGAGATTTTTTATTATAAATATTTACTTACTTAATTAATTTATTATATATTAATCAGCTAGTGTTACTTAAAATTAATTAAAGTCCAGAAGAATTAACTTTTAATCTAATAGAATGCTAATTAACTCTGTAAAAATCTAAAAATGATACGACATTCTATCTAAAATTTAAAATTAATCATTAATTCTGGTCGATTGTTTTAGTATGAACATTAAAATTATAATGACTTTATTCTAGACAATTTTGATTTGAGAATATGTTAAATTTAGTGTATCATATAAAATTATTTAATTTTTAAGTCTGATATCAAAAGAGGTGTATGAGAAGAATTAAGGCACCCGCTTATATAGATTACTTATAAGTTTATTTTAGATTACAAATGCCATTTTTCTTTTATTTGTGAAGCTTGTACTCCGAACTTTCCAGCTTCCAAGAAAATATTTCGTTTCACTGAATGTCAAACAGAAACTCAGTTACAGAAATTTTAAAATATGTCGTCTTTTGTAAAAAGAAATGGGAAGTTGCTTTTTCCTGCTAGAAGTGGAAATAAATACCGGAATTTTACTATTTTTACAATTTTTTAAAAAACTTTATGGGTTTTTTTATATTGTGCTGTTTGACAGTCATAAGTATGGAGCCATTATAAGACTTATACTTTCTGAAAAAAGTGGCAATATTGTCGCTATCACTAGCAAAATTATCACTAAAAAGCGATTTTCTCAAAATTATATTTTTCATAAAATCTCTAAACATCGTTAATATGATACCTCAAGTAATAAGAAGGATATTTACATGAAACAGCACCTATATGCTTTCAGCGTCATTATTATGAAATGAAGCAAATTTTTTAATGAATTTCAAAAAATTCTCGATAAATAATATGTTTCTGAGTTCTGAGAAGGTTGAAAGGGATACGTCAAGTGCTTTTAGATAATTCCCCATCCAACAGTCGTCCGGTTTGAGGAAAGATAATCTTGGAGACCATAGATTTTGTAACAAGACTGATTATTCTGACTTGAAATACGGTTTGCAACAGTAATTGTATTACTGGACTAAGAAAAAGTGGTGATGCATCATTCTGCATGAAGTTGATTATATATAATATGCCTATTTGATTTTACGTAGGGATGATTTTACTGCACAAAGGAATGGTAAAACAATCACCGGTTCTATACGCATTTTCAACCAGATTTTGACTCAAGTCTTCAAAAAGAATATAAAAAAGGGGTGGTTAAACAATATGATATAAATTCTGGTATAAAGAGAAGTTACAACCAAACGGAAACTTTACGGAAGATTTAAAACACGTTATTTTATTTTACAGTATTTAAAATGAAACTAAATATTTGCATTAAATATTTAATGCATGTTTAAAATAAGGAAACAGAAAAATAAACAAACAATGATGCTTATGACTTCATAGTCATATCAGACTTAAATTTGCATTTAGATGCGTGTATAGTACATTTGTCTTTCATTTCTGTTTAAGTCATTGTCATATCCATCCTATTTCATAGAAGGGACATTTTATGTAGAGAAAATATAACAATTTCTTCACTTTCAAAGTTTCTTGAACCATCCGCCTATTTTATAACATGATAGCTTTGCTTATTATTTTACTTTATCTTCTTTTGTCTTTTGTTGTTGAGTGATTATATTATAAGTATTTATTTGGCATTATAAATGTATTTTTTTGGTAGATAGAGTCGCAAAATTTGAACAAAGTTGATTCACACTGTACTTTAAACGTCCCATTTTACAAACGTTTGGGTTATGTGACTGTAATTTATGACAATTTGTGCTTTATATTTCATTCTCCAGCTACTTTTTCTCTCATTATAGATGACTTAATTAAATCCTACATTTTTAAACTTGATTTTGAACCACTACAAATCTGCTCTCAAGATGAGAATATTTCCGTAAAATATTGAACGTTAAATGATTAACAGGTTTGTAAAGATAAGTTTTATGAAAGGGATGCTGAACGCGTATAATGAAATTAAAACTATTTTTCACTTCAATTGCAATAGGATAATTTGACTGATTTTGAAGTTTCTTTATCAATAAATAAGCTATATTGACAATGTATTCACAAGCCATTACAATAGAACATTTTTTAAATAATATCCATTTCTTTGATAAAAAGATTTTTATTATTGCATTTTTCCAGACTAATATTATAATAGTCAATGAAATTTATTGTATCTAAATGTGCTTCAAAATGAAATTAAAAATCCATGATATATTGTTACAGTAACATCATTTGTGTGTATGTATATGTACCGACGCTTATATATAAAAATATGTGTAATGGAATATTGAAACTAGAGACATTCGAGTAAAATTTTTTCATAACATTTATACAAATGGACTTTTTCAAGATGCCATTTAGGAATAGAGCCAATTTTTTTGTAGATTACCATCATTATCATGATGCTTGCCTTCCTTTAAAGTTCGTCTTTAATGTTACTGAGAACAACAATATTGTATCCATTGTGGTTAATAAATATTAATCCTCTTTGTTGCAGAATTTAAATGTATGACATGATTGTATCTAATATTACTCATTACTTTGAATGTATTTTGTATTCATTTTTGTTTCCACTTTTTTCTGTTATTCAATGATTTATGATACAGTATGCACACTTTTCATTTGATCGAATAAGAAAACACACTAATATAATTACAAAATAATATTTGAAGCCATAGCCTCTTGAATGTGATACAAATGATGGGGTCATTTCTTTCCGAATGTATAAGCTACACACTGGGCTCCTACTTTTATTATTAATTATCAGCACATTATACAAAACATATAAATTAAAAAAAAGTAAAAATACCACTTTTCTTTACCACTTCCGATTTAAAAAGGCAACTTCCATTTTCGTTTTTCAAAGTTGCGATGTATTTTAAAATTCTATAACTTAATTTCTATTTGATGAACAATGAAACAAAAAACTGTTTTGGAAACTGAGAAGTTCTGAGTACTAGTTTCACAAATAAGAATGATTAACGCATGAAGCTGAAAATGAACGTTTCGAAGAAGACATATATCTATATTAAAATTTAAAAATATTGAATGATTCAGTAGTATTTATTAAATTTTTTAAGTTTGTAACTACATTATTTAGAAATTTCAAATTGAAACCTTTATTAAAAATAAAAAAATCATAAAAAATAAAAATAAAAAAAAACACTGATTTAAATTTTTTAAATAAAACTAAAATTAAGGTTTCATTAGAACTTAGACTTTTCTTAAAGTATTCAACTAAAAGAATCATAGAAATTTTTTAACCATGCATTTTCTTGATTATTTCAGTTTATATAAGTCTCTGAAAAAACTAATTTTCATTCAGCGTAATGTAAGAAATAAACATGAATTACTTGGAATTCTCAGTAGAGAGCATTTTTTTAAGAAAATTTGCATAATTAAAGTAAAAACAATATTTATGAAGATAAATTTTTATCGGAATTTAAACTAATTTTTATAAATAATTGCTTTTAATTAAATAAGTTGACTCTCAGTAAATTAAATTACTTTAAATAATTAATTATTTGAACAAAGTAAGTGATATTTCGACTTAAAATAATTTGATTAATCTTAAATTTTCCTTAAAAGAAGCATAATTATTTAAAAGAATTTTCTTACGACAGAATCTTTATCATGTTGAATTTATAGTTCACGAAAACTAGAATCTTACTTAAATTTTGTAGCTATTGCAAATGCTTATTGACCTAGGTTTTTAAGATAAACATCACACAGAAAAATGTTTCAGTCTATTAAGCGTAACAGTAATATTTATCATATGTTAAACCATAATTTAATATTAAAACTGAACAAAAATCTTATTGCAATTTAATCTATATTATAAAAAAAATTTCATAAATTATATGAGGAGTAAGCTATTCCATAAAAACAAATAAGCTACATTAATATTAAAATTATTATCTAGGGGAAAAATATTGCAAAACAAACATTATTATGTTACATTCATCTAAAAAGAAATCTTATAAATTTTAGTCACAGAATTTAAGGATGAAATAAATAATTATATTTATGTGTTAAGTATTGCTTTGAAGTGTCAATTTGAAAATTAAAAGAAAATTTCAATTTTATCAAAAAATATTATAAAAAATTAAATATTATATTAATGCAAGAGGAGTTAAATTATGGCACTAAATACTTTCTTAATAATAAATTATTTTTTATGATAATGTCTCACAAATGTCTAACTCTGAAGTCTTTGATAACAAGCAAAGAAAATCTTTGTCTGCAATCATAACAATAGTAGATTTCCCTTATAAATGTTCAAACTATATGCATAAGAAATGATACGCTTTACGTAACTTCTTACATATTTTCTGCCTATAAAAAAGTTTAAAAAAACATAATGAAAAAACCGAAGTAATATTTTAGAAAAGGAAAACAGTAAATAAATGCAATTTTGATATTAAGTTTTATAAAAAAAATATTATTCAAACTATTTAAAAAAAACATATTTTAAATATTTTTAAATGTTAATATTTGGTTAAGCAATGTATCTTTTTATAAAAATAACTGTTTTAAATAAAAATAAAAATTAGGGTTCATTTTTCAAATTCTTGGAAACATATTCAGCATAAAACCAATGAGAATTTGTAGTTTTAAATGTTCCTTCTATGATATCTTTACACATATGCATGCAGCGTATGCGCTGAAAAAATAGAGAAATAATTACTATATTAAAAAGAGCGACTATATAGCATACTCAATAGATTGTTGTGCCACTTTTCGTTCTAAACATGGATTCTTGTTATATATATACATATTATTCTACTTTTACTATCCATATTATTAAATTATTTATTACATTAAAGTTTTTTTGCTAATCTTGTCAGTAATAAATACATGGATTAAATTGGTAAAAAGATTAGTACGTTTAAATTACCCAGTAAAATTTCATGAAAAATATAACAGATTTTTAAATCACCTACAAAGATTACCGATGACGAAACAGATTAAGCGGAAGAACGAAAAAAAAAAACAATTCTTAATTTACATTCCTTAATTTTATTGCATTCTTCTGCTTCTCCAAATTCTTTTCCGAGCCACCCTGAAAAGTCGGCACTTTAAGAGGTGTTTTTGAAAGGATGAAGACGGAGGAAGGAAGGAAAAAAAACACATCAGACTCTGAACAAATGACTCGGAAACCAATGCGAAGTTTTCAAAAAGATAAATGCCGACACATTACTAAGACATTATTCGGGTGGGGGTGGTGTAAGACAGTGGTGGGTGGAAATTAATGAATCACGGTGTTCCCCTAATAACTCCCCTTGCAACCGCGGCAAAAGAATCTTCATCACAAGGAAAATGTTTCCGAATTAGAGGAGCGTCGAGAATAATTACCATTTAAACCCACCTAATTATTTTGGCTTCGTGTAATTGCTCGATCACTGCATTGATTTCTATTATGGAATAAGGCCGTGGACGAATAAATACCTCCTTAAATCACCCCTTCTCCCCTTAATGACACTTTTACTTTAAATCCTATATATATTTACTGGGGCTGCAGTAAGGGACACATGTCCCCCTAGTCTCTCAGAAAATGACTGTCGTTAGAAAAGGCCATTCACCAGCTGCATTTGACGCTAACGAGACAGATCGTGCGTACGGAACACAAAGGGGGTGGCTTGCTACTCCCAAGTACTTCGGAGTTTTAATTTTGGGAGAATGTCTAAAAAGGGTGGAAAGATGGAGTTCATTTTCTATTTCGCTGCAGATTTAGAGGCGCCAACCTTGGGGTAGGAGTTAAAATAAAGCACCTCGTTGAAGTCCCGAGGCACTCTTTATGCAAATCATGAAATCTGAGGAATTTAGTTCTTGAAATTCACCAAGCTGCAAAATTAAATCTTGTTCATTGTAAAAGAACTCATGTTATTGAAGTAATTAAACATTTAGCTGTTCATATAATGCAGAACTGTCTTACAATTTTATGTAATTATATAATAGTTTTTTTCTGGGAAAAACTAATAGACAAATAAAAGGAAATAACATTTCGTGCTAGAGTCACTTTAATTAATTAAAATTTGAGGAATTGTTTCGGCATAAACGTTACGATAAAATTAACAACGATGTAAAATGCAGGATTTTAATATGAACAAAAAACGAACATGAAGAGAATATCAGTTTAATAGATGAAATTCCCTTGTGAATATGTTACTTGTATTTCACAAAACATTTTCCAAAAAAGAAAAACTAAAATTATTAGGTTGGGGAATAAGTTCTCAGCGTTTTTACCAAAGATTCTTATTAAAAAAACAATAATTATATCAAAGAGTTAATCAATTATATATTCGCCGTTGTGCTGTTTACAACCTCTTTCCACCTCTTGACCAATTTGTTGATGCCATTCCACCAAAAATTACCTAGTCTGGTGTCAAAGAAGTTGTTCAGCCAGTTTTTAAGGACCTCTTAGTCACTGAGAAATGCTCGAAAAGAATGCCACAGTCAACAAGGAACTCTACATTGCCCAGCTACACCGCGTGAATGAGGCTATTCGATTGAAAAGACCTGATCGATATATATATAGTCAAACCAGGCCCCATGTTGCACAAGTCGTCAAAGCCGCACTCCAAGAGCTCGAATGGGAGGTTCTTCAGCATCCGCCGTATTTTCCGGACCTTTCACCGATCGATTATTATCTTTTTCGCTCTTTGTCAAACCATATGAAGGGTGTTACATTTGAAAAAGTCTTCGGTAATACGCTACGAACTTATTCCTCAACCTAATATTTGCAAAGACTAATTATGATGTTAATGATTCTGCTGATTCTATAAAACCTAGAAAAAGAGGAAAAAGTGTGAATGACATTAAGTTCAATCAAACTTTAAAATTTCATTCAGAATTTGATGCATGTAGTTTCTATTGTTTTGAGAAAAAATGACGTTCATAGAAGAAGTTACATTCTTGAAAAAGAGAATGGAATGTGAGTAAGAAAAAGAGGCATTTTACGCTATTCTATAAACATTTTGGAACTGAAACAAAACTGGAAATACCTGTATCTTAGCATCTCAAATGATTAAGAATAATTAAAAATATAGTTAAACTTTCTAAAATAATGTAAAGAGGTATAAGTTGAACACGATATGCAATCCCCTTTACTCTTTGAGCAAAAGACTTAATATTTAATAAATAAAAATGTTTACTTAAGGCCAATGGTATCAGTATTTTTTAAACACATTTCCAATAGTATCATGGGAAAAACCTTCAAGATGTGGCCCACAATAACTCACATTTTGCCTCAGTCAGAAACAAGATGTAACTAACATGCTTTTAAAGAGATTTTTAATATCAAGATAGGTAACCCTTTGAACAATGAAAATTAAATAAGGTAATTTTTAGCTACATCACTGCGTTTTAAGAATAAATATATTTCTCTTAAATGTGATTTTATATTGTGAAAATTTGGTGAAACGATTTCCTCTGATAATTCGATTAATATAATTAGCAATGTTTTACTGAATAAATTAATAAATATTACTGAAATTGATCAAATATAAATGTGATAATAGAAACGCTTATTTTGTTTCATAAGAGACGCAGGTATAAGCGGACCGGAGTGAAATTCATTAATTGTTTTTATTTATAATTTACATGTTTTAATATTTTCTAGTAAATAACAAAACAAAATAAATTAAGCATAACATTTTAAATAAATAATAATTGAAAATTACTTTTTATATCATGAAATTATTTAAAAATTCTCTTCCAACATTAATCGTTACACGCTCATACATTCCAAAGTTTTCGTAACATTTATTTAAAGCGTAAGCTATTTTTACAACACAAATCAAAGTAATGCATGTATTCAGGTACCTTCTAACGATTACAAATGCCTCTCTAAGCTTCTTTTTATTGAATAAGCACCAAGCAGGTAACGCATTAGTTTATGCATTTTTCTTTCTTAAAATTGGGCCATTAACATTTCAACAATTACCAACAAATGTAAAGAAAAAATATAATATTTCATGAATTTATTTTCAACTATTTAAAAAATTGCATCATGTTCTGGTTTCCACTAATTACTGTAACATTTCCCGTAATTAGTAAACTACGGAAAAACTGGAGTGCTCCATTTAAAATGTCCCAACACAGTAGGAAATGTTAAAATATGTATGCACAAGTGATCAGATAGTCGCACATAAATATGTAAATTTCCCTAATGATCCATTGTCACCAGTTTTTAAACTGCAATTATCAAAGGCAACTGCAATTACCCGGATCTGAGACTGTGTATCTCAGACTCACTGGTCCATCGGCGGGCCGTGCAGTTAAGCGAGCCTTTGACTAATAGTCGAGCCGATGTAACTCCAGAGCTTTGCAAAACAGACAGACAGTTGTTTCAAATGGCATGGCAAAAGGCTCCAGAACCTCAGCCTGATTTATGATCAGTGCTATTAGGTTCTGCACTGCAATGCATAAATTTGCTAGGTCCAAATGATTGCCGGCATGCGCTGGGACCTCTTTCACGCACGGATGCCGAAAGGCCATTAGTTAAAGCAACGCTGCAATTAATGGAAAATATCGCAAACTGAATGGTCGATTCGTTTCATGCATACCTTTTCGATTATGAGCGATTCGGAGAGATTGATTATTATCATTCGTGGCATTATTTACGAAGTCGACTACTTTTTTTTAATAAACAATACAGTTAGAATGAGTAGTTCTAGTAAAAATTTAATGATTTTTTGAAAATTCGAATAAATTTAAGCATTCAGTGGAAGTAAAAGAATACACCGAATTAACTTTAAAATAGCTTTTTTCACACATCACATAAACATAACTACATAAAACACTTATGATTGGTATCAAATAAAGGATTAGTAAAGTATTTACGAAATCGACTACTTTTTTTAAATAAATAATTCAGTTAGAATGAGTAATTCTAGTCAAAATTTAATGATTTTTTGAAAAATCGACTAAATTTATGCATTCAGTGGAAATAAAAAATACACCAAATTAACTTTAAAAAAGCTTTTTACACACATCATATAAACATAACTACATAAAACACTTATGATTATCAAGTAAAGTATTTACGAAGTCGACTACTTTTTTAATAAACAATTCAGTTAGAATGAGTAATTCTAGTAAAAATGTAATGATTTTTTCGAAAAGTCGAATAAATTTAAGCATTTAGTGGAAGAAAAAAATACTCCGAATTAACTTTAAAAAAGCTTAATACACACATCACATAGACATAACTGCATAAAACACTTATGATTGGTATCAAGTAAAATAAATGAAGTATGAAACTCATATCTTGTTGATAATAATTAAATTGGAAATATCTAATTAATTCTTCAAAAGCTATGATGAAATTTTATGTTGGAAAGCCATGTCAAATGTCAAAATATGAAGGAATAAATTAATGCGTTTTTATATATTGATTAATTTTGTTAAACTTTGTTTTCAAATTATTAATTAATATATATTTCAATGCTATTGTTAAACAAAATGTTTCACATGAGTTTCATTAATATAGTTAAGAATTTGCAGAAAATAGAATAAATAAAATGTAGATTTTATATTTATAACAAAAATTATAACAAAAAGTAGATTTTATGTAATTTCAATTTCATCTAGTCTCATTTGAGTCGCTCATTCTATCGCTATCGAATCTATCGTGAATGTGTATGCCATAAATGTTTTCGTGTTAATTGCAATTCACGATTTTAAATGTTAATGACAACAAATTTATGCATAAATATGGATACAATTCTAAGTGGTTATAAGCCAGCATTAAAAGCAAAAACATGCATACAGATAACCACTGTTCTGAAAATAAAATCACTAAAATATTCTTACGTCTATTTAAATTTTGGATCCATCAGTACTATCGGAAAAAAGACACCTGAGCATCATTTGCTCAAAAATGTTGGTGGCAGACTACATGAAATTTAATAAACTTAATCATCATATTTGAAAACGCTTCATGTTGCCCGTCAAATTGGTGATATAGTTGAACATGTAGAATCAGCTTCTCTCGAAATTACATGGCAAGTTGTTTCCAATACCGCTTGATGAGGCAACAGATAGAAATAAAGTTACTTATTTCATTGTTAAGGTTCAATTTTGTGATAATAAGTCAGTAGTCGAAGAACCACTTTTCTGCAAACCAATAGAAATCAAGGCAACAGTGGCATTTCCATTGTTTGCTATCTTAAATGATTTTATGAGTGTGGCAAACATAGATTGGAGAAACTGAGTCAGAATATGCATCAATGTTACTTATTTAGGGCACAGGTGTCGCATAATCCACGATTCCAAATTCTGAATTTTTTTGGCGATGAAGAAATGTTGCCAAGATGACGTATCGTGACGTGCTCGATGACGTAAAAGATAGGGTTACCACAATAGAATTTTCTGCATAATTCTTATAGGTTTCCATATGTATGACGAAATAAAAAAGTGGTTGCCAGATACATAAAAAAATCCACCAAAAAATCGCCAATCTCAGAATTTGGAATCTTGGATTATACGGCACCTGTGCCTTCATTTAATATTCGGAAGATTCTAAAATATAGAAGCACTTGTAAAAATAATCGTCATAATGTGTTTTGACATATTGCATGAGTCACATAAAAACTGTTGCTGCCAAAGAAATGAGTCTTGGTCTGAATATTGTGTTAACTAGGTCGTAAATGTAGTAAGTAATATAAAAATAAGAAACCTGAAATCAAGGCTCTTTTCCAAACTTTGTAAAGACATACGAAATTACATTCTGAGTTATCATTTTTATTGTGAGGCAAGATGATTATTAGGTAGGAAAATTTTGCAGCGTGTTTGTGAATTAAGAGAAGAAATCGCGCAATTTTCCTAGAAGAAGGAAAGATAATGAAGCCGAAAATTTTCATGATGGTTTATTAGTGATAAAATTAAGCTACTTGGTCGATTTATTCGAGAAATTAAGCAACTTAAATTTTCAGCTCCAAGATCAAATACACATTGTATACGAGTATGAAGTTTATATATATATATATATATATATATATATATATATATATATATATATATATATATATATATATATATATATATATATATATATATATATATATATATATATATATAGATAGATAGATAGATAGATATAAAACTGGAATTGTGAGGCAGAAATTTACAGGAAAAATATCTAAATGTTTACAAATGTGGATGATTGTTTTTAAATTTACTAGGGTGAAGCGCTAAGGGACAGGTGCCGTATAATCCATGATTCAAAATTCTGAATTTTTTTGGCGATGAAGAAATGTTGCCAAGATGACGTATCGTGACGTGCGTGATGACGTAAATATTAGAGTTACCAAAATAGAATTTTCTGCATAATTCCTATGGGTCATAATAAAAACCAGGTTGCCAGATACATAAGAAAATCCTCCAAAAAATCACCAATCTCAGAATTTGGAATCATGGATTATACGCCACCTGTGCCAGCGCTACATATAAAAAGTGTTTTTGTAATAGTTCAAAATCATTTAGCCATACTGACAAAGAATTTTAAAAGGTATTTTCTTGCTGTCGACAAACTGATAGCAAGTTTCAAATGGATTAACAATCCAGTTCATAATACTTGCTAAGGAAGTAGTAACTTACGTTGACTTAAATACCAGCGGTGAAATCAAAAGATAATTTAATAATTAATCACCTTTTGAATTTTAAGCAAGAGTAGGTCACAAGTTTTTTGCATTAAAATTAAGGACATATTGCATTATATTACCATTTTCAATAACCTACCGTTGTGAATATTTTTTGAGGTGATTCGTTGGCAGACAAAATATAAATTTCAGCTGAATATAGAAAATGAACTGAGATTGTTTTTTCATAATCTTAATCTCTCCTTTGAAAAACATTACTCTACATGAAAAGAATTATGAGTCCCTGAACTATCATATTTCTTTTTTTATCTGATTCACTATATTTCGCAAAAAATATTGAGATCAAAGATGAAGATTGGCCCTTATTTTTATTCAATTAAGCCTGTTACCAGCTAATTCGCTTAAAATAATAACAAAGTACTCAAAATTTTGTCTAATTCAATTGTTTTCGTATTTTACTAGAGTTTAGAAAGTAAGCTGATTAAGCTACTTAAGTAATTTTATTTTTTTGAAGTCTAATGTCATAGAAAAATTTTGTAATATTAATTATTTAGTATAATGGTTACCAAAAGATCATAATACTCTTTTGTAAACGAATATCGTTTTTTCATCAAAATTATAACTAAAACATTTATCTCAATGAAGGCGTGTGTTCAGGTAAAAATTTTAATGAAATTAATTATTTAATGTAATTTTTCTTTGTAATATATTTAAGTAAATACATTTACTATTTATTTGAATTTGAAGAAATGTTTAAAATGTTTGGAAAAAATAACAAGAGGGTTACAAATAATATAGTATTTATCGATTAAAATGGTAAAATGATATGAAAAACGATAAGTTATGTATTTTCTATACAGTTCTTCTCATTAATCGATCTTTGCTGAAGAAAATCAGCTATAACTAACTAGTTGTACATTTAAAATATCTTGCAATCTCTAATATTGATATCACAAGTATCTTTAATATTCACTGTATTACGCATTTTTATTTTGAATCAACATTATTTAAAGATGAAGAATATTTCTCCAATTTACCAAATTAAAATTGAAAAAGAAAAGTTTAAGTAAAGGAAAATATGATTTTTGCAATATTTCTCTAAACTAGATTATTCTTATAAAATTGTTCCTTTTGACGTTTTTGCATAATGTTATTTCAACTCAAAATAAATATTAAGTTTCAATTCTAATCAGTGCTTTCAGAAATCTTAAATATTTTCCAATATATTTGGTTTAATATTTGCTTAGTGCTTTTATTTAAGTTTGAAAGATGAAATACCGAAGAATAAAAATATGAGGAATTCAATTTCCTCCTCGAAACGAGGCCCTGCCAAGGGGGAAGACCAGATTCTTCACTGATCAAAGAAATAAACAAAATTCGAAGATGCAAAATACGTTAAAACCAATTATATGAACTAAAAATGTTCAAAGCAATTTACTTTCCGATAAACAACTTATCCACTTCTGTTCATTGCTTTGAAGTAGGCAATGTGTGTTTGAAATCAACCGAGTGCTTTTTCGTAAGAAAAACTCTTTTCTTCTCCTCGCAGCATAACAGAGAGGGTCTTTTAAATTTATTCATATTCTCTTTTCTTCCTCCTCTTCCCAAACATACACAATTACTTTTAGGAGAATTAAAAAAAAGTTTTTGTGCCTCTTGGCGAGTATTTCTTGCTTATTGGCGTAATATATTTTTTTCGGGCTCAGAATTTCAAATTCCTTCCCATTCATCAGCTTCGTAATTGACTCTGGACTGGGAGAGGTGCGCATAATGAAGCCGTGTTTCACTCGAAAATTTGGAAGAAGTTGCACACTTGCTCCGTCGTTGTTGTTTTTTAATGCTTTCTTTCCCACCCACGAGTTCGAAGATTTATGGACATAATTTTTGGCTTATTATTTTTCGGGAGTAGTGCCGTTTTGTTGTTAACAGGAATTTATGGGGTAGAACATTTATGCGCCGTGGAAAATGCGCTTAAGCATATAAATGGTACCACACGCAGAATTAAGGTCAATAAATAAATGTCATTCTGCTTTACTAGATTACGCTAGGCTCCTAGGGAAGGAGGAATAAGCTCATTTATGAGCCTTTTATACAAGTCTTTGTGGTCTTAGTACCTTATCTTCATATTTATGTTGCGCTTGGAAGAACGAAACCAATTGGATTTTAGTGCTGCTTATAATTGGGTGGAAATAACGGAACCCGTTGATTTAAATTATCAAAAAATATCCTTATTATTGGTAAAATACATGAAACTTATTATATAACTTTAAAACCAGTGTTAATTTACTAATTTAAAACATTTTGGGAAAATGCCCACCATATATATATATATATATATATATATATATATATATATATATATATATATATATATATATATATATATATATATATATATATATATATATATATATATATATATTATATATATATATATATATATATATATATATATATTATATAATATATATATATATTATATATATATATATATATATATATATATATATATATATATATATATATATATATATATATATATATATATATTATATATAATATATATATTATATATATATATATATATATATATATATATATATATATATATATATATATATATATATAATATATATATATATATATATATATATATATATATATATATATATATATATATATATATATTATATATATATATATATATATATATATATATATATATATATATATATATATATATATATATATATATATATATATAATATATATATATTATATATAATATATATATATATATATATATATATATATATATATATATATATATATATATATATATATATATATATATATATTTCCAATGGTGGGGAAGGAAAATAAATACAAACAAGAAGAATAAAAGCTAAACATCAGAAATAGACACAAAAAAAGAAGAAAGAAAGACGAAAGTTATTTTCCCAGAAGCTCTCTCGCACACCAATATTTAGCAATATTGGATTCAAGTCCATCGAGTGAACTGTGTATAATACATTTAAAAGAGTACCTAAATTTACAAAAATTTATAAATATTTTTACCACTAACATAAATTACCATATAATGTATGATACCATGATATTTCTTATTTGAAACAGTGCAATTTCTGTTACTGAGAGCTTTATTGATATTTTGCATACGGGATACTATTGAGAGAGGTGGCTTTTAATAGAAAACTTATAGCTAGCTTGAAGGGAAAAGAAATGCGATTTGGTAAAACAAACATATTTTTACGATTCACTTAACTTTGTGCAAAATGCTGTTTAAGCCACTAAGTGAAGTATAACTTATACGCCAGCTTAAATAATCGAATCAAAAATGTTATATTTAAATTCCTACTTTCATTACTAATGGACTGGAATCGTAAGTAATTTGACATCAGAAGAAACTTTTCATAGATAGTAGTTTTTTTTAGATGCCATGAAAAAAACATGGAAAAATACAAACAGCTAGTCTGGCAGATTGGTATGATGAAGTTCAAAATCTATCTGCCTCATTCAAATGTCATTGGGAATCAACAAATATCCGTCAGGTCAAAAATGCCATTAGTTATTCTACCATTAGGTATCGTTAAATCCATTGATATTTCAACTGATCTATTTTTTTATCAAATATTGCAGACATATCATGCATGCTTAGAAATTGTCCATTCCATGCAAACAGATTTACAAAGAATATTGATCTTGGTGAATAATAGATATAGCATGGTAGTTTAAAATTCATTTCATTTACATTATTTAACAGTAATATTTCTAAATGTGAGTTTGACCGTAAACATTTCATGCATTTACATCTTAATAGTGAAAATAATCACATAAAATAAATGTCATTAATTAATAACTTAACTAAAACAAATGTCCTTGCTTTAGTTTTTGGTTTCATTAGCTTTGTTAAATTCTTATTGTGAAATGATCCTTATTATCTCTAAAAAGATCCGAATATGATATATTTTAAAATTTTTTCTATTTGTATTTTTCTTGTCTATATGCATTTTTTCTATAAAAACGTTTCACAGATTTTGCGCATTTTTAAATCCTTTTACGCTTAGTGTTCATTGGGAGTTGTACTTTGATTATTCAAAAAGTTATGAAAATATTGAATTTTGATTTCTGAATTTCTTTCATTCGCGTTACAATACATTTTCGAAAGAACTGCATTTAAAAAGCTGAAAATAAAGTCAAAATTTTTCCAAAAATCGTAAAACATAATAAACACTCATTACGAGAATATGGAAAAAAGATTATCCGACTCCATACACATTTTCCTTGTTCTTAATGGTTATGCATAGATGTCAACTTTTAAAAAGAAGACGAAACACACCCCTTAATTCTCGAAGCAATCACAATTAAGGAACACTGGGCAAGGGGTACAAGCAACTTAAAAATGAGCTCAAGTCAACGTAGGATACGGCTTAAATAGTAAATTTTGTTTAGTCGCAAAATCTGTAATAAAAATTACAAAATAAAACATAGTTTATGTTTTATATTTGCTAGATATCAAAGTAATTTATAATTTTCCTTGCACATATAGTAAATTATACCTTAAGCTGTTGCTACAAACATATTATATATGTTACTTTCTATTCTGTGCAGTTCTGCGTTGTTCAAACCCAGATAAAAATTTAGCTTATGAATAGAATAACGAAGATTATCCGATAGTAATTGATATTTAATTATTTTGTTTTGTGAACAAATATTTACACTAAGATTAAATATAAATACTTTAACGAAAATATAGACTTGATTCAAATTTCTAAAAAGCAAATATCACATTCTTATTTTGTTATTTATAACTTCTATTCCCAAAGTTTCTGAATACATCTGATATAATACAATTTACTTCTCTATGCATTTTATTTTAAAATAGTTGGGAACTAAAATACGCTAGAGAACTACCTAAAAATTAGGAGTAAATTACTTGCAAAGAAGTATGTCTTTAATATGCCTTTAAAATTATTTATTTTGAACTTAAGTAGCATTGCTTTTATTGAATAGTTGAACTTTATTTACAATTTGAAGATACTTATAATTTTATATATAAAAATATATTTTCCTAATGGATTTCAGTCTATAATTAATTTTTAATGACGGTGAAACATTTATGAAAATTTTAAGAGGGAAATAAAGTGAAAATAGAATATTATAAAAAAATTATATAGTATAGTCTATGTATTTCTTTTCAAAGATTTTCAGTTACAATTATTTGGTCCATTAAAAAACAGTTATAACATTTCATTCATATAAATTACAAATCTTAGTTTTATCCTAACTTAAAAATCATGAAAATTTCAATTAATTTGAGTTTCGAAACAAAACATGTAAAAATAATTATAAATATAAAAAGTATTCAACACTAAAAATCATAAGAGAATATCCCTAATCAATTAATACAAAATTTAAAATATGCGTGTGAGAATGCATTAAATTTGTATGCAACTCCCTTTTATAATTTACGTTCATTGAATTAAGGAAAAGTAACCACTGAAAGGAAATAAAAGGGAAAAATTCGCTTTTTCAGAGATCAATCAGTAAGTATCCTACAAAACAGGCAAGTTTTAATTCAATTCCACTTAACCGAACATGAATTAAACCTCGTTTGGTTTTCGGCCGAATCAAGAATACATGAGAACTATGTAGGGTAAAAGAATGTGTAATTCTACCTAAGATAATTAAGGAAAGGTCTTCAACACGAAGCGTGGTTCTTTCGGAGATTTATAATCCCATTTCTAAAACGGTTTTGTTTCTTTCTTTTCTTTTTTGCTTCTTCCCAATCAACTCCTTCTTACGCTCCCTCACCTTTCTCGAATATCCTCTTGCAGATGAAGACACTTCTTTTTTTTTCTTCTGTTTAAAAAAAGGTGCAAAATTAGTAAAAGTGGAAGAACATTTTCCTTTCTTTGTCGATATTGGGTTACCGAGCTATAAGCGTAGAACTTTACCATTGATCCGAGCTCTAGAACGGCAATTGGTGTTGAGTGCTAAGGGATTAGGTGGGGGTTTGTTTGATGGTGGAATAGATAGATGGAGATCGGATAGAAAGAGAGAGAAAAAAACGCTGCTAGGCCTGGAGTTGAAGAAAACAGCAAGAGCCCTCCTTGATTGCGCTCTCACCCAAGATAATGAGATATGAATTTTAATGAGGATTATTCGATATCCCATCGTCTAATAAAGGTGGACAAGATAATTTGTGTTTGTTTCGTTGCGATCCTCCACCCCTTCAGAAGCGGAGAAGGAAGGGTTGGTTTTAAAGGAGAAGGTAATTAAACAAGTAGTTTTTTTTCATTATTTTGGAAGATCTACGGGGAAAATCAATCACGCAGTAAGAAGAAATTGTTGTAAAACTTTAGTTGTTTTCGGGTATTTATTACGTATAATTATGTCATTTTTACTAATTCAAACAAATGTGAAGTGACTATTAGCAATTACCAGCTTTTAAGACAAAAATTAATGCGTAAAAAAAACTTTTGAACACGACAGACATATTGCGATTAAAGGAAGGACACAATCTCATTTAACAATTTGTCTACTTAAGAACGAATATAAGAATGATATAAATTCAAGATCATCAAACGTAATAATTTTTTTGTCGAGAAAAGAATTAACACTACGCATTTTGTTGCTTTTTATAAATTATAATTCTGGAATAAAATGAAATTAACTAAGGATAAATTAATATTATTTTTTGAAATTATATGATATTATCCGTGGATTTAAATAGCATCATTTTTTTTAATTTAAAATCATTCGTACTTTATGAAACAAATACTTTTTCTTGAAATAAATTAACATTCCTCGCATTGAAATAACTTTATTTTTGTTGTTTTGTATATAAATAGTATTATATCACCTTAGAGCCCTGAATATTGTTATTTTGTAATGAGATCTATTATTTTAAAAGAAAATATAATTTTATCTATGGAGCTCATATTCATTATGTCAGAAGAAAGTAACTCTGTATCAGGGAATGAAATAATTGTATTTTATTAAATAACCACAAGAAAAATCAAATTTTATTTTCAATCCATTATAACGATTTCTATAAAAAATCAAATTTACTCCTTATTTATTGATTAAAATAGAGAAATCATCTCAAACCACTTGTGAGTAAACACACACACACACATTAGAATTTAATGACCACTTCTATTTTGTGAAAGAATTAAATGTGAAAGTGATAAAATAAGAGGAATCATAGTTCATTTTATTTAATTATTTCACTTACTCTATTGGGAAAAAATTAAAATTTGAGCATCTATTTTTGATATTCCGAAAAATGTTTCGGAAAAGGTAAATCAAATTTATTCAAACAATATTGAAGCAATAAAAAAAGAATAGACATGTTAGTTTTTTAATCCATTTAATTCTGCTTTCTATTGCTAATTTCATTTCATTTATATTGATTACTTATTTTTTTACTTTGTACAAGATTTCAGTCTATGTAAATTTTTTGTCTTAGAACAAATGATGGACATATTAACTAAGTATTAATTTTGCGGCAACTTAAACTTCCATAAGCTTAAATTTTCTTAAACAATATATTTCCCTAAAACCAATTAACCAACCTTATTTTATCTAGTGATTCAAAATCAAATGACATACTTCAGTAGTTTGCGAAAACAATGCAATAATTCAATTTAAATATCAAAGCAAACACAATCTCACATTTACATTTTTTATCAACAAAGAAAATTTACAAACACAATAACTGTACTTAGCATTTAATTTGTATAATTTTTGAAGATAATTGAATATTTCACAGCAATTTATTTTGCTTAGTTCTACTTATTTCTGAAGAATTCTCAGGAAAATGTATGCCTCATTATGAAGTTTTATCCATTAAAACAATAACCCGAATCTTCATTAATCGTCTTTTCATATCAAACTTCAGCGGAAATTATCATTCAGAAAGACTCGGTTTATAGGAATGTCATTGAAATTTATTCAAAGTTAATCAGTTTGATAGAGAGGGAAAGTTTACAATTTGCATTCTCTGATATCAGTTAAATGCACAAGAGATTTTAAATGATGCTATAGAGAACTTTAATAATAAAAGTTTCAAAACTCTATGCTAATTATAAGCATACATCAAGTCATTAATTATTCAGAAATTTATATTATTTCTCTTTAGTAAATCTTATCCTAGAAAATTAAATATATAATTCCAAAAATTAATTCAGACAACATTTAAAAGCTGATGTTGAAAATATTTTGATTAAACTCTAAGCTATGCAAAATTTTTCTAAGGAAAAACTGAATTATATATATATATATATATATATATATATATATATATATATATATATATATATATATATATATATATATATATATATATATATATATATATATATATATATGGATATATATACATACACACACACACACACACACACACACATATATATATATATATATATATATATATATATATATATATATATATATATATATATATATATATATATATATATATATATATATATATATATATATAACAAGAGCAAAGTTTTCAGGCCATAACTGCTTCCCAGTAAATTTAGTGTGTTTTCCTTCATCGACATTATAGCAATTGATTTTTATATATAGCTGAATCCAAATACGAGTCAATTACTATACAGCTAAGAACAAAATTTTCGTCAATCTTAATAATCTAGTATTTGTCAGCAAATTTCTATTGTTTTTATTTCAACAATATTTCAAGCTACTCTTAGACGATAAAAACTAAGCGTAATGCATTGCTATAAAATTAAAGATAAGAATCCAATTTGCTCTTCAAATTAACGTGACTCCAAAGAGCATCAAAGTTGATGCGATCGTCGATTTTGCATCAGATCCTTTATCGATCATAATCATCAAAGTGTAAACATTTCACTTGACAAGAAAGAAATGGGATACATATATATTTAAAAAATACAAGGTGAAAGAAAAGAGTTGAAGCACGCCCTCTTTATAAATGAATAATTTATTCTCACATATTATCGTTTAGTCTTATCGCATAAGCCTTTTGAGTGCCATGGAACTCTCTGCGAAAAGTAAGAGTTCATATATCACAGAGCCCGCTAAGGCTATTACTTAAACAGCTTCAGATGTATTAAATTTTTTTAAAAAAAGTTTATTATCGCCAAGCTTATTGGATCCTATTTATAAAAGCTATAAGATTATTTTTGCTCTCTTTATTTTTGCTTATGATCGAACTGAAGTCATTGGTATGGTGAAGAATTTCCGTGAAAATGTTTTACGAGATTTTGAGACGTTCGGAAGGACGGCAAACCGTCTCATGATGACCAAATGTGAAATAAAAAAGAAATAAAATAGTTTTCCCACATAGTTTTGGTAGAAATTAGAAAAAAGTTATTTTAATGCTAATGATTATTTTTATTTTTTAATTGATTTCATTTAATTATGTAACGAAATTATTTAACAGTGTTAAATTTTAATAGCAAAGGCATTGGTGTTTTTTTGTGAAAATTTTTTTGACAATTTCTATGATTGTTTTATTCAAATCATATTGGTCGTAAATTAAGCTTTTATCCAATATATTAAATAAATTGAATATTAATTTTTAAAAAGTTACGTGTTTATAAATAATAAATATGTTATTCAAAACTACATTGATTTATATGTGAATGAAATTCTATCACTTCTTTATCAAAAATTTTTCATTTAAATATCCATTATTATAAAATTTGAAATTCATTATGCTCTAAGTATTTTTTAATATAAAATATGTTAATAATTATGTTAATAAATATTAAATATATTTACAAACATCAAATATGCTTTTGAATGAACTTTATGATGCTCAAAAATTAATATAGCTATTTAATTTTTCAGCATCATAAAATTCATTATAAATAGATTGATTTTTAGACTTTCAGCTATAATTATACATTTTTTAAAGAAATAAAATTATCTTAATAAATGAAATATTTACACACTTTTTTTAAAATTTAGTAGAAACCAGTTATCATACAAAGAGAAATCACCATCTAATGTTTAGAATAAAACTTGCATAAAATTCTAGTTATCAAACATAATTAAGCCACAAAAATACATAATTGACTTATAAAACTCGAGCAAAAATAAACTGCATTTATATGAATGAAATTATATCTCTTCTTTTCCAAAAATCTTTCATTTAAATATCTGTTATTCTAAAATTTGCATTTCTTTATACTTTAAATAAATTTTTAATATGAATATTTACATATGCGTCAAAATCAAGACTAAATTTATGATTTACGAAGGAATCACTGAATTTTATTTATTAATTTGCCTTGCATTGCTTAAAGTTGTTGCTTTTGTAAATGTTATTTTGAATAACAAAACTACAGATATCACACAACAGAGCTACAATAAAATGTATATTTTTAAAAAAACAATTTAAAACAATCTAAGTATTTTAATTTAAAATAACTTCTGAATGTTTAGGGGTAGTTTGAAATTTAGCATTTCAAATCATGAATTAAAGAATAGCTTATACTTAATTCTGTTGCCTGTAATTATATGTAAATTAAAACATAATGTTTTTAAGGTTAGACACAAACACATACAAAACATACTTTCTTCCAATAATTAGAATTAAATAAATGTAAGATTATTATGTTCCTATTTTCTTGGTTTAAAATAGAATGAAATGATCTTTTTCCAATTTTTAAAGAGACTACATTACTATATAAGAAAAGATTTGTTTTTTCCAATTTGTATTACTAAATTGAATACAAATTTTTTCCTTAGAAAAATATTTAAATAAAGTGTGTTTTACTCAATGAATATGAGTGAAATATTGATTCATATTACAAAATAAAATTTTTATTTAAAATCGTGAACACAATTTAGAAAATTTTGTAGATAAATTTCAATAAATTTTCAATTTAGTCTATCACACGAAATAATAAACAAGTATCTAAACATGAACGTTTCTACTTTAGCACACATGTTCTTAAATTTTTATGAAATTTAAAAATAAGCTTTTAAATTTTGATATGTTTAAAACAATGTTTACAATTCATTTTTAAAATGCACAAGATTTTTCTCATACTAAAATTAAAAAAATATTTTGAAATAACAGAAAACTTATTTAGTAATGTCAAATTTTTACCCAAAATAATTTTAAATGTGTTTTAAACGGTAATTGAATTCGTCTAATAAATATTATTAAATATTGATCAGGATTTTAATATGATTTATTTTACTTTTTCCATTTCTTTTTATGCATAATATATATGTAACTGCTGATTCTATCTAAATAAATTTTATAGCTAAGTTTATATCATAAAATCGTAACATGCACTTAAACATGTTGTTTTATATCCTGCATGTTTAAGAAAAATTTCAGTGCAACAAAATTGTAAACTATGACAAAATTAGATTTCTAAACGATTGAAACTACATTTAGGGAATAAAATGAAACAATAGATTAAAAATATGGGTCAAAATTTCAATAAAAAATTATTTTTTATATTTTCATTAAAACTGCGTATATATTTTATAAGCGAAATTTAAATTTAACTAAAAAAGTTAAATAAATTTTCCATACTTGACAACATCAAAATAAAAATTTTGCCAAAAACTAAGCTTATCACAATGATTAATTACATAATTTCGTCACGAAAGTTCGTAACCGCAGCAACAAACAATGGAAAGAAAATAATATTCTCATACTAGTATTTAAAAATGCACAGATATTAAGAACTTCAACCGGGTGAAGATAAAAAGGTAACTGTGCTTCTCCTGAAAACTATTCTCCTTAATTTAAAGTAATTTAATTTAGTCCTCTGGCAAGAGATGCCTTGAAATTCAATTTAATCGTTAACTTTTACCTTGCTCACAGCTATGTGAAATTAGGAAGAAAAAAATTTAAAGGAGAAAAAGAAATTACCTAGTGTCAAAAATTCTGCTGGGAACTCACAATAGAATGAACGAGAAAGGAAGAAGAGAAACCTTCAAGAGCATGAAAAGAAAGAAATTTTAAAATGGCTACAGAAAAGAGTATTTGAAAAGTTCATTTGTTATGTACCTGTGTGTTTTATTAAAAATGTTGTCATTAACTGCCTAAGAAAAATTTAATTCTTATCAATGATGTTTGAGAAAATTTTCTGTGAATTTGAGAATTAGCTTGAAATTTCTGTAAATAAATTTCAATTGAATTTATTTTTATAGATATCTGTTATTTTAATACAATATGAAATTTAGTGAATGTTTTGCAGTTGTGTGGCAATACATAAATTTCATAAGCAATAAAAATGCAAAATTAAAAGTCTTTTTAATAAATAATATGTAGTTATTTAACTTAATAATTTATATATACAGAGAGTGTTTTAAATTCTGTATGGCCTATTTAAAATGAATTTTAAAAAGACGTAAAAGTAAAAGTAATTGGAATGTTTGAATGGGGTTGGTGACAAAATGATTCACACAAAGCGAGAAATTTTGTTATGGATAAATATTTATGTTTGTTTATAGATGTCGCTTCACGCATTGAAAATGAAGAATATAGTTTAAGCCTACATTTATTAGCATTCAGATACATTTTTATAACAGCAGTAATAATTTTTCTATGTGTCTGCCAGGACATAAATTTACATTTGCAATTGTTAATTACAGCATATTCGGATGGTGCAAAAGAATTCGAAGTTAATGCCGTCTTCTGAGACAACTAAAATGGCTTATACATGCGGCTATACATTCGGGTTTTTATGTAATTCCACAGGTAAAAATCAAACGGTATCATTTCTGATGAAAAAGTGGGCCATTTGTTTTTACAGCAATGGTTGATTAATCTTTTCTCACCAAATGTGCTTTAGAGGAACTGCTTCATGGGAAATGCTGTATGAGGTTATGCAACCACCTGCATGAATGTTACTGTGTAAAGGATACAACATTCCAATACGCTAGGTCGTTGCAACATTTCGTATTAACTTTGCACCTTTCCCAGCCTACCTTTGCATCAGCTTACCTCTTTGGAATAAAAGGACCCACAATTATGGACGCAATCAAACGATATCAAACTTTTATGTATGTCCCAACACGTAAAAGTTTAATATCGCTTGATTGTGTCCATAATAGTAAATAATAGTGTCGTGACATTTCAAGGAAAGCATGTGGGCTCTTCTTTGCCCTTCTCCTACAATCTAGTGGGTTCATCTACAATTATGCTATAAAAAATGACTAATGAAAAGAAAAATTATTCCTATCTATCCAGAAGAAATTGCAGTTATTATGAATCTCCTGTAGTTTTTGTGAATGCATACTTTGCGATATCCTATCGCAGAGCTGTGTCATTTGATAAAAATGTGACTTCAACTTCTAGGGGCATACTTTAAAAACACCATGAAGGATATAAAAATTCATTCAGAGATTCATATAATTGAAGTATAAAAACCACACAAGTAGTGATTTATCAGCTAACGTCAACAGCAGTGAGAAATTTACATATGCAGTAATAACAGGACTCATGAGTAATGCACGGTGCATATTATAGATCACTAATTTACATTTTCACATTAATTTCAAAATAGAAAGTGCCCTCTAGTGATGAAATATTTAATTAAAAAATTTTCTCTACCAAAAAATCTCACTTTGCGCAAATTAGCTTATAAACAGGTATGGTTTATTTCCTAATAATAAAAACAGGACTCATGAGTAATTGCCATTCATACACGCTGCATATTATAGACCACTAATTTACATTTTCACATTAATTTCAAAATAGAAAGTGCCCTCTAGTGATGAAATATTTAATTAAAAATTTTTCTCTACCAAAAAATCTCACTTTGCGCAAATTAGCTTATAAACAGGTATGGTTTATTTCCTAATGATAAAAATTATTATTAACAATAAAAAAATATCGAGGATAAGAAGTATTAAAAATAATATTTATTTTACAAAATATGAAGAAAGACATCTTATTATATCTACTGTTAATAATTCATACAAGCAAAAATTTGATTAATTCTGCATGAAAAAACCAATATAATTAGTTTATGATATATAACACATTCTGTAAGGCTGCAAATTCAAATTTATTTTTTAACTAAGCATTAAGTTTGCAAAACATGTTGAAAATATAGCATGAAATGAAGCAAGTGCTAAAATATGAACCCAACACTTACTGTAAAGAAAGTCAAATAAAAAGATTCCATGGAACTAAAAATAAATTATAATGGATTTAAAAATTTTAAAGAGAAGTTAGTTTTAAAATTTAAGGGATGTGTGTTGATACTGGAAAATATTGTTAAAAATTAGTAAATAAAATAACTTTTATTTTCATTTTGTATTCAAAGAAAAATTATTTCACGTTGAGCATTTTTAATTAGATTTTAATTTTTAACAGGATTTTCTAAAAAATTATATTGTTTTAACTAAAATTTTCCCATATTGAAGTTATTGCTTTTTAGTTTTATATTGAAAAAATACTGTTAAAGTATTGCAATATATTTTAAACTTGGTAAGTTTATTCACAATTTTCATCTCTATTAAAATTATTGCAAGCACATTTGATTTTAATGAACTTAAAAATAAATCTTTTTACAACACATTTTTTTCGTATCACATTTTCACAAGTATATTATACTTTATACAAAATTATTTATAAAATATTATTGCATTCATCTGTTACAATATCCTTTTCTTAATATTTTTAGAAATATAAAATTATTAGATAATTAAGGGTCATTTTATATTTTGCGTGCTGTTGGTTAGTAATTTCATGACATATTTTATTTAAATTTTATTATTTACCCATGGTACGTAAGAAAAATTTCGTGATACAATATTTTAAAATCCAATACCAGAATTACAAATCTAATTTAATATTTTAATTTTGCACTCAATTTATTTCACTTTCTAATGTAGAAAAATGCTAAGTTAGTTTATAATTTTTTATTACTATAAAAAGCAATCAGAAATTAGCATTTTAATATAGAATTATCTAAATTAAACATTAAAAACATCATATTATTACACATGAAGTTGCTATATAGCATATTTACTTATTTAATCAAAAATATAAGCAAAAAGACATTTTTCCATGGGTAACATATAATGATTTTAAAAATAGCATTTAAGTATGGTTTTAAGGTGAAGAAGAATAAAAGGTTTTAAATTGCTATTTGTACAGGAAAATAGAATACCTTTCTTTAATTCAATTTAAATCCAATGCTTTATTTCAATTATTAATAAAAATAAACAATCTGTAAAATTTATTTGATACTTTTGAATTATTTTATGTTAAGAAAAATATTAATAAATATTTAAAAAAAGCATATTTTATAAGTAAATAAATGTATTAAATATTTTACTGTAAGAATAATTTGAAAACTGTCTCTCAGATGAAAATAAATAAGAAAAATAACTTTGGATTTCTCGCATGAATACCATTAAATGCGTTAAAGAAAATTACAAAATAAAAATATTTTACAGATAGTTTTTTTTATTATTTACTTTATGCGTAAATCTTAAGTATTTCTGTAAAATATTATTACATTGTACTTTTTCATAAAATTATTTTTCATTATTAATTCAGACAAGTTTGTGTACATTTATTATTGATTTTTAATATAATTTTAACTATTAAAAGTTTAAAAAATATTAGTTTGCTATATTTATATGATTTAACAGTCGAGTTTTCTACAGAATTCTATCTGAAATGATATGCTTAGCCAATAGATGACAGGGTGGTTAGCGATCCTAACGTCGAAGCAGTAGGTCTCGGGTTCTGGAATGGATGTTTCTTTCTCTCTATGTTTGTGTGTCTCTTTCCAGACAAAGATGACATACCCACTGGGTGCTCCACTTTAAAAAAATTGTCATCACTCTTGCCGCTTGTAGCGCTGAATTAGATTAAATTCTAAAATGGCAACTTGGCATTAGAGAAAAAATGATAAGCTTAGACAATTCCAAAATGTAGTTTAGCTAGAATTAAGGGATAGTGTCTCATGATAATTGTCTGCATAAAAGTAAAAAATCAATTTTATTCAGAATTGGTAAATACTACTACTGAAAAAATTGAAAAAACTAGATATATTTCATTATGATATTACTATCATTTGGAAAGGAAAATTAAAAAAAAAATTTTTAATTTTTAAAATTAAAATTGTAAACTCACTGATTGTAAATCAGTGAGTTTACAATTTTTAGAATTTTTTATTTGTTCCTTACATTAAATTTACAATAATATTCATAAGAAATTATAACAGCTGATTTAAACATTAACTGTATAGTTGAAATTATTGTTTCTTAGATGTTCGTTTTAGAGCGATAAAACAATAAAAAATGTCGTTGTTTATTTTCAAATAAACATTTAAAATTAAAAATTCATTTACTCCGTACTTTAAGAAAACTACACAGACCAAGGCTAGGATTTTTCTCAAAATTATTAAGGGTCATTTTTAAAAAACAATAAAAAATTCCTGATATAAAGAAGTTTAATTTAAAATTAACAATGAGTCTGAACAGTACATAAACCCTGGATTCTAACTTTAATGAAAGAACACAAACTGGAAAATAGCGTATCTTCTGCAAATGCCAGCAGCATTCTTCAATTTAAGAGTTTCTCGGTTTTGTTGTTTCACTTCAAAATGGAAAGAAATGGAAGAAAGTTGGCACACAGGCGGCGCATTTTTATCTTTTACTATCGTTTCATCGCCAAGTTAGCTTGCATGTCATGGCTTACAGGTTCTAATTACCTTATCTGGGAGGCTTTCTAATTGGATTGGTGTAAAGGAGTTAGAGCACACCACCCCCTTCAAGAAGATGAAAAGTATCTAGAATACTAATTAAGGAAGGAACGGAGAAATTAAAATATTTTCCAGTAATATTTTATCTTGTAACTTTGATATAGCACTATATTCCAAAAATTTCTTAAATTAGATTAAATAACATTTGCTTACGTACATTTTCTTAAAATGTTACTGCTGCATTTGTAAGGCAGCGGATGCAAAATTGCTTTAAGTTGAGAGAATTTATGATCATTTGTCTTATAAATTAAATTCATTGCTTATTACATTTTAAATTTATATAATAAAATATTCAAATATATAAGTCAACAAGAAAGTTTACATAGAAAGGGATTCATTTTCAAAAGGACATTTAAGATTGTTTTTCTCATAAGGATTGTTTTTCTCATAAGGATCTCAAAAGGATTGTTTTTCTCATATTTATATAGTGACAAGGTTTCATAATTTAAAGTATATAAATTATGTAAATAAATTAATAAATAACATATATGTATATATAGGAAAAAAGTTTGAAAAATTGACATTATTTAGTATTTTAAATTCGTTTCAAAAGTTGTAATTATGATTTCAAATTAATACAGAACTAAACTGTGTACAGACATTGCTATCAAATTTTTCCCATCCTCCGAAAACAAAAACGTAACGGAAGTTTTTTTTTTATTAATCCTACACTGTTTTGCATTTAAAAGACAAAATATTCCTCTTAATCCACGTAAAATTTTAAAGTCACTTATTATATCAATATTAGTAATGACTTTAGGATAATATAAAATTTAAAAATGTATAGGCATTGTTAACATCAATTTCTTTTCAATATATTTAACACCATTACTTACATAAATCACAATTGATATAAATGAAATATTTTTTAACATTAAACCTATACTTTTTTAGCAATTTTGAAGTAGAAATATTCTTCATAATGGACATAGAATTATTAGCAGAATGGTTAACAGTAAGATCAAGCAATGTTCACTTATTCTACAAATGATTGATTCGATTCTCCCTTCGAGTGATAATATTGATATCAGTTTATAATTCCAACTGGAAACTGTGTTCCTAGTGTTTAGAAAATGACCATAGAGAGACAACTGTACCAAACTTCGTAACAGATATAATTTTAGAAAACATAATAACTGCTAAGATTAATGTTTGTATTTATTGTTGGCTATCTCACTAGAGCAGCTTTAATGCACCCAAGCCTATTGATACGAATACACACTTAACTCTGTATTTTTAAATTTTAAAGTTCGAAAAATATAATTTAGTGCGTAAAAGTAAGCTGATATATATTAAGTTCTTTCTTTTATATAGTTTTATATTATTAATTAGGAAAATTCATGTTATAATAAAAAGAAATAAAAGCATATATGCCCAAAATGCAGAAATGGTTCTTTAAATACTGATGAGAACATTATTTTTAATGATAAAAGCTTAGGTACGTTATTTATCAATTTTATAAACTACAATTGCTAGATTATAATGCATATTTCTTCCATTTAAAAAAAAAACATGCTTTCATACATCACATATAAAAATTAAGTAAATATAAAGATTTATTTAAAGAAAATTAGGTTCCAAAGTAAGTCATATTCTATAATATAGTATGTATAGAATCTATAAAATAAGCAAAATTTTACTATAACTCATTTTTATGACTTAAACATATTTGATAGAAAATGTAAAAAAAGTGTTTTAAAAAAATAAGTGTTTTTTGTTAATGGAAAGGAACAAGATTCTTAAAAATGATTCATCCACAATGATGAAAATTTTAAAAATAAAAGGCTATGAGAAAAAAGTATATAAAAATGCATTTCACAATCATATAATAAATACATTTTTCTTATTTTCCCTATCCTTTTATTTGATTGACTCAAAAAGTATATAAGATCAATAGTTCAAATGATAGAATTCAGTATAATGTTCTTAAAATTAATATAATTGATTATATTAAGCTCAATCTCATAATAAGTTTTTATATTAATTTTAAATCATTTTAAGAATAAAGTCGAAACCAATTTTTGTATAAATATATATTGATAATTATGTACGCGTATTTTAATTCTTACATTATAATAATTAATTCATTGTATTTAAAAATTTGTAATCCTTGAATGTATATGCTATAACTTTTGTATGGTAAAATATAATTAATCTTATATATAATCAAGGTAACTTTAACATCTAATGAATATTTAAGATGTTCCGAAACGGTGTGAACATAAAAAAAATGTCGCCAAAACTCTCATTGTTGGGCAGCAATAAACAGATCACCGCAGCTCACGCATACTTGTTAAGTAGTGACAGCTGCGCTTGAAATTATGCAGCTGTTTTAACTTTTAAAACTTTCTTGGAATGGCCCTTTTTATTTCTTGTATAACAATGGCAACACTAAATAGAAATGCTAATATAACTGTTGTTGTTCAGATTTTAATGCATATTCATAAGGAATTAAATCTATAAGTAGCTTTATTTCGAAAAACAAATATATTAAATTAGCCCAAATTATGATTAAATAAATTCTTCGACAGTTTTTGTTTTCCTTTATTTTATTGCTGTGCATATTTTGCGTGTGATAAAGTGTTTTGTTTCATTTTATTCTAGGGCTAAATTGTAAGAAAACTCTTCGTCTTTATCTATAAATAAACAAAAATTTCATATATTATTTAGATTTTATCGAATGAATTTTCTTTTCTCACAAGTACTCTTAAAACAAGAAACTAAAATGTTAGTCAAAAATAAAAAAATTTTCCCATTTTTCTTGTCTTTATTTTAAAGTTTAAACTGTTTATATTGAAGCAATGGCTATATTGTCACAGATAGAAAAAAAAACATACTGAAAATATAGTACGGAATGCTTAATAATTTTAATTTCAATATATTGTATTAATCTCTTTTTAGTTATATAAAATAATATCATGTAAATTTCAATTTAATAAAAACTACTTTTAGAAAAAATACTGATTCAAATATTAAATAAATTCCTGATTAAATAAATCCGTTACATTTGAAATGACAGTATTTGTTGTTTGTTGGAAGATATTTCTACCGTCATAATTTAATTGCAAGACATATCTTTCAAAAGATACTCAAAAACAACCATAAATATTTAATAAAGTAAATTTTATCTATAAAGACACTTATTAAATTAATCATCCGATTCCAAATATTTATTAAAAAATTATTTATGAAAATAAGATTAAAAGAACTTATTTTTAAAAACACCTTATCCATATGTAGCTGTTACATATCACACATGAATATTAAAATTTTTAATTTTACATAGCATCAAATATTTTATAGGATTATTATTAAATATGTAATATTTGAAGTAAAAAATAAAAAATTTAATCTCAGTATTATCAAGCGAATGTTAAAATGTTTCATTAAACATTTGTCTTGATAAGGAATCATTTGAAAGGACGTTCGACTGTCATCAAAAATCATAACATGAGCCTAAGAAATTATAGATGTTATTAACAAGAAATAGTCACAAATAATCTTACAAGTGGTTGTACAACATACATTGATGCTTGGTTACTAAATTTATATAGCCTAAATTTATAACTGAATATAAAATGTTAAAAATAATAACTAAATACATCAGATTCCAAATAGGTATTCATTAAAATAATTTACATGATTCAGATCACTCTATTATTTTGGCGAATAAAACAAACCAGGATTTAAAATATATGTATCTGAGTTCCTGAAATTATCAACAGAAAATAATAAAAAGCTATAAATTTTACTCATCATAATGCCCTATTGAATTTTCTTGGTTTTTATACTGCACATGATTTTTTTTTATGTTGTACATGATTTTTTTACATTGTCAGAAATTTTGGAGCTAAAGAAATCTCTAAGTATATCAAAAACTTAAATTGACATTCAAATTTAAAAGTATCTTTTGCCATATTTAAAATACAATAATATTAAAAGTCTATAATAATATTGATTACACTATAAATTATCAAACCATATCGATTTGCATAAAGGTAATTATTAATTTTGTTATATCTAAGTTTCGTAAAAAGTGAACAAATTTTAAAGATTAGCTTTACACAATAAGTCTTAGTAAATACAATATAGTGCCTTAAGAGCGTATTGAATCAACAGAACTAAAGATATGTGTGAGTGTTATTAATTTAACAAAAAAGTTTACTAAGTGTTACTTTAAGAGCGGAAGTTTTAGTGGTTAGGGTATCGGCCTTCCATCCGGAAGAGTGGAGTTCGATTCTCAATGCTGCCAACGACCCACCGAGTACATGCGATATACGTGCTCGTTAAATCTGTGGAATCGAAAGTCATGTGGTCAGTCGCTGAGCAGTTTCCATGGGTGCAATGGTCTGGAGAAATTTACTCCCCCTTCACATCAATGCCAAAATTGAGGGAGTAGATCCTCTGGTGCTGCCCTCTATCGGAGGATTTGAAGAGCAAAAGTCATACTTTCACCTTCATGGTGCTCTGATTAAACGAAAGACGCTCCCAATTGACTTAAATTCGCACAGCCAAGTGATAGCGAGCTTGGCTTGTCCAAGTGTAATTAGGAATAACAACAACACGACAACGAAGGCATCAAAACAAAAACTGCAATATATGAAATATGAAGGCACAAAAATGTTCATATTATTTAAAGAATATTGCTTGATTGATATCAAAGCTAAATTTTAAAAAATATTGTATACTTATTTTTACAAAGTGGTTTTATTAAAGTTTGTTAATCAATCAAATAAAAAACCTATTTAAAGAGTAATTTTAAATCAAGAAATATTCATTTTTATAGGCACTCGTGTCATATTTATATTCTTAAAATAAACTGCATTTATTGCGCTAAATTTACTTTATAGGTGAGAAATAAACTTAAGTTTCTAACATTACTTTATTAATTTATAAATCAGCAATAGTTAATTTATGAAAAATTTCTAAGATAACTATGAGATAAACATTTAAGCAAATTTTTTACTTTCTTTGTAAGATGCATTCGAAATACAAAAGTATTTACAATGATGTTTCATCAATAAAGGATTTAATGTAAATGTATTTAGTTTTAAAATTATTTTTCATCAAAAAAGATAAGATACCGACATTAATGGAGTCTGATTTAATGACACGAAATTCGATAGAGGAATTCAGGCGGAATAATACTTTGTTGAAAACACAACATCGAATGTAAAGCTACAGAGAATTGTTTTAAAAGAACTCTTCAAGGCCTGGTATCGAATTCTAATAATTGCTTTCAGATTTCATAATTTATTAACTTATAATAAGCTTGGTTTTCTTAGACCAGTGAATATTCTGAAATCATTTGGTAATATTGATTGATATCTCCAAACATATGCCTTAAGATTTAAAAATACGTTATTAGTAATTTTAAACACAGGAATAAAAATAAACATTCGTTCGAAATGGCTACATAAGTCCAATTTATAACTTTTAAATAGGAATGATAGAATAAATTATACTATTACATATTAAAAGTTTTCTCATAATTTTATAAATAAAGCAATAAAAGGATTCCCGAAATAAAATTTAGATTTTATTAATAAAATTTAGCACATATTTGACTTAAAATTCGACAATTAATACAAAATTATATAGATATTAACTTTCTTCTTTTGTGAAATTTCTCATATGAATTATAATTGCTTGAAATTCAAGTCAATTAAAAATCTACAAAATATGTAGAGTTAACCAGAAAAAGTAATATCAAATTAATCACAATTAACTTATTATTTTTAAATTTCATCTTGAAAATTGGTCTAATTAGACGTCGAGTAGAAACTGTGACCGTTGAGCGACCAAAAAACTGAACAAACTAATCTCCTTGAAAATGAATTATTTATTTTTAAAAGGAATACAACAAAATTTTTTTAATTTGTATTTAATTCTTAGATTATTCCTTATTGTCTGTAAAAATGCTTTACTTTCGGTGATTAGTTTTGAATTTGTGTAAAATATTTAAATCATTTAATTACAATCGACATACTAATTTTATCGAGACATAATTACTTTAACGTTAGACAATATTTTAGTCCTTTCAAGAAAGTTTCATTTCAATGTTTTCTTCATACATCAATGTTTTATTCATACAAGTGAATCTTCCTGTAATTTATGCAATTAATGGAAATTCTTTAGTTATTACTTAATAAGAATCAGTAGCTGTACACACAAAGCACATGTTTATTTCCCAAGCTAAAGAGGTTGAGATGAATGATTGAAAACAATGCACATATGTTAAAAATTATCTAATATAATGATGACAAATATCGAAATACAAAAATTTTATCAACAAAATAAAATCGTAATTTTTGAGTGTACTTCTTTTGATTTAAATTGGGACAGTTATACTTTTTCTAGTGTGTCTTAAACTGAATGAAATCCATTAATAACAGTAAGTACTTTTAAGAGCATGTTACACAATGCGAGCAAGCACCAAATCATAGAGCTTTGAAAAACGAGACTATTCAAATCTTCCTCTGCATGCTTGAACAAACCCAGCTGCACATATGGAAGTCTGGAGGGGGAGTAGAAAGTGCAATTTTCACTCAATTTCACACTTTTATATCATGCTACTTGTCAATAGCTCCATTCAATGCAACGACTGATGGTAGAAAATTTTATTAAAACTGGCTACAGTGCAGTTTTTTTTAAAACAAAAAGAAGGCAATAGGATGTAAAAAAAATTCTGAATAGTAGAATAAATTTATTCTGAAATAACGTAGAAGAAATACAATAAAAATTCATATTTTTAAAAATTACCTGTACAATAAAAGCTCATTTAAATGGAACTCTAAATATAAAAGTGATCTATAAAATTCATTTTCTAAACTATTAAATATGATGTGTAAAGAACAAGTTAAAATATCTCTATTCCATTACAAATATTTAAAATGATAGCACCTTAATCTATGCAAACAAGTTTAATGTTAGTTTTATGCTTGCTAAAATAATCAAACATGCAGTTTCAATTCTAATATAATTCTTTATACTATATAAGTCATAATAGTAATACGATTTTCTTAAAAATAATTTCAATTCCTTAGTAATTATGACATCAACTAAATGTTTTTATTATTAAATTCCTGAAAATAGAGCAATATATATATATGAGATATTTCATTATCTTAATGGTTTCTAAATGATATTTTCCTCTGCCCACTTTTTAACATTTTAAGCGACTTTAATTATTATTTGATTATAATTTAGACAGAATTGAAAACATTTTACTTATTTAGGTTTCCTTTATGATGAATATTTCTTTACTGTATGCACAAAAGAGAATATTACAATAACTTCAGAATTACTCACACATTATGAATTTTAGGAAATTTTACTTATAGAAATGTAATATTTTTTGAAGTATAAATATAATGTATGGATTTAAAATTTATTCAGAAATTTCCACTGAATATAATATTGATAATCATTAACTTAAATTTATTAAGGTATCATTATCATAAATTACATCAGTATTCGTCAATTTGACTGTTTGGATTATCAATATCATCCATCAGAAAATCATTGCACACAGAATTTCACCGAAGATTAAAATTAAGGCCATAAATCTATTTATGACATTAAAAACACTTTCTTCAAACCCCATCTAAAATTTGACCAAAGTTGAAGTTTATTGTTTTTTTTTTCTCTCAAACTTCCATGCAACTTGAAATGCTTTTGCTTCGCCACGCACTTAGTATGCCAATACAGCAGAAACCCAATAACAAATGAGCTGCCTACAACTGTTATAGAATTAGAAGTTCTGGAAGAGATGGAAAAAGGAATTATAGCTCCAAGAAAAACTTATTTCTTGTTTGAGTGATGATTATTATTAGTGAGGTCTGGGTCAATAAGCACTCCTCGACGTCAACCCCAACTTCTGCCCAGGACGACATGGAATTTGTCATAATCTTGATGACGTCATTTTATCTATCATTTTAAGAAAGACTGCCAATAGTAGAAGTTATAAAAATGGAATGGAAGCCGGGAAGAAATGAGTTGATGCAATGTATAATTTATTGATGCAATAAAGTAAAAATTTGCCTTGAAATGACATATGTTTTCTGTAAATTTGATATCTATAATAAATAAGCGTCCTGCTCCATCTTTTGTGACTAAAAGTTTAAAGAGTTTGAATGAAACCAACAGTTTACAAGACTTTTTCTGATATTATTACACTATAACGTAAAAATTAAATAATGAAAATACAGTCATTAAATTAAATTTTTTTAAAAATATTTGTATTTTTACAGTAATTGTTTTGTTATAAATAAGGTTTTTTTATTTAAATAATAAGAAAATCAAGTTCAATAACTCTATAAATTCAAAATTAAATTTTAAAAAAATCAAAGATTCCATTCTTTCTTGTGCTTGATAATAAATAAAAAAGCATCATAATATTGTATAATTAATCACAACAAAGTACAAATAAATATGTATATTGTTATACCAAATATAGTTGTTTCGTTTGTAAATTAATCTTAAAATTATTTCGAAAGTTAATTTTAATCAAGAATATTTTAAATGAAAATTATCATCTAATTCTTTTAATTAATTTTCTAACGTTATTACTACACTTTGTATTATTCGTTATATATTAGACAAAAATAATTTTATGAATTGTTAGTATCCTTTTTCTATTTGCTAGTTTTTTAAGGATATGCTCCTTTACATAAATTTGCAAATTTAACTCCTGAAATATATAATACAGTATAAAGCGTACAGTATCGATTCATAATCTTTTTCAAGAGAATAAAATTACTTAAAAGATTGTACAACTTTATGTAATTCAAGTCAAAGTGTATAAATAACTATCAATATCTTATAAAAATATTTTTGTTTCTGACGGTTACTTTTATCCAGCAAAATTTGGATGAAGATTAAATGATCAACATCAACACTTCAAAGATTGAAAAAGTTGACTCGTGATAAATTTTTCTAAGTTTCCGGAATCTTAACTAGTATAAATTGTCTTGAAGAGAACTTTCATATATTCCTGACAGTTTTTTCTAGAGAATAAAGTTCATTCCAGTGAACAACTTTAAGCCAAGAAATCCTCAAATTTAATAAATTACTAACCTTTTCAAATAAGTTTTGACATTGATAAACATTATAAAAATAATATTAGGAAGGATGATACAATTTTTCAATTGTTTATTTTGATGTTTCCTCTGATTAAACAACTAAAAGTGTTTTCAAATTTGTCAAATTTCAAACCGGAAAAAATGTAACGCTATAAAATCATAATCATGCAGGAAAATAATTATTGATACTAAAATACTAGCAAATTATTTATGAAGTTTATAGTTTTGTTACATTAAAAATTTAATAAATGTAAGAATTATTATTAAATTTTCTAGAAATACTTTTCAAAAACATAATTTATTAATTTAATTTTTATATTATAAAGAATTACTTTGCATCTAAGTATAAAAATACAGATGAAACAAAAATTATTGGTTATGTTAAAATATTAGGCAAAATAAAACTTGCTAACAAAGTAATTAATTGCAAGATTTTGAAATATTTTTAAAAGACATTTAATTTTTAAAATTTTGAAATTTTTGAAAATAAAAAAATTACAGTCAATTTTTTAAAAAAATTTTTAAGTTCAATTTCAAAATAATAATATAATGAATTTTTATTTCATTATTATTTGTTTAACAATAATTACATTTTCAGAAATTCAAAACATCAATTTGATTTAAACTTTCTAACATTTTTTGGTAACATAAATTCAAGATTTCTTTTTTGCAATGTATATGTCGCGCGACAAAATTAATATGTTAATATATGAGTAAAGCGAAGGCGACAAGTTGCGTGCGATAAAGAACTAACTCATAAGAATTCATGTCTGTGTTACACATGCTTTTCCCGGATAAATATTAAGATACGAAAATAGATCTATGCATTAATTTTACCGTGGTAAAAAAGAAGTACAAAATGTTATCAAACACAGGTAAATACCTCAGCTTTACAAATTTTTAAAATTTCTGATGAAAAGGAAAGCATGAAATTATTTTAACAACATACAAGTTTTGAAGTAGAGCATCTAGATTAATGATTTTCATTAACAATACAGCAGAGTAACTAGGGAAAATAAAAGTATATTACGTATCACATAATTATTTTGATAAAATAGTTTAATGTGTATTTAATAATCAGTAACTAAAGTTATCATTAATTTTTTGCTAGTTTAATATTTAAATATTTAATAACTTTTGAAAATCGAAATAATTAAGAGATTTTTTTAAGTCTATAACTATCCTTATATAATAATTAATAATTAAACATATTGGTTGCTTCTTTTTAGTCATTTTTTTCTTAGTCAAAATTTTAAAATATAACTTCAATAATTGATAGTGTTTTACTTCAAAATAAATTATTGAATTCTGTTTTATTTATCAATTATTATTTTTTTATGAAACAATACATTTTATAAATTGCTTATTCTATGAACAAATAATGTAAGATAAAAACTACAGCAAATAATTTAATTCCAATGAAATTCTTAGTAAATGTATAAAAGTAAAGTAATCAAAATAAGATAAGTATTTAATTTTAATTATTTATGTAAATAACATCTCTATGTTATCTACTACTTATCCTATCTAAATTTATAAATTGTGCAAAGCATCTTTGCTTACACGTATTAACAATCTTAGATTTGCTTTTATTTTTCATAATGAATAATTAACTTTGCATTACTCGATTTCTGTATGCAAAACATTATCGAAAACGGAAACCTTTCATTCCAGAATGAATACTGATTGGCTGTGAAAATTCATGAATAATTTTCAACGATGTGCAAATATTTGATTTAACACTTTTACCATGTCTGATGTCATTCTCAAAGAGATAAAAGCAATGGGATTGTACTTGTCTTTAATGACGTTGTACAGTTAATTTTCATTTAAATCTCTCGAACTCATTTTATAATCGTGCAATTGATTTTGTGGTATTTTCAACAAATTTATTAAAAACGTTATTAAATAGTAATTTATATTGTTAACACGCATAATTCTCTACAAATAAAATTTTATTTGCATAATATATATTAATTATTATATTTTGATTGCAATTTAATTGCAGAAAAAAGATTGTATTGTCTTGTTCACATCTAATTAAAAATATATAACACAAGAAATGTTAAACTGCAGCGTAAATTTAAGTCATGCATTTTCTCCGAATATTACAAGTTAAATTATATATTATTTATAAATATTTTAGAAAGAATCATTTTATCTAAAAAAATATTAATATAATGAAAATATCACGTTATTCATTTATTTTAGTCTTTACGGTTAAACGGCATAATATTATCAAGATCATTTATTTGCAATATAACACGTGTTAAATAACACTCGAAGAATTTTGTTATCATCTTATAAGCAACATTTTTTGAATTAATGGATCTATATAGTATAAATCTTTCAAACTATATCCAGTAAAAACAATGTATTCACACTTAACCATCAAACGCTTACAATGAATATATATATATATATATATATATATATATAACTTAAAAAGATCTTTATAAAACTTTCCAACATTTAAATATCTTTTCAATTCGATTAAAAAAAGAGTAAAATTTTCAAAATTTTAACATATAGTAATTTTCCATTTTCAAATTTCAATAACCCAGGCACTTATTGCACAAATTTTAAATATTTTTTAATAAAAAGCTGAACGAAAAAAAGAAATATAAAATTTCTGAAATACAATATATATATATATATACATACATATATATATATATATATATATATATATATATATATACATATACATGCATATATATATATATATATATATATATATTTATTTTTTCGTTCAACTTTTTATTAAAAATATAATTGTGCAATAAGTACCTGTGTTATTGAAATTTATGGATATATACAACACATGTGGATATATATATATATCAACATGTGTTGCAATCATGTAAAAATATTATTAAAAATATATAACTTCCACAATTATAATAATATATATGACGTTTACATTCCTATAATTAACGAATAATTCAGGAAAAAGCAATAGTTAACGATTTTGTATCGAATTATTAAACTGCCATTTTTGCGTGAGCTAATGGCATTAACAAAAGAACAATTTTTAGTGCATTTTGATGTCCACCCATCTGATTATAACAGCTTGATCACTTCAAGCTTTAATAATGTTGCAAGCAGATGGATGCTATGCAGTAGACCACAGCGGTTATTTAACTGTATTATTACGTCAAGGAATTGGTGAGTTATGACGTCATCGACAGCTGATGCTCAAGCAGGCGTTACTTATCCCCTCTTTTTTTATAACAGGTGACTCTTTCCCATTTGCTTTGAAAATTCTGGCTCAAAAAAATTGAGAAACCAATGAAATAATTCTTTTAAACTTAATTTAAATTTTGTCAGATGATAATATATTTAAGTAACAAAAAATATTATTGTTTTATTAAAATAAGCTATATAAGACCTCACGATTAGCTTTCAAGTTTATTCGAATCCTTCAAACTTTTGACGCAATTTTAGTTTGTTAAAAAGCTAAACGCACTATGTTTAAAGTAGAAAAATATTCCCATAAAATGTGTATTTAATGCGCTTTAACTATTACAAAGAACAAAATTTAAGCATTGGGGCATTATAGTTTCTAAATCTTCAAACATTAAAAACAATTGTTATATAAAAAGAGTTAAAAAAGAAAACAAGTTATCATAAATAAAAATTACTGAATTTTATGGATACTTTTTTCGTTTTTCATTTTTCGAATTCAATATACGAATATTTAAAAAATAATTCAGAAATTTATTAAATATTATTTTCTAATTAAACTATGTAAAAAAACTAATTCATTTGCAATTATTTTTTAATTTAATGGCAAAATAATAAAAATCAAGAAATTTGCGTAATATAGTGCGTTATATATATATATATATATATATATATATATATATATATATATATATATATATATATAAGTAATCATTATATATAATCATCTATATATAATTATAAATATATGAATATGATAACGTAAGAAAAAATAATACAGCCTATGAAGTATCATATAATACTTATATATATAATATATTCAACTCATACGATGCAATTTATATTAATAAAAGGAAAGAATCTAAAAAGTTTAACTATTTTTGAATATCAGAAAAGGAGAATAAAATAAAACCTAATTTTGAGTAATAACAATAAAATCAAATTATTAATATGCTTTATAAAGAAATATTGTATTTTCAAAAATAAAAATAGAAGGAATGGAAAAAATTCTTTGTGTATTAAAATTTTTTACTCAACTTTCTAAAATAAAAAAATTATATCACATTGAAACAAATGAAGAAGTTGCAACAATAGGCTTAAAGGCACTTTTACCAACTTATCTCTAAGAACATAAGTTAATTTGACTTATGAACGAAAATATATTTAAAGAAGCTATCACTCAGAATGCAGTGAATAATTAAATGCTACATAAAAAATTAAAATATGAGATTTATATTTATAGAAAGATTTTATTATTTAATAAATATTTTAGTTTATTGAATCAATAGTTTATAATCATTCTGCTCATCTTTTTCACAAATACTTAATTTCTGACTGCAATTCACTTTTTGGTGTTTCTTGTTGGGCTTATTTCATTTGAGATAATGGCACCAACCATCTCGAATTCATATTTATTTGTGTACGTTTTACATGGGTAAAACTATTTTATTCAAAATCTTATTTACATTAAAGACACGTTAAATTGATGCATATCATTAGAAATATGTAATCAAACTAGAAAATTTTATTATTTTGAAATTTTTGAAGAAAATAGATTTCGATATATATTTATATGCTTTAATGAATAAAATCAAGTACAAGAGACAACAAAAAGGCACACAATTTGTTTTTCGCAATCTCCTAAAAAATTTTTAATTGCCTTAAAATGGCTTATCCTGTAAACCTAGAGTTACATAACTGTAAATTAAAATTCGTTATTTGTTTAAATTAAATTTTATTTTTCATTCAACATATATGCCTCGAAATATTTTGCTCCCATCTTTCATAAATTTTAGTAATTTTAAATTTATTTTAAAATCTGTATATAAGCAATCTATAAAAAATCGATAAAACTGGATTTATGTCATTCAAAACCCACATGTTCAGAATTCATTTTTGAAGAAAAGAATTCATCTCGGCACTCAATTTATAAAATTAATTTTTCAATATAAAATATGCAAATAATTATTTTTCTTCAAATGTTTGAATTATTATATTTTTTATTGAAACACTCCAATAGCTTTATTTCATAAAAATTAACATTTATAATTTTTTAGACAATTTTATCTAATAAAGGTTATATGCGGTTGTCTTTCAATAAGTATTATATTTTAAAATTGAAAAGAAGTTATCCTAAAATTTACTAGTGGGAAACCTAAATTTGAATAATAAATACATAAAAATGCTCTATTCAGTATTTTGTAAGCTACCCGCAATATATTTATTGTTCTCATTTATTTAAGTAATTTTTTAGATTTTTTGTTTAACTAATTGCAAATTATGTGTATGAAGAGAAAATGAATATTTCTTGATAATGTGTGTATTTAAATAAATATCATTTTATAAGGTAATTAATTTTAAGCGTGTTTTAATAAAATTTGGCAAAAAATATTTATTGAAGTCATAAATTTACACTTTTTTATTCCTGCTTCGAAACTCTTCAAAAATGTGAAATATTTTTAGTGACATTCGTTGCTTGAAATTAGTAATTATAACTTGGATATAGTAGAAAATTTAATAAGAAAACCTAGAATCATTGTTAATATAAAGAAACAACTTGATAAAACCTAATTTGAATTTATATATAGAAACTCAAAAATTAAGGAAATCATTCTATTTAGAGCATAAGTATTATTTTTTTCTAGTAAACATATTATTTTCAGTATTTATCATCATTAAATATTTTTTCTTATTTAGTGTTAAAATACAAATAAATAATAAAAAATTCATATATTCTTTATACTTTAAGCCTATTTGTATAAGCAAATTTAAATTTCTCACAAAAAAACATAAAATATAATTGAATCATTTTAAATCCTTGAATAATTTAAGAAATTATTTTTGAAATTTAATTTAATGAGATATTATCAAAACAAAAGCTTTCAAAGTGTTTGGATTCATGTCCTTACAATTATTAAAAGAAAATGAACTGTAGAAATAGAAAATTTCTAGAAATATTAAACTATTGGAAAGTCGTGAAATTTTGAGGTTACATAAAGTAAGAAAAAGTAATATAAATTGCTCTAAGAAACTACCATCTGGTTGAATGGGCATTTGAAGAAATCTGTAAGAATGACATCACTTCAGATGGCCAGTCGTACTCACAAAGTCTTATCTTTTTTCTCAAGTTAATGCCACAGAAAAAAGAAATCACTTTACTTTGCTAAGTATAGATGAATTTACCCTTTCATTTTTTTCACCGATCTTGGCTGTAGCTTAAAGATTACAGAGAACTTTGAAGGCAATAAACGTATTTACGTAGACCTTCAAACACCTGAGCCTTTTCAAAATAATGTTTAGTACAGTTTTTTATTTGTAGAGCTTATTTTTGTTTGTGATGAACTTTTCCCGAAGTTTTTGTTTTGCTGTATCTGCTTGGCCAGGAAGTCAGACTTATTCCAGTGTGACCATGTTTTTCTTCTGTATCCGAACGATGGAACGAAAATCTTAGGTGATGAGTTTGATTTTAAAAAAAAATTATATACTGAAATATCAAAAATTGAAGTTTCAAACTTTTTTCAGTTTCTTAAAGTGTAATTTGAGATTGTAAAATTATTTTTTCCGAAAATGGTAGATAAAAAGCATTTGTAGCTCATTCTTTCTGACTTAAGTATCAATTGTATAGCTAAGTATTGTAAGTCCAATAAGAGAATTTTGTATTTTACATATAATTTTATAAAATATATACTTACTTACTATCAAAATATTCGGGTTTAACAATACTTAAAAACATAGTTAATATTCCTGAGAAAAAATAAATTAAACAGTTAAAATTAAGAATTTAAAAAAAATTATAAGTTTATAAAAATACATTTTAATACTATATTTAAAATTCCATTTCTATTTTAAATGAAGAAATAATTAAAATTTCTAAAATTATTTTCAAATATTAATAGTATATCTAATACTAAAAAAATATATTGTCTATTTACTATTGTATTAAATAAAGATTTAATACTGTAAATTTTAGCTAATTGTAATATAAAGAAAAGCATATTACTTTGTAACACTTAAACTGATTACTTAAAATAGTAATTACTAGATATAGAAAATTACTTGATATAGTAATTGCTAGAAATATGACGTAAACGTGTTAAACGGCAAATCCATGAATAGCAAAAGTAACACAAATAATTTTCAAGTGAGATGTTTTCTTCATTTCATTTCTAAAAAATTATGTTGTTGTTACTTATGACATTTGGACAAGTCAAGTTCGTTATTCCGTTGACTATGCGAATTTAAATCAGTAGGATGCGTCTTTCATTTAACCACAGTACCATGAAAGTGAAAGTACGACTTTGTCTCTTAACCCCTCCGATAGATGGCACCACCAGAGGATTCACTATCTCTGTTTTGGCATGGATCTGAAGGGGGAGGAAATTTTCTGCATTCCATTACACCCATGGTAACTTCTCAACGATCAACCACATTTTGATTCCACAGATTTAAAAAGCACATATATCGCATATACTCGATTGTGTCTTTACCGGCATTGGGAATCGAACCCCACCCTTCCCGATGGGAGGCTGATGAGTTAATCTTTAGGCTATCATGGTCTAAAAAAAGTTAGAATTCAATTCAAAATATTATTTCAATAAAAACTCAAGAAGTGTTTCAATAGTAGAGTATGGGGGTAAGTATAATTGAGTATTCAGATAGAATATTTGTGTATCTAGACCATGGCTAATGCTATTTTTTACAGAAATCAGCGTAATTTTCTTCACAGAAAACATCAGTGGTAAAAATATCATGCATGAATCATTTTTACTATACTAATAAAACATTTGCTTATGCAATTATTTACAAATATAATTTTTATGATGTAGAATATTTTACAGATTAAAAAGATCTTCATTTTTTAATATTTAATAATTATTCTATATTAAAAATTATTCATTTGAAGAACATTTTGGTGCAAAATTTTTTTTCAAGGATAATTGTCAGAAAACCCATTCTCTTAAATTTTACTTATAAACTGTTCTGTCTACACTCCTCTGTAACTTTAATCATTGCATGGGTAAGGAGCATATTTGCGATAATAATAATAAAATAAGAAGCATATTTGTGGGCTTTATTATTATTTTATGATTCTGTTATTCTAAAAATCTGGAAACTATATCAAAACTATATATCGGCTTATTTATCAAATGTCTGATACTTGTATAAATCGGGTAAACTTCAAGTTACACATATTCTTGCCATAAGTAATCATGTAAGGAATAAAAGATTGAAAAGTAGACGTCATATTCTCAATTTCTCATCTTCATAGTCTCTAAATCATCTCCAGTTATAATTTTATGAATATTTGCATATCAACATTTAAAAGAATTATTATATAATTTTAGGATGATATAATTGTAAAAATGATTATTTTTTAATTTTTACTGCATCTTTTCAAAATTATTAGTTTTAATTATCAAAGCATTGGTTGCTCATAATGAATTTCCAATCTGATTAAATTTAAAATTGAATGTTACTGAAAGAACTTATCAAAATGCATTGTAGGTTATTGATATTTTATCAAACGATGTATATAAAAAATTCTAGAATCTGCAGTTTAATTAAATTATTTGCTATTTGAGATACTATATATCTCAACTGCATCCATATAGAAAAATCTGTCACTTTTCAAAGAAATGCAGTACAATTTCGTTGATAGATAATTCAAGAAAGTGTTTCGGTCACATTGTGAAAAAGATGAATCCAAATTTGTTTTCTTTTTTCGCATTCACTTCAACAGTTTAAAGTGAAATCCGCATCACTACTATAAACTAAGTTAGTGATGAAATTCGAACCCATGAGATAGTGAATTGAAGAATAATCTTTATACTTTCGCTATCATTTCTTTTTAACAATCAGTTGTAAATAAAGCACAGTTCAATTTTATCATTTTAATCTAATGCAACAAAGATTCGAAAACGTTTAACAGGTCAAATATCTTCAAAAATAAAGGAGAAACAAATTTAAAGCACCAAAATTGCCATTGGAATATTATTTATAGTAATTAAGTGTACATACTATAAAATGATTTAAGGATCTTTGAAAATAAAATGTGTAATAGATGATAAGGACAAAAGAGCAATATGTATAAAAATATACACTTTGGTGAAAGTTAAAGATTTTCTTAAAAGTCTTTAAACTAAGACTTGTGTCCATTTTATTTAATATTTAATATATTTGCACTCTTTACAATAGTGGGAAAATATTTAACTAAAAGCATGGGTTTTCATTTCGATAATTAGATTTTATAATCCTGCATTTAGTCACTTACGAACTGTATTGTTATTGCATATCTACGCGTTAAAATAAGCGTAAGAAACTCACGTTCAACATTTTGAAAATTTGAATATATTTATTGAAACATTCTTCCACTTATCAACGAAATTATCATTTTCATAGCTTATATTAAAATAATTTTAGGAAAAATTATGTTTCAAACCTCACAAGGAAATGATTACGCAGAATTAACATAAAAAAATTATTAAGAAGGAGTAAAAAATCCAAATTCATAAAATATAATATAAAAAAGACATAAAAAATTGTTTATATAAACACTACTTAAGTGTATGCCTATATGAAAGAATGAACTATAAATATTCGTGATTATATTTCTATTGGTGAAGATATGCTTCATAAAAACGTTACAAGAATTTATTTTAGAAGATTTTCTGCTGTTATATATTACTATAGAATACTTATATCATTCAAAATTTCAAATTTTGTGAGGTATCTTTTTAAAATTAGTAATTTCTTTTTGAATGTTTCGTAATTTATGTATAATAATTTAAACTTAGAGTTGCTAATATATCATAAAATTTTACAATAACTAGTTGATTAATTTATAATAAACGTGCAATCAAAAAATATATTTAAATATTTTATCTTGCTATTTTCTGTTTTGCAATCTTAAACTTCAATTGTCATTCAATAATATTAATTATTCAATATTTCATTTTAAAATAATAATATGGAAATGGAATCTTAGATTCAATAGCAGATTATGTACTTAAAAAGTACTTTTTATACCGAGGAAGTAATATAGAAAATATTTCTTATAGTATAATCATTATTTAAAAAATTACAATATAAATTATGCTTCTATGAAATGCATTTTATAAAAAAATATTATAGAAAAAAGATATTAAAGAAAAAATGCAAGCAAGTGTACTGCAAAATATAATATATTTGATTAAAAAATTCTAATCTTGAAAATCTAATTTTGAAAAATAAATTGCTTTGATATTCAACGCAAAAATGAATAAGCATATATGTATGAGATTTATTAAAAATGGATTTTATACTTTTATGCACAGAATTGATGAATATTTTTAAACTAAAATTGGTTTCCTTTCTTAAATTGTAAATATTGCTTAAGCTTCATCTTGGAAGTGAATGCAGCACTAGTAAATAGGATTTTGAAGTAAATCGGAACTATGAATATTAATACATCAACATTTATCAAACTTGAGACAAATATTGTATAGTTAAATGCAAAAGAAATGCAGTAAAAATTTAGTTTAAGTTAAAAAAGTTTCATATGAAGTGAAGTGAAACTAAATATACATAACAATAAACTAACGCAGATTTGAAAAACAAAATAGTTATAAGCATGTTAAATTAAGAAAAAAATTGGAACACATTTTTATTTTACATATATTTGTGAAAATACGTGGAAATTAAAATGTAAAAAAAATGTTTTAGTTGGGTTTTTGAAAAATATGCATTTATTATCCTTCTAGCTAATTTGTCTTTTAGGGGAAAAGCTTAAATGGAAATAAAATTTATAAAATATATATATATATATATATATATATATATATATATATATATATATATATATATATATATATATATATATATATATATATGTATGTATATATACATTATATATGTATATATATATATTATATATATATATATATATATAATAAATTTAAAATGCAGTATTATTAGTAATACAGTGACAAAACAATATATATTTAAAAATTATGAAAGCTTTCATTTCACTTTGGAATATTTTTTTGCAATATTAACCATTTACTTGTTATTTTTTGTGCGTAATCAATATTTAAAATAAATAATTCTTAAATCATTGTACTTTTTGTATTCTTGTAGTTATAAATTTCTTTACGAGTATTTAAAGTTATATTTTGCAAATTTAAGCTCATTATTTTTTGGAATTACAAAACTATATATTGATTTCTATATTTTTAGTGGTTTTGGAAGGCCAATTTTAACCTTAAACATCTAGAAATTCTATATAGAAAATATAAGGAGTTAACTTGTTTGATAAAACAAAAAGAACAGTTTTCTTTTTGGTTAAAATATCATATGAATGATGTTGGTCTTGTTTCTTATCCTCACTGTCTGACGGAGTCAGACAAGATCCACGAGCTCGTTGACTGTAAGGAAGTCGAATACTAGGGGAGGATTGCTAAAGAGATCCTCCCTAAAGAGACCCATGAAATCCAAAAGGTACTCAGGAGAGGCCTGATGACTTTGGCTGTCATTTGAATGAAAAAGAATTGTATAAAAAAGAAGGGTTCAAATTAAAAAATATTTGCTCACGCGGCAGAATAAAAGTTAAAGTTATTCCATCGGTAAAATTACCAGGACATCTTACCATACGTAGTCAAAAATATGATAATCGCAATTTTTCATGATGAGCATGCTACATTCAATCAATAATCTTTTTTATAGAAACAATTTTCAATTAAAATCTCATGATGCATTCTTGCACTCTATGGAACAGAATAAATATTTTCGGTGTATGTGAGAGGTACACATTTAAAATTTAAAAAAAAATGCGGAAAATGTTTAAAGGAAATTCCATAATTTATCATTCCGTTTGCAAATCACAACAATTTTACTGCATCTAACAAAATATGCATAAAAGTCATTCAAATCCTACGTATCAGAAAAAAACTTAAAAATTAACAGAATAGAATGTTAAGAGAAAATGTAATCTAAAATATTAATGATAGAAAACATCAGCAAAAAAACATGATAATTAAGATTTGGAAAACTTCTGCACATTTAATTAAACGAGAAAGATTGAGAATTCCATAATATGTGTCAAAATATTTTAACAAAATAATAAACTCTAAGAAATATATCAAATTTAATGCATTCAGAAAAATATTTTTGATTTATGTGATGCAAATAATAATGTATGCAGTATCTTTCATTTCATGTAATATATCGTTTGATTAAGTTTCTTATGCAGTTATTGGTTAAATTTATATTTAATATAGCAATCTTTATCTTTAATGAAGATATTATATATATATATATATATATATATATATATATATATATATATATATATATATATATATATATATATATTATATATATTATATATATTGAAATTAATATTTGTCTTGTGAAAGACAGTCACATTTAACTCTTTAAAACAATTTTAGGTAGCATTGAGTGTTATTTATAAGCAATAAAACTTTTAAGCCCTTTTTTGTGAAAGTAATACATTATAAAATTTCAAAGATTTCTTTGGTTCTTGAAAGTTCAAATTCACATTAAATTAAATTAAAAAATTACTTTGGTTGTTATAATCAAAATAACAGAAAAAAGTGACAATTTCAAATTTTAATAAATTTAATGAGTTTGGTATGAACTCACAAAAGGAATTAAAGAAAGAAAAACGTTCCTCTGTGTCATTTCTCATTTATTTTAAGAATAACGTTTTAATAGACAAGAAATATGTAGTGGCATCAGCTGGAGCGTGCAGCATGCGAAGTGAAATGAAGTGGAGGTATTTTTAAGATGGTGGTAACAGTACTTCAATGTAAGTAAATAATGATGATTTTAAGTGCTTTCAAAATGGGAGAGCGTTTGAAAACTACTTTCCTAATTAAGAAATTAAATAAAACGCACTAAAAGAATTTAATTTAACAACTCTTTTGTTTGTGTTTTTGAAGTCGCTTGATTAAAAACTGAAATATTCTAACACACAAGTAATAAGATATCTTAACAACTAAACATGATGCAATACATTCTGCATTCAATTTCTTTATAGCTCATTCATTCTCTTTAAATAAGTTTAAATTCTCAAGAAAATTGAATACATTAAAGTTAACGGGAGAAGAATTTTAAGATATTTTTTTCTTACATTTTGAATGTTTGTCGATTTTTCAATCTGAATCTATCCATTTGAAAAGCTATTATAAATTTTATAAAAACAATCAGTATTTGAAAGCATTTTATTAAATTAAAATTTATTAGAAACTCTTTTAAGATTACAATAATTTAAATAAAAAATAATGAATTATAGATTAAAAAATGTTATCATAAGATTCAAAAATAAATATTTTGTTGTTACAATACATAAAACATATAGCAAGTGTTATATGTTTGTTACACCTAATATGAATTATTTTTCAAAATATCATTTATATATTTACTTTATAAGAATTATTATAATATCACAGAGTTTGAATTAAATTTTATGCTAATAATTATCTTTTGCATTAATATGTAGAGATGAATTGTATTATTATTTTTCAATACAATTCATCTGTACATATTAATGCAAAAGATAATTATTAGCATATATTATATACTGTAATTATGTGTCATTTCATTTTACAGTTCATATTAAAGTGTATGTATTTCATATCACTACAAGCTTTGAATTCATTTGATTATTTTGAAGATTATTTTGGCTATGTAATGAATTTCAGTTTTACTAATAAAAAAGTAATTTAATTCTCAATTAAAATAGAAATAATTTAATTAACTATGCCATTTATAGCTGTAGTAAACAGTTATTCCATTTCAAATAAATATAAAGTGCTTAAGAAAATATACGATTTTCTTAATACTGCATTCAAAACGGAAATGAAACTTAAACAAAAATGAAAGTGTATGAAAAATTAGAAATCATTATTGTTAAATTATGTGTAAACATTTCTTTCAGAAAATTAAATCCATACAAAAATTTATCTATGATATAACGTAATTTTTTATTCCTATTTCTTTTCCAAAAAACATTTCTTATAGGAGGTTTTCATAAAGTAGAATTTAATTGTTATTTTTATTTTCATGTAATCAAATAATATTTGATTTAACAATATGAAGCATTTAATAGTGACCTAACGATGCCTAATGTTTGTGTATCTTTCGTTCAAAGCAGCATTTTTGAAAGGAAAAAAACATTGTTAGTGTTTGAATTCTTTTTATTATAAGCATAATTGTTTCCTTAAATATACTGAATATACTCGACTTCATTATGTTGCTGCAGAATATTTATTGAAAAAATTTTAGGGAGATTAAAACAGGAAAGGAGTGATTGGTTTTGAATATTTTCTTTATGTTGCTTCCAATTTTAAATTTTCCTAAAATAACCAAGTTTCTCAAAGGCCCATGTAAATACCAAATTTAATTTTTTATCTATGACAAAATATATAATTTTTACATTAGATAATAATTCCATTTATCAAAAATCAATAATAAAATTCCAGTATCAATATGTATTCTTACATACATATAAATTTCGATTTAGGTATAATATAAAAATATATTTAGTTTTTATTCATGTTCATATTTGTAATAAATCTTGGTAGTACATAATTGATAAATAATAATTTAAATTTTTATTTTTAAAAAACGCTGTTTTATTTTTATGTGTAAAAAATATTAATTTTCATGAATGAAACTAAAATAATTTAATATCCCTGTACAATAATTTTAATGTATAGTTAATACCAGATAAATAAGATAAATTCAATATTAAAAAAACACAACCAAGAAAAATAAAGGAATGTGCTCTTTATTTATACTTGAATAAAATGTAAGCAATTACCTTTAAAAGCGTTTTTTGCACCTTTGACAGGTAACATCACTTTTATATACATATAAATATATATATTTGTTCGATGACAAAAACTTCAAAAATCATTTATCAGAAATATCGTTTAACATTTCCTGTATATACAATTTCATCAATGTTCTTTAAATAATACAAATCTTTTGTTCACACAAAAGAGTATTTTTATGAAAATATTTCTTCATTTAAATTAAACACTCAGTTCATCTTGCAATCGAAGGCAGCAAAAATCTGTTAACAGAATAATGCAATAAAAATATTTCATTTAAAATTTTATAAATTACGTTCTTTTATATTGAGTAAAAAACATAGTGTTGTTGTGGATCTTTTTCATCAAGAAAAATTTTCAGGAATTCATTCTATGGATAGAGAACTTATTTATAAATACAATATAAAATAATGCATCAAAAATATTCAATTTAAAATTTTATAAAATGTGTCTATTTATCTAGAGTAAAAAATATCGTGTTTAAAATTACATAAATGAATTAAAAATATCCATTTCATCACGAAATATTTTACGGAATTCATTCTACGGATAGAGTACTTAAAGGAAAGAAGCGAAAATCACTAATAGCTTTTCTCCAAAGCATTTTCTGTAATACTTAGATATAAAGAGGGTGAAAAAAAGAAAGCAAACTCAGGGAAATTGTCGATTGTAGTGCCCCCATCGGTCCAAATGGAAACAACTAACGATCTCACTTACTTGATCCGCACGAACATTCTCTACGGTGAAATTAAACCATACTCTGTGCCTAGGATTTGCCACATCAGGACGAACGTACAAATCGTAGTCTAGTTCACCGACATAGTCCACCCGGCCGAGATTTCCTGTTAAAAGAAAAAAAAAAGAATAAAAAGAAGGAAATCAGGAAAAAGAACAAGAAAACGTACCCGTTAAAGAAATGAGTTTGAAAAACCCAAATGGGTTATATATACTTAAGTAGGTTATATGTATTCAATATATACGAGAAGCGAATCTCTGAGCGAAAACCGCAGACTAAAATATGAATAAAAAAATGGCGAAAGTGCCTGTGCATAAGGTCCGGCTTTTCTGTATTGAATACATTGAGACGAAAAGTATAAAGAAATGGCGCGTCATTTCCATGGATTTCATTGAATGCCTCAAGATTCTACTTACCCTTTCAATTCTACTTTTTTTCCGGTAAATGTATATTGTATTTCTATTTTACTTATTTAAATTGAAATACTATTGCTCGAGTTGCTAGGGATTGAAATAAAATATTCTGAGACTCATATTTAGCTGTTTTATTAGATTACTTTATTTAAAATATGGGATCTTTTCTTTTTTCTTCAAAAGATTGTTAAGAAAAACAGAATAGCCACCAGTTTTCTTATTTCAGTATTCTAATATTTCGAAGTTTATAGGCGATTGATGTTTTTATTGAATTGAATTCATCAAGTATTGATTTTAAAAGATAAATTAAATGATGTAAGCATGTTTATAGGTTTTCAAATTTTATTGACTTTATAAGCTAAGAAATTCATAATTTTAATTACATCAATGTTGATTAATATAAAAAAAGATGATTATGAAATATAATAACCAATTTTTATATAAAATTTTTTAAATAAAATATTTATTTATCTTTTCAAATTTCGTTTTCTTCATATATTATTTGCATAAAATCTAAGATGCTAATAAGAAACTTCATATAATTATCAGTTAACTTAAGAATCAACATTGTCCTTATTTTCTTCCAGTAGATTTTTAAGTACTTATAAGAATTTATGAGTACTAAAGCTACAATGATACAATAATATTATAGGCATATCATTAGCGCATTTACATGTTTTCTACTTGATGGTTTTGAAGATATATCATTGTGTTTAATTCGCAATTAAAGGCATTTTTTATTTTAAAATACTTAAAATAAACCAATAATATAATATTATGAAGTATATTTTGACAGAAATTTACTATGCTTACAATTTATTGCAAAATATTTCATTAAAATTTAGTGAAATTAATTTTCCTAAAATGTAATATTCTAAAAGCTCTTGCCACAAAAATCTTAAAATAAGATCGTGTGCAAGAAATGGCATGATTATTTTCTGTTAGTTTTTAGAAAAATTACCCATAATCCACTGTTGCATTTCCATTCCATATGTTGGAATCATACTTTTTTTAATATGACCTTGGGGGAAATTCCTTATATATCAATATTTTATTTCTTATACCATCATAATTAGTAAAAAGTAATTAAAAAAAGAGAAATGAAAATGAATTTCCTATTCATGTTACAATATCAATTTACAGTTTTGAGCAATTACATTTTTTTAATTTACTAATATGATATATTCTAAAAATTTTACACACAGTGTATTTTTTTCTTAGAAACATTTGTATGGCATTTTCGAAGCTAAGTTATTCAACCTTTCTTTTCATTATTCTATTTTATGTGGAAATTTATGTTAATGGTTAATAGCTTATATCGGAGTAATTAAATTTAGAAACACTTGTATGCAAGTACTCTTTCTTTCACGTTCATTTTCTAATACATGTAATAAAACATCAATTAAATATTTAAAATACTTGCGATATTCGCAGAAATTCCGACATGAACTTTATGACGCTTAGCTTGGATTTTAAAAGTATGGATTTAATTTGATGGGAAATGTTGATTCAAAGAGAAAATATGTTTTTTTTTTGAATCTACAGTTTTCCTATTTGGCCAATGTTTTCTTCTCTATAATATTTAAATATCTTTATATCTATTTCACAGATAAATTTTAGAATTTTTACATTACTATTTTGCGGAACTTGTATTAGGATTGCTGATTCTAAATACCTACTAATTCATCTTTTGTAACTGCAAATATTTCTTGGTGGGTAAATGTTATCATTTTTTAATATGTAAGATAATTTAAAACTTTCCTGAGATTCTTTTTGATTAATATGTTGTTTTTTTTTCCAAAATGATCCTCCTTATAATGTGTAACAATCAGATCTGCATGATTCTCTAAAACTAGAAATATTCTAATAAAACAGAAATTACTTTTGTGTATATATCCAGTAAATTTTCTTTCTTTTTACGACATAAAACTTTTCTCTAGAAATCTGATTATTTTTCTTTATCTCTTAATTCAAAGATTTGAGCTGAATACTCTCTGTTTTATGACTAGTCTCTTAATTTTTAATGTGCTGAATATAAAATCCAATCCAATTGATTTTCATCATCTATTTGTTATCAGTTGTAAACATCTTTTGTTTAATCTAATTCAATTGACTTTTCTGTTAAGGTATTCAAGAAAGAAAGATTTGATGTAAACATAGAAATCAATATCGCATAGTAAATATCTCCGTAAAAAAGAAGAAACAGCAGACAAAGAGATATCAAATTATCTTTAGTTAATTAACTTTTATTGGTAAAATTCAAAACAGAATAAAATAAATTATATAAAACTTTTTGTCGAAACCGTTACTAGTGTACTGTTTACTACTTTCAAAAGTAACATGCAATTTGCTAGCTGTAATAAGGTTATCAACATAGAATATTTTAAGAATATAAGATTTTAATTAGATAAAACAATTTACCTGAGCAATATTAAGGCATAATTTCAAAACAACATTTGAATATTTTAGTTTTATTTACATTACTTAGATTTAAATTTATATTTTTAAATAATAATTAATAATTATCCTACCTATTAAGGAAACATTTTTCGTATTTCATGGGAAAAATTCCTTTGTGAGATAAAATAGCTAATTATCATATTAATTAATATTATAAGTTCACAAATAAGAAATTTAATATTTTACTGCTATTGTATATCAAGAAAAATATATGGATAATTGAATATTTTGTAGAATGAGAAAAATGCAGTTATAATAAAATAATTATAATAATTAAATGAATTATAAAATATAGTTTAAAATCCTTTCGAAACCTGCAAGTTAGGTGAAACCAAGAAAAAAATTTACAGGTTTTATTTATAATTAATTTTATTTCTGATTAACTGTAATTTTCGAATAATTTTCCTATTTATTGTAGGATAATTTTTATAAGAAATAGTAATCTCTAATTTATTCCATACTATTTTTGAAATTCAAAAATGTTTTCTCATTATTTGGAATATATTTTTATATAATGATAAGAGGATGAAAATATTTAAGCGTGAAATTATTTCACTCAATTCAGTTTTCCACATTACTTGAAAACAATTTTATTTCGATACAATATATGTTTTATCAACTTCGTTTTATTAATGTTTAATCATGAAAATCAATAAAAATGCATCACGCAAGACATCGCTAAATTTTTAAAAAGTTAGTTGTATCACTATTATTAATTTCCAAAGTATTTTCAAATAGAATCCTTACTGTAATATATCAAACTTTTCCATATAGATTTATGAAACTAAGTCATATCGTTTGCATTTATTACCTACCCATCACAAAAAATAAAAGCCTGTTCAAACCAATTTGCATTTTACATCATCTTCTTTTTATTAATTACAGATTTGATGTAATCATTTTTGTATACACATATGATTCTCCACTTTTATACCGTCCATCATTACAGCTACTTTTAAAGAATGACTTAATTGTATCATTGATTTGACTCAGAGTGCAAAAAAATTTCACTTGTAATTTCATTTATGAATCATACATTAAACACTTTATTATTAAAAAAATTAAATACATGATACATACAGTTAATTAAAAATAATAATTATTAATTATGTTTGAGGATAATAACACATCTAATGTTTACACGTTTGCATTGAAACAAAAAATTGTATAGTCTTTCAAATAAATATTTTGAGAAAAGCGATAAATTTCAATATTTTATATTAATTATTAATATTTATTACTTTTTGGTTATGCATTATTAAACGAAAATAATTACAGATAAGGATAATATTTTAGAAAAATGCCATTCATAAAAGTCTCGCTTTCTTTTTCTTTTCGTTTTTATATATTTATATACAATTTTCTACATCAAAAATTAGACTGAAAAATGAGGTGGTAGCAATGTAATTATAAGGCACAGCGTGACAGATGTCAATAAAAGAAGAAGTCTTCATCATTTATGCATTTAGAGGAAATAAATAGAACATTTTGAAGATTTTTTATGGCTTAAAACTTATTTCACTCCATTCGGTACCTTATAATTAATCAGCTATCATGAGAGCATCTGGATAGTTTCCAACATTTTCTTTTTTGACATAAAAGGCTAAACTTTTACTCGAGTTGGCAACGGTAGTATAAAGAATGCTTAGAAATATATGGTTCGATTACATTTTGAAAAATAATAGATACGTTTGTTAATAAAATCGTGACAATAATAAGTTGGTATAGCCATATTTTACTTAAATTTCATATCTTATAATTTGTTATTGTCTTATAATAAATAATAAATTTCCAAAGCACTCTGTTGCTGTTGCAGAAATTTATAAAATAATAACTCCATTTGTGTTGCCAGTATTATTTTACAAATTGAGTTCATTATTTCTTAAAGGTACATTTGCTTTACTTTATTTTAGTAAGAAAGAAAAATCTGAATATACAATAAATTCCTATAAGCTAGATTAATTAATAAAATGATAATAAGAATGCGTAACATAAAATGTATACATTTTGGAGTTTGTTCTATAACTGTAAGAAATACTTGCCACTTCAATAAAATATGTAATTTAATGGTTTCAATATTTTACGACTACATTCACAGCTACCAAAACATTTTAAACAATAGAAAAATTATTGTAAATAAAAGAACTTTAAAGTTATTTTCTTTTTCTTTTAACTATCTTTTTTAAAATGCAAAAAAATGAGGGTTCATAAGGAGATATTATAATATTAATCTCGTAAAAAATGCTATTCAAATCTATTTGAAAATAATAATGTAGAAATTAAATTTCATTGTGTGAAATTCAGTTTATGGTTCCAAGTAGTTAAGTTTAATTTTTTTTAAGTAAAATAGAAAATATTGTTAAAAACAAATAGCTGCTCATGATAATAGTTATTATTGGTCATCAATGCTTGTACCAGTAGAAACGTAATTAATTTTATACGTCATAATTATAATGATTATATAAAATGAATTATTTTAAAAATAAAATTATATTTATTCATTTTGTAAGTTGAAAGTAATAATATTCTTGAGAGTTATACATAAAACGATTTAATTTTATAAAGTGCTTCATAATATTTAGTGTGAAATTAATTTAGTATGATTCATATTCTTCAGGAATATTCTACAGTTTCTCTTCAATTCCTTAACTGTTGGTCAAATATAGCTAAAAACTTCAGTTTCACTGTTACATGAAAGAACAAAAATAACAAGTTATTTCATAAAAGTAAGTGAATCACTTCTCAGAGCAAATTAAATACTAAAGAATATTCGGTTATAAAAGCTAAAAGAGAAAAAAATAAAAAGACAACAAACAAAAAAACTAATACGTCGCTGGTACTATTTTTTGGAAAGAAATGATAATAAGCACTAGTGAAGCGCACGTTTAATCGAATTGGTGAGCGAAGCGCACAGCTAAATAGTTTCTCCAGAACTCTTTAATTCAGGTTAAAAATAAGATTGTTAAGAAGCCCGGTATTCAGTAAAAGAAAAAAAAATAGCAAAGGGGAAAAAAATCAAAAGTCACAAATCTGGGTGTGTAGAGTTTGGGTTTCCCAACTCCAGCCCATAGAACACCTGGTTTTAGGACCACACCTGCGTTGCTATGGTAACGGATGTTTTGTTCGTTTTCTTTTGTTCTTTTTTTATATTTGTATTCTATTCGGTTACTTTTTACCCTTGTTAGACCGTTATCAGCTGTTCAGACACTTTTATATTGTTCTGATTTATTCTATGCTTCAAAAAAAATTATCTCTGCACTGTATGATCTTTCAACTCTTCAGTACGATCAAACTGAAATATCTGTATTGAAAAAGTTGTTCATTTTTTTTATTTATATGAAATTTCAGTCCGTAATACCTGGAAATGTATTTTAATAAATTTTTTGTACCAAATATCATTTATGTGTCACTGAAATGCTTTATGCAAAGTAAAATACAAAATTCTGTTTTATGAACTAAATAAATGAAAGGAATATCTTTTTATACTAATTTATTGAAAGAAAAATATTTTTTTTAATTTTAAAATTTAAAATTTGCTCTTTTTGAATGCTTTAATCAGTTTTCATGTAAATTTTTTTCTATTTTAAAATTTTTCAACATTTTAAAACAAAAGCAGTTTAGTTATTCATTCTACGATTTAAAAAGAACAATGGACATTTTATAAGCAGCTTTTTGCTCCACGCCAATTTCAAAAATTCCTGTGTTCGAGAATATTTGATTTCTTTTGTAACTATGATTGTATTTTATTCCATATCATATTCAATCTTCGCTTCGAAGTTAGACTTAAAAGAGATTTCAAAGGATTTTTTTACTTATTTTTTATTTTTGGTTTACATTCATAGAAAAGATTACTTTGAAAAATAGGAGATATATTCATGTAGAGGAAAAAACAAAAACACAGAAATACAAAACGAGAATTTTATTAGATTTTATTGAAATAAAGATAGAAAAATATGACTTCTGACTATGGTAAGAGTGATTTCCCTCACAAACTTAGTATGAAAAAATTTTTGCAAGTAAGTAATATTTCTAATCTAAAAACTGACATGAATTGATTTTTAAAGGTATTTCAAAAATGTATTTTATTTGAATATTACAAATGATTTAGTATTAAAAACCATACGAAAATTCAAATAAGTGTGCGCAGGGGATTATTAAAATCCTTTACTTTTATTTTTTTCATTATATTAAAAGCTAATTCAGAATATGTTAACAATATTAAAAAGTTATCCCTGAAATAAGATGACGAAATCAAGTTGAGAATATTGCGTTTTGTTATAAAATAATAATAAATTTCAAAAATATTTTTTATATTTTTATTATCACTCATTTACAAATAAACCATAGAAATAAACTATAAATTAATATTAACAAATTTTTTTCAGAGTAAGGCATTACCTTTAGGTACAAGATATGTCACTCTCTTACTCAATTATCACTCAATTACAAATAAACCATAGAAATAAACTATAAATTTATATTAACAATTTTTTTCAGAGTAAGGCATTACCTTTAGGTACAAGATATGTCACTCTCTTACTCAATTATCACTCAATTACAAATAAACCATAGAAATAAACTATAAATTTATATTAACAATTTTTTTTCAGAGTAAGGCATTACCTTTAGGTACAAGATATGTCACTCTCTTAAATCGCGTTTAGTTTAAGAATTACCTAATTCAACTGTGTATGATTGCAATCTATCAATATAGGGAAAATTTATGTATATAAATATATCAATAATTTATATCAAAGTAGGGAATCACTTCTAAGTACAAAACTGGTAATCCCTAAATCACCTTTAGCTTAAGAATTACCTAATTAAATCTTGTATGAGTGTGTGTAATTAAATAACACTTCAACTTTTAATGTTACATAAATTATATCATGTACATGTTTACACGTAAGTACTTAAATAACCCTCAAACATTTTAAAGGAGAATAAATAACTCTCAAACATTTTTTAAATTAGTTATTTTTTTTAATGATTGAATATTCGTATCTCAGGCTTTCTTCAATTACTTTTATTATTTTATATTTTAACTAATTTTAAAAACAATAAAGTTTTTTCGTTAATAGCTATAGTCATATTTTGTAAGGTTAACTTGTAGTTTAAGTGTATGCAAGATAACATTTCATTATAAATGTAAATAGCGATTATTTTTTGTCGGTGTATACCTCCTTCAAATGAAGCGTCAAAAACTAAGTGGCCTTTCTTGGCTTTTCCACTGTGTCCGGGTGGTCGCATTACTAATCGTGCGACATTCTTCACCTCTCCTGCGTTTTCTCCGTCGCTGCTACTGCTTTCTAAAAAGGAAATTGAAAATGCAAAGTTAATAAAGTAGGAAGTAAACATAGAACATAAGAAATAAATTACAATTCCTTCTGTCTATGTTTCTTTTTTCCAAAAACATCCACTAAATTAATCACATTACTAATGCTCTTTTTAATAAGGTTTTAAATTACTTTATATATTCTTGTATAAGTAAGTTTAATACTATGTGAGTAAAAAAATCTTTAAAAAAAGAAACTGCAAAGAAATGTTAATTTATGTAAATAAATACATATTAGATTATTTATATGAAAATTGTTTTTCATAAAAGTATGGATTTTCATTCTGCATTTTATTAATTTGTTTGAAAATCTATGACTACTCTTTGAACACGGTTAAATTATAAGGGTAGCTGAAATTGCTGATTAAGTAAAATACAAATAATATTAAGCTATTGTAAGTAATATTTTTAAGTTTAGTAATTTTTAGACAATTGATAAATTACTGTTTATATTAACGATACTCTTAATAGATAATATTAATTATCCTATTTGAAATCTCTTTTACTTAATTTAATGCCTTTTCGTTTCCTTCAAATACATATCTACTAATTAATCCAAACTAAGAAAAAAGGAAAAATGTAAATTCAAAAAAGGAGAAATCTATTTATATATTATGTGCGAAAACTAAGCAAAAATTCTGTTCTCTTTCATATGCTTTATTATTTATTCAATTACCTCTCTTTGAAAATAAAATCTAAATTTTGAATAGTCGTATTTTCGATATTGCTCAAGACAAAAAAAGAATTCCTCAACTGAGAATGCTTGTCCCTTGTTTCTTATATGAAGAATAATGAATATTGGAGCAAGTATTGGAGTGTAATTGTGTGCATAAAATAGATATATTGTTTTACACAAACAAACAAAGAAACAGTTCATTAATTAAAGATTTCTTGTACAAAGTGAAGATTAATAAATATACCGCTAAATTTTGATTCTAGTTATCACGTCTTCAATATAATCAGTTAAAAGTCAGAGATGTCACTGTTAAAGGACTTTGGTACGTAAGCAAATATTCTAAATTTTTCCATAAAGACTTCAGAAATTTCCTTTCTGATCCAAGAAAAAAATATTAGAATTTGTACAAACGGGTATAAGACATTGAAATGTTATTAATTTCATTTCTCATACTTAGAATTCAAGTAAACAAAAATGCGTTATTTAAAATAAATCGAGCCAGAGAGTCTTTCCCATTAATATTTAACTGAGCTGTCAAACTTAAAATTCCATTTCTTTAGTAAACTAAGCACATAACGATAATAAAACTTCCTTATACAAACAAAACAAAGTTGAAACTATTCTAATTGTATCAGAGAAGAATTCAGCATAAATGATTTCAATATCTTACTGTAATTATACAAATAATCATTGCAGAGAATTAATCATTTTTATGAAGAGAAATGAAATCATAATTAGTTCAATCCAATCAGTTATAGGCATTTTTGACAAAAGGCTGGTAGAAAATTATGAATAAAAAAGAAAAACAACTCTAAATATTCAAAATAAATAAGAAAATGAAAATTCAAACCGCAATTTTTTATTGACAATAACGAAATTTAAATATTTTCTCATTTAAAATACTATGAATCAATTCAACAGTTACTAATAGGCTCATGTCGATATTTTATACATCTTTTTCTTTTAGGAATATAATCTTATATATACAAGTTATAAGTAATAAAAATAATGAATATAAATTACACATTGGATAAGCACCGAAATTGCAAGATCGTAACCACATGTATAAATATTGAAAACAACTTATAATACAAAATTCCTTTGATATATAATTTGAGAATTTATATGGAAATATAATTGTATTCTTCTGAACTTTATTATTGAAATTTGAATATTTTTATGATATTTGTCAATATTTTTATTACTTCTGTTATTAATACTTGTATAGAAATAGCAAAGTTGCTTTTGAAATAACGCGGATCCCAAGTTTCATCCCATTCCCTAATGAGCAAAAGGAAATGAATGCATCTTTCTGCTTTCTGCATACGTATCAATCATTGCTGTTCTGCATATGCGATTTAATGATCAGGAATTTTCCTGATTTCTTCCTTTGAGACAGATAACTACAATCAATAACACTCGGTTGTTGTTGAAAGCCTAATGTTGTTAATTAGCTCTATTTGCTGTGTGAAATAAATTATCATTATAAAGATTAAATATGTCAGCAATTTTTTATTCATATTTATTCGACAGTATCCTTGATATTGCGCAAATTTTGGTCTATTTATAAAATTAAATTTTATAAAATTAAATTTTATACATAATTGTAGACAATTATCATGAAAATATAATCTCAGTCTCGATTAGTTTCTTATATTACATTGAATTTTTTTGAACCAAAATAAATATTTTTTAAATAAACAATTATCTTGCGATTTATTTACTTAATTCTTAAAAAATGGAAAGATTAAAATACACACTAAAAAGACTTTATAGCAAATATTGACAAAATTTTATTATCAATACCATAAAAATATTTACTTAAATTTATTCTTATTTAAGATTTTAAATGTTTAAATTTTAATTTAACATATTATTTTAAAAAAGATTTATTTATCATTATAAAGATTATACTGATAAATAGTTCTTAAAGAGACACTAGTTCCTAAAATGATGGAATTTCTTCTAAGCAATTAATAAAAAGATTTGAAAGCTATGAAACTTTTAAAGTATATGAGCCAGTAAACTTGCATATACGTAGAATGATTAGAGCCTAATACAATAGCACTTGGTTTTAATTTTTTTCTTCATTAAAGAAAATAAAACAAAACTCATTGTGTGATACAAATTGTTTACAGAAGAAAGTACATTCAACCATAAAAACTTTCACTAAGCGACAACAACAAAAGATTAAAAGTTTAAAACAACAAACAAATTTTTGTAAAATAGCAATGATTTTAATATATTTCAAACAGATTAGAAAAAATCAGAGGTCAACAAATGGAGAATAGCTAAATCGATTCTAAGAAACATTCTGGCATTTGTATGCAATCTGTAGAGTAGTAAATTGTGTTCAGAGTCTTCCACGGCTTCGCTATAAACACCACGTCAACTGGCTACGATATTGAAACGAAATGAACAATTTCTGATGTTAGCGTGGCTAGTTAATACTTGAGTTAGGTTAAAATCCTGTAAGAAGTATTTACCATTCAGAAACCATGTAACTGTTGACAGAAACCTTAGTACATAGAACCTCTGAGGATGAAAAGTATGCAGTAATCCGGTCAACCAATTTTGTCTTGAGCAATATGCTTCCAAGACAACGTGAAATCACTGTTGTAAAAGATCATTTGCTTAGTCAACTGATCTGCAAGTATACTAGTGTACCCTCGAACATAAGAAAAATGAACATCAAAAAATGTTCAAGCGGAAATAAAAAGAATAAATGTCAACCACTAGATTTTTTTATTTTTTTGTAAAAATGTCTCGCAAGAGAAAAATAGAAGGTAGTTAAAAAATAAGATAATAAGAAATAAGATACTTTGTGTTTAGAATTGTGTTACTGTTTCGTTTGATTTGTTTGTCATTCAATTGTCACTTTTTGTACACGAGGGTTAACTATACAAAAATTTATAACTTAAAGCGGATTTTCCGAACCACTACAAACATTCATGTCCAAGATAAGAGTCGAACCCACGATTTGTTGAACTGAAGACAGGAATGCTAACCATATGAGTTACTGCTTAAAGTAGAGGCAAAGAACAGTGACCGTGTGGTAACCAAGGGGTTAGACTAGTCCCGATGTATCCCAATGCATGTCGTAAGAGGCGACTAAAATATGGTTGGACGTAGGGTTAATTGCCCTACCCCGTAAAAAAATCTCTTGTTACGAAACACATGCAGAAACGTGCTCGAGTAAGACCACCAACAAGACAGCTCGTTGACACTGAAAATGACCTCAAGATACTGAAAATTAGGAACTGGCAAAGTGTCGTTCTGGACAGACTGAGCTGGAAAAAGCGTGCTGTAGAGGCAGCTAAGATCTGTAATAGCTATTAAAGAAGAAGAGGCAAATATACTTCCTTCTTTCTGCATTTCCAAAGAGTGATTGTCTTGAAAATTTACAATATATTTACCACACTGTTTAGAATAGTGTTACATATTTAACTGTAGTGCCATATGTTTTCTCGTTAAGCTAATATTTCTCAATCCTAAGTTAAGTTTTTTATTTGTATTTTTTATATTAAAGAGTATGCCATACACAAAAATATCGTATATAACTTCAAAGTTTGTTTCCTTTATATTGTTCTGATTCTGTTTTCTTCACATTGTTCTGGTTTGTTTTCATTACATTTATCTTCCCATTTCATAACTTATTTTAAACTTAAAATATGTGTTCACTTTTATATGTTAAACTGTAGAATCTCTTGTCTCCATGTTTATATTGAAAATATTTGTTTGAAGTGCATTTCGTATGCAGAAAATATTTAATATATTTCTATTTCCATCTTTTCCTTAAATGAATAGACAGGATCTCTAAATTTCAATTACATATTTTTCTCTGATAAATTTAAACTAAGTAAGCATGTGAAAAGATGAACATAAAGCATAAATTCATTCAACCAAATGTAAAACTATTTAAGTGGAATTAATAACTAGCATGATATACTAATTAAAAATATAACAAGATATGTACTCTAAATAATACATAAATGCTCTGAGATTGAAACAATAAATTTATAAATCACATACTTTCCTAGATCTAAGAAAAAGCTTACAAAATAAATCTCCATTTAATATTTCTAATCAGTAATAGTTTTACTTTTAAATTGTTTTAAATATGTATAATTTTGTGTGTATAAAAATGAATAGGTAAAAGTAATTCGGACAGAAAATCTTTAGAATTTACTTCCGAAAAATAAAACTGCAACAAAACTTCCAAAATTATAATAATGCATGAAACTACACTGGAACCGATCTTTGCATTTTTGAATTTGTCTGTTTTAAAGAACCCTTTTCAAATTCAGCAGCAAGCGATAATGACAGAAAAGAACACATTTTAATTCAAAAAAAGCTAGCGCGAATTTTCCACAACACTTATTCAGTTCGTAAAATGTAAATGATTTAGAGAGCATTAAGAATAATACGTTGTCATCTGTAAGTGCATCTGGAAAAATTAACTTTTATAGTAGCTCTGTATTTTTTTCCATCTGCCTGAAAAGCTAAAATTATCGTCTACAGACAAATGCGTTTGGAATTCATTAAACAAACTTTTCAGCATGATCTTCCATTGCCTTCTGGGATTGTCTCATTTCTACTGTTGATTATTTTATTTGTAATTGAGTTAATTTAATATATAATTGAAAAAAGAAGCATTCTAATTTTAAATTACATTTTTACGGCTCTTTTCATATTCTAATATATTTTATTTGCATAAATTTAATAAAAAATAATATTCCTATTATCATGGGAGATCTAAAAGCTTCTACAAGTGAATTGATATTACAAATTGTTTCTTTCACTTTATTTTTGTATTTATTAAGTAGCAATATTTTAAGAGGAATGAAGAAGTTATTTTTAATGTATTTTAACAAAATTTTAATCTACATTTATGAAGTTCAAAACTTTTGATGCTATCTTTATTTTTACTGTTAATATGATATTTGTTGATGTCATTTAAATATCTATATATATATCAAAGTTTACGAAAAATAACTCATATTGTTGCTCATTCAACATATTGTTGCAAAGATGAATAAACTAACTGATGCTAATTACTTTAAATAAAGTTTCATTAAAAAATCAATCTCAAATTAATAAAATTGAAATATTCAATTTTTTCAGATGATTTTATTTTTATAATTAAAAATCTTTTTTGACATGATTTTATGATTTTAGAGCTGAAAAAGAAATACGAAATTAAAAAAAATTAATTTATTAATTAGAAAACTGCTTCATTTTTAATTAACAGGATGTAGTTTTTAGTGTTGGTGAATTATTATTGTGAGTTTGAGGTAAGGTTTATAATCTCAACACATTAAATATTAGCATATTATGATTGCTCAATCAAACACATCTTGATATCTATTTATGATTAAAGTAATATATTTTCTTTGAACACATTTCTAAGAATGATTGCTGAAGAGAAACAATCTCCTCTAAGGTTTTAATTATGCTTACACTATATTTGAAAAATACTTCCAGAAGGCATTATGCGTTGGCAAAAAAAAGCCCTTACGTTCAATAATACTAATAAAAAAGAAAGATAAAATAATTTAAATTAATATTATTTCGACTTTCAACTTTTTTTGCTAATATTTATTACTGATTCCCAATTCTATTTCATGTCATAGATATTTTACTGAAATTGCTTTCATAATATGCATACAATTTCCTTTCTTTTATTTCTGTTTTTTATTGTTTAAATTTGTTTATATTTTTCTCCTTATTAATGAACCATTATGCAATTTTTTCATAATTTCTTGGAGTAGTTCAGATGAAGAAATAGTGTTCAAAGCATATTGTTGAACTAAGGGCATTAAAACAGGTAGTTTTAGGGAATTAGGAAGCCATATGCCTAATTGCTCACTTCTTCCACACAAGTTTGCCGCAATTAGAAATTCACTTTAAATTGTAATTTAATATTTAATAAGTTTATTCATTAAGAAGTAAATTAGTAACTTAAGTGTAAAATAAGTAAATATGCTGTAAACTGCTGTAATTTACTACCAATATATTTTCAACCATATTTTCTGGCAGTTAAAGTGCAGTACTTTAGTTACAAGGAATAATAGTGCTTTGTGTTTCAAAATTTAAATATTTTCCTAAAGATTTATGAATAAAACCAGCCTTACTAGTACTAGAAACTAAACTTTATTTTTTCGAAAATTGCTTTGTGACTTTATTGCGAGTTTCGATGAGATCTTTTAAAGAGGAACTACTACTGATGTATTTGCAAGGATTAAAGTATCAAATATATATTTTCACATAAATATAATTCTATGGAATACCTAAAACCACACGAACTGCAATAAATGATATTTAATTCTTTTAAGACAGACTTTTTGTAGTTACAACCACGTGAACAATTATCTATAACATTCTGAGTTCATGCTTGATCATAAATTAAAATAATTGTAGAAAAGTGAATGTGTGTGAAATATATTTAATTTTGTATTATTGATGAATAGTTATTAAGAAGACATTTCTAACAACATTTCATTTAAGCGAATCAAATACATTTGGATAAATGATTATTCAGTTCGTGTAATGGGATAATTTTTGTGATTTTGAGAGTTATTCATTCTGTTTGTGTTAAAGCAATCTCGTAAAAATATGGATAGTCTTTTCATATTATTTTCCATTTTTTTTAAAAACGTTACACATTTAATTTATGACTAGAATTATGACGTATGCTTTTCATGGGAATTATTTTAACTAAAAAAGACGCACGAAGTTATTAAACTTCTATACATTTTAAGCATTTCATAGATATTTTAAGGTAATTAATCTGTTATGCTTATAAAAGAGAATTTTGTACCTTGTAGATTTTTAGAAGTTCATTACCAGTTTCAAGCTTGGGAATTTTCGTATAAAAATTTATATTGTGTTATATTTAAAATGGTGATTATTCCATAATGGAATGGAATCAAACATATTTAGGTTATCCAAAATATATATAAATGAGTTTTATTAAATATTTATAAGATAATTTAAATAAGGCAACAGACTTATGTACCGGTACTCATGTCATTTAAATAAAAATAATTACATTAAAATTTTTATGTTAAAATAGAATCTGAAGTTTTCAAATCAAAAGTTGGTATATTCATACAAAATTGATGATTAAAAATTTATTTTAAAATTTTTAGGTGCATAAAGAAATTTCTGTAAGTTCTTATGGGTACATTTTTAGTAGTTTCACCTTTTCATAAATTAAATATAAATATTTTTTTTAATATTAAGCTACATGCTTTAGTATTCTACGTAATATGCCAAACTAAATTAAATAGATTCGAGCTATTTCGCGACATCTCCCAACATTGTTAGATTTAGGGTCCAAAGATGACACTAATTAGATTTATTTTTCTTTACACTGAATTCTCACCACACTACTGACATTAAAATACTCTCACTTTAATTATTAGCGAAGAATCTTCTAATTTTGGAGATCATGTTGGCGTTATGAATGAAGCATGCGAGTGGTGTTATTACCTGACAGCCCCATTTATAAGCCAAACTAAAATATTGCTGTCACATATTTTTTATAACCACGAAATATACTCAATTTGTAGTAAAAGATAATCGACTAATGCATGTAATGTGTTTTGTTTTTAAAATTCCCTCACATGCCTGTCATCCGGAATTTAGCCGGTTAATACAATTAAGGGAGAAGCAGCCTCCCAACAGTAACTGTGTCTGGAATGAAATAAGTGACTCTTAGTAATTACTTTAATGAAATATTGATTACCAAGTTATTCGGCGAGAGAATGGAGCTGAAAGTTTAATTATCCCTCCATAGTGATCGAAAAGCTCTATATATTGAGGTTAGTTAAAATTGGTTAAGTCTTTCAACAGGTGATATGTAACCTTGAAAATTCACTATTATAGATGATAATATGTATATTTCTAATATGTAACTGATTAGTTAATAGGGAAAAAACAGAGAATATATGAATAATCAATATATATATATATATATATATATATATATATATATATATATATATATATATATATATATATATATATAAATATACTTACCTGTAGAAGCATTTTCATTGAAAATTTAGTAATTGCGATGATATTAAAATAGTTACATTCGTTTATATTATTATCAACATTATGACCAATTACTACACTCTAGGGAATTACTTATTTTATTGTATTGATTTAAATATGGGTTTGAAAACGAATTAAGATTACTTAAAGTAAATATACCATCAAATATCGGTAACTATACACTTGTCATAAAAATTATATATATATATATATATATATATATATATATATATATATATATATATATATATATATATATATATATATATATATATATATATATATATATATATATATATATATATATATATATATATATATATATATATATATATATATATATATATATATATATATATATATATATATATATATATATATATATATATATATATATATATACTTAAAAATTCTGTAAAGTAAAAAAGGAATTCACAAATGAAAAAAAAATTAGAATACACGAAAAGTGTCATTAATTTTCATGATATATTTCGGTGTTTAAAAATTGAACATTCTTTACTTTGATTGAATTGAAATAATTATTGAATTAGAATAAAAATTACTATATAACAAGGAGTCAAATTAATTAAATTGTAAGTATTTATTAAATATATTTGATATATGTTTATGTTTCCAACTACTTAATGTGAAACAAAATTTGTTATAAAATGTTTAAAATCAAAGAAGTATTTGTGTAAAAATATAACTGACTATGTCTTAAAATCACTACACTTGGTGATATTTATTTGGTGAGTATCTGTACATTGAATATATAATGAGTGAATATTTCTATTTTGTCTAGTATCTGTAAATTGAATAAAGATTTGTACTTTTGTGCGTATCTTTGCTACTTTTATACAAGTATAATTGCTAGTTCATAGATATATAGATGAGTTTGTTAAAGTGTGTAATTAATTGATAAAATCAATTTGCTCAGTGGGGATTTATTACAATAAAAATAAAAATTTATGTTTCAAAGAAATTTTTCACAAAAATGTAGAAAAATTCACTCATTACATTTCAGAAAATACTTCTATTCTGAGATTTTCAGTGAAGAGAAAAATGTAATAATAATACTCTTCTTAAGAATTATGAAATCATAAATAACTATGAAAACATAACTTTTTCATCTGAAATACTTTGCATACACATTATTAAATCAAATAACATTATTATCTATTAAGAAATAGATATTGTAAATTTTGATTAGTTTCTGAAATTTTTCATAAATTGTCAACTAACTGGTAAAAATATCAAATTTTATTTATAAATAATTTATATGTAAAATGTAAATATTTATGTGCATGAATGATTTAGACGGTTTTCAAAATACATCTAAATTGTAATAAATGGATTTCGAAATTTTTAAATTCATTTAATCGTTTCGGTAAAGGTTGCATAATTTATTTTGCTCTTTTTAATTACATTTTATTTTTTAAAATCTACACTTTTATTCTAGCAAAATTTTAAAAGCATTAATAATACTAAAATTTAAAGAACATTTTTCTGAAATAATACCCATGCCGATTAAATTATTATAATGTTGTCAAATTTCTCGAAACTTTCAACATGAAATGGGGAGAAAAATCTATTCACAAAAAATATTCCCCAAACATTTATGCAAAAAAAAAGGTTTGAGAATCGAAAATTTAATTACTTTTTTTTGTTTTTTACTATTATGTGCACTCCCACAAATAAACATTGATCTTAATAGTATCAATGTATTAATCCCTTTTAATACATTGATCTTAATAGTTACTGATTATATTCATACGAAACTCCAGTTGGTTTCATTCATACACGTCTAAAAAGGAAAAGATCTATGTACGGGGATTGACATTCAAGAATGAGTCACTAGTAAAAACCATTGCTTACTGAAGGGGAATGTTCCCTGCTTAATGCGTTAGTCACAGGTATTCCATCACCACAGTCACGGTTATCGATGAAAGTGGATTAATCAAATCGATTTACTGGAGGAGACTCATTTCTGCAATGTTTCTCCTGCTTAATTTAATTGCTGGTCACGGTTTCGTTACAAGGTACGATATTTCAATAAAGAAAATGAAACTGTGTTGTCATAATGCTTGTGTCACTGTTCCTTATTTTAATGTGTTTGTAGGCAAAATAAATAGTATCAGTAAATAAAACATTCAATTGGAAAAAATTATGAATTTGAATTTCAAATTATATTTATTTTTCAATTTTTATTAAATAAATTTCCATATTTATATGCGAATCGTTAATTAACTTAAAGTTAGAACTAGTCTGTCATTTGACCATTTTAAACGAGTCACAAATTATAAAAATTTCATCACACACAATAGCTGGATTTTTTTAATAGAAACTAGTACTGCATGCAAGTCTATAGAACGGATGCAATTATTTAAAAAAGGAAATTTTGTTTATTTACAAAAGTACGTAAAAACATTTAAAAAAAGAATCACTATTTAAATATTATTATTGATATGTGTAACTTTTAAATACTATTCTCATGCAATGTTTACATATAAATTAATAATGAAGGTTTCAAAATGAGTTTTTTAATAAATAGGATTATCAAATAATTCTTATCATTTATTAAACATAATTTTTGAGCAAATGAATATTTCCTACAAAATGATAATCGTACTTGCATTAAAATATTTTATGGAATATGAACTAAAACAAATTTCTAATAAATAACACTTTAATTTCATAGAGCGCAATGACCTGTCGATACGATCCTACTTTTTTTTGATAGTTGAGTAAAAAATTAAACTCTGGGTGATGAATATAATTCATTTTAGCAAATGATGCTGCTTTTAATGAAGACTTATGATTTAAAATTGTTTCCTAACAACTGCAAACAACTATGTCTAAGATAGCAGTTGAAATGACAAACGCTTGTAACTATAAAAATGCTTGCTTTTTAAAATGAACAGTTGATTCAATCAGGATTTGCAGCTTTAAATGAAATCTGAACCACTACAAATATCAGTAAATGACTGAGGTAGGAATTGATCCAATGAATTGTTGAAATAAATATCTGAGCTGCTGTGTTTAAAAATTTGGATAAAAGAACCAAAAGGTTGATCTCTCAACCACCTAAAAATAAATCACTTTCCAAGGTCAAAACTAATATTTTTCTATATTAAATTAATTTTAGATTTTCATAAATTTTATACATATGAAACTTTTTGTGAAAATTGTGTTTATTAAGTGGGCTTTTAAACTATTACGAAAAAACTTCTTGTAAATCTAAATACATTATTCTGTTATTAAATTTTGACCATAAATTTATAATAACTGGAGAAAAGTATTTATGAAATATTCAAAACTGATACAAATAGGTTAAATGTACATAAAACTATCTAAGACAATGTGATAACAAATATTTCTCAGTTAAATTTGAATAATCCTGTTTAGAGTTCTTAAGAAAAATATTCTAACTTAAACTGTAGCATATTTGGAATATAGTACTTTACAAAAATATCTATTGTTTTCTTTTGCTGAATAAAAAGCTACAATATTACCAACGAGGAACAAAGAACGATAGAAATGTATTAAATTCCATAAAATCCATATTAGAAAGAATAGAATAGGCAAAAATCATAGCAGAAACAAGCGTTGTTATGCGATGTTTTGTAACATTTGATAATGCTGCCAAATATGATATAAATTCTTCTTTTGCAAAATGCTTTTGATGCCACGAAGAAAAGGACTTTGAGATTATCATGTCATGTCAGAATGGGAAATTTACCAGCACAAAAACATATTCCAATATTATTCTCGCTTGCATAGATGTGAGCCAAAATAATCAACAGAGATATCTTCAACAAAGCAAAGGCTGTGGCTTGGACATGGCCACGATGAAGAGAAAGAAATGTGAATCCATTCAATTTCCCACCCACTTTCTGGCACTTGGCCACAATATTTCATCTGAAAGATGCTTTTTATTTTAAATAAAACACGCAGCAATTCTCTGAATTGCGATAAAAATGTCCTAGGCAATATTCAACAAATTAGTGTTTGGTGGTTGGCAGCAAAAATATTTTCTATTCCAATATGTTGAGTTGTCTTATGAAAATTGTTTCTTTCACAAATGTCTCTTATTTTATTCCCTTTAGTATAATCATTATGAGAATGCATGCAGGAATAGCTTAAAAATAATAGAAACGATGTAAGAAATAATACTGTAGTAATTTATATGCAGTTTAAACTAAATTCTTCAATTTAAAGGATGACATTTGAAAACAAAAATTAAGAATTGCTGTACATTAGTACCTAAATACAAGTAAAGATAGTAATTTTTGATTAATTTATGTTATAAAGAAACATACAAAATTAACTAGTAAGTTATATTCGAAAAAAGACAGAAATTAAAAGTTCATAATTTATTTAACTATTTGTAGTATAAGTATATGCATAATACTATAATAATGTATATAAAAGATATAAACATAAAAACTTTAACATTTTTTTAACTACTAACTAATTTTTATACAATTATTAAAAAAATACTTTCATAATATATTTTCAAATACTTTTTTAGACATACATATAGAAGACTATAAACAGTGATTCATTTATTTAATATTGATTATGCAAATAATATAATAAAGAAATAATATAAATTAATTAGTTTTGCTAAACAACTATAACGAATGATTTTAAGAAATGTGTATCGAATAGGTAAGTCAAAAATACTAAGACATATAGACAAACATTTACAGTCAGAATTTTGATAATTTTGATTTGTCATACAAATTGATTTCATTTTTTCCCTTGAGAATAATAATTCTTTATTATAAATTCAAACTTAATAGAAATTATAAGCTTTCATCACATACTGTTCACCATCAATAATTTTAATCCTTATGCAATAAAAAAACTTGTATACACTTTGGAGTTGATATCATCTTAAAAAAATACGTTTTAATTTTCAAAATTCTTGCCAGTATTCCTTTTTTTAAAAAAGGGAAATGAAACAGATAAAGAATCTAAAATTCTAATTGTTTATTTATTCATAAAATGAAAACCTTTAAATCTTATAAAATCTAATGGAATTTGGATTTAAGTAACTTTTAGGAATTTTAATTTAATATTTTATTTATATTCATTCAATGCTTATTCCTCATTTGTTTTATTTTGAATGCATTTAATAGTACAGATGAAATATCGGAAAAACATTTTTTAATTTATAAAAATTTAATTTGTACTAAACAAAAAAGGTTAAAGAAAATTCATTTTACAAGTTTAAAAATATAAAATTAAATTTGTCATAATATTTAATTTTTCTTTTATTTTTATTAATAGTACTTAATACATACTTATTTATTTCATTTACTACGAAAAAATAGGGGATATCTTATTATATTCTAATTTATTACCGTGTATTTTAATCTATATTGTATATTTACTAAGTGTTTTTGAAAAATTCTTGAATAAATTAAGGTAACTAAAATAAAAATAAAATAACTGTTTTCAAATATATACATAAATTACTTTAATTAACTATTATAATTGTTACTGATATTCATTTAAATTTTAGTTTTACATATTCTTTAACAAAGATTTAAAATACGTAATTATAAATTTTAATTTTTAAACAATTTCAACAATCCTTAAAGTATCACCATTATTAATTGAGAAATAAATTTATTATGTTATTATTATTATTATAAAACTAAGCAAGTAAACTATATTCATTAAAACTTATTTAAAAGGCAATAACTAGTTAATTTTGATTTGAAAAAACTACTTTTTTAAAATATAATGCGTTAAGATGCATTTAAAAATGCATTGATAGAGTGGAAATAGTTTCAATTCATGTCATTTAAATCTATAGCATTTAACTTAATTATACAGAAATTAATTTAAGTCAATTAATTATTTTAAAAATAATGTTATTAAAATGGTATAGTATATAATTTAAAAGATTAAAATGGTTTTTCTCAAGAATATAATTAAAAATAGTTTGGCCATTTCTAATTTGCAAATTTTATTTTAAACTATAAATTCTTCATCCATTCATTAACAAATTAAGAGAACTTTTGGTTAAAATCCTGATCACCGAACAACTCAAACAAGTATGTTTTATACACGCATCTCCTTTATTATTCCCGAACAACTTGGAAGGCAAACAAATTTCTCTGTTTGGGGATATCATTCTCCATTAGCTGAAAACAAATTAATAAAAATTTACAGAAGCCTTTGTTCTTTGGCAGAATTTTTCTAACCTTTCCAGGGCAGAGAAGCATTAGAAGATATCGTGGCAATGCAAATGTTATGCTTATGTAAGCTTCGCATCTGCATCCCCCGTGCACAATAAGTGACTGGCTCCGAATTGCTAAGCAGCTTATATTACTAGAAACACATCTCTAAAGTTATTGACGGATTACGCCCAACGAGCTGCACATACTCACTCGGAATAATTTGTGCTCTAAATTAATCCCGGTGCCCCTTGATAACAAGAATTTATACATCAGTGGGAATAGTTTCTGGAATTGTAGGCCGAGGATGTATTCGTAGGGCACGAGGATTTGTTTCATGCAATAGGAGTGATATGAAACAATGTGAAATATTCCATATACGTGTTCGTTAACTTATTTCATTTTTTTAGTTTAGAAAAAAACATTACATTTTTTAAAATCTGAATTGTTTCTAAAAATTAGGAGGTGAATTAAGCTGTGCAAGCTGTTTTCATAATCAAGTAAATATTATTTTTTATTAAAAGAAAAACATTTTTATAGATAAAAATCATGATTTATCTCTTTGATTTATTTCATTAATAATTGAAATTTATGCGACATTCAGGATATAACATCGTTTTAGAAAATATTTTGCTTCTTCAAGAAATATTTAAGTAACGCTAAATTGCCGATCAAATTTGTTAAAAATTTATCAAATATAAATTTATATACTCCTTTTTCTACTTATTGAGATATTAGTTTTATACTGGATGAAATTTATATTGATTTTTTAAGAACATGTCTCAAACATTATTTTAAAGCTTATAATAAATCCCCTTAATAATGTCCTAAAGTATTCTGGTGGTCATGTTTAACATTTCTTAATGAACCAATAAATTAATGGAGTATACTGCCATCCTAATTATAGTGCTCCTTGTCGTCAACAACAACCCTCTGACCATACTAACTTTATTTTTCTTTCTAAATAAAATTTTATTTCTTTATGATCTTTTTCTTGCTAATTCCTGTAAATTTATCCGTATTCCTTCCTTTTTTATATATCTTTCAAATTTTAATGAATTTTAGGTCAATATATATGTATGTATGTATACGTTGATACTGATATGTTTTCTAAACGTATGCTGAAATTGAGACATTATACAAATACTTTCAAATTATGTATAATTATAGTTATCGTAGCTTAAAATTTGCTAATCAAGGACTACAGCGTTGTCAAACATTTCATATTTTACTAATGAGTTATTGGATTGTATTTAATAACTCATGCTTGATTGATTTTGATTGCTTAACAGTTGTTTATTTATTCAGTATGTTCTGATAAAAAATTGCTTTATGACGAAGTTAAGTTTACTTTAATTTTATGAATTATAAATCGAAAGCATATTAAAGATACATATTGTTTTTACTTTTTTAAACTTATCGTTGAAAAAGTAATGATTTAATTAATTAACTAATAATTTTTCTTCCATTTAACAGACTAAACAACTCAATGATGCTATTTCTAATGCTTGATTTATTTTTTCCATAAAAGTATTTTGTCCTTTTTAATTTAGTATTTTAAGAAATTTATTGTTTATTTTTGATATTAAATCCACTAAAATGTTTAATTATATAAAAAAGTATTTTTATAGTGAGTTTAGTTACACTCTAAATTAAAATTCAAAGAAATAAGTGGAAGGCATTTTTGAACAATGGCAAGAATTGCAACAGTTATCAATATTCCTGAATCATTTTTGGTTCACATAGCTTGTAAAAAGTAAGGAAGGAGAAATATTAAAAATGTAGGCAAATTCTAGAACCAGAGAAAAATTACAAATAAAACTATGGAGGAAAAATACTTGAAATTTTTGTTTTCATGAAATTGGTTCATTTACTCGTCTCTTCAAACTAGAAGTTCATGAAGTCATCCAAATAAAGTTTAAGAAAATATGAACGTAAAATATTTTCTCCTCATTTAGTGAGTTTAATCATATATAAACCTTTTTATACCTAATGGTAATTTTAAGCAAAACAGAACTAATTCTTAGGCTACCAATTGATTAAATTGGACTTAGTGTCCAAAATGCTACAAGCCTACATTTACTCAACAGGATGATTTTCCAAAACTTTTGGTAAATTTTAAAATCGATATTATATTATTTGCAATTAGTTTTTAAGTAAATTAATAAGCAAGCATTTCTTTGTCTGGTTGAACTTTACATAAATGTATAGTACTAGTATTAATGGTTAACGACATATTATTTATAGGGAATTAATTTGCTTTTCTGAAATACAATTTAAACAATTTAGATTTTGTTTGTGCATTTTAAAAAGGAGTTCGCAAAATATTTATTCTTCATTATGATTTTCTTATTCATTATTATTTTCTTATTATATGATTTTCTTCATTATAATTCTTGATTATGATCATATTTATTCTAAATTATTAAATGCAATGCCATTGTATTTCTTTGTCATACCTGGATTATGACAATGGTACATTAAATATACAATGAAATGTTCAAGAATAATTTGAGAAGGGAAAATGAATTAAAATTTAAGAGCTAAAAATTAGTAATAATTATATTTATTGCTAACATGGAAACAAAAATTAACTTAATAAACAAACCATCTGTTTTTTGTATTTTATATAAGGTGAAACTACAGTGATTTTGCCTTTTTTTAAAGTTTTTGAAGTAACTCTCTATAAGTTAGGTATGTGGAAAAATCTGTGTTGCAAAACTGTAATGGTGTGTATACATGTAGTGACAATTGTTTGTCACATCGTTTGATGTTACAAAAGAAAATAAATGATTAGAATGATATCCCAAATTAAGGTTATGGATAAAAAAAGAAGCACATTGTCCTATCAATCGAAGATGTATTCAGTAGTATGATAGAATTATCCTTATTTGGAAGTACTCATATTGTCAATATTTCTTCAACTTAATCATGGGAACTCTACAGATGAGAAAACATCGTTAGTTACGTGTATATGCTCTTAGTAATGTTCGTGTATGTATTCTTAGTATGATATAAATGGTATGATTTTCCTATTTACTTCAATCATCTCTTTTTAGTATAGAGGGTAATGTTGATAGTGAAAATTACTTTAAATCATGTCTTAAGATAGATGAGTGTGATTTCCTTGAAGGAATGCCTGAAGCTATTTTTCAACAAGACGCTAATGATTTACGAATACTGTTTTTTTTTTCATTTTAAACATTTTTTTAACGTTTCGAATATTGTTCTTACATTTCTCTGAAAGAAAACATCATTCATTGCATTCCAAAAGTGATCAAGCACTCATGTATATTTGCTGAATTATAATTCAAAATTTAATACTTTGGGAGGAAAATTAAATATTGTGGTCACAAACTCTCACATTAATCGCATTATAATATTCTCTAATGCGTCAATAAAAAGTTTATTAATTTTTATATGTTAAGATACATAATTCTTTTCGAAAACGTTATCAGCAATAGTTTGGGGAAAATATACATTTATATGCTTAAGAGATTTGAAAGAATATATTACTTATAATAACTATAAGCAAATATATTTATTTACCTGTATTTTTACAAGTAATATTTCCATGACTAACGAAATCGAGAGCTAAGGTGTTTAAAAAAAGAATCAGTGAATTTTATGTGTCAATAAAAAGTAACTCTATATAGTATTGTTTTTATTTTATGATAATCACATATCATATTATATTAATGTGATGTTGGAGAAAACATTTTCATGAATAACTAATTTTTACATATTTTCCTCTTTATCAGTGAAGTTCTATAAATATTTTATACTCATTCAAAATAAATTTAAACATAAGCCGTTGAGCATATACCAATTATAATAAACTAGAAAATGTAATTCATTAAAAATTAATTAATATTTAATTATATTTTTATTTTTATAAAATAAATTTCAATTCATTACCACCTAAGGTTTTAATCAAATTGAAAATCAAAATACCATCTCTAAAGTGAGTGAAACTGCATGAAACTTGTATTTGTACAAGTACAGCATATATATAAATTTAGCAACATCCATAGATTATTGTACAGCTGAAGTATATCATTTTATGATAATTTTTAACTACTAATGATACTCTTAATGAACCATTAATATTTTATGGCTAAGAATTTTGAATATTTTATATTGCTTAATAATTTTTGGGAATATCTTAAAAAAAATTTAATGATTGATGCATGTAAGTAATTAATTTCAGTATTTTTTGAACTAATAATTATAAATACGCCTATATTAATTTTAACTTTAACAATTTTAAGTACATTATCAAAATATTTTAAAGTTTACAAATATTTTTAAGAAATTACTTTCCATTATCTGTGATCTAGTATTCCATACGTTAAATTTTTGTGAATACCTAAATAAATTCCAAAAACAAGATCATACATTACTAAATATAAAATATATATATATATATATATATATATATATATATATATATATATATATATATATATATATATATAAGTTTCTTACTTAGAATATTATATTTTGCTTACATTATTATAAATAAGTGTTCTTTTGCATAAGAATAAATTTAAATGTAACCTCGGTAAGTATTTTACACGCATTTCTTTGAAAACTATTTAATCAAATAGTAGATTTGCAAAAGCCTTATTTAAAATAATTTTAACAAAAATGTGGGAATAACGAATGAAATTAGTTTAATCTTTAATATAATTTTGATTAATTTGACATTAATCTTTTCCCAAACTGATATTAATCTTTTTTGCTACTCAACCATGATGAAGTTGTAAAATGTGATAGTTGTAATATTTATTAAAAGCAAAACTTGATTAAAAAGAACAAGTATAATTTCAAATTAAATTAGTTTCATTTCGTATAAACCATAGATGCAAAATATATGTATGATGTATACACCAAATATTTAAACATACTTTGACACCAATTTTCCCCAATCATTGCTCAATAATTTAAATAACATTAGAAGAAACATTTAAAAAAAAAGAGCAACCAAAGACTAGCTTTCTAACAATGATTAATAGCTCAAAATGTTTCTATAATTAAATTACCTTTAACATTTCATTATTTACTACCGAAATCAATGTTTACTAAATGTAATTAAGAATTTTCTGTTGAACAATGGCTCTAGTCTGAATTGTTAGGAGCTAATTCCTAGAGAGAGACAGCAAGGTCAGCAGTTTCCCCGCAGATAAGCTTAATTGTAACGACAGAGAAAATATTTCAATAGAATATTCTCCGCCATCAATTTCGCTTAAATCACTGCATGTTCCAAAATGCTTTTCCCTTCTCCGATAGGTAATGGCTTTGTCAGGGAACTACTTTTCCATGCAGATCCTTCCGCTGCGTGTCTTTGTTTTGATATCTTTAATAAGGACTGGGGTTTTTCCGTTTGACAGAACTTCGTGGTAAAGTAGAATGCAAAGGAGTTTTAAGCAATCGGTGAGCTTTTATTTTAATTTCCTTATTAGTTGAGAATAAAGTAAGAAAAATTAGGACGTTAATTCAATATTGTAATTGTATATTTGTGGAGAGAAAGCGTTTCATTAAAAAGATTTATGCAATATTTACCGTTGTGAGCATTTGAAGTCACTAAAGAAAATTTGGATTAAATTAAGAATTATAAAGTTTTACACTATTTTGTGTTAATTTAAATAGCTTATTGTAAGGACTTAAAGAATTGTTAATGTTAAGTGATTCTTAAGTTTTTTTGCAATTTTATTTCAATACATACAAATCTATTTTATATAAGTTGATAAATATATTTCTTAGTTTCTTTTCAGTTTTTCCTTACGAAGAAAAGTCATCCCATTTCAAAGAATAAAATTCATATTGATATAAAGAACCTACATTTATTTAAAAAAAAATAGATGCATGTGTTAAATTGTTCTGCTAGAATTCTCTGTTAGCTTACATTGCAAAAGTATAATTTTATTTGTAATTTGATCATAATATATATAGGCAGCTGAATAAAATTATGTATTAAAGGAATTGTACGACAAACATGTTACATTAATTCTTAGAAGAAAATATTTTGCATTTTAAATGTAAATGTGCAAAACATAATTGAAATAAATATGAAGGAATTTCCTTATAACTATATAAAATAATTTAGTGTCTGTTTTGAAAAAAGAAAAGTAAGTAATGAATTAAAAGTAATAAATAAATTGTGTATAACAGTTACTCAGAGTTATAATTTAACTTGAATTTATCATAGATTGTACTCATAATTTTTTATTTGTATCTCACCATTTACCTTTGCACAAGCAAATTAAATCAAATATATTAATTCTTTAATTTCCATAAAAAAAATTTATCCGGCTCTAATAAATTTTAAGAAATTTAGTAATATTACTGTATTAAAAAATGTCTTTCATATATATCAAAATAAAAGTTAAAGGATGACTTACATAGTAGTTTATATTTGGAAAATATATCTTTTATGAATTATCCATGGATTATTGTCTCAAAAAAATTATAATTAAATCATTACCAAATTTAAAAATTTTCTTAACAAAATTATGAAATTTCTGATTGCAGGAGACATTATTGTAAATAATTTAATTTGTGTACTAAAATTCTGATTGCTTCTGACGAGTTTTGAAAAAATCTTTCCTTATTTAAATCAAGGCTTTTAAATTGCTATTGAGTTATTTCATTCCATATTTTTTGCAAAAACAATCAATTATAAAGTTTTTACTGGCAGCTGGTGTTATGCAACCAATGGTCTCTTAGGAAATCGCAATACTTTGTAAAATTTAAAATTGGAGATCCAGTTGATTAATCAATAAATAAGTAGTTTCACTCTTCTAAGAGAATCACACATTTAATAACTTTATGTAAAGGAATGTAGAGGAAAAGACATGCATGAAACAGAATCACTTAAGGAATAAGAATCTCAGCATAAAAATAGGCATCGACGAAGAACAAGAATGTCAGTATTGCTTCCAAGCATTATACTAATAACTGTATCACAACGAAAAATCCAATACTTTATAAGCAAATCTTTTCTATGATGTGGTTAAAAAAGCTTACTTCCTAATATGTAAAACTTCACTACCTCGCTAACTAAGCAATTGCGATGGCATCATCTGAGCGCTTTTGAATATGGTAAAGATGGGAGAAACTTCTACAAATGCATCTTTGCCACATGACAAATTAATAGTAACACAGTCATACAATCACTCAATATTGCTTTGTGTTAAGACAGCGCTCTTTCCTAGCGTCTATTGATAAATGTAGCGCTTAGGTTTGTCGGAACTAAATCCTTGGAAGTTTTGTGGATGCTCATCTTTGCGTCCTTTGATAAACCTCACTACATATCAGTTCTCCTGGAAGACAATTAACGCGATAATTAATAAAATAATTAACATCAGCTTTAAGAGCTAGATTATTTATTGTATAGTGACAAATGCATTGTGTAATAGTTGTCAATGATTTTTTCTGAGTATTAATGCATCTATATATGCTATAACCTCCTGAGAATCCTGATAAATCATGTAGCATATGAGTTAATGCAGTAGGGCTAGTATCGTATCCTGATCTACTGGATTTTTTTAGCGCTTTCTTGCCATCTTATATTGTTTTTGAAATTAATCTCTCCATTTTAATTTTGATTTTTGCATATCTTATATGCTTGTATATAATATGTAATTTAAAATGACCACACTTTTTGGAAACTTATTTGAATCAATCATAAAGCAAATATAAAATTTACTTACACATAATTCACTATTTGATTACCAAAAAGGTATTGCACGCATGGAAGAATTTCTATGCAGAAGAATTAAAGAACCAGAGACATCATATATAATACAATGCAGGTTAGAATAGAAAATATTTTTCTCAATAATATTAATCGATAAATATATTTTAGCTTTTGTCACAATAAACTTGGACATGCATGTGACAGAAAGCCTTTTATTAGTTATCTTTTCATAGGATCCGTGTGATTAAGTTATAAAAAATTTATTAAATATAATTCCAGTCAAGAATACACGAAAACACAAAAATTTGTTGAATTTAAGATGCAGCTATATAATATTTGCATATATTTTCCAACATAATTTTGTGTTTATAGAAACATTAAATTTCAAAATTATTTATTATATTATTTGAAGATTTTTGTAAATCTTCCAAATAAAAAAATTCTTTTCAAATGAATATTTCAAAATTCCTGGGTGTGTTATTAAGGAAATTTGTTTATCAGTTATTATAAAAGTATTAAGTACGGATACAAAAAAATCACAACGAGCTGATGTTAGAAGTTTATTAGATAATAGTTTAACTAAGGACCTCAACTAGGAAAACATTCCTCTATATTAGAAAAAAGTGCCATTATAATTGGCTATAATTTTTTATAAAAAAGAAAAACTGATTTCAACAACTGAAAGTTTTAAAATATATGTTGAGCCTTAACACGATGAAAATTTAATACTGCAAATATTAACAGAACTTTATGCAGATAAAATAAACCAGTGCCTTTTAATGTAAAAAGTAAATTGTCATATTATTTGTTGTAGTGATAAAAATGTAATTTAATTTCAAGCATGCATTAAAATGATATTCCGAAATCATTTGTCAACGATTTAATTTTATTCAAATTAATACCAGTAACCATGGTTGCAGATTAGAATAATGTGAATTCAATGGCATTTATTTAACATCAGATTTGAATGAATTTCTACAAAATGGAGACATTTAATGTAATTTTTTTGTTACGTTAAACGTATATATTTATGTGCACAATAGTGAATAAAAGAATAAAATTAAATGACTGATAAATTTTTAATAATTCATATTCTTGAGTAATTTAAAAACAAGCTTTAAACATATCAATCAAATACATAATCACCTTTTACAAATACTTCTGAAAGAAAGGTCAACTGCTTAAGAGAAAAAAATATATCTTGGTGTTCAAAATTTTGAAAGAAAAAACTTTATAAAAATAATCTTTGTTTAACATTTTTTAGCATGAGAAATAAAATGGAGCGTAAATATATTAATTTATTAATGCTTAGTTCATAAAGTTCTGGATAATCCATTTATATCTTTATAAATTCTAGCTAAGTTATAATTGACATGAATTATTATTTGTGTCTGAACAACATTAATTAAAATGATTTTGAATCATTGACAATTGATGAAATCGGCTGTTAAAGTGGCAAATTTTCTTCTACACAACATTAGAGGCAAGAAGTTAAGCCTCGAGAATATTTAACATGCATAAACTATATCAACATGATGATCTCAAGAAAAATAAAATAAAATCTGTTTCACGGCATTAATTCGATTCAAATATAAAAATAGAGTAAAAATATGGTATATGGATCAAGAAATCTTATAGTCACGCTGTCTCTTTTCAACATATCTCTCAACCTTTCATATATGCATTTGAGCGCAAAATCAGCAATAAGAATACATCATCTCTTAGTAAAAATAATTTTAAAATAGGTTCACATAAAGATGATTAAAACATTATCCTTTCTAATTTTACCATAATTCTCTAATGATACCAAACTTACAAGTTCCATTTCGTTCACACATTAAGCATAAGGGAAACGAAACGAGATACGGCAGTCCAGATTTCCGTGTTTTAAAACATTCTAATTGAGAGTAAAGCAATTTCCTGTGCATGAAGACATCTTGGCCATCCGGAAATAAACTCGCACTCAATAAGGTCCTTCGGGGAACTGAGAGGGGAAACAAGGCAAACTCGGATACTCGTCATAATAGCAGAACCTTGGATTATCGAATTCAGTGGTTGTGCCATAAATCTGCAAAGGGCTCCAAAGAAACTAAAATCATTTCCACTTTATGACACCCTTGGCACCGGAGTTGATGCCTTACAATAAAGGAGGTAATGGGCAAGCAGAAGTGTGAGAAACGGTTCCGGGTGAGGCCTTAGGCCTTGCAGTTTGTAGATATAAAATAACTTTTCCACATATCGATATATTAGGTCGATCAAGCATGAAATTCCAGTTTAAACTGCTCTCTTGTTTCTGGCTACGTACTCGGTTTTAATGGATTTTTAGGGATTCGATGGAGCTTTGGCTTTTGAAGTTTCTTAACAGCTCTCTTTTATTATTTTTGTCTTTTTAATCTGAACTTTCGTTAAAAATGATTTTTTTCCACCGAATATGCCCTGTTCCATAGTTATAAATGCTGTTATTGGTACTTACTTAACAATGAAACTCAAGAAAAAGTTCAATATATTTTCAAGAGGGGGTTTTTTGTCGTTTTAAATTACTTAATTCTTGACTCAAGCAAAGAGAAGGGATTTTTATTAGGTTTAAAAGAAAAGGGGAAAAGGTCATAAAATAAAATGTATGGTAATATCCCTAAAAGTAAGAATAAGTTTTCTTCTTGGGTTCATGCATTATTATTTTGGCCTCAGATAATTTCGTAATTCGAGAACATCTCCAGTCATCAAATTTTAATTTTTGAAACCTTAAAAAAGTCTTATATGTCAAAACATAAAACTTTATTTCGTTTCATAGAAATTTATATAAACTTTATTCCTCTTGCAATCTAAGATATGTGTGAACCATTTTACGCGCTTAATTTGAATAAAGCGTGTCATAATTTTAATCATATTTTTAATATTACAACTATTTTATTGCTTAAAATTTCTTTCAGCACTATTAATTATTTAATTAGAATTAGAATACTAAATTAGTTTATTATATGAGGTAGAGATATTTAGCAATACTATAGAAGACACTGAGTGACAATCTTTCCAAAACTTGTTCATTCTTATTGTGCTCACTTTTGTTCATTGAATTAAATATGTTTAAATCTCCTAAAATACTGAACATAAAAAATAATTTATTTCATAAAAGTTAGCATCACATCGTTTCGCCGAGCTGGCAGCCGAATGGTTAGCGCTCTTGCCTTCGGTTCAACAGTTCGTGGGTTCGAATCCCACCATGGGCATGGATGTTTGTAGTGGTTCGGAATCCACTTTAAGCCGTAAGTCCCGGTCTAATTAGCCCTCGTGTGCAAAAAATGACCGTTGAGAGACAAACAAACAAACATCACATCGTTCAACAACCATTAGTTTCCGATCCTTGTAAGTCGTATTATTCTTAAAGTAAAAGGACAGATTTAAAAAACAACCATTTATTTCGTTATGTCATCAATGTTGTTTCATTAAAAGACACTTTAAATCATGATATAATTATATTCTATCAGTACTTTAAAATACGAGCAATTTATCTAATGCACACCTACACAATGTATAAAGATGCGTAATTTGCAGTTCTAGTAAGGATATTGGTTTAAGATGCCAATCATAAATAAATAATACTTAAATTTCTTTGGTTTACAAAATGCTAATTAGTAGAATTGCCAGAAAAAAAGGTATTATTCAAAATATTAATACATTGTTTTATTTAACACATTAGATTTAATTGAGATGACAAAGTTTTTTTCTGAAAAATAATTTTTATACTATAAGGGCAAAAATACCAAATTAACTCTCGATTTTCTGAGAAATGTTTCGATTTTATAGTACATTTTGAATATTTTTTTCCTTTCCTTCTAGAGTATCAATACTGAAACTAATATGACCTATTTAAAGTGAAAACTAGTGTGTAAAAATTATTACAATTTTTCCTTTTATATCTGATATGAAGCGCAAAATTAGTAAAAGAACTTAATGTTTATCAGACTCGTGGATAAGTAATCAAAATAATATGAGCTTATACAAAGAATTCATTATTTCTAAAAAAGAAAAGAAAAAATAGTAAAAAGTACACTTCGTGCTTATAAATGTATTTTTTATGGAATTTTCTTGCACGGCAGTTGATTTAACAAACATGAAAATTTCAATTTCCAAATTTAAATGTGATTATTTTCTAACATATATGTGCCAAACATTACTTAATATTTCATTTCTATTAAAAATGATTTACATTATTATCTATGGTAATTAAAAAAGGACCATGGTAGCCTAGTGGTTAAGGTATAGGCCTTTCTTCCTTCCGCACTTCCGTCTGATTCAGATCAATTTCAAAATTGACAGTAGGTCCTCTGGTGGCGCCATCTATTGGAGGATTAGTAGAGAAAATGTCGTACTTTCAACCTTCGTAGTGGTGTGATTAAATGAAAGACGTACCTACTGACATAAATTCGCATAACCAAGGCATAGCGAGCTTAACTGGTCCAAGTGTCATTAGTAACAACAGTAATTAAAATCTGACATCATGATTGTGCAAATCTTTTTATGCTGGTGAAAATTAAAAGCATTTTTAAATCTTCATTAATTCTTCATTAAAATTTCTTTAATATTCATTCATTAGTGTTTCAAGTTGGAAAATTCTAATCATAAGTAGCAAACACACAATGTTTTTATCGAATTCTTAACCACTTAATATACCTTATAATCAATTTATTCTGGTGGAATCAATTCCTTCTGATTCTATTATCAATTTCTTCTATACACTAATATAGAAAGTTATTTTTCAAATGCGCACTACTATACTTTTTCATGTACGCACTTCATAACATTCTTATCAAAAAAGGGTTAATATCAAATTTAGAAAAAAAATTCTATCCAAAATAACTTTAAGCTCAAAATTTCAAGATTAAGTGTAAAATTATATTTAGTGACTTAAAGATGACTTTTTAATAACAGATGGTAAAGTACATTGAATTTACTTCTTTATAGTCCCACACACTACACTGAATGATTAAATGTCACAGCGTGCACGCAAATAATTTCTGGTTGCGTGCAATGTCCAGAAAAATCTTAACTCTAGAATTTTAGCTATTTCATAGTAATATATAATCACGTTTTTTATTTTGTTTCATTTAAAATATATTGTGGCGCGATAAATACTAAATTTATGCCATTGTGGTATTAAATAGGAAAACTTAGAATTTATGCAATATTATTTGCCATGTAAATTCCAAAAAGCATTCTAATTTAATCAAATAAATGTTTAATAAATATTGTGATGCTCTTGATAAAAAAAGGAATACTGAATTCCAATGCCATGTTTCAAAAATATAATGGGATAGATTTCGTTGTTTCGCAAATACATTCTCACTACACTACCTAAATTTATATAGGATACAAAAATGATAATTGTCATTTAGTGTCCAAACTTTTCTTGAATTAACTCAGCATGGGAATATACATGATAGTACATTGTTAATTGTACAGAAATATATATGACAGTACACTGTTAATTGCACGGGAATATACATGACAGTACATTGTTAATTTCACGGAAATGTGCATGATATATTTACTGATAATTGTTAAAAGTTAGTTAAAGGTTTAAATTTATGTACATTATAATGGTTGCAACCATTAAAATAATCTAGAAAATGAAATTTCAAATTAGGATATTTGTTGAATTGCGATAAAAATAAATCCAGTGTAAGCAATTAGTAACATTTCTGTAAAAGTTTCAAAATAGAATTATAAGTTTGGTTTTATAACTATTACTGTACATCACTTATTTTTTAGAGTATATCCAAATGATTCGAAATCTGCGGAAACTTTAGTTGCTTTGGTAAAGGGAACAGTCTTGTGCTAAGATTCAATCTCTTTTTTCAGATTCCAAAATGACTCAAAATTATATAAACTTAAATATGACTATAATCTTGATCTCTGTTCAAATTTAAGGTGTTAATATACCGATGTTTATTTTTTGATACTTTCGTAAATATTTTATTCAGTGCTATCAACAGCAAAAAATATTGCTTCAGATAACGATTAAATTGTTTATTCATTTCTTTGCTACTCAAGCATTCTACGCAAACGATTTTACAATATTATTTTTCAACAGTAGCTTGATATATGAAAATTAATTTAAATTTTTTTATCCTAAAACAAAGAACTGGATTTTTAAATATTTCATCGCAAATTAATTTATAATGTTCTTATCAAAAATCCCCTTTTTGGAACTGTCAACATAATCAAAAACTTTTTTTCCAATAACTCATTCAATCAATTAATTGCATACTATTGAAGATATTTGTAGGAAATAGGAAACACTTTAAAATCTCAATTCGAAAATAGAATTTCTTACTATTCAATATCTTATGAATAAAATGTGTTTTAATATAGTTACACAATTTCATATTTGCTTGAAATTACTATTTTATAATTTTCAAAAAAAAGTAAATTTTTGATAGTATTTTTTGTTTGAAAATTAATGTTTTTCCATTAATTTTTATAAATTTAATGTAAGAAGTATTTTTATGCTTTGATTATTTTGTTTTTCACGTCACTTAACAATTTAATTTTAAATAAAAACGTAGTAATAATTACTGTCGCACCAATGTTATTTTTTAAACCAAGATTTTTTTACAATCTAATTGAAAACCCATCTTGTTCTTAAATGCTTTAATATATTTTGAATATGTTAATGCAATTACTGCATAATCATAATATACAGAAACATGCTGATGATGGAAAATAAATGACGTGTAATTCTTGAGTATTAATATTCTCATTCCATCGAAGAAACTGAAATATCTATTTGATGCAAAATATCAATAACACCGTTTTAACACGCAAAGGTGAAAGTAAATTCTATTGCTATATTATTCTTTTCAAATATTCGTTGAAAATGAACATTCGTCAAACAAAATTATTTACCAGAATTTTACCAAAACTTACAATCGAATTATTGATCTCTTGTAAGAGGGATCTTGTGTGAACAAGATCCTTAATCTCTTGTAAAGTGAACTTCTTGGAAAAGGATTTTTCCAACATGTTGTGAGAAAAACAAATATGTTTAATCATTGTTATCCGAACCTAAAACATTTCAAATTTCTCTCGTTGTATATATGTAAAGGCGTGGATTAATTCTGTGAAGAAGCAAAGCTAAAGACATTTTATTGAATTAAATATAGAGGGGAATGTTTTGTTTTTAATCGGAATAAAATTTGTTACTCATGATCTTGTTGGAATTTATCATTATATTTAAAAATAAATTATTTCAAAAAGTTCATTGAAAAATAATACACGTGAGAGAGCATGGTGTTATCTATCTTTTAAAATATCTTAACAAATTTCAAACTCATAATACTAAAAGATAATTAATTTAGCCAAATCAGGGATTCCAACTCTACTTTTGTCATTCGTATAAGTATGGTTTAAAGTCATTTCTTTAGAATGGACTTTTTTTTACATTTTAAACTGTTGTTATAAATAATTCTCGTGGGAAAAATTGATAAAAAAGATCCAAATCAAAAATCACATTTCTCCTCCATAAAAATTTATTTCAGAAATATTTTAATTTGAATTAAATGCAAATATAAATTATTAAGTATTTAAATTTTAGATTATAATTAGTATTTATTTAAAGATTTATATTTAGTATTGTTAAAATTTTAATATTTATTCTTTGAGGGGGGTATAACGAAGAAATATGAATAATTAGTTATTTAATAAATTAATTAATTATTAATCTCTAGAATCCCTTTCGTTTCACTAATTTTCTTCTAAATTGCTACTTAACATTTAAATTAGTTTCGAATACAAATATAATTCCAGAAGTAGAGAGTATTTTGTGCAAAATTTACTTTTTGGGGTGAATTCTTGATGATAAAAAAGTGCTTTTCTTTTTTTTTTTTCAAATATATTTATCCAGGTGCTATCAATGGTTATAAAACTAAAAAAAAAGTTTCTATCTTTCCATATTTGAAATAAGTGAACAAAGATTTCCAGGTGGAATTATAAATCAATTTATTTATGGAATGATGTTCAATTTTTAAATACACTCTGCCCATTTAAAATGCAACGAACCTAAAGAAAGCATATAAATTAACTAAATTTTACCACATGAATTTTTGGCAATATGCAGATTATTAGCATTGCAACTCATACACACATATCACGGGTTACTATAGTACAAACTACAAGCGCTATATGAAAGTAAAAGAGATTGCCTATTTGAAGCACAATTTTTTTTCATGTTTCATTATTTTTTTTTGTGTGTATGATTTTTATCAAACCTTTGAAAAAAAAACGTCAAATGTCTTTTGAGCGAGATCCGCAGTTCGATCGAGGAAGAATGTAGTCCTATAAGAATTTCGGATTCTTTTTTACAGAAATCGACTCTCCTGCATTCGTTTGTTGTTTTCATACATTTAGTGATCCGTAATCACTAAATGTATGAAAACAACAAACGAATGGGAGATTTGGCACGTACCAGGTTACAACACTGCACATGACAAACATATAAAGCAAATGGCACATTCATGATAAATCACAAACATTTAGAATAAGATTCAGTATGTTACGTATAATTCAGCATCTACTCATACCATTCGACGTCTTTTGCAACTGAATGAAATGTCTGTAAGGTTTCTTTTACTTCGTTTACGCTTGACTCAAAATCAGAATTTTGCACCACCATTACTCTGATGAAAGAGAAAATGGACAATGAAAGGGGGAAAGCCTTTACATTACTGACAAATTCTATTTCTGATGGATGAATTTTAATCTGGAGACACCATGGGGAGAAACCAATGATCTGTTGCGTTATGTATGATCCAGCTGATTCTGTATCCGGTACCAGTATTGTATTTTATGTTTCTAAAATACGTATAGCCGATATAATGAACAGTTAGCGTTATATCTGAGATTTTATAACCCATAGTCCTTTTATACCTTCAACACTTAACATAAGCAAAGGGCAAAGCAGATCAAACGGGGCACGTAATGCTCAACATATTATAATGAATTGCTTCCTTGACAATCCTTAACTTACCATCATCAATCAAAAATGTATGGCTCATATATGCTTTCACAACAGCCCAGGTATACTCCTACAGCTACTATACTAGATCAAGTTACGCAATATATAGAAGCCGCATGAGCAGTTTCGGTACCCAAAGGTAAATTGGAAGCATGTTTAAGCTATGCTAAAGCGGATGATTGCGGTTATTGCCAATAATGATGACTACACTAACTAAATACTGATTTTGTCATCATCTACACTTTTCAAAAGGCTCTAATTTCAGTCATCTATCTTTGCATTTAGTGTTATCTGCCGAATAAACTTTACTGAGATACATCTGAATTGATTCTGGATAGCAGTGTATCTCATATGAATTCAAACGTAAATTGTTCTATTGGTATTTAGATATTAACTATTTATTAGAATGATACAAAAAAATTATTCCAAGTACTTTGGAATAATTACCAGGCAATTTTTTTCTTATGAACTCCTAGTTAAAATCATTATACAAACTCTTATTTTTAATTTTTTTAAATTTTCTGTGCCCTCGTATAATTATGATTTTTAAAACCCTAAGAAAGTGAGAAATATGTTTAGATTACATATTAAAAGGATTAAAATTAAATCACAGTAGATGATGTTAGAATACATTTTAATCTGCTGGCCATTAAAATTGCTACACCAGGAAAGCGGCACACCACACACGTGAAATTTGCATGACAGGTAGAACTTGCTGTGATATGCAAATGATTAGATTTTCAGCGATTCATACAAAGCAGGTGACAGTAGCGACATCTACAATGTGTATAAAACCAGAGATTTGACAGTAGTTTTCTCATACTCAATTTCCGTTTCAACGTTGTTTTCGGCATAGAAAGTTGTTGTAATGCAACGTGTAAGAAGAAGAAATGCCTATCAGCACGTGTCTGAGTTTGATCGAGGAAGGATTATAGCCTACCGGGATTGCGGTTTATCGTACCGCAATATTGCTGCTCGCGTCGGTCGAGACCCCATGACTGTTAGCAGAATATGGAATCGGTGGGTTCAGGACAATCATACGGAACGTCATGCAGGATCTCAGCAACCCCCCATCACTAACAGCAGAGAAGACAGACATCTTATCCGCAGGGTCACAAGGGATCGTACAGCCACGTCACGAACCCTGAGTTGAGAAATGGAGTCATTTGCAAGGCAACAAGTTTCTGCTCGAACAGTTCGACGACGTTTGCAGCAGCATGGATTGTCTGCATGGTGACCATGGCTTCGGCTACCATTGACGCTGCGTCACAGTCAGGAGCGTCTTAAATGATGTGATCAGCGACGAACCTGGACGCGGGAATGGCATCACGTCATCTTTACAGAGGCATCGTGGAGAACGCGCATTGCCAGCTTGCATTAGACATCGCCATACGGGCCCATATGCTAGAGTGATGGTATGGGGTGCCATTGGATACACGTCTCGATCACCTCTTGCTCGCATTACCGGCACTTTGAACAGCAAACGTTACATTTCCGATGTGTTGAGGCCCATGGCTCTGCCCTATCTTCGAGGCATCCCTAATGCCTTGTTTCAACAGGATAATGCACGTCCGCATAATGCTCTTACTCTATTCTGAACTTCCTTGATACAGAACAGGTTCGACTGTTACCCTGGCCAGCACGTTTTCCTGATCTGTCACCAATTGAGAACGTGTGACCAATGATTACCGAGCGATTGGCACGCCATCACTCACCATCCACTACTGTCGATGAACTGTGGCATCGTGTTGAAGCTGCATGAACTGAGATCCCCATACATGCCATACAATCTCTGTTTGACTCCATGCCTAGGCGGATAAATGCTGTTATTGCAGCCAGAGGTGGCTGTTCTGGTTACTGATTTCTCAAGATCTATACATCCTAATTTCCTGTAAATCTAATCACTTGTTCTTTCCACTATAATGTATGTGTTCAATAAATATCGCTCTGTTATTTGCATTCCTTCTTGGTGTAGCAATTTTAATGGCCAGTAGTGTACAATATATTGTATTGCTAAATCTTATCGTTTGAGTCAGTTTCAATTGACTCTTTGATATTCAACTGCCTTTCTTACTAAAAAGTATCCTTAAAACATTGTTTTACTAAACATTACCGTTGTTGCATCAACATACTTTTCTCTGCCTAACTTAGAGTTGGGCTCTACATTTAGGTAGAAGCAGCCGGGTTGAAATTTTCAAAATTAAGAGATGCAAGGACCAAACAGAATATTCCCAATATTTGACCTGCCATTCTCAGATGTATGATTTCACTTGCGACCAACAAATGCGTCTCATCCTTCTTTTAGTAAATACCATGGCTCTTCAGTTAAGATGTAATTTTAACTTACTATTTTTCGATAAATTGCAGTGTTATCATCCATAAAGAAAAATCAAGAAGCATTAATGTCGCTTTAAATAAATGTATGTAAAAGGATAACTTTCGTACAATATCTTGCACTAGTGACCGAAAAACACGAAAATGACAAACTTGACATCACCCTAAATAAAATACCTGCCATATTCAAAAATGTTCTTTATAATATTGAAGAAATATTACAACTTACCTGCTCTCTCTTAATGCGTATGGATTTTAATCAATTGCCATATTTAAACTTAGATTCCTTTACAAGTAATTCCTTGATAATCTATTCATTTTTAGCGTTCATGGGCAACAGAATACACCTTCTCAAATGAATTAATTTTAATGGCTGATACAGTATAAATGTTCTTGCAAGTACATTAATCTGCGATGTATTATTGCTTGACAATTGTTTTATTTCATGAGCACATAACATCAATTGTTCATCGTTCTTTTTGTCTTGCCTTTACAGGGTTCATGTTTGTCATACATTTACAAGTTTGTTGGACGATAAGCCTATTAATAGTTATGATATTTATGAAAATACGAAAACTACTAATACTTTGAACTAGTAATTTTTAAACTTCTTAAAATCATGAAACAATAAAGCGAGTTTCTCGAACTCCATAGTTATATACAGCCATATTTCAACTTTCGACTCCAATTAAAGCAATAATACAACAGCAGGTAAAGATAACCAGAGTAATCTACATGATTATCTGTAAGACAGCGTACTGAAGCAGTAACTCAACGTTATTGAAACTGATGCTATAGCCTTCAATCTATATGTTTGATTATTCAATATATTGTTTTGATATATGTTTGATCCATTTTTAATAAATTAATAAAAGATTTTCAAAATAATTGTTTTATACTATCCATTCAAAAAGAGCCAAGAATAATTTCATATACAGAAATCAAACAATCTTTAAAAATTGTTATATTTTTATGTGCACTGCATACGTATGCTTTTATCACGAGCTTAAAATCATATCTGATTTTAAAAAATGTTTTTTTTATAAGCCATAAAATGCCAAAGAGAAAACAAAAGAAACAAAAGTGTAAATATAACAGTACAATGTAATTAAATTTCCCTCAAAAACATTTTATTTTTAAATACTACAGTGAAAATAAATTAGTTTATGATATGCATTATAAATAAAGATAGAAAGATATAAAATTATATGCATATAAATTTTACCATAAAATGTGAATTACATTATCTTTCAAAAATATATATTAGATTTTAATTTTCTTCTTTAAAAATATATTAGACCTGTTTTAAGGGTTAACATTATTATCTACAGTAGCGAAATATCAACTAAGCAAGATATTTAATTTTTCTTTGTCACATTTTATAAATCGGCAATAAATTTTTGGTAAGAGAAACTATGATTAGAATATTTCCTTTCTCCTGATTCTTTTCAAAGATTATGCAGAGATATGCTTAATTGATTCATACAGAAATCACAGTTATATATATATATATATATATATATATATATATATATATATATATATATATATATATATATATATATATATATATAACAATGATACATCAAATACTAAACAATACATGCTTACATATTTCAATTCCAAAAACAGCTGTTCTTTATTTTCTAAGGCCTGTTTACACTGTATATCCTCTTTTTAGAAGATCTTCCAATAAGTTTTAACTATCTGTGTTCTTTGTAATGTAAATATTAATAAAAAGAACTTGGAAAGTTCTTCTGAAATAAACCCTTACTTTTTTAGTATATGTTATATTATTTATATACCTATGGATTTTTTTTAACTTAAATACGTGAAAGAAATATTAACTGACATTATGTGGTAGATGATCTAACAATTGAAAACTGTTGTCACAAAGGCATTTATAAATATCTATAGGATAAACACTTCCGTGAAGGTGCTTTATATACAGTGGGACGTATTCATATGTCGTAATATAGAAATATGGAAAATTCCAAAGCACCTACTCTTGACAAACGTTCATGAATAAAAAAAAGAAAAACATTGTGTTTACCACCAATTTAAAAAATGTTTAAGCCGATATAAATTTATTGATCGATTTAATTATAGATCTCTTACATTTTTATCATCATTCTGAGGAAAATTAGATTTGGATTTTTATGTCCAATAAACGATAGTAACTAAATAATTAATATTTTAGTTTCTATAATTCAAAAACTCAAATCTTATTACCTTTAGGTATTCATTTAATTTTAAACCCTTAAACTTTATGATGTTATCAAATTTCCAAATCATTTAAAAGTATTATATTTTTATGATTTGATTTTTAAGAACTTTTATAAATTTTAGTTTTTATTAAAAACATTTGAAATCAACTAATAACACAACATCAGTGTTTGCTTATAAACTATTTGCATTATTTATATATTTTTATTTATGTCACAAAAAATTTCCTTGATGAGGATATCCGTAACAGATATCAATTTATATTCTAAAATGTACAAATAAGGAAGTAATCGTTATTTTAATCGCCGTAAATAAATATCAATGAAAGCAATTATCAATCAGAATCTTGTGTTTACTTCTGTGCACAATCAGAAACCCTTTATACATCATTGCTTAAGTATGAAAAAGCAGTTTGGAGGAAAAAAATCATACAAAATGTGTTCACTACTTAACTATATCCATTAAGACCATATCCTTATGTGTCCCTGATTTCAATTCGTAATTGATGAAAAAGGAAATTTTAAAAATCACAGTAAACAAAATTAGAAATATAAAGCTCTAATCAAAATATTACTAATAAAAAAATAAATGAAATAATAACGTGGACAAAATTTGTTACAAAGGCTACAAAATCAATACTTGAATATTTTTGTTGGCTTTATTTAATGGTTATAAATACTCTGTTATAGATTATGTGTAACACATATTAGTCATTTTATTTATAAGGCACGAAATTGAAGACTAATAAAATAGATGCAATTGCTTTTTCTGATCAAAAAATGCTTAGGTTTTCCAAAATAAAGTACTTTATTTGTGCGTGAGAACTATAGAAATCTTTTGATCAGTGCTTAAAAATTAAAGGGATTTTAAATGATCTGAAAAATCCACAACTTTAGCAGTTTTGTTTGGTTTGATGACTGTGACTTCTTTTAACGCACTGGGACCTACAGTTTAAAATGTGGTGTGTAAGCAACTCAAAGATCTACAGTAGTTAAACACACGAGACATTTAACTGATAAAAATATGACTAACCATTCAGCTGCCAAATAGGCACAAACTTCGTGCGCACCAAATTTATTAATTGATGAAATAAGAATGTTCAAATTTTCAATAGAACAATCTGCTCAATTAAAATGTATATTTCCCAACAATATTATATTATCTGATAATCAGGAGGTTTAATCTATATTCTGCAGCTGTTATATTACACTGAATTAAGTAGACCACGGTGGACTAGTATGTTAGGGCGTTAATCTCGTTATGAGAAGGTAGTGAGTTTGAATCCTAACCCAGCTAAAGATGCTTATGGTGACTATGACTCGTAAAACATATAATAGCCACAATATCCTCCATGTGAAAAGAGACTTCTGAAAGTAGCATGCCAATACTGGGGTCTTCTACTTGATTACTACTTCTAAATTACGAAAATCCATTCATTTTCTGCAATGCACCTCAGCATAGAACTTTGAAAATATTCGCCATAACCTACATACTGAAAAATTTAAATGGACATTTAGCACAAACATTATCTATTATTTTAAATTGCCTCTCTAACCACCAAAATTGTCAGTAGTAAGCAATAGGACTTTTCATTCAACAAACGAGGCTTTGGCTTCGATTTCGGATGTTTGTAATGTTTGAAGGTCTACTTTAAACTAATGGTTAAGATATGTTAAAAGCGCAAAAGTGACAGTAGAATGATAAGCAAGTTAAAATGGAAATAAAAGTTTTAGGTACCAATGTCGGAGTTTTGAGTTCGAATGATAGGAGAAAAATATTCTTATGTATATGATGAAATGCTGTGCTGTTATAATTTGATATAAAATTATTATGGTACTTTCTGTATCATTATTTAACAGTATTTAACTTTTCAATGATCTCTAAATTTTCTTTTCCGAATTTTGTGTTCAGAGTTTATCAGCGATTGTTATCAGTATGCGTTTTTGATTGTTGGTTTGTTTGTAGCCCAAAAATAACTTTTTGGAGATAAAGGATAATTTGACTGGAAGCTGCAATTCAAAATGTATACCGAACTGCTACTGACATCTATGCCCAAAGTGACAGCCTAACCCATGAAATGTAAAGTCGAAGAACAGAACCCTAATTCTTTAGCTGCCAGCTCGACTCAATAAATGTATGCAGCTCTACAAGTTACATTATTTTGGATTTCTTTGATGTAGAAATATCCTTTAATATTTTAATGTTGTCAGTTAAATGAAAACCATGGTGTTTAATTTCCCCATCTGTTTGTTCACCAATTTTTGGATCTTGCGCCATAAAACCCAACCAACCAACCTATTTGTTCTCTGCTTTTTCTCTTTAAAAATCATTTTATGCTTATGATGTCTAATTATACAGAAATCAATGATTCTAGAGATTTCTGATATACCACAAACATCCATGTTTATGGTCGGATTTGAACCCATAACCTATTGAATTAAAATCTAGAACTCTGGAAACTATTCGGTTGTGAGATGGGCATAATTATTCTAGCGATTCCGAGAATGATTATTCCGAGAATGTTTTTTTATGTGTGTAAAGTATTGATAAGTGTTTTATATGCCCATATATATATATATATATATATATATATATATAGTATATATATATATATATATATATATATATATATATATATATACATAATTTCTTCTTGATCTTTTATATATCCTGGAATTTTGCCAACAGTCAATTCCACTCTATAATACGCAATACATTAAAATAAACATTTATAAGAAACCATGATAGTTAAACCGGTAACTTTTAAATCCATTCATTTTTGGTATAACGTCTTTTGTAAATCAATCATTTTACATAATCAACTACTAAGTTAAGTCTGAAATAAAAATTTTAAGAAATAATCGCGAAATAACTTTGTTTCGGTCAAAATTAATTTATATTCTCTATAAACTCAGATTTATTAGTCCAGAAAGGACCGATTTTAAAATATCAAACTAATATGATTTTATATAACCGCGCGCGAACTGAATGGTAAAACTTTAATTATTTAACCAAAGGTTTGATGCTTAATCCTGGTACTACATGAGTTGCAATAAAAAACACTGTATAAATTCTGGTATTGATAAAAGTACTTAAGCAGTTTATTGAAATTTTCTCTTGTTAAATGTGAATATAAATCAAAGATTCATAAAAATTTCTGGAATATTTACAATCTCATTCATTCTATTCTTTGATATCAAAAACTACACTTTAAGCAGTTTCGTGATTTTTTTAAAACATGTATGAAAATAAAGATGAAGGGTAAAATGAATTGTGTTACTGATAAAAACTAAAACATGGTAGATTGATGTATTTTATTTGTCGCACAAGTCTTTTTTTCACTTGCTATAGTTTATAAGACTATGCCCTTCAGTTACCAGCTCAAAGTGGATTCTAAATTATTACAAACAACTAAGCATGAGAAGGGAATCGAACCTTTGAACTATTGAAACAAAGACAAACCTTAATCATTCAATTGTCAACTCGATGAAACTCATTAGACGTTTTTTATTGGTTAAGTAATTGATTGGCATTGTCAACAGGATAATTACGCGCGCGCGATATACTGTAATTTATTTCTTGTGAACTATTTTTTAATAAATTTGTGGCAAATTATACTACTTTCTGGTGTACATTTCGTGAACAATTCTTTTGAAACAAACAAGTATAAGCTATTTGTTGAAATGAAATAATGTGTTTATATTTACTCTAGGAGTTCTTGTAATCATCAAGAATAGTATACTTAATTAAAAAATTTAATAAAATTATAGCATTGCCCAAAATTCAAAACTGGACATAATCTTATACAATTAAGGTTTTTACACATGAACTTCTTATTTTTCATTAGCTTGCTTTTTTATTTTCTGAAAATTAACTCAGCAGTTTTTCTTATACTTAAAAATAAATTTATAAGTCTTTTGATTATTTGATATAAATTTAAAAACAATTTTCTTCTGTAGAAAATAACATAAGCATCAAACACAAATTATTATTATATTTTGTAATTAACCATAGAAATATTTTAAATGTAAATCACAATTATAATTTTGGTTAGGGGAACAGTCTTCATTTGCATATTAGAATACTTCTGTTTTTAATTACCAAATATATATATTCACTATATATTTTGCGATATCTTAATTCCTGAGCAAATTATATTAACAAATCATTTTTTCCTAAATTTCTCGGTATTATTTTATTTATGAGAGAAATATGCAAACAATACTAAGATGACCAAATATAGATCTCATAAATTAAAGAACATTTAATATTTATTCTACATGCATATTAACGATACATTTTAGCTGTATAAATAATTATTTTATTAAACTATATATTAAAATAATAAATTCAAATTTCTTAAATTACTAATTTCATACAAATTCCATTTTATCACTCTTTAAAACTATACAATTCAAGAGAATATACAATTTTCGTTACCAGAAGAAATTAACTTTAATTTCTAATAGGCAACAAAAAAATTTGGTGAGTTTGACTAAATACTTTTTCTGTTAACATCATAAGAATGTGTTTTTTTATTTTAAGCAATTTTACAAAATTGTATACTTGAAATATAAAAATAAAATTTATGTATTATGGTATATGCAGATAGCATTATAATATTAGTGTGCGTAATATTCTAAGAATGTATCTGTGTTTCTCTATATATATATTTGCATTTTGAATTATTTCTGTCTAGTCAGTAAGATTCAAGGAGATTTCGAACCATTTCAAAAATTAATGATTAATGTACGAGGTTTGAACTCATGGACTGTTAAACTGAAAGCTAGTATACACAAACTAGCGCAATTACACACAAGAATACAGCGAAAAATACGACTGCAAGCGCATAATTCCAATAGACATCGATAAATGTTTCGTGTTAAGATTTAGTACATGATAAAGAACTTGTTGTTTTAAGTCCTCATTTAGTATTAACTTAAAAGTTTTTGAAAATAGAATATTTTTTGTTTTTAAAATATTTAACAACACTTAGAATATTGTATACGGTGGAAGCTGATAAAAATAAAACTTATTCATATTCAATATTTTCAATTAATCTTTTAGTTCAACGTAACTACAACAAAAAATATGAATAAAAAAAGAACTTTTAAATTTTAAGAAAAATTCTTTTCTAACTTAATGATTTGATTTCTTAAATTAGGAAAGAAATCTATAAAATAGAACTGCATAATAAATTTAAGGTCTCACACCTTCATAAAACAAGTAAATATTTTTATTACAAAGAGTAAATATTTTATTTATTTAATTACACTTCATTAAAACCGTTAACTGGTGCAATTTTTAAATTTAGCACTCAGGAAAGTATAAATCTTACTGGAAAGTTTGCGATTCTGATAAAACATATTTTTTTTTTTTTTTGGAAATTCTAGCTGGTCTTTGTTCACATGCATACTGCTTTTATATATGGTTATTATAATGTTTATAATGTGATATATTATAACCATTGTGTTTTTATTCTTTAGAATAATATATTTGAAGTTTAATAGTTGTAAAAATATATGGATTGTTGCAATTAAAATTTCTATTAAAAAATTGGTTAAACAATGCTTATAGGAAAAAATATTTTCTAAGTTACAGTTGCTAAAATTTAGAAGTTCGACATTAACGTCATCAACAAATTGAAATTTATGAAAATTGCCTATAAATACAAAAAATGAGTCATTTAAAATTTAATTTCAATTTTGAAGATTTAGCTTTAATCTTGTAATTGTCACTTCAATTAACACAACTTAAAGCTCATTTTTCATGCAAGTTAATTGAAGAGAAGCAAAGGTTAAAGAAATACATGCTTTAAAAATAATTTAGCACTTTATGGCCTAAAGTCAATTTTTGAAACTCAAATTATTATTTTAAGAGATCAGAAAATAATAGAAACTGTTAAAGAAAGCATTGTTTCTTATTTAAAAAAAAAAAAAAAAGAATTGTTTCTTATTTCGTAACTAACCTGATTCAAAATCTCCCATACCGATCTGGTTATTCGGAGAAGGATGGATTCTGTGATTAAGATGAAATTGAAAATCGTTAAATGTTAATGGTTAATGAATTATTTAAGCATTTAAATATGATAATATAGCTTTATATCATGAAAAACAAACGCTTAGGCTTCGTTGGTAAATGGATTGTTTTGGATACAGACTGTTTCTCTGTTACTAGAGGACACTAGTGACACCTAGTGTCATAAAGAAAGCAAACATTCCAATCAATATAAATTTTTTTGTCTCAAAATAAATTGAAATAAAAGATTTTATTTCCCTCATGAAAGAAACAATTTCACTTTTGAAACAGTAAACTTAATGTTCCTTTCCCAGTTAACCAAATATTACTACAAATTTAAGAGATATTAACAATAATAAAGGAAAAAATTTGCATTCTTGACGTTTGCTTGGCCACTAAAAATGCCTCTACAAATCGTTTGCTGCTTGTGAGGCGGGCTCTTACTCCTTGCGCTCCTGTAGCCTTCCGCATTAGAGAACTCTTTCATTGCTCCCTTATTTTTCTAAGAAAATAATATTTCATCATTTCCAAAATATCTTCAACTTTCTAAAAGTATTATATCACGTGAAAATAACAATTATGAAATGAGCTATAATTTTTTATTGATCTAAAAACATCATGTGCGAAACCAAAAGTGGGAGGAGTTAGAACCAGGAGGAAAATTGCGGAAGGAAACTGGCATAATGAGGCGCGCTTCGGTCCCCATTTATCGCGCTGTGCGCTGCAGCGGCCTGACATTTAGTTCCTGACTGAGCCAGAAGGCAGTTGTGTTGTGTTTGATAGTAGCGACTTCGGCAGCAATTTCGTTGTTTTTTTAATTCATTCTGATTTTTTCGGAATCATTTTTTTCCTGTTTACTACTTCACGTTTCTAACTATTTAAATAGAATTCTAAGTAATAGTTAGCTGGTTATCTCCACACCAGGAACTTTTGACAAATCTTTAGCGTGTTTCTACTCTTCAGCGAAGAAAGTAGAAAACGTTTTCCTTTAATTCAAACCGCAGACTTGGTTTGACATCATCCTTAATTTATTGTATTTAGAAAAGTTGCCAAGTTGCAAGTTTGGCGTTTAACTTTTCTAGCCTTTTAATAAGAAATTCAGTTTCAGTTCTACGTTACTGCTTTTCAAAGTTGAGCTCGCTAGATTAATTATAGCATTTATATAACTTATACATAACTTTGTGAGAACGTTTTCCAACGTTAACTTTATATTTTTGAAAAAAATTTTCACAATCTTTGCTGGAAGTGGCCTCAAGTTCCAAGGTGAAGCAACTACAACAAAAAGGTTAGTGTTCAACTTTTAAAATTCTTGATTTAAGTCGCTATATAAATGCGCAACTCTGAAGAATAAACTGTCTTGGACTATTTAAAAAAAAAAGAATCAAACTTGTGGTTTCTTTAAAAGTTAATCCTGCGTAAATTTATAAGTTATTATTAATGTGTTAATAATAAAACCGTAAAAATATTTGCAAGAAAATTTTGAAGTTTCGAAAATTACTGATTTAAAATATCAGTATTTTAATAATACTACCAAAATCTGGTTTTAAAGAGCGTAACAATCAAGATTAATGAATATTTACTTAGATTCTCAGTATACTTATATAATATCCGGGGAAACTTATCTTCATAGAATTTGACTTTAGAAATTCGCATTATTCAAAAATTGTAAGACTTCAAATGTTTCGTCGAACTATGCTCAATCTCATAAAATTCCTCTGTTTCAGAATTACGAAGGGCATATTGCATTTTCTAAATATTTGTATGGCTAATTCGATTGTTTTACGAATATTTAAAAAAAAAGTTTAACTACTCCATCTTGTTAAAATAAGGAAAAAATTAATAATGAAAGATCCAAGTCTCAGAGGAAAACGATAAGTTTGCCCCCTAACACTTCATTTCACTGCAGAACTCGGAGTAAAGGCTTTTCCGATAATGTTCTAAAGCCTGATTAGCATTACAAATTATAACTTAGGTTTTGAAACTCGTTAATTTCAGCGTCGTGAAAATTCGGTTAGATTATCTGTTTTTAAGAACTCGTGTAGTTTTCTACTATAATATAAATAGCGAATGCTTTCTTTGCTTCTAATTGTTACGAAAGCATAAAGTGCCAAGCTTATGAACAAACATTGCGATGTTTTGATATTACTCGCGTCTTTCATTTACATACGCACTTAACTTTGAAGGAATGTTATATTTTTATTAAAAAGTCAATATTTTCATATCGACTATTTAAGCATATGAATAAAACATCTGTCTAGATACAAAACTTAAAGGCAGGTGGTCACGGTATTCATTCTCATAAGCGATAACTTGTTTGTTGCCAGATGTCAATTTCTCCTAAACAATTTACATAAAATTGCAAGTTAAAAAATTGTTAGATTGTATTGGTTAAACAATTTCCGTTTTTATTTTGTCTAGACATGCATTTGTTAATCTTTTACGTAAACTTGAAATTAGTTATATTGCTGTTAATAATTAAAAATGAAGAAATTTAAGTTTCAGTATATTATTGTAAATTAAAAATTATCGTACAAGGAAATTTTAAGATTGCTTTTGTGCTTAAGTTAATGCTCCTATATAGGTCATTATGCTGAAGTTTTTTAAAGAAATGATTTTAGGTAGTTTATCTATCCCAAAAGTGCATATGGTTTAACTTATTAATATTGATCATACAAGTTTTCTGTAAGTGATACTTATTAGATATGAAAAGAGATTAGTTTTTTCTGAACTAATAGCTTTGTTAGTGAAACTTTTAGGAGGAACTGAATCTCAAATAATTTTGTAATATACTTGAGTCGGTTCACATACGCTATTGAATAACGAGTTAATTAAATGCAAATGAAAACATATATTTATTAATCTTGAAACTTGAAAATGTAGTGTGTCTTGGTTTTAATTTCAGAAATGTGACTTTTGATTAAATTTGTATTATGGAATTTGGTATCTCTTTGTACACAAAATCAATGTTTATTAAATTTGCAATATATAAAGCTCTAAGTCTTGAGTAAACCAAAATTATATTTAAAAGAGTTTTAATTTTATTAAGTACTAAAATATTTAAAATCCCAAATTTTAATGTTTAAAGAGTACTCCCTTACTAAATACGCTTACACATTAAAGATATAAATTTTACTCTTTATTTCTTTGAATTGACTGAACATCCATACATTGTTCTATAAACTTCAGGATTGTATCTGAAGTTATCATTAATATTATTTCTTTGATATGATTTTCATTTAAAGTATCTTAATGTTTTGAAGGAAATTCATGAAATTCACATACTTAGAAATTTCCAACTTTTGGATAGTATTTTTGATTTTGTAACTACGTAATATTTGATCCTACTTAATGTGTAAAATAAAACTTTTTGTTAACTTTCCAGTTTAATTCTTTCTCAATTTTTTTCTCCATAATGCACTCTAATAATTTTAAGGCAGTGATCTATTATACAGCTTAAATTGAAAAAAGTGCTCAATCAGAATGCAAGCCATTTAAAAATTTACTAGTAAAAGCATGTAATAGGGTTGAAATTTTGAATTATGTTAAAATCAAATGTTCAAAAATATTATTTAGTTTGGATTTCAAATGTAAAAGGCTAAAGTTTAATTGCTATACAGGGATATGTGAAAGTGCTAAATACATATATAACTTAATTTTTCATCATAACTATTTACGCCTCATTACAGGCTTATCTTTTACTGTCAATTATTTAAAATTTTCTTTCTTACACTTAAAATCTCAAGCGGTTTATTTTATGTTTGAAATTTCTTCGTTTCGGCGATATATTACGTATTTTATATTCTCCAGCGCAATGAAAGTTTTTATTTCACTTAAACCAGTTGCAATAGCTTCTTAAAATACTCAAAGTTGATTTAAATTTCACATACTATTGAATTGACTTTTAAGACTAATCTATCTAGGAACTCCTTGAAACTTAACGCATTAAATGCGTTTATAACGTATTTCAATCCGATGACACTGAACTAAGAAACAAATGATTTGTGCTTTTATTTTGTTTAATGATTCCTAGGTTCGATACCTTTCTCCGCATTCTTCTTTAATATCTTAGACTTTAATTTTGGGTCTCTAATTAGCAATAACGTTAAAAAATTGAGCTTTCAGTGACATCGTATGAGAAGTAAATGCAATATCTTTGTGTGTGTGATTTTAAATATGTAAACAGTTTATTAATGATATTGTACACTTAAAAATTTTTCGAAAAAATACTAAATTTTTCATATTTGTAACGCTTCTTTGAAATGTTCTAGAATTCTTTCTATCCCAGTATGGTCTAGTTTTTAGTTTGAGAAACGTAATTCAGTATGCATAAATACTGACATAAAACTAATTTCTGAATTTAAAATAGCGTGTTGCGTAAATAGTTTAATTTCTTATGTCAAATGGCTATTTTTTTTATCTAAATTTAATGAACTTGTGAAATTTGCATGCATTCCTTCAAACCAATTTTATAATTTCTAGAGTTAACGTATAAATTCTGCATAATTAATGTATTTAATGTAATTTACATAATTAGTGTAAATACTATGAATGTTAAGTTTTGTATGTAAACACAAGAAAATGAGAAAAAATTCAGATTTACCTTATTGTTCTAAATTTCACAAATTTTAAATGACACTTGTCTATCCATGTTTAAATGCTAAGGAAAAAAAGAATTTGGTAAAATTTTCATACTTTACTGTAGATGTTATTTGCACAGAAAAGCATTTTTAAATTGCTACAAAATACGTAAAATATTTACTTATTTTGTGCATTGAATTTCAGCAAACTTAATATAAATCCGTTTTCGAATTTTCCGCTGGAATTCTTTAGGTATTGTATACATTTGCTTAAAAGCTGAATCGTCGACCCTAAAGCCTTCAATTTACAAAGGTATGATTGGATATTCTGGTTATAATATTTGCTTCAGTTAAACTTTGAAGCTAAAAAACTTACAGCAGCAAATCAAATCTGCTTAACTACTGGGAATTAATCTGAAACAAATTTCTAATTTGAGAAGATCAATAATTTTCTTAATATTCTCAGCAGAATTTGCCTTTAGTTTTAATCCACTACTTATGGCATTGATTCAAATTTAAAATGTATTTTTTTGATAATTGTTTGTAAGCTAATTTTATGGGGTAACATCTCTAATTTGTGCATTATGTTAAAAAATAGTTTCCAAGTTTTCTAAACAGACGTATTAAACGTATAAGTGAAATATTAATAAAAATTCTTCAATGGAACTAAAAATGTGCAATCAGTTATAAGTGTCTTGAACTTAATTTTGGTTTTCTGAATTCCTGTTTATTTAAATTTTAATAAAATCTGGTACTCATGTGTTTAAAATATAATTTATTTTGTGTAAGAATTGCAGTGCATCTGAATATTTTATTTTAAAAATTTAAAGTTTCTGAAATCAACTTTTACTCCTTCAAAATAAATTGTGATTGGAATATTATTTTGATTGGAGTCAACATTTCAAGTGTTTTGTTAATGTTGTTCATATTGTTAAAATTAGATCTGTACTTCTGTTTTCTTAAATTTAGCTGTCCAAAATACTGCAGATTTTTCAGTTTAAAGGAAATTTCCTTTTTCATCCTTTAAAGTCACGAAAATTTAGATTTAAGGTAAAATTTCCTTAATTTTCGTTTTAAATTTAATATATTGTATTTTATGTATTTGACATGTAAAATGTGTTAAAATATTTTAACACACTTGTTGTATATACAGATATCAAAACAAATATTTAAGTAGTTTCATAAATATATTATATATGACTAATATATTTATAATATGACTATTAAATGTGCGCATTAAATGTACTCTTGACATAAATTTTAAGAATTATTGCAAATGAGGTGTTTTTAAATTTATATACTTTTCCATAATAACTCATTTTAATAGTTTATCAATACTTGTTATTTGAACTTGTCATTTTGTTATTAAATATAAGTAGTAGTGAACAATTTTATTCCTAAACAAGCTGATATTTTGAAGTACTTATGTCTTACCTAAAGTTTTAGTTAATATTACATATCGGTATTTACAAGAAATTCATCCTAATAAAACTTTTACTTAATATCTATGAAACAAATGACGCTCTGCGAAAAAAGATTATTGAAACAAATTTCTTTAGAAGCTTTAAAACATCCAATGAGATCTTAAAGCTCAGCAGATAAAATTGAAAAATCGGAAATAAATTGCTACATTTTTAATTATATCGGAAGTTTATCGCAGTAACAAATTAGGTCTGTTGAATGAAAATTCAAAGCATTTAAAGCTATGTATTTGTACTGCAGATTTATCCCACTTTTTGGTGTCTCTTCACTTGTTCATTAATCGGATTTCCTCTTGCTGGCTTCCTTTCCCCTTGTCCTGTAGCTTAACAATCAGCTTTTCTTGACTTAAGCCCATGAGAAATCTGAGTTTAGTGACAGTTTTGTTACGACCTGCCTGAATTGGTTTTTGGAAGTTTATACGAGCATGATAAATTATTTTATAGCTATAATTTAGTTGGATGCATAAGTATTCCAAATCATGTATTCTGATAGCTATAAATTAGTCTGAATTGAAATGTTTTCTATAAATTATAGAGTAGTCACCAAGTATTCAGAGGTGATAATAAAAATGAGAATAGTCTGTGAAAATTAGGAATACCAATAAGCTGCATTACTTGATAAACAAGGTTTTAAATTAAAACTAGACGTACTATCATTAAATTACTTTTAAACAGAATATTTTAATCTATTTTACATTATTCCAAAAGTTATCCCTTGGCATTCCAGATTTCTTGCATTTCTTAATAGTTATGTATAAGACTTTCACATTAGGATAAATTTTTATTTGAAACTAACAATTGAATAACTTTAAATTCATGCTAATTAATATTGTGAGTATTCAATTCTGATTACAGCCCTTAAAATGGCAGGCATTCATTCAGGAACTTGTTTAGATTTAAAATGATATTCTCAGATTAATTTTATGTAAAAGACTTTTAGATTTCTTAAAATTCAAAGTACTTTGATAAAATTGTCTTCGAAAATTAGATTTCGAAATCACTTCCGCATGATACAATTCCTGTAAGTGAACTACTTTGAATTATTCAAATTGATATATTGCAGATCTTGAGAGGTTAAAAGCAGAAATGCTTGAAATATAAGAACTTGTGATTAGGCTGTTCTATTAAACAAAACTGATACCAAAATGCAAATTACTGCACTTGATACATGACTAAGTTTTTAACTTCATCGAATTAACAATCTTAATTGATATATACTGGGTCTAATCATTAAATTTTGAATGAATCAGTAGTATAATTTAATTGTGGAAGCGTAGGTTTTAACTCTGCATTCTTGAATATTAGTGTTTTAAAAAGATTTGATAATTTACCATTCAGCCCCAATCTACTTTTCGAATATACCCCCAGCTGCTGTGGTCCCAGCCGTCGCTTCCCCTCCATCATCTCTTCCCCAAATCCCACCCGAATAGAAGGGCAAAGCGCACTTCCATTGTTCCCTTCAGAGTTCCCCATTTTTTGCGTTGCTCACAGTACACAAAGAACCCCAACGCAATTCAATGGGATGCTGGGGCTTGTGCCACGTGGCGGCCGTCAGCTCGCTTACTGTATGTACTCCACGCTACACGGGACGTGAGGGATGAGATTGGGAACTTTTCCATCTCGAAGCTGCTGCAAGTTTTTTCCCCTTCATAAGCTACTGTTGGAGGAAGTTTCGCTTTCCTTTTTTTGCTTTTCTAGTTTGTTTCGGTTAGGTCAAGGCTTCATCAGTTCTGTAAAAATCATAAATTACATACAGTTGCAGCTTTTGTTGGTAGTTTTTTTCTTCCACATTCATGTCATCAATTGAAACATTTGGCCTTGAGCAAATGAGCTTACTTGTATTAATCTATTTTAAAATGTCTAGTTTTTCAATGGAAAGAGTTGATTTATTATAACACAAAGGCTATTTTTTTTTATTTCTAATTAGAAATTTTTTCATAAAGTTCAATGACCTTTCATTTCAAAAGTCCTTTGTGTTTAAATCACCCTTTTGGTAATAGGTCATTCGGAAAGGATTGATCTCACTTCCTGCTTTGGGTGGTTGAATCTGATTTTTTTCCATGGAGAGCTGGCAACCGAATGGTTAGACTTTACCTCAACAGTTCGTGTGTTCGAATCCCATCTTGTGCTTAGATGTTAGTAGTGGTTCGGAATCTCTTTAATTGTAGGCCCCGTTCTAATTAGCCTTTATAAGCAGACACTATTCACTTTGGGACAAGCAAATGAAAGCTGCAGTTTTAAGCTTTCATCAATAATTTTATTGATAAGTTCAAATACAGTAAGTTCCCATTTTCTGCGAACAGTTTTGATATCAGTGCTGAATTGTTTGTATAAAGACTAAAGCCTTGTATTGAGTTTTAAGTGTAGTTTATACTACATAAGAAATATGTTTTTAGAACTTGGCTATTACAAAAACAGATCCAAATCCGCAATTTTTATCAATAACCTACTTCTTGGAGAACTTGTAAGGAGAATTAATATTAAAATAGTAACTATGTTTTTTACAACTGAAGCTAAAATGTTAAATCCAAGAAAAGTAGGCCAAGATATCAAATATGAATACATTTAAATTTCTTGAAAGTCATTGTTTATTTAGTATATTGGGTAAGCTTTTAAAAGAATCAAGTGTTTGTTGATTGAAGTTAATGCTTGGGCATTTATGATTGAAAGCTTCTGAACATAGATGAAAATTTCAGCTTATACGTATCCCCAAGTATTTTTAATAATTAGTCACACACACAATTTAAAAACAATATTGTACCAAATTTCAGGCTATAAAAATCAGTATCAAATCTTACACGGTAAAATCGAAACAAACGAATGAGCTATGAATTTTAAAACTATCTTTGGCTGCATTAAAAGTCAGCAATTATAATTACATGAGATTGGAGTGGAATTATAAAAAACAAAATATTCATTTCAAAACCGTGCTATAGCAATTGTTCCTAATTGAGCTTGTACTCTGCATAGTACATTTTCTTTTAAAAAATACTGTATTCCTAATGACTCAAAAAAAGTATTTGAAAAGTATTTTTCAGATTAGATTGTAAAATGAGTGAAATTCTTGAGAATATGTTACACAAAAATCACGTTTTTAAATTTAAAGCAAATTTTAATTTTTGGTGGATTCTATGTATATAAATGTAAGGACTAGGAATGATTTTCAAATGAATCATAATTTTAAGTTGCGTATCATAACTATAAATTGAAATGAATGACAAAATTATTTCATGAACATTTTGATTTTTTCCATAGATGTCTGCCCAAACAAATGCTAAGCAACGTATTGGAAAGACCTCAATTGGTAAGTCATCAAAAAGTTAGCAATTTCTCTAACATGTTTATGCTAACTTACTAAACACATTACGGTTATTTTGTTTAATTAACGAACTAAAACTAACTTCCCTAATATTGATAATCAAACTTTTGAAAACATGATCTTGTGTTGGTTTCAGTATGACAAACTTCGAGATGAGTATCTGCAAATCGCTCTCTTAAATTTAAAAGAATCTTGACTTAAACTCAATATTTCAACTGTACTATTGTAGTTTGTAATGGACACATAATAGTCAGTAACTGCTTATCAGAATTCCGTTACAATTTTATTTTTGCTTTAGAGACTATTAATTCAATAGATTTAGGAGTAGAATACCAAACTCAGAAAAGGATTTCTTGATCAACAATTAAAAACTGAAGTCTTTAAATATTAAGTTATTCAACATTTTGAGATTTTAAGCAGGTATAAAGCTAAGATATTAATGGTCTTATTGTTCAGACATGTTAAAAATCGTTGGAAATAGTTTTTTTAAGAAAATTCCTGGGTTTTTAAAAACGTAAACTTAGAAACGAAATTTTTAAGCAGTTTAGGCATTATTAGTTATTGAAATATTTATAACTTTTCATAAAAATATATAATCTAAAATCATGGAATTTAAAATTAACTGTGCTGAAAAAGATTAATACTCGTTCTCGAATTATTGCTTAGAATATCAATGGACGTTAATCTGCACCTGTTTTCAAAAAGTAAATTGACCGTACAGTTTCATAGAATGGATTGCGAAACAATTTAATTTCACACTGAAAAACTGTACATTCTATGGTTATAAATTGTCTTCATTTTCTAGCTTAAGTTCTTCTAAGGCGTTCTAAAAATTTTAGTTTTTTAGTAATAAATTAAATAAATTTTAATTAAATTTTTAAGTTTAAATTTAAAAATTCATATATATATATAGTATATATATAGAATAAAATTTTGCTTTTTCAAATGAAGATTTCGTAACATATGGAAGTTCTTTTAATTTTAATTATATTTAAGATAAATACACCTCATATGCAAGTTCAGCTCTATATACAAAATTAAAATCGTAAAAGGAAAAAAATTGCTGACTAATCACCGAGTCATCAATCGGTCACTGAATGAATCTTCGGCTGTCTCGTATTCTAATTTTTCAAATTAGAATTCGAAATTCTTTACAGCATTTTCTAAATTTTTCTTCGAATGAAATTTTTCGTCGATTTCTTGAACTGACAAAACTCGTCAACAAAACATATTATGCAAAGCATATCAAATTTGTTATATTTCATTTTTAGCGAAGTGAATTATATCTGATTGCAATTTCATTTTTTTATGAAATAACAAGCATGAAGAATTTTACAATTAACCAAAATTTTATTTCTGTAGACTAAAAATTTTAGTATTACTTTTATCATAGAAATAATGGTGTAAGAAAAATCACTCATTTTATATATCAATATAAAATAAACGGGAAAAGTAGGTATTTTGTCTTAAATTATTTTTACATGGAATTATACCAGTATCTGCCATTGTTTAACTGAGTTTATAGTCTTACATACCTAATAGAATATAAGGTATTCATAAACAATGTAAATATTTTGTTTAAAATTTTTTGAAGGTATATGAAAATGAAACTTCTGGCTCAAATGATTAGGGCTCTGCTCTAGTTTCTAGAATTCATAGATACATTCATCTCTAACAGGAATATTTGCGTAGTTTGGAACATTTTAAATTTCAGGAAGCTATAGAATACATTCTCGTGTGCAAAATGGAAGTTTACCATGTGTTTAAACTATTAAAGTTGTGTAGGATTTTTCGTAATTAAGTTTTTATAAAATCGTTATTGCACAGAACTGCGAGTTGAAGATTTGAAAATAGATGAAATTAATGGCATGAATTTAAGAAGTGCTTAGCATTAACATAAAAGTGCAAAACATTAGCTACTAGAAGCAACTGCATATTCAACTGAAAATTGAATGCATTTTCTGACGATATCATTAGAACACTTAGATGTCAAAATGTTCTAGCAAGCATTACCATATTCCGTATCTATTAAAAAACCTGAAATTTTAGTGAAAACTCAATATAGATTATCATTTATATAGTTATTGAAAAAATGGATAGGTTCATTTACCATTTTATATTTAAAGCATAGTTTTATGAATCCTCACTCTTGGAGTATTTCTCAGATTTTATATTTAAGTTATAATTTTGAACTCGATATTCCAATGTGATTCAGAAATATATTTGAAAAGATTTGTTATGAGAGATTTTTAAATTTTTTGAAGTTTAAATTTACTTTTATTGAAAATTTAATCTTAAACTCTAATTCTGATAGTTAACGATTTTATCATAAATATTTTCTTAATTATGTTCACTTAAATTGGTATAACCTTAAAAAGCTAGACATTTTTGATTGTTCTTATACAATTTTATGAATGTCTTGAGCTTAAAATTTTGTGAAAAAGATAGGAGAAAGTAAAGCATTTTATCCATATTTCGGTTGAACTGAATTTAAGAATTTCTTCATGGACATGAAAAGCATTGGTCGCTGTAATTGTAGACTTTGTGTAAATACTATATTTTTTCATTTTAAAAAATTCACTTCATGAAAACTCTCCAATTTTTGCAGAAAATCCTTCTAAAACAAAGCTTTTTAAATGTTTTCGAACATTACTAGTTAAGAGGTAAATGTTAAGAGGTGATGAGAAATATTAGTTAATTTATTCTGTGAAATTTGTGGGAAGTCTGGAGAATGAAAAATAGTTTTTGAAATTAATTGGATAAATTCCAACTATGTAGCTGTATTAAACTGTAATCAGAGTAAAATTTGTTAGTAAAATTTGTTGTAATCAGAGTAAGAATTTTTTATATAAAGTTGGTAATGTTATATGGATTTTTAAAATAGCTAACTTTGGCAGAGCTTCTAAAAACGATAAAACTAAATACCAGTAGCATGAATCTGAAATTAGATGGTATCTTTTAATCTTAAATAGTCGTTCTGGCAGCCAAATGGTTAATGTTCTTGCCTTCAGTGTAACAGTTTGTGGCCTCGAAACCAACCTTGGTTATGGATGTTTGAAGTGATTCCGAATTTACATTAAACTATGTCCCGGTCTAATTATCAGTCTTGGGAAATGATTTTATTAATCTTATATTTGTCAAGATAAAATTTAATGGCTAAAATGTTTGTAAATTTGGTAAGAACTTCACAAGTTTTAAAGCCTTTTCGTAATTTAAATTTTGAATTGATTATTTGACTATCAAAATCAGGAATGAACGAAGATTGCTTAAATGAATGATTAAGTACAAAATTTAATTAATGACAGGTGTATTTTTATTCCAATTAAAATATAAGGTTTAAGCAGATCTTTAATTCCCTATAGTCAATTGCCATACTCTTTTATTGAAATCCAAAGTTTGTTTACCAAGTGTTGGAATAACCCTTTTCATTTCCACGATTCGATGCTGCTGTTTTGAAAGTGCGGAGGAATCCGTTCTGTTTCTAAAAGACCATCCACCCTTTTGAAACCAGAAATCTAAGAAGTAACGGAATTAAATGAATCGTTCTTATCGTGTTGCCACGGTTCGGTTACGTTGTCAGACAACCGCACAAATCGAAGCTTACTCCAGACTGCATTCTCCAACCTTTCCTTCCAAACTGCGCCCCTTTAAATCTCAGCCGCTGTCTGCACACCGGGCGTAATCTAGAGCTGCCCATGCATACAGTTTTGTCCCTCGCGTATCGAGTTAGCGAATAGAGAGGGGGGGAAGTATTGAAAAGCTTTCCAATATCAGTTTTCCGTTGAAGAGCTTCTCAAGAGCTTCCATTCTAACATTCCGCCATCTTGAATATCCCGTTGGTAAACAAGCAAACACAAAACCGACGGCGAAAGGTATTTCCCGAAAGTATTTTCACTCAATTCAGTTTGTTCGCCAATAATAAGGCTCAAGACTTCGACCTTATTACTTATTTAGCATTAGATTTCTTTGGCGATAAATGTGCACAGCGACAAAACACATGCTACATTATCAAATGCTCAAAACTAGCAATTCAACGAAAATTTTAAATTTTCAGCTTTTTGTTTTTAAAGTGTCGAATTTTTATTTGATAATTAGCTCATTTGAATGAAGTGAAATTTTAATTTGACTAAAAAAGGCGAAACATTTTTAAGTATGTTGATTTAAAAGTTTCGTTTTTGGAGGCATGGTTAGTCATGTAAAGAGATGCTTTTTTAAATATAGAATTATACTTTGAAACTTAATCAGTTTGTCGCTTTCTATATAATTTTAAATGATGTAATTCACACAGGAACAAATGAATTTTTCAAATTTTATATTGGTCGCCTTTTATAAATGTAACTCAGATTTAAACATTTGTAGCATTAATGTGAACACACAACTAGTGAAATTTAGAATTTCTTAAATTTAAAATCTTTTTTAAAGCTTGTTTTGAATATTTCTAAATTTAAGAGTTAAGGAATTAAATATTCTTAGTTTGATTCATCTTTAAATTTTAAAATAGCGCAGATTTTATGCCAATTGCATCTAAAAATTTAATATTAGCCTAAAATTTAAAATTATAATTGTAAATATGAGTGGACAAGAATGAAGTCACTTTATAGATTATTGGATGAAGAAATTATATAAAATATTCCTTCAGAAATCATTTAAATCCATAATTTTATATCACAAATAGCGCCAAAATAGAATCTAACATTTCATATCTGCTTATACGATGTTCATTTTCTGAAAATACACTTCGCCGAGCTGACAGCCGAATGGTTAGTGCTCTTGCCTTCGGTTCAACAGTTCATGGGTTCGAATCCCACCTTGGTCATGAATGTTTGTAGTCGTTCGGAATCCACTTTAAACCGCAGGTCCCGGTCTAATTAGCCCTCGTGTGCAAAAAATAACCGTTAAGGCACAAACCAACCAACCAACCAACCAAAAATACACTTCCGTACATCCATTAATCATTTTTAAGTTTTCCAATTATGCCAGAGTTTTAGTTTTGAAATCGAGTTTGGCTATTATGCATTGCTTTTTTGTGATCAAAGTTATATTTCCTAATTTCATTTGGCATAAAAAAATATAAGTTTTAAATTTATTCCACATTTTTGATAAAAGTCAATATCTCAATTTATGACGAAATAAAGTGCACATTCTGGATTTTTCATAACATCCGCTTAAGGAATTCAGATTATTAAATCAGAATGAACTTATTTCATCAATGTTTTCTCATTAAACTGATTTCAATTTGAAGCTTTTCAAAATTACAAAGAGTAATCTAATAAACTGCTTTATTTTCAAGTCCGAATGAATCATTGTCAATGTCTTCAAAGTATTGTTTTCGAAAATAGTAGATAAAATTTATGCTTTTCGTCTCCAATTTTATTAAATATTTGATCATTATAACCAAATCAAAATTGATACAAATTCTAAAGCTAGTTAAAAGTATTATAATGCATGAATAAACAAATATTTTGAAATCTCGCACAATTGTAGTATTTAGTCTACTCTAAAGAGTTTTGAGACATTTCGATTTTTTAGAATAAATTGTAATTCGAGGATTTTAAGTTTCAATAAAATATAACAAACACAATATTACGCATTTTTGTAAATTTTTAAAGTATTTGTTTTAAGCATTTATAAAATTGTCAAATATAGACTCTATTTAAAGTAGTTTAAATTGGATAGAAGGGAAAAATGTCCAACTTTAAGATGTAAAACTGTAAGCTGTGATTGATTACAGCTGTACTCCTAAAATTATAAAGAAACATATTTTAATAAGGAAAACTATTACATTAGTTCTAATGTATTAGAAATCTGAATTTGAGGCAAATATGTCTTATAAAAATATCTGAAGTCAATAACATTGAATTTAATATTAGAAATTTGATTTAAGATAAATTATGCAAATGGCTTTAAATACTATTCCTAAAATAACCTTTTAGTAGACTGTTATACAAAAAATTTTTCTTTTAATTAGCTTACTATTTAGTGACTGAGTATTTAGATTTATTTTTATTAGTAAAATCTATAAAAATATAACTTCTACATTTAAAAAAAAACTTCGGTTTTATTAAGTTTTGCATAAAATTTTCATCGCTGATTGCGTGTGTTTATTTCACTGTTACCGAGTGACAATTATCAAATTCGCTCTTTTGCCACGCAATATTTAGTCATAAGTTGATGGCTGATAGGTTTCCATGGTTACCAGTTTCAGCATCCCAACTCGAATTGGATGACATCGATCCGGCTGAATCACGAAATAGGCAAAGGAAAAATAGAAGAGGGAGATGTGAGATATTTTTTCCCCATCCTCTCTGCCCCATAAACCTTAACTCTATATTTAGAAGTAAAATTACTAGGGATAGTTTTGAGCGAATGGAAAAATATTGCCTTCGGCATTGGATTCTTGTGTTTGGGTAGTTGGGATATTTTGCAATTTTTAGAATGCAAAACTTGCACGAAATTGAGAGCCTACAGGAAAATACATCATCCCTAGAAAAGATTCAACAAAGTTTTTCTAGGATGGAAGTATCTTTTTTAACTTATATAAGTTATTTTAAATATATGCAATATTGCTTTAATATTAAAGGAGATTGGTATATTAGATATAATATTTTAGTTTTTGATTTCTTAATGTTAGATGTGTATATACAGCAGCAAGAAACTGCTGTCTCGCAACTATGAATTTATAATTTACTGAAATGTCTTCTCTGTAGATATAAAGACAACTATGTAAATTAAACGTGTTTTTAGGTAATTACCTAAGTTCTCTCTTTATGGAATATTCAGAATTTATAGAAAATATCAATTTTTTAACGTTTTTCTTGATAGAAAATGTCCAGAAGCTTTTAATGCTTATATTTACGTAAACTAAAAAGTTAATTATGTAAAGTAAATATTTAAGCGCATTTAAATCTTTAAGATTAATTTTTAAAATTCTTATACATATATCGATTTATTCTAAATTTATCACTTTAAACTTCTGTGTGATTCAGCTAAAAACATTGACAAAAATTTTATTCACTTAATCATTCATAAATTTTATTAAATATTATCTATAGATATAAATTTGAGCATTATAAAAACTTCACAAAATATATTGATTTTTTAAAAGTATCATATATTCGTAACTGTTAAAGTTTTAGAAATGATTAATTTTGTCAACTTTTTTATTAAATAGGAAGTCAAAATGGTGGCATTTTCATGAATTTACTGGTAACTTGAATCTTATTTCACTGTTATTATACAATGCAGATAAACTTTCCTGTACATCTTCGATGAGATGAACTAAAAAGCTTTAAAATTCACAGGATAGCTTTATTCACTTCTTTCCCATGAGAGTTGTAAAATAACAGAACTTATCAAACTTCTGAAATTTTATCTCCGGACTGAAAATAAGTTTTAAGAGGTAAAAAATAACTTAAAGGATAGTTAATCGCAAAACCCTAGTACATCGATCGCTTCTATGGCGAAATAATGAACTGTGCATGCCTCCCGGTTCCTGTCCTAGAATTTTTCTTATTCCATTCGTAGTGGTAACGAATGTAGAGATACTAGAAACTATTAGTTTCTTTTTGGTTTCTGTTTGAAGAAAGTAGTAGTAGTAGAAAAACGATAGCTGATGAGTCTGAATTAAATTACTTTCAGAATACGTTATCTTGGCTCCTTTAAGAATGGATCCGAAATTTAATGTGGGTAGACAAAATTGAAACATTACGTTTCACTCAAATTATATTGTTTTGAGGTTTCAATCAATGGGAAAATCTTTGAAATTTGCTGATAATATCCTATAAAATTGTAATTACAGAAATTGTTTTTACTTTAGAACGATTGGCAAATTTTGCTTACATGCATTGTATAAATCAGTCATATAATTATTTACAAGAATATCAGCATATTGAAATTAAGTTTGGCTTATCTAATCATTGATAATATAAAAAAGTTCCTGAATTACAGAAATCTGAAATAAGAAATTTAAGCAAACTTTAAAATAAATCTTAAAGATGAATTTTAAACTTGTTAAAAATATTGTAAATATTCGTGCCTTTTTTAAAAATTTAAATATTGAAAGAATGTTGTACTGAGACAAATTTGCTAGATGCTACTTTTGCCAAATTCTACTTTCGTGTTATTGCTTCCTTTGGTAAATGAAATACTTTTTGTAGGATTAATCTTTTACTATTAACTTAGCTTTGTTAAAAATCTGTTTTAAGCATGAAACATTCGCATATAGATCAACTAACTCATATGAGGTGCAACCTTTTGAAACTTCGTTTTAGTTATGAAACTTTCTAAGTTTGGACTCCTTTCTTAATCGTTCTATTGCTCTTCTAATGGATTAGGAGAAATTAAAACTTGTTCGTTGCAATGAAGGGAGTTTTTTGAAAGTTAAAAGTAAGTATACGAATTACACTGTAGGAAGAAATTGAAAGTATTAATCTCTCTCCATGGGGCCCAAGTTGGTAACTGAATGGTTAGCGCTCTTGCATTCGATTCCATAGTTCGTGGGTTCAAATCCCATATTGTGCTTTGATGTTTAGTGGTTTTTAATCTACTTTAAATCACATATCCGAGTCTACTTAGCTTTTGAGTGCAGAAAAGGACATCTTAAATCATTAATTAGGATTTAACTTAGCAATCCTGACATAAATTTAAATAATAAGCAGATTAGAAATTAGCCAGAAACCAATATCCCGATATATGTTCCATTCCTTTCAATGCATGTGACATCCTTGTTACTTAGACAACCAGATTGATTTCAGTGTTTCACTAAATCGCTTACATTGCAACCAGATAAAATGTTAGATAACATTAATTTTTTTAAGCATACTGATTTATTTGGATTATAAAGAGAACCTCGCAATGTCCATATTCAAAACCTTTATGTAAAAAGTAAACTGAAAAAATGCTAATATCTCTAATAATTTCATTGTTTGTAATCTTGATTCTCACTTCGAGTAAAAATGCTCCAACATCTAAGTAAATTGTAAGTGACCGCTGAATTATCTTTTGAGAAAACTGTTTTTTTTAACTTAATATATTCTAGCCGAGCTGGCAGCCGAATGGTTAGCGCTCTTGCCTTCGGTTCAACAGTTCGTGGGTTCGAATCCCACCTTGGGCATGGATGTTTGTAGTGGTTCGGAATCCACTTTAAACCGTAAGTCCCGGTCTAATTAGCCCTCGTGTGCAAAAAATGACCGTTGAGCGACAAACAAACCAAACCAAACTTAATATATTCTAAAATTTCAAAAACCATAAATTTTCACATGTGTAAAATCAAATTTTGTGTTAAAAATATTTTAAGAGTTTATTTTCGTTAGATGCGTGATTGAGTAATTTCAATTACAAAAAACAAAACGTGAGATAATATATTCGTGATTTCATTAACTGGAGAAGCTGCGATTTTTTTTCAAAGAATGTTAAATCCAAAATAAATTTAAGAAACTTAGTGCAATTTTCGTAAAAATAAAATTTGTTCATGTATAAGTGCGCGTTAAATATTTTTTACTACTCCAAAATAAACTGGATTGATTTTTAGATATTGAAATGCATAAAAATATTCTATAGTTTAATGTTGATAGATAAAATTTTAAAAATATTTATTTTATAAATTTTGACTTTGGGTAGTAAGAAATTAGAATTTTATTGCTACATCTGATTTTACGAAATTTTGTAGATTGCCTCAACCAAAATTGTAAGTATACTATTCTAGTGCAGTTATTACGGCAAGTGACGTCAACTTTTTGATTTTTCTCCCTTTAGTAAACCATTACGCGAATACAATTTGATAAAATCTTAAATTAAATACGATGCAGCTTCATCGGCATAAAATTGCACTTCAATTTAAAAATCAAAATAGTTTTTGTCCCTAAATGCGTTTTTAATGTGTTTATCTTACAAATTTTCAACTTAGAAAGTGAAGGTGCTACATAATGCACTTTGCCCTCATTGATTTTGCAATTACCATAACCAGCTGTTTTCATACCTCTGACGACTCTTGGATTTTCTCATTTTTGAGGAGCATAATTTGTTTTTATGCTAATTAATTTGTTGTCCTTTGGGTGTTGGAATACCGAAAATTAGAGCCTCATGGAATTTGAAAATCTTCTACACCGGAGACAAAATACAAACTTGGTACTTCTGTGTTTTTCAGTTTCTAAGCTCAAAAATAGTGAAATTTTACTGTTTTTTGCTTCGAGCTGGAATTTATTTAAAAGGAAATGATTAAATAATATTACTAAAAGTTACTGTATCAATAGTTTATGTATTTACTAATTAAAAAACTAATTTGGATTACCATTTTTACGTTTCGTGTCATAAACTGAAAAACTTCCACATTGGCTGAAAAGATATTTTGTCCAGGATTACTGAAAAACGTGCTTAGATTAAAATGCTTGAGAAATATAAATTTGTAATTCAAAATTTCTGTATTCAGTCCATTTCGATTCTATTAAGATTTATGCATACTTTGTGGGTTCTTGATCTAATTATTACTATTGCCATTTGATTAATTTTTAAGAATATTAATAACTAATTTTCTAACGTTGGATGCAGAATTGTATAACTCAAAATACACAAGATTTTCTTGTGTATTGTCACTTGGTAATGTGTGGGTGCGTGAGTCGTGCACAAGTGACATCACGTAAGAAACCTTCAGAGTTGAACCACACGCCAAGAGTTGTTCACCTGTTCAAAGAATAAAACATCAGTTTCGTTAAATATTGGCTGGCTCAAACCTACAATTTTTCTCGGGCTTTAAGCTACATAAAGGTAAGGACTGAATTTGCGAGATGCCCATATAACTTTTTGGTAAATATAATTTTAAGTAGATTAAGTTATTATAATTTAACTAGATTGCAACTTTTCTTTTTACAGTGGTCCAGATGAATGGAATAGATACATCCCCAGTCTCGCAGCAGCAAAATGGCAATCTGCACAATTCTGTGCAGACTGGTACTTCCACGGAAGACTCCAAAACAAACTTGATCGTCAATTACTTACCCCAGACGATGACCCAGGAAGAAATCAGGTCTCTATTTTCCTCTATTGGTGAAGTGGAATCCTGTAAACTCATCAGGGACAAAGTAACTGGTAAGTAACACCATTTTTTAAAATACTCTAAAACATTTCTTAATTGTGACTTTCGTTATCGTGTGATGTAATAATAAAGATCGATAAAGGAACAAAAGATCTAGTTAAAATTAGAAGTCAATTGTATTTACAAAAATACTAAAATATATGAAGTGTAAAAGTAGGTAAGCTATAACTTAAGAAATGTCTTGATATTTCACATTTAAGCATTGATAAAAATTAGATATTAATCTTCAGTATTGCTCAGTTTATAAGTTGAAAATATGTAAGTATGACACCTGTAATATCTTTTAATAAGAAAAGTTAACTATAAAAGTTATAGTATATAAATTGATTATATAGAAATTATTTCATTTAAATTGGAAACATGAAAACCATTTGGAGAAACTATTTTTACAAAAACAATCATTCAAGGTTACTTGAAGGTTTTCGGAGATTTCTTAGAAGTGCATTGACAAATTCGTTCAAACAATGTTATAACAAATCAAACAGGTGTAAATAAAAAATGCAGCTCTATTAATACAATACTAATTTTTACGAATTCATAAAGTTTAAGAATTTTTTATATAATTAATTTGACCTATCTACTTAGATTTTGAAGTGTTTATGAGGATATTAAAATTTTACTCTAAAATTTATAGTTTTCCTCTTTAGTTTAAACTGAATTCTTACGAGTCAAAAAGTGATATTATCCACTTATTTCGTGAAACGTAAGCAACTTATTGAATTTGTAAAATGCTCTAGCAATTAAAATCTAGAAAATTAAAGTTAATTTTAATATGTGACTCAAATATTTAACTAGAATTTAAACATTGTATTAAATGGATGAGTGAATGTTCCTTTAATTGCATTTTCAAAAAGTAGTTTGAGTCGTTATTTACTAAAAATACATAAATTTGTGTACTTGCTATTCATTTAATTAAGCTCGCTTTCATTAATATAGAAATATCTATTGTGTTAAGCGAGAACGGAAGCGCGCCACTGCCCATAAGTTTTCTGTGTATATCGTATTTGCAACGAAGTAACAGCTGTTTGACCTTTGGCCCCAGTAGATCTAATTCCCCTCCCTTTTGGCGCTATTGGATAAGCAGAAGCAACGAGTTGTAACGAGCCCATCTGTTCGTATTCCGTGTCGAGATAAAGAGAAACTTTGTTGCGATACTCAATGAAGCCAAACTTGGCATTTTTTTTTTATCAGACGCCCATTTAAATTTGGTGTTTTTGTTTGGGCCAACTGTGTTTACTCATTCAAAACCTTTCTAATTAAATCATCACTTGTATGAACTGAAATATTTTCTTTGATAAGGTAGCTGTGCATTTTCACTAGGTGTTTTCTTAGCCATTTCTTTTATAGGTCAAATAAATTCATGAGATGTAACGATGAAAATAACTTGAACTTGTGCTTTTTTTTAACTAAATATTAGCAACATTTTAATGCTTAAACTAAGTTTAGTAAAATTTAGTTTTTCAAATGTATGTAAAAATCTTAATATTTGAGGTGTTCGAATTGTCATTTATTTTATATTAAAAATTCAAAATAATTTTCCTATTTTAATAACTATTAATAAATTTGAATATTTCAGAGTTGTCATTTAAAAATCAATTTCATATAATTGAAACTATTGAATAAAGGATGTTTCAAGATTATTTATTGGATTTAAAATTTCTCAATTTCATGTAGGATTTTATTTTTAAAGAAAACTTTTATTGAAATTTTTTGCGATAAATGCAAAATATTTTTGAATTTAACTTTAACTTCCCATACCCTGTATAAATTTTCTGAAATGGAGAAGTAATCCTGTCATGAACTTAAATTTCATGAACCTCATGCATCAAACTGCAGAGAAAAATGTATACGAAGTATGTGATTTTATCAGTGAAGCAATTCGTAATTTAAATTTAACTAAGTCTAATTTTTAACTTTAAAAATGAATCTATTTTAGCTGCCTGTTTTGGTTGCTAACAAATTACTTCCACTTAATTTCAAGTCTTAAAATTTGTATCTTTCTGACACTTTCTTCAGTAAACTTTCATGCTTAGTTACTTAATATGGAGGATATTAAAAATGTTTATATAAATTGTTGCTACATTTTTCAAATACAAATTTCAACGAATCATTTTTATACTTGAATTTGTACATTAAATCTTAATAATTAGAAGACTCTGGGAATATGAACATATAAAAAAATATTCTGTTAATGGAATTGGGGAAAAAAACTCGAATTTGTGCGTTTATTGATGACGCTCGCTCAGCCTTAAAACTGTCGACAGTTTCAATACAAAGTATTTCTTTGCGAAGAACTGATTTCAAAAATTTAATTTTTTCTCCTCATCCTCTCCAAATTTCTTGCCGCCAGAGAATTTGAGTGAAGTTAATTTCCTTTCCCACCTCGTTTTGAAAAATCAGTGCGCGGGATTTTGCAGATAGCGGCAGTTTCCTTTGCGGAAGAAGCAATTAAAAATTTCTATCTTTCATTTTTTATTTCAAATTTTTGTATCTTAATTTTCTTTCCTGAAGTACGATTTTGCATCGGGTTCCTAAAATGTGGCGTCTCAAATTTAATCGGATATTAGCATTTTGCTAATTATAGACTAAATTAAAATTTAGTTAGAAAATTTAATTTGAATTCGGTATTTCTGTTAGTCTCGAAGCAATGTACACATAAAAGTTCGGTTTTTTTAGAGTATCTGTTGTAAGAATTTGATATACATATTTTCGAATAAGATAAAAGGCTTTCTATTCAATAATTCATTAATTTGTAAAATCGCCGGTTTAATTAGTGATGAGCTAATAAGATTTCATCGATACTTTTCTATAGTTTATTCTAACATTGAATATAATTAGATTTTAAGCAATGTAACTATGGTAAACAATTAATATCTTAACTTTTGATTGAAATATTTGAAAGCAAAATTTACTTTCTAAGCACAAATTATCGGCTTCTATTGGTAACTTTGGATATGATTGTATTAAATGGCCCATAAAATATTTGAATTTTACATTGAGAAATCTAAAGTTTTAAATTTTAATGGTTTAAGTTTTTAAACCTCTTCAATAACCTCGTTCCATCAAATATTGAAGTAAGTAAAAAAGGTATTTTGCTTAATAATTAGTAATCTTTGTGTTTAAGGTTACTCAAAAAGGTCAACTGTTTTTTCTCGATTCGTATGGTAATTGCGTTCTGTAGTTACTTGTGTGTGATAGAGCTCAAAAATTGATATAGTTTATTGCGGTTTAACTATTAAACTATACCAAAAGTGGTTAGTCCTGTCATTCAGTTAAATAGCTCGTTAAATTGATATATTGATATTTCTTTTTTTTAGTACAAAGTCTACTTTAAATTGGTTTTATTTGACCCTCATCAAAAAGACAGACTGAAAAATCAAATCTAACATTAATCCAATCACTGAGAGAATCAGATTAAAATCCTTGCTTTTTGTATTCAGATTTTTCTTAATTCTTACAAATATAATTTTCAAGCATTGCTCGTAATTTGAAAACTTCCATACTTTTTCAGAAAATGGGAAGTTGTTCCTCACGTAATTTTCCTGAATTCAAGACTTAAGCTCAATCTTCTAACTCCAATTATTACAATATATTAAAATGCAGATATGACTCCTTCAAAAAATACAATCAGTTTCTTAAAATACTTTAAAAAAAATTTCGGTATGTTAAATTTGAAATAAAGTAATTTAAGTGTTTAATATAGTTTAAGGGAATGATTATAAGGAGTTAATATGCTTGACAACACAAAGGCAAAGAAAAGACATGCTGAATTTTTTGGTGTTAAAAAAAATTAAAGCCGAAATCGAGGGATTGAACTGTGATCCTTACTCAAGGCTGGGTTTAATATAACAGCTCAACGCTTTCTTAAAAGTGCCCCCCTCATTCTCCACTCTTTTGCCCTCTGCAATTTCGCGTGCAGCTGGTTGCGCGTGACGCGTGCCGTATGTACGATTGCTGATTTTAGAGGATAAATCGTGCGCTCCAAACAGATGGTGCATTCGGAGCAGCTGACGTTTGGGGGGAGGGGAACGAAAAATAGGAAACCGGCCTCTGAACTGCCAGCCATTGCCTTTGTTAAACGGTGTGCGAACACAGGGCTATCGTTACATAGTAAATACAGTATGTGGTAGTGCGTATCCAAAGTTTTCCTACGGGGAAGGGGAGCTAAAAGGGAGGGGAAAAAGTATTGTGCTCGGCAGAGGGAGGTAGGGCATTTTTTTTTAAACTCTAAAACTGACAACACGCTTGCTGAGTTTTGATTTAATGATACATTTTTGAGTTTCGTTCCCACCATAATTTCCGAAAGGAAATTTTTCATTGTTGTAAATAGTATTTATTTAATCCGCAACTTTGAAAGAGTTGTTCATTTGCTTACTAATCGAAAATTTAATTTTACAAATTTAGATGTGCAAACTTGGCAACTGTAATTATATAATTAGATTAAATGTGACATTTCGGATTTAGTGTCTCGTGAATACATAGAATTGTTTTTGATTTATGTTAATTGTAAATTAATAAAAAAGCAAAGTTTTAGTTTTCAGTAACTTTGTTTCGTTAATTGACAATTTTTATTAAGTATGTAGTTCAATTTTCAAGCTGAATGCTTAACAACCTGGATTTTTGAATTTCTGTAAATATTTCTAATATATAGGTAACTTGCACAAAGAAGATTCGAATAAAATCTTAGTTATAACTTAAGTAGCATACTTAATAGTATTATGTTCATTGTTTGTTAATGTTTATCCTGGTGTTCAAAATGTTAAGTTTTCTTACCTTATTTTCTAATTTAATTTTTCAGTCATTTTCAGAAATATAACTTAAATCTAAATTGAAACATAACTAGCTGAATATTTCTTAGGAGTTAAACTTCGTTCTTAAGACTACAAGTAATTGTTTCAGATTTTAAAGTCAGATTCTTATTCTACTTAAAAGGTAAATTTTAATTCTGATAAAACAGTTTTCCCTTAATGGAAAAAAATTAAGAGCTGCATTTTTTGTGTCCAGCTTATTCATATAGCAAAGATGGTACCAGATTGTTTAGCGCTCTTGCTTTAAATTCCACTGTTATTGGGTTTGAATCTCACCTTTGGCTTAGATGTTTGTAGTGGTTCAAAATCCATTTTAAGCCGTAGTGTGCCGATTTATTTAGCCCTTGGGTGCAGAAAATGACTGTTCATCAGCAATCTAAAATCTTTATTAAACATAGATAATGTTGAGATTTACGACATAAGCAATCGAGTAATTCTGATCTAATTTTAATAAATCTATTACATTTTATCATTTCGTGCAATGAATTCTGTATTTTAGCAAGTGTAGAAAATATTCCTCAAAATTATGAAGATTTAAACAAGTCTTTCCAAGCAATATACAAGAAAACAAACTTATATATTTCTTTTGTGAACACCTAGTTAGTTTTTATGTAGCTCCTCACAATCGGGTCCTTTTTAATATCTTCCTATTGACGTTTAATTGTAGATATGTAGAAGTTCGTGGTGACTTTAAAAGTACTTTTCAGTGCTTCCCTTCTCGTGTGCGTGACGAAGCTTGTGACGAACCGTAATGCTTTCTAACTGTCATAATCAAGTACTCGGAGGCCGACCTTAGTCATTCCATCTCGGACATCATACACAATAACCGTTAAAGCTGGCCATTTGGCCGCTCCTTCCCGCATTATCTGGGACACATTTTATTGCTACGCATTCCCCAAATTGCATTACTCTGGAAAATGGCCCCGCGGTCTTAGACCATGCCTCATTGAGCGCGTTTCACCAATTAAGGAGGAAGTGAACTTATGTCTTGATATGAAAACGCTCGCGGTTGCTTCTGGATATTAATTCCTCCCAGTCGATGTGCAGCGGGACTTGCCATCGATTTCAGATTTAAATATTCATTCTTTTTAATTCAGAACTTCAAAGGGAGAGCTCGGAGGAAAATAGGTAATGAAAATTTTCAACAGATTAGACAAACTTGTATGAAATCTAAGGACTCTATCAACTTTAATTTCTTGTGCAGGATTATGCTTCTCACGTATTTTATTAAGTGTAAAAGAAACTTGCATCTGAATGAAATTAGTGTTTTGATAAGAATAAATCTTTAACAAAGATTTGACACCTTTTTAAACTCGTTGAAATATCTTAGCTGCTCAACAGTTAATTTCTAATTGTTAAAGAATATTCAGCGTCGTAAAAAATGTCATGATTATTTAAATTTATTGTAGCCCACATGCTTTACTATATAACATTGGTTAGATGTCAAATGTATTTAAAATAATTCTGCACTGCATTTCTCTTGTATAATGCATAAAATATCCTTTTTTGCGATCGATAATAAACTTTTTTCAATTCGAATTTGACAAGAGTTTTTAACTACGTACTTATATATACACTGTATTCAATTAACGATAATATTGAATTCACTTTCTAAATGCGTTAAGTTAAGCGTATATATATTTCGATTTATCAAATTTTATGGCTCTATATTTTAGAATACTTAAAATCTATTAGAGACTTGATATTTTAATTTTGTTTCAGCTTTAAAATTTTTCAGTACTTCTGCACTTATATATAGCAGAGAATGTTAAAATTGTAAGAACCCTGGCATATGATTTCAGGAAATATTTCAAAATATTTTAAACTTCATTGTGAAGCTTCCCAAATTAAGCTAACTGGTCAAGATCTCGCAATCTACTTTTAATCTGGCTGTATTGTTTGTATACCGTTAATTATTGACAGTATTTAAAATTGATGTCAGCAGAATTAGTTTGACATATATTAAATTTAACTTAAGTTTTCATTTACTCTTAAAATTATAGGTCAAAGTTTGGGGTACGGATTTGTGAATTATGTTCGACCGGAGGATGCAGAGAAGGCTATAAATACGCTGAATGGACTTCGTCTTCAGAACAAAACTATAAAGGTATGAATTGAATTCTCTCTCCGTGTACAGCAATAAAGTATTGATGAATAATACTTTTAACTTCCACTTTTATTTTTGAAGTTATTTTAAGAAAATCTTTCAGCAACAATAGAAATAAAGTAGACAAAGGTGCTGTATAATCCAGGATGCCAAGTTCTATGTTTGGCGAATTTTTGGCAGATTTTCTTATAAATCTGGCAACCTTGTTTTTTTATGTCATACATATGGAGACCTATAATTATGCAAAAAATTCTATTTTGGTAACCCTAGTATATAAGTCATCGCGCACGTCATGATACGTCATCTTGGTAACATTTCTTCATCGCCAAGAAAATTAAGAATTTGGAATCCTGGATTATACCGCAGTGCCTTAAAGTATTCATAAATATTAAAAAAACTAATCTTAAAATATTCTTTTGTCTAACTTTAATAGAATCTTCTAGTTTTCATTTATGAAGTTCAAAAAAATATTTCAATTTTCTCAGAAGTAAGGAAAAATTATATGAAACAAAAGTTACTGTGGAAAATAACTAAATTTTTGTTAATGTGAAGTGATTAATTTTCATGTAATTTAAATTCGTTTAAATAGGGTAAATATTAAAAGCATTACAGCGATAAATGTATGGAAATAAAGTTTTTTCGTAAGTTTGGAAATTTCATGATACAGAAAATACTGTTTTAGTATTAAACTGTGTAAACTGTTGCTAAAATTTAATGTTAATGAATTTGGAATAGCTTCTTGCATTTAAAAACTGTTTTCACAAATAGAATATACAAATATATCATTTTACATAACACAGGAGCTTAAACTTTTTGTTATAAATTTCTTTAGTTTTTGATTTTTAATCAAATTTCTCAAAACTAATTATAGAAGGTCAAAGTGAAGACTACGTAAAGAAACTTTAATCCTCTATTCTGATATAGCCTTACGAATATATTTCAGTAAAACTGGAGTTCCGAGTAATTAAACGATTCAATAAATGTTTAATTATCTATTAATCGTGCTTAATAAATTTTCTCCATTGAGTTGAAAACCAAATTGATAATTGTAATTCTAGATTTTGTAACTTTTCACTGAAACTCGATTAAACTAAGCATTTATACTGGAAGAAAAATGGGCTGCATAGTGCATTTGTCTGCTAAAGTCATAAATTTAAGACATCTTGGCCCTATATTTGGAAACTATATTTTAAGCGTTAAGTCAAATCCTAAATAAGACTTCGCTTGTAAAAAGTGGCCATAAATAACTCCAATTTGTTTTCTAGTTTAAAAATTAATATAGGGAAAGATTAAGTTAAGCAAGCTTAACATTAATAAAACAATTAAGACTTCTCTCGAAAAAGCTTTAAACTTAGTGATAAATTAAGACTTTAAAAATGATTTTTCACTGTTCATAAAATTCACCCTTATTGACTGACTTTTAGATGTAGGAGATACCATAAGTAATTTGTCGGTATTTGAAAGATGCATTATGTGAAAGAAAAGACTGAGGAACAAATGTAATGGCTCATCCAATATTCCTCTTATTGTTAAATATCTTTATATCAATAAGCTTGTATTTAAGTTAAATCTTAAACTGCACTAGACATTGTATTTTATGGTTTCTGTTATGAAATTAAAATTTTCGAGTTTCAGTCGTTCTTCTCTTTAGCTATTCATTTACATAAATTCATCGCACGAAATGAGTAGTAATAACTAAACTTAGTTTTCTTTGAATACTCAATTTTTTACTTATTTTTATAAATTGGAAAATTAATAACTACGTTTCAAGTTTTAAGAAAAATATTTACTCTAAAATTTATTCGGATAATTCATGACAATTATTAGTGAATACAAGCGTAAAACCCATGAAAAATAGTACTTAAGTTTCAAAGCAAATTTCAAACTGATAGTTTTTCGCCACTAAATTTTGATTAAAAATCTGAAATTGATAGAATCTCTGAACTTCCTCTTATTCGGAAGTGATGAAATCGAGGGAAAAAATTTTAATCACCTTCAGAAATCTTAATTCAATTTTTTTAGTCAAAATTATCGTCAATTCAAATTTTTTATACTTTATTATGCTATCTTATATTATTCAGATTTCAATTTTCACCGAAGTTTTTATGTCCGAAAATATTAAAAACATTTTATAATTTGTTTATGAAGAAATAAAAGCATTTTAAGTAGTTTCAAATACTCTTTTTCAATTTTAAGACTATAGTATTAGTTACACGATTTCTGAATTATAGGAGAATTATATATTTGAAGAAATCAATATTTTTTAGGGTAAGTCGCTTAATGTGCAAATGAGCTACAAATTAATTTTTGCATGTTAATAAAGAATAAGTAATTCAGAAAATCCGGAATTCAATCTTTAAACCTGAAAACAAACATTAATAAGTCTAAATAGAATACCAGATTTAATTATTAGTTCTCAATTTTAATTACCAGTATAAAATCTCCATAGATATTTTGGTAAGGACTCATTTATGTGTTTTCATAAATGTTATCACATCAATGATGTACCACAATCATTGAATAGAATTTTAAATTTGAAAGGAAATTATGATGGCTTATGCATAATAAAAAATTAAATGTATTTTTATTATAATGGAAACATTTTAAGCAATGTTTTGCATACTTCTAAAATTATTAAAATAAGCCATAGCTTTTTAAATATGAAAACATTCTGCAATCACAATATTGAAATTTACATGTTGATAAAGTGCATTAGAGAATACACACAAATTTTGTTCCTTTTAACTTCAGTTATTTATAGACTGTGTTTTATAAAAACGAAGTTAAATATAAAGACACATATTTTATAAATCGTGCGGTTAATGTGTTTTGTAATGAAAACTAGGCTTAGTGCTGCCAGTTGTTAGTGAGTCAAGCTATTGTTCAAGAGATAATAATTTTGACTTCAAACTGTTGTATAATGCCTGGTTACTAACCTCTACCTATCAGCGCATACAAGAGGCGGAAACGAAGGCGCATTATTTAGTGGGACACTCAGTGGGTGTGGCATCGTATTCCCGAAAGAAAAGTTGTCCTAATTTGAAAGTAGGGACAAAGCAGAATACTTCCAGACTTAGCCTGTCTCCCCCAGAGCTATGTATCATTTTACATAGAGAACATTGCGACTACGATATGGTTTAACATGCCCTTGTGATTATTAGTGAACACGATCGGGTCGGGACTCGAACTTACTACCTTTTGATAACAAGAATGAACGTCTTAAATAACCAGGCCACTACGGCAAATCTTTCAAACTAGAGCAGGAATGTTTGTAATGATTTGAAATTACTTTTAAATAGTAAATCTCGTTCAAACTAAAATGCAAAAATGATCGCTAAGTTAAACTAATTATCTATTGCCATTAATTTCTTTTCAGTCCTATTTAAAAAAGAAATGAAGATTTATCCCTTTGACCTGTGCATATATTTTATTGGATAATTGTACAATAGTTGACTGAATAAGCTAAATTTTAAATACATAGAATAACTAAAATTCCTGAAAATTCCTATAAAGAATAAAGCTTCAAATGTGTGTTTATAAATTGTGAAATGCAGGGAATTCAAATGTTAATATTTGGAATTAAAATTTTATACTTATAATTGAATACTTATAAGAGTTAAATGAGAATATAATTTTAGTTTAACTATAAAATATTTTAGCTTGTTTTATATCAATGGACAGGTAATTTTTAATAGATATCTAAATATAACATAGAGATTATATGAACAGAATCCTGAATAAGTCTCTTCAAACACTAGATTTTTTTATTTAAAAATTACCTTAGCATTAGATAGAAGTTTTGTAACGCATAAAAATTAAAGTAGCTTTAACAAATGTAAGTTTTATCCACTGTTTTTTATTGTTATAAAGTAACTTTAAATTAAGCGAATCGAACATTTTGATTTTTAGAAATGTTTGTAGTTAGGAATGTAGCTAAGAAAACTAGTTTCAAACGAAATATGAATTACCTACATGTAGCAAAATAAAGTAGAACTATTTGGCCTGAAAATTGTTAACGTTGAAAATGGTTTCAACGTTTATTTTGTAATTTATGTATAACTTAAAATATCAAGTAAACTTTTGGTTAGATAAAACACATATGCGTAGTTAATTAAAAAATTAAGCTTAAACTGCATTATGTATTTAAAATACAGAAAAATTTTCAAAATGTCATTAAAAATTAGAATTTTTGAGAATCTTTTCGTGTAGACATCTATTTCATTTCAAACTATCGGAGAAATTCCTTTTCATGTTTAATAAATTTGATGTTGAAAACCTGATCACGTAAATATCATGCCAATTGGAAAGAATTTAAAGGGTTAAAGCTTATCAAAGGTTCTCATGTTTAACAATTGCTAAAGTTTATCGTTACTATAAATATTAAGAGCTCTACATATGCATTTTGTGGATAAAGAGTTACATAAAATAAAGGTGGATTCAAATGAGTTTTAGTTAAAAAAGAAAAAAAATCTGGAAGATTTCTTTCTCAATGAAAGGTTAAATTTTAATATAGCTTTTTCATTGGTGAAAAACTATTGTTGAAAATTTATTTTTAAGCAGATTTTTTAAGAATCTTTGTATTAATGATTTTAAGCCAAGTTATCTGATCTTATAAAAATACGATGCTTAAAAAATTAACTTATAATCGTAATATTTTACCTGTAATACTCATAAGGAACATGAAACAACTAAACATGTTATGTTTGGACTATGTAGAATCTGAAGAATCTTACTTAGTCAATTTCAAATTAAAATCATCTTTAGTTTCGATGCTATATTGTTAAAGTATCTTCACAAGTGTACAAAACAACTTACTTGAAAAAAATATAATTAGTAAAAGATTATGTCTAAATTGTATTTTATATTTTGGGCATCAGTTAGTAGTTTCCCCATATGCATAAAACAGTTATATGTAAATATTAATTAAAAAAACTTTGTTTGCTAAAAAAACTTTGTTATCAATATGGTAATCATTAATATCACGTTTAACATTAATAGCCTGAACGTAATTTAATGTTTTTCGGAAAGTTAAAAATATTCTTATTACCTTAATAGTCCTTAAATACTTTTAAAATCTCTTCTATAAAACTACTTTACATGTGTTTAATGTTGAAGACGTTTGTAAAAATATTTTTGTTCTTTAGATAACATTTAAGTATTTTAACATGTCATGTACAAGTTTAGTATTTTAACTCTTTCTTTTTTATATAAGATTAAAAGATTTTAATGTTTTTAAATTTTTATGGTAATATATTGAAAAGTATACCTAATTTGTGTATGCTAATTTAATTGGCTCACAATGAATATTACAATTGAATTAAGTTAATGAAAAAGTATCTGTATATATAGAACAAATCTGTATTAGATATTATGCAAAAACAGATTTTTATGAAAAGATCAAATTTATTGAATTTATAAATAACCGAATTAAATTTTAGGAATATTAAGTATATTCTCCGTCCACATTAATGACAATGTGACATTTAAACAAAAGTAAGGATTTTCTTTAACCCGAAATTTACCTCAAAATGCATATTTGAGACCTTTGAGAACTTCTGAGAAGTTTACTCCTTTTAATCCATATGAGTTTATAAATAGGAACGGTTAGGAACTGTCCAATTTATCACCAATGTTTAAGAGTAAAGATGTACTTTTTCTTAACAGGTGTCGTATGCCCGCCCCAGTAGTGAAGCTATCAAGGGAGCTAATCTCTATGTAAGTGGCCTCCCCAAGTCCATGACGCAGCAGGATTTAGAGGGGCTGTTCGACCCCTTTGGACGCATCATCACCTCGCGTATTCTCTGTGACAACATCACAGGTAATTCAAGTTCTTCAATTTACTGAAATACTAAGTAATTAACTGTTTAGGCATTTTGTAAGAAATTTGTATTCCTGTATATTTGAGGATTGAAGGTAAGTATTAAAGTTCAAAAAAATGTTTGAATACTATGAAATTTGAATAATTTGGCTCAATTCTATGCAGGAAAAACTAGTTTTAAGGGTATAAATGATACATCCCTCCAAGATATTTCTCGCAAAATATGAGGTCCTTTGTTTTGATTAGTTTTGCCGGTTTTCTGTTTGGTGTTGCAACAATTTGAATTTTTGTTGCTTTGAGACTTTTGCTGTTGCCAGGTTTGGTCTTGTCTTGTGTTTTACGTAATTTTTGAATCATAAAAAAATCTTTAAAGAGGTGACAATGTTTGAATTGCTTGGCGAACAAAAAGTTCCTAAGGTCGCCAATTGAGGGGATATACCATACTAGTTCCATTTTATGAATCTTCAGAGTTCAAAATTGTTTGAGAAATTTTACCTGTGAAGGAGCTATTTGAATAGCAGAATGTGATAGAAGTTCTGCAGGTTTTACGAAAATGGTTTTGTCGAAAAATTGTTGTGGATTTAAGAACCTTTAATTTGTATTAGTGATTTTAATATATATATTTCAATATAAAATATTCGAAGAGTGGTAATCATAAAGAGATTTCCATAGATTTATTTAAGATTTCCGCAATAAGATTCATATAGCACATTTCAAAAGCTTAGTTTTATAACGAAATAATTTTTGAATCTTGAATTTATAAGGTTTTTAGTGTTTCTAAAAATTTGCTATTGTAGTCAACTAATGATTTCTGAGTATAGAATGAATGATAATTTATTCTATACTCAGAATCACATTTAATATTAAGTGTATTGCATTTACTCTAAAACCAGCATTACTCTAAAGTCTACATAAACGTAAAACTTCAGTAGTTTAACTCTTCAGGTTTGTCTGCTTTAACTTCTGTTATAAAATTTTGATATGAAAGTATATGTAGAGAAATATTTGTTTTGTCCTAATTTTAAATTTCTGAAGGCTTAGAATAGTAACACAGTCACTGAAGAATTTGAATATCCATTATTTGCACACAGACATGGATATTAAGTACTTGGTTTAGATTAGATTTTATAGTTTCCTTTATTGAAAATATTTTGTTGAAAACTTAAGTTTGTTTATGGTGTTTCATTTTGAGCGTTTATGTGATTATTTTTACTTTTACTAATTGCCTGAGAATAGTTAAAATATTTATATTTAAATAATTAGTGCTTTACGGGAATATTTAAGTTTCTTACTTCATTAAAGTTAGTTGCTCAACTTGAAATGCCTGTATTTGTAAAAAAAAAGCCATCAAATCATATCAGTTTTGTCTGCGAATAAAATTTAGAATTAACAAAATATGTATCATTAACTTTTATCTGCATTTGAAATATAAAAGTGCGCGATATTAGTTATACGAAACAAATTGAAATGTAGACTTCTAAAATGAAGCCATATCATTTTGTTTTGCGTAATCCTATTTTGTTTTGAAATTTTATTTAAATTATTTCAATGATTTTGTTTCAGCCACTTTCGCGGAACTGTCACTATAATTTGGAATGAGATTTTTGTTTTAAGTTTATGATTGTTTCTTTATTTTTTGGTTCAATGCCACATTATTAAAAAGGTTTATTTTTTCCTAGGTCTGTCACAGCAAAACTCAGGTTTGTAACATTTTTAGTCCCATTCTTTGTATGTTTTTGTTTTTTGTCTTAATTTAGATGTTATTCCTTTTTATTTTAGTTATGTATGCACCCTGACAGTTCCCGTTATGGTTAAAGTTTTGTCTATTTGCATGCTTTGTTTTATTTATTCGGCACTTTGCTCACGTTTCAACGCACTAAAAATCTCGCTATCAAAACTATCTTTCTTAGACTGCACCGAAACGAAAGAAACTTTGCTTTCGATTTTGTGTTTTCTTTCGATTTGGTCAGTCTCTCTAATACTTAATGTTATGTGTTGTGTGTAAATGTTAACTATGTGAAGTGCCTTAAGCTTTGTGGATTAAAGTTAAAATGACTGCATATATATTTTAACATGTGTGTACTAATCCATGGCTTATTGTTTACTTGCTGTGTAACTGATGTCTTAAATGATGTAACTTGGATATTCCGAATATAATTGTGCGATTTTTTCAATCTTTGTTGTATATTCAGCCTTAATTCTTCATCATATTGAAATAAAGGAAAGTTAGCCTAAAATTTCTTAAAGAATGTTGCATGAATATGAGTATAATGTTCCTATTATCTCTTAGAAGCTAAGATAAAAAATGAAACTAGAGCTCAAATTTTTTAAATTTTATAATATACGGTGTCGAACCACTAAATGTAGGCTTTCTATTCTGACTTCGAAAATCTTTACATTCCTAAGAGCTTTTAAATTTCAAAATAAGCGAATAATGGTGACTTAGCAATTTGTTAAAAAATCTTTTTAAAGTACAATTTTATTCAATGAAGAAAAATTAAAGCTTTAACAAATTTTGATAGTCAGGAATGTCTTAATTTGGAACATTAATAAACTCGTTTAGAGTATCCAACAGATATCTGTAAAAGAAATCTCTAAATTGTTAAACTTGTCATTTGAGGAGAATCTGGCTCTTAAAGCTATTATAATGAAAATGGAAGCATTCAATGTAAAAATTAAATGCGTTTTAATTCTGACAGTTTTTCGTATGATGAACTTACAAAAAAGTCATCGTATTTTTATGGTAACATATAAAATACAGTAATTGTGTTGATAAGTTGACGCTATTAGAACTAGAAACTTACAAAAAAATCTGTTAAACTTTGACGGAGATTATTTTTAAACTTCTCGAAGCCAATTATATTTAATATTTTGAGGTGCAGGACATTGAAACACGGGATTCGGAAAAGAAAATTGTTATTTAAACCGAACTATTCCTTTCCAATCCTGGCTACGACCTTTTCCAGGTCTCTCTAAAGGTGTTGGATTTGTTCGTTTCGATCAACGCATTGAAGCTGAGCGTGCCATTAAGCATCTTCACAACACCATTCCTGAGGGTGCTTCGGAGCCCATCACTGTCAAGTTTGCCAACAACCCCAGCAACAATGCCAAGGCGATCACTCCTCTGGCCGCCTACCTCTCGCCACAAAGACGCTTTCCTGGGCCGATCCACCATCCGGCGAACCGCTTCAGGTACATACCCCTGTCGCCCATCTCCAGGTAGGGTACCTACCCCGCATAGACTATCTGCGGAAGGGTGTGCAATCATGCGGAGGAGGAAAGCTCGCCCAGCCTCTAGTCAAGCATTCATTTCAATCCCAAGTACCTTCTGAATATGGCTCAAATGCTTGTACATATTGTTTAAAAGATTGGTATTTTTCTATTTGGTAATCGCTGTATGAATTTTAACCTGATGGCTAAACTGTAACTTTAATATATATATGTGACATCGTTAAGCATTTTTACTTTTAAACCTTGATATTAAAATATTCTACATTAAAAGCTTGTTTTTGGTACTAGAAAACCTTAATGTATTAGCAATTTGAATATTGCTGAATGAATTCGAGAAGATTTAAAACATACTTCGAGTTTGCTATATTAAAGTTTTTTATAAAAAAACAGCTTTCCTCCTCCAGTTGTATATCTTTCGGTGTGTATGTACCCTCTTGACTTTTGTGTAGTAACTGTTTTTGATTTTAATGAGACTGTCCGAACGAGCTAAAAAAGATTGAATCATTTAAATGCACAGAAATTTACATACGAATTATGAGTAAGGAGATGGAAATGATTTAAAGTTAATTTTTATGTGGCTTTTGCATGCTCTAAATTAGCGTTAAAAATTGTGAGTTTTTTTTAACTCGTTGTATGAAAATTTCAGTGCTGTTGATATTTAGCTCTCGGACATTGTTAAATTTTGAATAAAACTTTTATTGTTTAATAAACTATTTCTAAGACTTTAAAAGAATGGAATTTGAAACTTTAATTGGAATACTAAAATTTTTTTAAATTTTATTCATAGAAAATGCTTTATATTATACATTATTTTTACTATTTTAACTTCACATGAAATTAGGGAATGCTATTCTCATTTGTATTCATCACATCATAAATAGTACTAGATTACAGGTTCTAATTGAAAGTTTCATAAATGAAATGAAATCCTAGATTTATACCTCTTTAATAAAAATTTGCACTCTGAGATTAAAACTTATTCAAATATTACCAACTAATGAATCGGAAAAAAATTGACCTTGCTCAAATTTTACAAAAATTATGCATTTCTAAGATACTTTGCTTGAAATTTAACCCTTTTATCTTTTAAAGTAATGAGTACTACACCATCTTCCTAATTGTATATCGTGATACTTTGCTGTCAAACTGACTTATGAAGCAAAGTTATAACTTAATATTTAACAGGTCTTCTTTGAAACACTTCTCAGTTATAAATAGGAAAACTGGTCACAAAATAATCTTAGTGTTATATATAATGCAACAAATACACAGAAAACATAATCATTTTTCAAAGGAAGTAATAGTGAACTCTAAAACTTTTTTAAATTCAGCCTAATTCCCCTAGTTATAGCAAGGAAATTTAACTAGAAAAATTATTTTCAGTGCGCCGTGGGAAATATTTGACTGAAATCATTTATATGTATGAATTCATAAGTTCTATAAAAATAAGATATTTCTTATATTCAAATTCAAAAATCACATAGTCGGTTAAATCATAAACTCAAGAATAGTACAGAAACTTCACATTTTTAGTGAATTTATAGGTGTTTTTGTGAACTTTAACATTTTTATAGAATAAATCTAAATCCCACTAATTAGCCCTCATGTGCAATAAATGATCACTGAAGGACAAACAAATATTTAAGCATAAATGAATTGTGCAAGCATGAATTTCTTAGTTATTTAGAATAAATTGTCAAAACTCGGACAAATTTTTAGTATTTTTAATGAATATTTTGTTACCAATGGTAAACAAAATAGTGCATGTGCTAAGTTAGAATTAAAACTATCTATTTTTATTTGCTTTGTATTGTGCCAATATTGATATTTTATTTCTAGATAATGCGAAATTTCCTATAATTTCTCATACAAATAACTTCAGAATGCTTAGACTTTTGAGCTGAGCTGGCAGTTGTGTGACTAGACTTTGGTCCTCAGATCAACAACTCATAGGTTTGATTCTCCTTGAAAGGTGGATTTTTAATCCTTTGGAATCCACTTTAAACTGCAAGTCTATATATTCTCAGATTAATTTCGGTGTAAAGAAAGCTGATAAATAATCGTAGTGCAAATCTAATTAAAGACTTTAGACTATAACATAATAAAGAATAAATGCTTTGTGAATACATAAATTGTGGTTCCGAAAAGAAAATAACTTATTTTGATTTCAAAGTTTCACTAAAATTAAAGTTATCTAGAACTGAAAACTTGAACTCCAATAATAAGAATCTTTCAGACTGTCTCTATGAATCTTGAAGAATGAAATCTATATGAAATATGAATCTTCGGAATTCAGTTTTTCCGTGACAAAACTTTGAGAAAACCACATGTCTGCTCTAAGTAGTTTATTCCTTATGATTTTTAAATTCGGTGGTCAAAAGTTCTAAAATTATTGGAATCAGTCTTAATTTTAGTAACCCCATATACAAATAAAAATGAATTAGAACTTGTTTATGGTAATTTTTTTAAAACTACTAAGTGATTTTTATACTGTTAGTTTATAAACAATTCACTAAAATATTGAATAAAAATAATTTTAAATTATCTGAACTGATGGAAGTATATAAACACTTATTTGCTTTTAATTCTTCCTTTCAAGTACAATTTAGTGCTCTGCTTTCCATTTACTTATGAAAATTATTACTGGATGATAAAATGTCCTAAAAAGAAACTTAGAAATAACTTTTTGAAGTAAGAATTAAGAGTGATATCGTAACTTGTATAAAAAATATATATTTAGTATAAATCAAAGTTTAGTTTTTAATTTTACACTTAAGAGGCAAACTTATTCATTTCAGCAAAATCAAATTTTTAGATACAGCCTTAGCAGTTAATGAATTACACTTAAAGTTCTTTTAATGTATCAACCAGATTAGTGAGTTAATGCATAAAATGTTACTGTTCTATCGCTAAAATTTAATTTTGATAAAAAATTTTTAAAAAGTAGTTTATTAGTAAATTTGCCATTGCATTCGAATATAAATTTGTTATCTCAACTCCAAATGAGTACAGATAAATTTTTTCTCATGAAAATTACCATGTGATATACAGAAATCTGCTCATAAAGATTGACAGTGGAATAAAGGATAACAACTTTGAACGAATGAAATTAAGTGAAAATATAATCACTCAAGAGTCTTGAAAATATCAATAGTACATGCTATGATAAAGAATATAAATACGATTTCTTTAAATAATCAAAGTGAGATTTCTGTTTAAAATTACTTATAGAGCTTGGGAATTTCCTTTCATAACTCTGCAAGCCTAAAAAATCGGTTAGTTTGTTTTGAAAATATCTGAATTTTTTTTCAAAAAAACCTGTGACTTTGTTTACGTTCTCTACAATTTTGATTAGCAAATATTTAATGAAAATATTAATTATAAGTGTTCATTTTAAAGAAAAATACAATTTAAATCTACGAGCTTCTTTACGCTTTTTTATTGCTTTAAGTTGAAATTCATTTAGTGAATGAATTATAATGTCAGTGTTTAATAAAGTATACAGTGTAATACGAAATTTAAAAAGAAAATAGTTGAGCTAAAGAATAAATAATTCATTCTGCTACTGCAGTTTTTTGCAATCCACAATATTTAGTTAGATTTTACTTTAAATACTTAAAAGTTTAATATGTAGTTATTTAACGTTAATGATAAATTAATTTTATTTATGCTAACATTTCTAAATTTATACAAATTTTAAAACCTTCAAATTTCGCTTTTTTGAAAAACTTGTAAAGGGCTGAAAGATAACCATATAATTGTTAGTTGTGTATTCTGCTTTGAATTTGAAAATAGTCTCTAGTATATTTTGTATAAATTTTATAATTTATGAACTATTTAGTGTAGTATTTTAAATACTAAAAATTTTTATTTCAATAATTAGTTACAATGATAAAACGATTTCTTAAGTATTAAAATATTTAATATTAGTTTCACTTAAAGGCAAAAACTTAATTTTTATAAATATTGAAGTACACCCCAATTTGTAAAATATTAGTATTTAAGCCATCTACATTTTGATTAAATGTGCACTAAATTTGCTTAAATCTTTAAACATTTTGTTCACAATATAGTTATGGAACCTGGTTATATTTACTTTTATAGTCCGTTACTTTATTAGTATATTATAAAAGAATCTTATCAGTAAATTAGTTTTAATTTCCAAGTATTAATATTTCAAGTATTTAAAGATCGAATTGTTTTAAGGCTCATGCCTATAAAATATCATTTGTTAAAAGAAACTTAAATTTTATATTTAAAGGAAAGACTTTTTAATATGTAGTCACCAGTCCGTTAGGGAAGATTTTATTAACAGAGTAAAGTCTTGTTGTAAAACTTAGTTTTACCGTATTTAATTTCCCATTGCGACGGAGTAATTTTGAATGATCAAATTGCTGAAGCATTTCTAATTAGTAAAATATTTTTATTGATATTTCTATTTCAAAACTGGAAATTAAGTTCAACAATTTAAATTTTATTCAGTGTTATTCCTGAATTAGGTATGAGCTTTAACTAAGAAATCAGACATTTGCGGATTAATTTTTCCATGAATCTAAAACTAACTTTGTAGACTCCTTAAAAAAAAAGTCTTAAATTCAAAAAAAAAAAAAAAAAAACTTTTCCGTGAAATGTTAGTTTCTAAAAAAGTTTTTAGGAAAAGTGATTACTCACTAAAATCCTTAGATTTCAGAATATAATAAAATGTGAAATTGTTATTTCATATTATGTTCTTTATCACCAAAAACAGCAGGTACTCTCCTTTGGCTGGCGACCTTCTGGCTAATCCATTGCTTGCTGGGAACGCCATGAGCGGCTCTGGATGGTGCATTTTCGTCTACAACTTGGCGCCGGACACTGAAGAGAATCTTCTGTGGCAGTTATTTGGTCCTTTTGGGGCGGTTCAATCTGTGAAGGTCATCAGAGATCTTCAAACCAACAAATGCAAGGGTTTTGGATTTGTCACCATGACAAATTACGATGAAGCTCTCGTGGCTATTCAGAGTCTCAATGGATATACCCTCGGAAACAGAGTGCTCCAAGTCTCCTTCAAGACCAACAAATGCAAGACATAAAGAGGACATTGTTTTTCCGACGACAGCGAGTGATTGTTTTTCCCCTTCATTGTCTGTACCGGAGTTCTTAAAATTTTTCTTTTCTTCCTTGGCTTCGGTAATATTAATGAATCAGAGAAGCATGTACTGAACAAGGGATAAACTTTTTTCACCCTGATCAGTACATCTACTCTGTAACGCCGGCTGTGTTGGGGAAAATCTCTGACAGGACTTTTACTCCATCATGTTTGGCATCACCAAATTCAAAGTCTGGTTGTGGAAAAATTAATTATTTATAGAAATGGATCTTTTTAGTCATAGTTTTCAGTGATTCTAGTCATGAAAGGTGGAATCTTTGTCACTTTTGACATCGACCATCTGCCCTAAAGATTTAAAAAAAAATTCTATGTTAAGTGATATCGGAAGCTTTGGGAGTACATGTATTCCCTGATGTGTCTCAAATTTTGAAGATTATGTTCGCAGCCACCCTTTGAATGGTTGGTGATGCCATTACTAGTCAAGACTCGATTTATATACTTGTTAACTATTTGAAGAAAAAAGAAACAAAATTTAACGTTTGGATTTACATTGATACAAAATTAAACGAAATATATCAAATGAATTTTGTGATTTAAATATAAGGGTGCGAACTGAGATTTATGAAATCTTTTGAGAATTGATTTAACAAGTCTTGCAGAATTTCTTTTTGTTAGAATTGTGAAGGCACTCGTATGTTAATTTATCTGCCTGTATACCTGATTATTGTGCTACTTAATATATATATAAATTTTTACTGAACCTGAATGCTTGCAGTTCAGAAATGTGAGATGTTCAATGCTGAATCTAGTCAGGTCAGATAGATGCCGCACACTACCTTTTAGGAGCATTGACATGTTATGGCAAAATACATACCATTTTAACTTAATTTTAGTGTGTTAAATGTCTGTTGGTATATACATATATGTAAAATATATATCACTATTTATTGCTAGATTCGCTAACTAGTATTTTGCCAAATCTGTTAGTTTATTAGAAATTATTGTGGATATTTGCTTAAGTAGGTTTGATTGAACCACCTCGGTACATATGAGTACTTACCTTGTGTTAATTTATTTTGCATAATTTTTGTGGATTTCTTTATTTATGCGTAATCTAAGTTTAGGCACGCTTCGTAAGCACGTATTTATATATTTTTCTTTCTGTAATTTTGTTTTTTGTATGCTTTGTGCATCGTTTTGTTTCGAATAAAGTTACTTTTTGTATGTTTGTCGAGGTTTCTTGCATGGAAATTAACTAATGCTTCGCGTTTGCACTAACTATGAAATATTGCATGTCACACATCACCATTGATATTGACTTTCTGCGGCAAGTTTGTAATGCTTTTCCCTGACGCAAATCGAGAGGTTGTATTGAATAGGTGCAAACACAATTGGTTTCTGCATGTGCTCTCTAAAGGGGGAAAGGCTGCATGTGTCATTTATATCATTTCTTATAAAATTATCCTATATAATTTCCTTTCAAACTCAGTGCTAAATTAAAAACCAAAACAAGGGCTCTAACCATTTTTCATACAATAGCCAAGTGTCTTGTCTTTCCCAAGCACTTTGAATAAATACTCCGAAAGTTTCGCTTGATACACAAGTTGCTATGAATCCAAGGAAATCTACCAAATAAAAAATAACTAGTCTTTCATGCTCATATATCAGTTTTAAACTAAAAATATTTCAAAATATCATGCCCTTATATTAATTTGAGTGCATGTCACAGCTGACCCAAGTGATTTCAATTTTTAACTCGGAACATAAAAATGTCAACGGTGCAACTGCGCATGCTTCTCAAAATTAACAGCGAAAGAATTGCGAAATTATATACAACTATACACGCCAATTTTAAGTCGTAAACACGAGACACTTCCATTAGAGAAGTCTATTTTTATAAACAAGTCCTAGAACACCTTGTTGGTAGTGCAACTTTTAACATGAAAATAAAATACGCATTATATTCCTAAACAATTGATGGAATAATAAATGGTGAGATTTATCTTGGTTGTCATTAGTCGAGGAATGCCAACCACAATTGCCTCCATAAACGGATCTTCCACGCTGGCCTGCCCTATATATGTGTATATTGTCCACTTAATGTCTGTGGATATATATTAGCTAAATATAAGCGTGTTTTAATATACAAATGACGTGATTTCTTTTGAATAAAAAAAGCTATTTCTTGAAAGTAAGCTAATGAATGAAGTTTGTGGTCACAAATTTGTACATATATATAGTGGATGTAGTTTGAAGGTAGACATTTTTGATAAAAGGAGTTAAACATTACTACTTTCGACGGTTTTAACAAATTGTGTACGCAAGCACATTACTCATTGCTAAATGATAGTTCAGGGGGTTCAGCGCTTTGTTCCGATTAGGTATTAGAAACAGTTGATCCGTGAGCCTAGCAATATTTAAAATCGGTCTCATTTCATTGTCTTCAAATATGAAATCCTGTTCTGATTAAGATGGTTTCTTTGAGTCACGTCCCAAAAGTGACGAATTTCAGAAAATTAAGTATGGCTTTTAAATAAAAGAATAATAGTCGCATAAGAAGTTTACTTATTCAATATGTAATCCATTAGCACCATCTGTATGGGTGACTTCATTTGATTTACAGGCCTTGAATTTGCGTTGCTACATAAAAATTTTGTATGAACTTGTTCGCAGCTCAGTGAATCTCAATTAAAACCAAACATTACCCGAAGTTGAGCTCACGCAAAAAAGCAATACTATTTCCAATGCTCAATGTGTTAAAACGTTTGTGATCTCTCCGTACAGAAATAAAATTTCTATGGTTATTGAGCAATAATTATCTATCACGCGTTATAATATTTATTTAAATGTGTCGTTCGTGAAATAGTGATTACTAAAATGTGTACCTGGATGTAAAAAAATTAGTTCCGTGTTTTAATTCTGTAGCATTTTTTAAAAAGATTTTGGTGCTTGCGTATTCATTTGACAAAGGTGCAATACTGTACGAAATTCAGAATTACCTATTTAATGTGACGTTATAATCCATTAATCTGTTATTAAGTAAGACTCTTTTATATACTCGATTTATACGGAGAAGAGAATTGTTAAATGTTGGCGAAATTATTGCTCCAACATCCAAGCATGTACATTGAAAAATAACAATACTCATTCGGGATTTTTTTTTTTACAAATATATGTAAATAACTGCCAAATATAAACGTACATTTTCTCAGACTAATAATTTTTGAATGCATTAAATATATGTGCACTAAAAATTAATTTTAAATCAGTAAGAAAAGAAAAATTTAAAATTTACTTTTAAACAAATACTATTGAAATAGCTTATTGGAAAATTGTTGAATAGCTTGGATGTTGGAACACGCCTCTAAGTTTAAAAATGAAATTGAAGTCAGGTTATAAAGGCGCCAAATACTTGCCTATTTCCTGATAGCGTTGTAAAATCATATTCCGAAAGCGTAGTATAATTTTAAGCACCATTTGTTCAGTAATTGTTTGAAGATGATTGGATAGTTCATATTCGCACTAGTTTATTTGTATGTGTAAGTCCTGCCTATCAAACCCGTGCTGGGCCTAAGTGGAAAAATATTAATGATAAGTTTTGTGTTACCAACTGTGGAAGTGTTTTTATTCTCATCAAGGCTTTCATGTATTTTATTCTTTTGGTAAATTTGCCTTCTGGACTGAGAACTTTCTTCAGGAATTCATAAAAAATAAACTTGCCAACAGTGAAGAAAGAATTCGCGCATTTAAAATATACTTTATCTTCTCTACAATTTTATTATAAATATTTTTATTCTCACCCTCTATGGGAAGAATTTAGATAATATCTTATAATTGTGATCTCACTTTTGATCATTTAATCAAAAATTTATTTCTTAAAACCCAATCAATGCATCAATTTCGTACAAATATTCCAACATACAAAAAAATTTAAATGCTTTTCATTACCTCAATAAATGACGTATGTTTCCTAAATTTAAATAGTCTGTCCAGTGTTCATTGGAATAATTAAATCACATACTAGAACCCAGATGAAAATATTGGCTCGCATCAATACTATTTTTAATGATGTAGCTTGTGTAAATGCTATATTTTTGCAAAACACGTGCATTTAATGAACATCTAACAAAAACCGGTGGCTCTACACACTTTCTATGTAGATGTTTTAAAAATAAATAAAAGTTGGGTATGTCTGAACGCAAGATTTGTTGAACACAATTGTTATTATTGACACCACCCAACGTCGAAAAGTCTGAGGCAAATTGTTTCAGTATTTGTATTTTCTAGCCGGTAGTTGTAGAGTAACAGTGAAATATAATTTATTTCATTTTAAGGAACTGACTTGAATTTCTTCTCTTTAAGAATCTCACCTTTATATTAGTGCTGTTTGATGTAACTATTCTCCGTATATTTTTCACTTGTATTGCCGGCCATTCTAGTTAATAATGATAATCGGCTTTGATATTTTTCAACATGATTACTATATTGTACTTCACTTATCTCTATCGTCTCTCTTTATATATATCTATCCATACTCTGTTAAGAAACTGTATCCTCAATATACCTACTTAATACTCATGTGTGTATGACTTTGAATACATCATTCCGGCAGAGTGTTACTTATTGAATATGTTGCTACCGACATCCAATGTTTAAGTAGGCATTAACCGTTCCTTGATACTTTTGAATATTGTAGTAAAGAAAACCCTGAAAAGAAAGAAGCGCAGATGTCTGTAATTTATTGTGAAATTTTGGTCGGCACGTAGCTAATTTCTTAACGATAGCCTCTTTAAACGTAATTAGGATAGTTTTGTGCTGTTTCTCGTGTTTGCTTTCATTCGTGTAGGTGTTTTGTTGTCACAAGGAAAAAGTACTTTAAAGTGTAGAAGTTATTTAAGTATAGTCATTTTTTGCTCTTGTATACTGTTTGCTATTTATGAAAAGTACAATTGAATTTATTGCTATTAAAATTCCAAGATTGAATTTTTTTGATTGAAAGGAATCTTGGCAGATTTAAAAAAAATATTTATTGTCTTATCGTGTTTTGTGTTTATTTATATCTAATTTATTGGAAAATGGCGAAATGCTTAAAGAATTTTGTCTAGTCATTTTTTGGTGACTTGTCTATTTTCGTCGTGATGTGTCCCTTCGTCATAAAGGTTCGGGAAAACTCGAAATCATTCCGCAAAAATCATTTTGATTTGAAGTTTAAAGTCAGAAAGAAATGACATTTTTTATTGCCACTGGCTTATTGGACTACAGAAAAGCACTTTCTGAGAAACACTAATTTCTTAATAAACTTTTCATTAAATAAAAAAAAGATATGAGACTTTACTTATTTGCAAGCTTTTTAACTGATACTTATTTTAATTAGTTTTTATCTGTGCAAATTAGTAACAGTAACTTTAAACTGACAGAAATACATTATTTTAAACTCAAGAATTACCTATTTTCGAAAAACATTTTCTGCTAAAATAATTTTTGATTTATTAAAACTTATGAAAAATAAACCAGTGGTAATAGTATAAAAATGGTAAAGATTGTATAATAAATAGGAGTTGCGTTTCCTGTACGCGTTGTCTTAGGGACTTATAATATTTATGTGATTTTAGCCTATACATTACCTATTGCTTAAATCATTCACATGTATTACTATACTTACCTCTCTTCGATTTAACTGGAATGGCCTCTATTATTTTTGGTCACAATTTGCTGCTTTTCAATGTTTTATCAAACCAAAACTATTTAAACCGTCGCACTGTATATGAATCATTTAAAAAATTAAAATTTTTATTTTATTCCGATTTGGAAGCATATTTTAAAAATGTTCAAACCATTTTGAAAACAATTTAATGATGTACTTTATTTTTATATTCCAAATTCATCAAAAACTGGGAAATAAACGTCAAACAAATAGAGTTAGATGTTTTTAGAAGTGCATTTAACAAGTTGCCAGTTTTAGGCCTGTTTTTCTTCTGAATAGTTAAAAATCTTTCTACAGAATTGAACAAGTGACGAATTTTTAACCGTTTTCTGATTAAAATCGCATTAACGTGAAATTTTAATAATTGCCCTTCCATATTTACTATAGAGAAGGTTTTATTCTTAATACTAAAGAGACTAGATGAATTTCGTTTACTGTGCGACGGTCAAAAGACAAGAAAAAAATAACAATTAGAAATTTTCACAGAATGTACTGTATGGTTACTCCAAACCAAAAAATGAATTTGGCCATGGTAAGGTATCTAAAGCGTTGCTAGTCTTTCTTTTATACAAATATATATACATAAGTTGAAATTTGCCAGTTTGGTACCGTCTCTGTACAAACATATGACTATATATGTGATGAACACAGAGATCAAAACAGGAAAAGGTTAAAAAAAACTAATTTTTTCAATTCGAAGGGGTTGCATGAGAATTCTATATATATTATAATGGAAAAATATATATACATAAATATATATACATACTACTTTTGAATTTGTAAGAATGACCTCGGCGGTCAAGTTGTTTCTTGGCGTAGTTTGATTGTACTGCAATATTTGTACTTTTCCATGTTGAAACTTAATAAATTTCCACCATCCTATTGTTTCTTGTTTTTCTATTGTACCTAGTCACAGACACAAACATTAAGAGCAGTTAAAGTTACAAGTGCTTTATTGATAATATAAAATTTGATGTTAAATGTTAAGTCCTTGAGAGATTAATGAATGTGCTGGGAAATTAAAAATACACATACTGCCATGGTGGGCAAGTAAGTATATTGGAGAAATAAGATATTTTTTGTGAATTAAATTTTGCAGCAAATGGTTCAATTTATTATTAATCATTTTGTATTTAATAGTTGTAAAATCTTAGTCTTATAAAAAACTTACTTAAATAAAATTAATTATTCTTTCTTGACTAATTGAATAAAACTTTTTACTTATTGACTAAATTACATACGAATATATACTTGATAAATACTGTTTTTCTTTTGTTTTATTTTTATAATACTTTTATAAATTCCAAAGTTTTTATACATTTTTTTTATTCTTCACTGTAAAGGCTTATATGTGCTCATAAGCATGAGATATGTATGTCATATTTCATACTATTTCGTAGAAAAATGAGTTTTTATATATTAGACATTAAAATGTTTCACTGAAACAAATTTCGGATCTACTATGCCTTTACACACATTTTCATAAAGCAAAAATCCAAATTTCTTCTGCTAATTTTTCTTTTTAAAGATAATATGGTCTCAAGCTTTATAAATCTTCTATTGATTTCTATGAAAATTCATTCTTAGAAATTATTTTATATGTATAAAGAATCTAAAACATCAACATAAAAATTTAATAAATAAATGCTGGAAAATTTAACTTTTCTCTTAGAAAGTTGCATATTAAAAACAATTTCAAACTACAGTAAATAAAATAATTAATGCATGGATTTACATGATATAAGAAATTTAAAAGAAGAAAATTTATAAAGAAATATTACTTAAAAAATTTAGTACACACCACAAGAAATGGAAGCAAAAAACTGTTTTTATTTGCACCTTTACATGATAGTGTACATGACATTTAAACTTTTATTTTCACAATTTTTCATAACTATAATGATTTAAATGCAATTACTACTCGATAGTTTTAAAATAGTTTCATTCACACTGAATATTTTAAAAGTTTATTTTCTCTTAAATTTAATTCTTATTTTAAGAGTTAGTAAACAAATGTGTGTATTAAAATGATTCTTTGATGAAATGAAATCTGTAAATCCGGTCTCGATTCGTAAATAATTAAATAATATTGTTTATACATAAATTTAGTTGTTTCTTTTTATTGAAAAGCAAATATACAATTAAAACATTTAAATAAAACAAACATTTAAAAATCTTTGTTTTAATATAAACAATTAAAACAAAGGTTAATAACAACAAAGTTTTAATGGGCGATACGAAATGATCTACAGCTTTATTTAATAGCTAATAATTTCTTGTTTTCTATAGTTAAATTTATGTTTACTTCAAAAGAGAATGTAGAATTATATTCTCATTAGCATCTGCCAATCAACCTGCTCTTTAAAATTTTTAGTCACTCATCTGTTTGTATTCAAAATTAATAGCATTCAATGTTTTCTTGTATTATTTGAGTGCTACTATTTTAAAGGGTCATTCATTTAAATAAAATATTGCATCGTATTAAATACACATGAAGTCCGCGTAAATTTAAATTAACTAAAAAACAACCATATTTTCCCAGCTTTTAGCTCTTAATAGTAATGTTTCCATTTCCAGTTTTAAGTTTACTTGCACGGCTATTTTCTTTGCTTGATCCTTAAAACATTGACAAGCGACTCACTTTAAAAACAAATGGTTTTATTTAGTTCCCTGCAGTAAAATTAAAATTAATATATTAAGTGTAAGTGTGAACTCTTTACCTTTTGATTGAATTTAAAAATTTCCTTTAGCATTTCCCTGTAGTTTTACCTTAATTTGTGCCAATTATCCAAAATTAAAATCTAATATGACATTAATATACAATCTTTTGTAAAAGCTCTTGTACATATATGTATAATTAAAATGTATTGATATTTTATAGTTAAATCCATGCATAATATTAATTGAATATGCGTGAATACGTTTACATTTTAATACTAGTTAATTACTTCCATATAGTTGATATCAAGATTTAATGTAAAATATTGAAAAATTAAACTATTTTGATAACAAACACTTACATGTCACTTTGTTGCTTTGAAAAAATATTTTTAATTGCTTATGAAAATGTGTTATTAAATTGGGTGTAAATTCATTTAGAAGAAATTACCTTAAAATCAAATAGTTTAATCATACTGTTAGAACCCATAATACACATTTAGATAATCGCATTAATATTTGGAAGAATTTTTTTGACACATTAGTTTCTTCTCAGTAGATTGGATGAGTAAAAGAGATCAAACTTTCAACACTCCATTTTCTCTTTACAGTATCTAATAAAAATCTTAAAGTAGATTACGTATAATTAAATATTGTATTGCAATGTTGAGTATATTAATTAAACATGTAAAATATTTAATGTAGTTGTAATCATCGATAAAATTTATTTTAAAGTAAAATATTTTTATACTCTTTTTTAAGAATTTATTACACTTAAATTTATATTTTTAAACCGATAACACACTTCTCAGTATTATGGTTTCATGCATTTTTTTACTATTTCAAAATAATGTCATTTATGTCAGGTAAATAATCATTTATGCAAGATAAATGTATTTTACACCCTACCTTAAGCCAAATTATAATTTATCTTTGTATTGTAGGAACCAAAGAATTATTGGTAATTGTGATTGGTATTGTCATCAAATATTGTTAATAAGTAATGTTACTACGAATCTGGCGAATAATGGAATAGTAAAGAATAGTTGAAATAATTTTTTCCTTTTTTCTATACTAGAAAGAAAATACAAACTACATTTTTGTGTTTAGTTTATTTGATCCTTTATGTTTAAACAACTCCACATAATTAAATAGAAATAAGTCAGTTCATTCAGAGATATAAATTACTTCTTTTGAATATAATTCATTCCTGCTTCATTTGGGTCACTGAAATTTTATACCTTCTCTTTCATGTATTCAAGTATTTATTATATGTACTTCTCAATTCATTTCCTCATATTACTTCCTTAACCGTTAAAACATCAAAAGATTTTATACATATTTTTTAAGAAGCGTAAAATTTAAAATGGATATTGCTAAATTTAAGTAAAATTCTTTCTATTAATTTTGGACCAACATTTGGCAAATGCTTTAGTTGACACCATTAATGTATAAAGAAGTAGATAAAAGTACAAGTAATAGCTTAATTAAAAAATCTCATTCCTTAAATCGTATTTTTTTCATGCGTTTTGTATTTATTTGGAAAGAAACTGAAGAAAATGAGTGTTTATAATACATAATTATGGTACACAAGATCTTTATGTGAATGATTTTCAGAATGTATAAAAGCCACATTACTTCTTAATAAAATTTCTATAAACATGATCCCTTTCAGCGATAGTATTGGAAAATGTTTTAATTGACGAGAAAGGGATTTGATCTATTTTATATAAAAAAAAAAAACTCAACATTATTGATTTTTAAGCCTTTTCATAAATTTTCCCATTGATTAGTGGGAATCCAAAAGATATGTACTATGCCTGAAGCTATGATTAGTTTGATAATTTAATGCATATATTCGGACACATAGTACAAACAACTTCAGACGTATAATAAGGAATTTAAATTAGACTCATATACCTTAAAAGATAATTTTAATTATATTGTGCTATCTGGAAGTCTCTATTGTACAAATGATTGTCCTATTAAACTGTCCTATTTATTGAATGAAATGATTGAAATTTTCGACAGAAAAGTTATATTTCTTAATTACCTATCCAAATAGAATGTAAAAGACAACATAAATTTATCGGAGATATTAAAGCATTCTCCCTAAATTTCCTGATTATTTTTAGTAGCTTCTTTGATAAGAGAATTAGAAAGATAATTTCTCTTCATTATTAAGTAATTTATAATAAACATAATTTTAATTGCATAGTTAACTTATATGATAGTTAAGATTTGGAATTTAATGGTTTTACAATTTTCTCCTTCTGAACTGTTACTTGGTATGTGATATTTCATTTTTATGAGTTTCTTCGATTGTAATTCGAGGGTAAAGCAGCTTCTGTTAAAATAGCACTACATTAAAAACTATAACTCTACTTCATGTTTTTAATTTTGAGTCTTTTATATTAGGTACATTCGAATCCCGGTTCGGGCATGGATGTACTTTCTCTCTCTATCTATCCTGTATTTGCCCTTTCCTCGTATGAATGAGGTATGAATGGTTGCCTACCCTATAAACGGGTACCTATGCCATGTGTGTAGAGTAAAGTCGTACTTTCACCTTCATGGTGTTCTGATTAAAACGAAAGACGCTCCCAATTGACTTAAATTGGCATAGCCAAGGCATAGTGAGCTTGGCTTGTCCAAGTGTCATTAGTAACAACAACAACATGTAGATTCTTATGACACATTTAAGCAATATATAGTATTTAAATTTAATATATTAAAAATAAAAGGAATTCATTTGAAGGATCCAGGTAAAGTTTAGAATATTAAAAATATATTCTCCCGAACTTATCTCTATGAGCAATTTTACTAAGTTCCAATTAATGATAAAACTCTTAAGCGTAGAAGCCTGAATTACTTATAATTAGGTAAAAGGCATATATATATATATATATATATATATATATATATATATATATATATATATATATATATATATATATATATATATATATATATATATATATATATATATATATATATATATATATATATATATATAAGAATTAACACTTTAACAAAAGTCTTCACTATTTTATTATAGATTATTTTATTGTGTAGAATATTATTATGCATCATACTGACTTCATTACTCTGGTTTAAAATTAAATTTTTATTGTTTTACTTTTTACGACAGAACAATTCTTAAATATTGAATACATCATTCACATTTACTATATCTTAATTTAGCTAACTTTTTTCATTGTATATGTTTGTTCTATGGAATTTGTGATTGTGAGGGGAGAGTCTTGAAATTTTGTTGATATCAATTTTAACAACGCTTCAATTTTTATTCAAATGAAGAATACACGTTTTAAATTTTAATTTCCTTAAAAAAATACGTATTTTTAAAATTTGTGTAGGATTTTTTTATGGGAGCTGTATTATATGCTTCTCAATATTTCTTTTTATATATCAAAATGTACTTGAAATGAATTTGAAAATAATTGTAAAATAAATGGAATTAAAATTTAATTAATACACTTGATTTAAGACAGTCAAATATTTTTCAAAAAAAGAGATTGAAATCTTTTAAAGTTTATTAATATTTGATAACCATATTTGCGAAGATGATCTTCTTATATGGCAATCAAGAAAGAAAGGGAGAACATTTGAGTATAACATTATAATCTTGCTTGGGTTTATATATATATATATATATATATATATATATATATATATATATATATATATATATATATATATATATATACGAAAGGTGAAGCTGAATAGTAAAGATGAGTTTTGCAGCTGACTGTGACAGAAAAACACAAGAAAACGACAACTCAGATAACACCTTAGATTAATTCAAGCTCGCAAGAAGAATTTTGCCAAAAATTTTGCAGCGTTAACTTCATATGACAAATATTTCTGGTATTGAAGATATTTCAAACTGATGACACTATGAAATGCCTCGAAACGAGACAAATATGGTGTATCGAGCACAAAAATTGGAGACTAGAGCAATGGGAGAATGTAATATGGTCAGATGATTCCTTGTTTATTTTATTCCCGACAAATGGTCATGTTTATGCTTAGAGAAAGCAGCCAGAAGTTCAATAAGTTGACTGTCTTTGGTCTACTGTTAAGTATGGAGATGGTCTATTAAGAATCCATGTTCTTGACCCATTTGTTGATCTGAATTACCGTAATACGAGAGAGAATAATGTAAGTATTCTGATCGACTATCTTTACTCAATGATGCAAACTGTGTTTTCTGGTAAATGATCAGTCTTTTCAGTTGAATGTCCCTATTCACACCTTAGGAGTCGCCTTAGACCGATTTTATAAGTGCGGTATAATCTCCTGTGACCCCCTTTCGTTCCCTGATCTTAATATAATTGTACCTTTAAGAAAATTTTTCGAAAACAAGCTGGGCAATCGATTTTGAATTAGAGAACTACAAGGATTGTTTTTCACTTTACTGTCTGAATGTTAAATGTAACTTGTACTCGACAATTCCACGTTGAATATGAGTTGTAATTCATACAAAAGGAATACCAACAGCCCATTGATAAAAAAGCTTTCTTTTCACTAGTGTTCACATTATTTTATACAACCCCTGTATTTTATTTGTTAAATAATGTGAATTAAATTTAAAATTTCATTCTTTGAAATATTTATGTGACATTCGAAAGCATTTAAATTTAACTATTTGTGCAATGTTTTACGTTGTTTTTTCATATCTGCTATTTCTGATTTAGTTTACAATTTTGTATTTGATTATGGATTTGAAATGAATATCTGTTCATTATACAGTTTTAAGATTAAAATGTTAATAAACATGACAGGATAGCTCAAATTTAGTATATTTTCATTTATCACTTTGAAGTCACAGTTTCTTTTCTTGGGGTGGAACATTTACTTGTGCTTTTTATGGTGAACTTATTTGGTTATGGAAAAAAATTCAAGAAATGATGATTCAAAAATCATAATCTTTTCATTCAGTTATCTAATCAATTAAGATCTATTTAGTGTCTAAATGAATACATAATAATTTGTAAATTATTACTATATATAATATATAAATTATTTCAAAAAATCTGAACACAATATCTAATATTGTCTATTTACGAGTTTTTATGCTGATAGAAATACAGGAAATAAATTTTAAATAGTAAATTAATTTTTTTAATGCTTCCCTTTTCTATATTTTTCCAGTTACTTAATTTAATAACTTTCTCTAGCAAATTTTCTGTATTGTTAAAACTTATATTAATATCTAGTTCTATTTTCAAAATAACAATATACCGCTTAAAATGATATTAGAAAAGGTAATGTGAAAATTGATTTGTTAATTACCATACTTTTTTAATGTTTTAAAAAATTGAAATGAATAATATGCAAATTGATTGTCCTAAACTGATTCAGCAAAGTAAAATATCAACATTTATGATGAAACAATTAAAAAAGTATTTTTATTGTTTATATAAAAAATCAATAAATATTTTGTTCATTTGAATAGTGTGAATTTTTAATTAACATAATAAAATGATTAATATTATTTTATAAATAACTCAATTCCTTTAAATGTAAAATATGATTAAAAAATACGGATTTTTTTTTCCTCAAAATAAAATGTTTAATGTACTATGTTTCAAATTTTGTCCCTAAATACATATGCCATATTGCTTCATTGTTAATGTACCTCCTTTTTAAAAAGTAGAAGGATTCGTACTACAGAAAGATTAATGAAAATCATTAAGTATTGATAATTTTTTTTCTGAGAGGAAACATATTTGAAGTTTTTTTATTAATAAAACAAAATAAAACAAGCATAAATATATTTATTAATAAAACACGACTATGGAAATAATGAAAAATAAAAACTTTATATGTATGTATGCATGCTACTTCAATCCCATTTATTTAAAATATACCAAATTTAACACTGCTTCAAAGTGATATCTTGTCAGTAACAAACATTTTCACCACAAGTTTTTTTTTTAAATAATTTTCCATACTGGGAAATTTTCGAAAAAATATTAGCTACAGAAAAACAAAACGAAATTCTTTTATCAATTCATGGACAAAACTAACACAGTTTTAAAATAAAATGATAAAAATAAATTGCAGCACAAATAAAGTTGAATTGTTACTTTTCACACAGATTCTAGAAGTCTATATAAAAACATTACACTCGAGCTTATTGAAATGTTAAATAGTGATAAAAAATGTTTGCTTTTAGTAGTCAATGTTTAATCTACTATGAGTAAGTACAATGAGTAACATGACAATTATTTAATGCATTATCTTTAACTATTCAAGGGGATGTATTTACTTTAGTAATTTGTATACTTATCCAATGAATATTCCGCTCCATACTTAGTTGTATTTCATCTAAATTTATTTTTTATTTGCTTCTTCATTATTCGTAGTGATGAAGAAATGAAGTACTATTTAGACGAATATCATTTGTTATAATTTACATTAATTTTTATACGAAAATTTTTGGCATAGTTAAACATATGTAATGATTTAAGCCTTCATTTTTTGTTCTAGTTTTAAAATAAGAAATAATATCCCTTCGATTCAAAGTGGTGTTATTTTTGTATATATATATATACATATACTTATAACTTGAAATAAAAACTTGTTTAAAAGTATGCGCATTTCAGGAAATTGTATTTAGCTCTTTTGCACATGGCATTAATTCTAAGTCAAGGAAACACACTTTTAAAAATTGTCAAATAATTTATCTACAAACTAAAGAATGGTGAAATGGTTAAATAATACAATGAAAGACATATTACAGCAAATAATAAATATTGTTAAATGGAATATTTACCAGATAAGCATGCAAATGGTGGCAGTAAATATGTATATTTGAATAATTAAAAATAATATATTATGAATTTTTCATATTATTAAACATGACTATATAACAATAAATAAAGATTACAGAAACACACAGTAATTAAAAGTTAATTATGCAAATGAGACATTAAAAATTCAATTGTTTTTCTATTAATGGTTCAAAATAACAATTGGCCATTATGTATACGAACAGTACAGATTAGACACACGTGCAATTATTATAAGTATGCATCCATTAACAAATATATTATTACCTATGCAAATGAGGTCATTTGTGTTTCTGTGATGCATTGCACCTGACAGTATTGCCTTTATATGGAGAACATTATAGTCACTCTTGTGCTTGATCATATTTTATTCAGAACTCTCAAAAAAGGCTTTTGAAAGGATGAAATAAAGATTTATCACAAAAAGGATTCATCTGAACGAGAGATTTCAACGTGTTAAACTACAAAATTTGTTTTGACCCATGGATTAAGGTAAATGGTGACTAAATTTGTAAATGGATGCATACATATATCGGATCGTGATCCAACTCAACTCTAGAGACATAAGAATCTGAGTTTTTGAGATAAAAATGTGCGATTAAATATAGTGTAGAAGAAACTCGTATTACTAAAGGCCCAGAAGCTAGGGAAAAAATGCAATAAGTATCCAGAATAGTTATCTTGATGAATATTGTAAGGTAACCAATATTTTTTGTTTCCATGGCAGTGCAACTATATACCAGACTAAACTAAAAGATCAATCCAAAAAACGAATTGGAAAGAATTCCTACAATCGATCACAGATTAGTTTGAACAGGAAGCCTTGAAATCAAGTTTCACTCACTGACAATTAAGCGGCAATGTCTGGTTTTGATGTCTGTTGGAAGAAGTCAATATGAACTGTGCAGGGCTAACAGTGAACACATAGTCAACATAATAAGATATTATGCTTTCGAGCAGTTCTTTTATTATTTCATGGAATACTAGACGCAATACTTAAAGACTCCAACTCTGAAATCTTCTGCATAATTGTGTATCATGATGTTCAAATCACAGGTAAATGATCCCAAATTTTGGAAAAAAATTTTGATTGTGAGGTTTCGCTTATTAAACACAATCCGAGAATAATGCCTTAAAAATATTTAAGATAAAATAGGTTATTTTTTTTTAATTTATAGTTCGAGGAATTTCAAAAACCATCTTAAGAAAAAAATAAAAATGTTTGCTTCCAATTCATCAAAAAAGTCCTTTTAAAATATCAAAATTTTTACTTAACTTTAGTGGTTTTTTAATATATGTAAATCAAACAATTATAAATTTTTCTTAATGCAATCAATTGAGCTGCAATACAACACTTAGTTTCTGAGAAATATCTAATCATTTTTTTTATTTCAAAATTACTAAAAAACACATCTTCAGAGAACATATTGTTTATTTAGTCAGTCCAGTCACATAATGTGACCACTGCGTACTTTAAAATTCAACGTTAAATAATCAATAATAGAAGGCAAGTTGCTGTTGTTGCACTAGCATATTTTCCTGTACCTAGCTTTGAACTGAGCTCTACCAATTAGATTGAAGCAGCTGAGTGAAATCTTCATGGTTTTGAAACAGGAACCAAGAAGAAGACCCCTTGAATCAAATCCTCCAAGTGAAATGATACCTCTAGGGGTGGCAGGCAGAGTATTTGGCTTGCCACTCCTGTAGGTATTATTTTCTTGGGGGACATTGGGACCAATACAGAGTTAACGTGTTCCAGCCACCTAACGCGTCGGATCTTTCGTTAAGCCGGTTCTCGAATTCACCTTCTTCCGATAATGAGAACTATGCCCTAACCAACCTGGCCACTGGACCTGCTGAAGACAGGTAGCAGCACAGGCATATGTAAAGAATCATTGGCATAATACAAAAACGGAACAATTTATCCGATTTCCAAAAGAGCATGATTATTGGCTCTTTGGCCAAGTGTGAAAGCATTTCCAAAACGGTCAACTTTGTGAACTGTTCGCGTGTTGCAGGGATAAAAATATGCAGTCCATGCCAAAATTAGACTATCCAAAATCAGCAACGTGGAAAGCGGGTTGCACCACAGGTCTATAGATGATAGAGGTGAACGACGGCAGTGGATATACGTTTGGGCGAATAGATGTGTAACCATTGAGCAACTAACAGCGCAGATGAACGAAGGTGCTACCAACAGTGTTTCACAAACTACTACTCAGCGAGAGTTGCTGTATGTCTATCTCAAAAGCAGACATCTGGTTCATGCACTTATGCTGATTGCTGTTCATTAGCTACGAAAGCTGGAATTTGCTCACAAGTACTGCAACTGGACCTCCATTGAGTGGCGACAGGTAGTGTTTTCCAATGAATCATGTTTTATTCTCTATCAGACAAATGGACGTTGGCGTGTATGACGTAAAACCTCTGAAAGCAAAATTTAAATCATTTTCAGAATGGTCGAGGCTGAAGACGGGAGTATAATGGCCCGGGGAATGTTTTCCTGACATTCTCTGATTTCATTCATCATTGTGAAAGGCACACTGGATCAATACAAATACGCATCTGTCCTTGCGGACTGTGTCCACTCCTATATACTCAATGCTTTCCTCCGTATCATTGAATATACCAGCAGGACAATGCGCACTGTCATACAGCTGCCAGATGAACGTACATGATTCGAAGTACACCAGGATGAGTTTACCATTGTACCCTGGCCAGCAAATTCTTTTGACGTAAACCTAGTCGAAAATCTATGGAACAATCTCAATCGTTTTATTCGTAGGATGGATCCTCACACATATAACTTAGCAGCTGACCATGACACACGAGTTTGCTTGGCTCAGTATCACAGAGACCATCTTCAAGACCCTATATGACTATCTTCCTGTAGTCTCCCTGCAGTGCAAAATGTAGTTATTCTGGCTTTTGACAAGTGGTCACGTTGGTGTAACTAAACCGTGTATTTAACAGTTACGCTTTTGCTATTTAAAGAATAAAATCTGTCAAGCTAAAATGATTCCTGAAACATAAAAGAAAGTAATATTGAGGTATACCTTTCCAATGAAGAAATAATATTAGAACTTGATTCGAATTTTACTCATCTCTTAGTTCTGTTATAATATAAAATAAAAATTTCAGTTTTTTTAATTTAAATTTATTTATGTTGTTAGAATTTTTATTAGGTGAGACAAAATTAGGATACTCTTATCAAAGCATATTTTTGAAAATAAGCCAATATGCATATATTCTACTATGGCAATAATAACTTAAATTCTACTAATTATTAACACTTATATTCTAGTATATAATTAACGTTTAAATTCTACTAGACCTTAAATAGCCAAAAAAACTTTATTGGCCTTTTTTATCCTCTTGAGTAAAAAGTTTTTTTTTATTCTATTTAATGCCAAAAAATATTTATATATTTTAACTTATTTTCGTCAGATTGGTCTAATTTTACCATTATTACTTTTCCATTAATACATTTTCTTATATTTTATTTGCATAATAACTCTAAATTTTAAATATTATTATAGAAATATTGATTTCCAATATCAAGCTGTGCATTTTTAATTTTTCAAAGTAACTTTATATAAGTTTATGATGTAAAATATTACAGGCATTTGATAAGAACACATGTTTGTTCTAAATCTAGACAAATCAACTTATGTCTGACAAAAATTTTAAACTAAGAGAATATTGATAAAAAAAGTTATCATTTTTGACAAAACCATTTCTTGTAAATATTAAATTGCATTTAATGCTGTAAACACACATCCAGTTTTTTTTTAAATTTTTCTCTGAAAAAGCAGCAGATAAAGATCTCTTGGATTTATTTATGCATAAATTCACTGGTGAATTGGCTAGTTTTATTTAAAAAAATTAAAACCAATTATTATTATTATTATTGTTTATTGCTTTGATAAATATACAATGACTAAAAACATTTTCTATACTTAAACGGAAATACACACACACGCATATATATATATATATATATATATATATATATATATATATATATATATATATATATATATATATATATATATATATATATATATATATATATATATATATATATATATATATATATATATACACGAGGTTCATCCGGAAAGTAAGTTTCCCAAGGCCCGTAAAAAGAAAAAGAAATTACCTATAAAGATTTTTTGCAAGAGATACAGCAATATTTCGGTTACTTCTCTACATAAGAACCATCAGAACTGTAATATTTGTCATACCGTGGTATAAGTTTCTGTATTCTAGTATCATAGTTATCCTGAAGGTAGAGCCAACAGGTCACATCTGCCTGCACGTCTTCGTCTGTAATGAAGGGATTTCCAGGCAGGAATCACTTCTTGTATAAAAACGGATAGAAGATACTGAGAGCAAGGTCAGGACTATAAACTCTTACCAACAAAACTCCAGCAGTTTTTTTACTGTTGAATTCATAGAATGAGGACGAGTATCCAAAGCTACTTGTTCTGAATGATTCGTCATTACAAAAATTACCTAGCAATACTTATTGCAAGAGATACAACACTATTTCTGCTACTTCCCTACATAAGAACCATCGGAATTGTAAAATGTATATGTAATGTATACCATGTAGAAGTGTAGTATGTTGTTGTTAGTTATGACACTTGGACAAGTGAAGCTCGATATGCCTTGGCAATGCGAATTTAAGTCAATAGGACCGGTATTTGGCAGTTACTGCAAAAAGAAACAGACGGAGCACAGCATCAGACCGATCTCGTCAGCTCTCTTCAGCTACCGGTACGACAGTTTCAAGGCAGACAGTGTACAGACGCTTAGGGCACATTGGTCTCTTTGCTCGTAGGCCTGTCAGATGTGTTCCACTCACCGCAACTCACTGTCGTCTGCAGTTTGCCTGGAGTAAAGAGCATGCATTGTGGACACCGCAACAGTGGTCTTGTGTGATGTTTTCCGACGAGTCCAGGCTTAGCTTTCAGTCTGATTCTCGCCGGACTTTCATATGGACAGGGCCAGGTACCCGTTACCATCAAGAGAACATCATTGAACGACAACTTCACGGTGGTGCAGGATTGCTCCCCAAAGCGATGAATTATTCTGGGTTCCAGAACTAACCTGCATGTTCAAAATGTAACCATGACAGGCCACATCTATCGGGATGTCATTTTGGAGCATCATGTACGATTGTTTTGAGGTGCCGTGGGTGCAAAAGTTTTGTTTATGACTGGCAACGCCCGTCCTCACCGTGCAAACATTGCACACGAATGCTTTCAATCGGAGGGTATCACCCGTATGGACTGGCAAACATACTCACCTGACATTAATCCAATAGAGCATGTGTGGGACATGTTTGGCTGACGAATTGAAGGCCGTCAACCCCCTTTCACATGTATACCGGAACTTCGGTGAGAATTGCTTGATGAGTGGTGTAATATTCCCCAAGATCAAATAGATAATTTGATACACACCATGCCTTGGCGTTGTACGACTTGTATTGCAATGTCTGTGGGGCATACTATGAATTAACCATCATACCAACCATGTTATATTGGTTTTTGTAAATATGTTCTTTTTAAAATTTGCTGCAAGTAGTAAAATTCGCAATTTTTATTAATGATGTTAAACATATAGCATCTTTTTTGTTCTTTACTTTTTGTTTAACACTAATCATACCAACACTTATTAGATACCTAGTTTACCATAGCGGGTCAAATGACCCGAAATTTACGTTTCCTACTTTTATGTATGAAATATGGATGTTGGAAAGGAAATAAAAATATAATGATAATAAAATATGTATTATAATTATATGAAATAGTGAAATATGGATGTTGGAAAGGAAATAAAAATATAATGATAATAAAATATGTATTATAATTATATGAAATAGTATTTTTACAATTTCTATTTCAAACGCAAAAAAATAAGAGTTGTTTTTATACATCACATTTTTTACACATAAGTGTTTCCGTCGCACATTTCCCGCAAACAAATTTTTTACAATTGGAGCAAATTTTATTAGTTTTATTATCTTTGCAGTATCCTATTTGACACCTCTTACGTTTATTAGAATCTGTAACAGGCTTCACTTTCTTCAGCTTTCTTCTTTCTTCAGCTTCTTTCTTCTTTCTGCTTCACTTTCTTCAGAACTTGAGAGTAATCTTCTTCTTTTTCGTCCACAACCGATATTCACAATATTTTCCTCTTCATTGTCAGTATCTGTAGATTCAGACTCATTTTCGTTTGTAACCAATATATCTTCGTTTTCAGAAAATTCATCTTCACCGATTTCCGAAAACTCTTCTCCAATATCATTTATATTTTCTAAGAATTTGGACTGTCTCGTTCGTTTCGACATTTTATGGGTAAATAGTTACCTGTATCACTAATAAAGCTATCAAAATAAAGTAAAAACTATGTACTAAACTTTTCTTTTTTGCTACCTTTTTTACACAAAAATCTAGTTTCAATCTTAAATTTTTATATTTCCTTGAATTATTCTCAGCTATTTTGATTGAACTACTTTACGTAACAGTCTTTGCATACATTTGCAGTTTATTGAATACAACAAGATAAGCAATATGTATTGATAAGCTTATAAAACAAAAAAAATATTCTCCGGATCAAATGACCCGATGTGGTAGACAACGGTATACTCAAAATAAACAAAACAAAAAATTATAAAAATAGTATAAGAACAGTAGACTTAATTAGTCAGAAAAAGTCAGTAAGTTAAATTTGGAGAAGTAATAAGATAATACGTGCAAAAGTTCAAAATGGGTCATTTGACCCGTTATGGTATGATTAGTGTTAATAAATATACTTTACAAATAATAAGTCACATTTGTTTTTTTTTTCTGTCTCTTTCTTTGCCTGAACTTGCATTATCCTTAATTTATGAACACGAGTTAACATTGTCACCATTGAGAAGCAGTTATTACTCATACTAACTGAAAATATATTGTATTTTTATCTTATGAATCGGTGTATACCGATATTATTAAAAAAAGCTAATTTAATTCTAAACTTGAATGTTATATCCTAGATTTGTTAAACTTAAAAAAAGGTTAATCACATACTTGGATACTTCAATAACCTATTTAAACAAAAAATAACAATATTTCAGGACCTTTTATTAAAATGGAATATAATATTTTTTAAAAGAAATATATTATTCGGCAATACTGAAATAATCAATTTTCTTTTTCCTGAATTTTTTTGACAGTAATTTCTTTCAAAAATTTATAAATAGGTGAACATATTATCCTTACAATTAATCCTTCTATCACGAAATTTCAAAGGAAAATTATTTTGTATTTAGGACCATGTTGGTTTTATATGCATTAATTGTTAAAATTTTGCTGACAAATTAATGCAGTTTTTAGTAACAGTGCATATTTCTTCTGAACAGCTAGTATTTTATGAAACATTGCAGCTTCTATTTGAATTCCTTTTTTGTTACCATTACGCAAATTCCAGGAGTTTGAACCAATAATTAAGTTGAGATGTTCTCGGTGATTTTACTGATATTACTCACGCATGACTCATTTGATATTCTCGTTACTTTATGTTGTTGAAACATATTGAATAATAATTTCAGATAGATAATAGATGCAAGAAAAATTCATTTAAATGAAGTTTTTAGAATTGGAAAGTACTAAAATGTAAAATGTCACATGATAATACCTAAGCAAACTAAATGGCTTGATTATTTTATATTCAATATGTTGCATGGTCTTATATAACATCAGTGGTATTTTTCAACTTCTCATGTTTATTACCAAGAATAAGGCCCTCAAAATATTAAGACATAATTATTAGCAGAGCCTTTTAGAATGATATCAAAGCCAATTTTTGTTCATTTGCAGCAGACAAATATTTCAAACTTTACAGATAAGTTTTGTTTCATTTAAGCATATATCGATCAGAATGACAAATTAAATCATTCAACTTATAAGCCATTGTTTTTCAAGAGCCATTTAACTATTATCCCTAGAGAGATATTAAAAAAGATTACTTTTTTACATCAAGTTGCTCGTTGTCAAATTCCCTATAGTTTCTGTAGTTCAACGGTATGTCTAAGATAGTTGTCAGACAGACAGACATCTTAAAGACAGTTGTTTTAAATTCCATTGGCGTCATCTTTGCATCTTTTCCCGAGAAAGTTTATACCAAATTTAGTATAAAATGCATATCTTTAAATAATCCTAATACCGTGGATTATTGTTTTTTAGCAATCATGGTAAAAAAATCTGAAAATATCGTATCACAAGATGAATAATGTTGCAGGTGACTATTCAAAAACACTGCAATTTTGGAGCAAAATTGAAGAATGTAGGAATTTTTGGATTGCAAGTTTCAAAAATCCCTATCACTCTGCTTATCTCTTTTAGAGAATGGATTGCAAGCTGAGTAACAACGATTGCAAGAATCATTGTTATTTAGCTTATCACATTTAGAAAAGCCATTAAGCTAACATGCTAACTAATACTCAGTATTTTAAATTCTTTATTTTAAAATCCCTACTATTAATAATTACGGAATCATTTGTCATTAATCATTTGTTTTCAGTATTTAATCACTTTGTTGTTTTGAATTAAAGACAAATGTTCGACCTTAATATGCTTCACTTCAATAAGATTTATTGAATGCGTATTACTTTTGATAATTTATTGCAGGTTTAATTTGACTTCTGAGAGTACAATATACAAATTCAGTTTTTCAAATAACTGCTTTTAATATTTTATGAATATTTGATGGCATTAGTAAATTCTAATAAAAGTATTGGAAGATGCAATATTGTACGTTTGCTGATAACCTATTGGACACAAAAGTCAATTTTTTAAATTCGTATTAATTTGTATTAATACCAGGTGCATATTCTCTATTCATATTATGTAACAACTGTTTTTCTTTATTTGTAGGTAAATTTAATAATTTAAGGTAAATTCTGAAGACTAAATCCTCAAATTCTTTGTAAAAATGTAAGCTTTTTTATGAATATATTTGTCTTCATAATGAGGGTTCGAAAATATGCTACTTTTAAAGACAAAATGTTTTCAACTATTTAGTCTAGAAATTAACTGCAAAGATAACGTACTACAGTCCTAAGATAAAAAATTATGTATTTTTATCAAGAACCACACTTAAAACATATAGTAAAGTGTGATAGTTTTAAAATTAATCGAGCGTATATTGCAGAATACAGTTTCTTTTAGACAGAAGAAATTTTTAATACATAATTGTGCACTGACATCGTTTTCAAAAATCGTGTTTTTAAAAAAAGTGTATATATATAACCATAGATATACAAAATTAATGCATAGTATAAGCTTTTTAGGCAACTTATATGTCCATTCCCTTGGTCCTATTTACCATCCTTTAATCTTAAATAACATGGAAATGAGGTGTTGATTTATTATCATTTTTCTAAAACAGTAAATTGCAATTTTTCCAACTGCTTAAGCACTTTTAGGGGACTATATGTGTGGAAAATTCTAAAGAATATTTCTTCATGATAGACAATTGTTAAAATTGGGTAAGTAATGCTATTAGGTTTTTAAAATTATAAATTGTAAAAAATGATGAATCTAATATTTCGAAATTTTTTTAAGTCAACCATGTTGATAACATGATCAAAGCTTAACATTTTGTTTAATATGTCAAATATAACAGTTCAAGTTTTTTAAAACTTATACGTAGTTATAATATATGATTAAGACTAATAATCGATAGCTAATAGTAATCGATATAGTTATTTAACAAACAAACATACAGTTATACTGGTATCCAAAAGAAAATTTCCTTACAAATCTTAACAGAAGTTTTAATGCATGCTTAATGTCTCTCTAATTAAGAAGCCATGAGATATTAACTGGAACTAACATATGTAACAATAAAAAATGTTTTGAATTTTTTAAAATTTAAAGAATACATAATTTTGTTTAAAACAATTAAGATTCTTTAAAAAAAGCCATCAAAATAACAGGCTTTCATTATAGATTGTTTAATTATGATTAAAAAAACTAATTTTATATTACAAAGTACGAAAAATAGACTTAATAATCACTTCTGTAAATAATAGTTTTTGATGATAAATCAACACAAAAATAGGTGTCTATCAAACCAAAAATTATGTATGAATTACACCTATATATTTGTTTATGGGAAAAATAAATATCTCTCAGCAAATAAATTCACCACATGCTATTTTTACGGAAATTATTTAAAATGTTACGTATAACAATCCATTTTTATTAATAGTTTAAATAATATATGAAACTCTAATGTGTGTTATTATGTAATTATTATGTATGTGTGTGTGTACAGTTACATTATATCCAGATGTATTCAAGTTTTTGTCCTTATCTTTGTTGTGATTTCTAACTGAGGGAATTTTAAAATATATTTACAATCGAAAACATATTGCATTTATTTTGTCACTTATAAAATAACATCTGATTGAATTGGTAATACTGATTTCCTTTTTCTAACTGAACATAGATTCTATATAAATTTCTACGATCGGTTTTTCATCAAAAAGCAATAAAAAATTTCTCAGATAATTTCCTAGAATTACTGTAGCTTAGCAGTAAGAACTCATTTATTGAAACATATAGTTCTAAGCAACTACTGTTGAATAATGGGAGATAACAATTCTACTTTTTGGATGGTCATACTTATTAATCAGTTTATGCGATTAGAAGTTTTTAAGTTTTCTGTAAGCAAAACGTGAATACGGCTATTTATTTGTGAAATGTTTTGGAAGAAAATAATAAAAAACCATTTACTTCATTGAGCAAAATATAAAATTTCTTGCTCTCATCAATGTTTGTGAGAATTTTTGCATCATGGTATTAAATTTCAGGATTGATAATTATAATGGTATTCAGAATTTTTCAAAAATTTTGTGGTAAATAATTGTTAGCATTTTACTAAGAAATATTTAAAACGAATTATTTAAAATATTTCATTGTAACAACATTAAAAGTCAAAAAATTATTATACATTTTTGACAGCATAACTAATATATTACGTTTAAATCGCTATTCACTTTTGGTAAAAGTAAATATTTCCATAGTTTCAGATTTGTTTTTCAAAACCTAAATTAAAATTTCATTTATTTACCAATGGATTCTAATTCTATTAAGAAAATTGCAGTCCATTAGAATATATTTTTGAATTTTGATATTATTTACTATTTAATGCCTAAATAAATAATTGATTAAATTAAGCAAGGATAAAAACATATAGCATATTAGGTATTCTATGTACATATCATCGCATGCAGCATCTTTTCTTAATGTTTGATTAACAAATAAAGCAAATGTACTAAAGAAAATGGATCCTGTTTTCCAGTTCAAAACAAAAATATGATTCTTGTTATAAAATATTCAGCAATGTAGAAACCCTTCAGCTAGAATTTGCAATTAAAATCCTTTCAATGATTTTTTTATCCAAATTTTATATTTGAAAATATACTTTATTGCAAATATGAACGTATTTATTTCATCTTGTTCATGTATAATCATTCCTCTTAATGAATTTCAAGATTATTTCTTTGACCAAAATAATTAATAAATGAATTATATTGAGAAAATAAGGAATTAAAATTTCCAATTTCAAATTAGATTTATTTCTTTGAGTATCTTGTTTATAATTCGGAAAGAAGTTTTTTTTTTCAAAATTACATCATCAAAAATAAATATTTGTACTTTTACTTCCTTCTAATTCGTAAAAATTTTAAATTACATAAGGAACACAAACTTATAAATTAAAATAGATGACTGGGTATAAAAATAAAAAAACTGAGATATAAATTATCGGCATTCTTCATACACGCAAGTGAGAAAAAGAAAACACTTTCGACGCTACACGATCTCCTCGCACGTTATTTTCAAATATCAGCTATCTCGTCTAACCCAAATCCCAGAAATAATAGAAGGAGAAAACAATCTCATCTGAAAACCATCCTTTTGTCCAGACGTGCTCCGGTTCCAATCCCTTTAATGCAAGAGGGAAAGAGTTCCACCCCTGAAAAAGAGAGTAGAAAGTATTACTATGCCAGCCTAAAAATTGGCTGTCAAGTCTTGGCGAAATTAATAGCTCGACAATAAGAGAGCGATTTTGGTATTTTATACCTTGTTTTGCTTATCTTATCAGCAAAGGGTTGCGCCAGGGCCCTGAAAGGCTAAAGCGCTTTATGTCAGGCCGTGCAGTGATTAATACGCTACAGCACTGTGCTGCAGCTCGGGAAGGAGGGTGAAGAGGGGGCCTTTGTAAGTTGGATAAGCATGCATGTATGTGTTGGTGGCTTGCAGTGCTTCATTATAATGCTATTGTTTGCAGAGATTGAAATCAACCGGTAAATTATCGTACTTTTTTGTGCTCTGCTTCCCCTAGTGGGGATCTGCTACAAAATGTTGCTCTCGAATATTCTAGAAGTAAGGTCTGGGTTGATGAAATTGCCTCATTTTTAGGATTAAACTATCATATTTCCTCTTCTTCTTTTAAGTCTTTATTTTCCATTAAAAATCTCGAATGAAAATGAAATTTCTCTTGCGGATTTTTTTTTTATCTCTTGATTTAAAAACCATCAAGTTTTAACTAAGATTTCATATTTTTGTGAAGATCACTTATGTAAGTGATACTCGAAGTTTGATGTTGAGATTAATCTTAGAAGACAGGAATTTATACTTTAGAAACCGTAAATGATTTGTTTTAAAATTATAATAACAAAAAGATGCATTCAATTGCATGTAGAAGTGCATATAGAAAATTTAGAAAAGACAAAAGAATGAAAATTTCATAACATTAAATTAAATAATAATAATTAAACGTGATCAAACAACTTTTTATCACTAAGTAATTGTCAAGGAAATTATTTACGATATTTCCTATTTATTAGCATTTCTCGTTAAAAATGCACAAGTTAATAAAATGAACTGTACAGCTAAAGCAATATTATCGGATGATAACTCTTAAAATTCAATAAAACACTTACATCTCTTGTAAGCAAATGACACACACACACACACATATATATATATATATATATATATATATATATATATATATATATATATATATATATGTGTGTGTGTGTGTGTGTGTGTGTGTGTGTGTTTGTGAATTTAATTGAAAAGGTTTTCTTAATTTCTAAACTATGTTTTACGTTACAAAATGAAGCATTGATAAACAAATTGTATGAAGCGTAAAATATAGTTAAAAAATAATCAATTATATCTTACGAGATTAGCTATTAAACATGGAAATTCAAGAACATTTCAATCATTCTCAACTGGTGACAAATTGTAAAAGGCAGAATCACGTTCCCTTAGTGTTCAAACATTTTTACTTTTTTTAAAAAATTGAAAAAAAAATGATATAATTTTTTAAAGAAATATTATTTTTGAAAATCTAAGGAAAAGAGTTTCTGATTATGTCAACATATTTCCTTTGTGATTAAGTATCGAACACAATCTAAAATTAGAATTAAAACACACAGCATATGTTTTTAATCGAGTCTTAAAGTGAATGAATCCTGTGCGAAATGTTTCATTTGTTAAACAAATTATTGGGTTGATCGGAAAGTAATTTCGTTTTTTCCCGACAGAGGATTTAATTGTATTTTTTTGCACTCAGCTTCACACTTAAGCCGTATAATTATCATATGCTTTGAGAGCTCATATAGCAAGACTAGTGTGTGTGAAAAAATTCCAAATAATTCTAAGCAGTAGTTTTTGGTTGGTGCCTTTTTAAATATGGAGAGCGATGATAATCAGCATTTTCGTCATATCTTACTGTGCTATTACAGAAAGGGTAAAAATGCTGTTCAAACCAGAAAGAAATTGATCGATGTGTATGGAGAAGGTGTGTTGACAGTACGCCAGTGCCAGAACTGGTTCGCTAAATTCCAATCTGGCAATTTTAATGTCGAAGATGTACCACGTTCAGGAAGGCCGGTTGAAGCTGATAAAGACGCGATAAAGGCATTAATTGATGCTAACCGGCGAAAAACAACAGTTTATGACCACTTGAAAGGCCTGGGATTATCCTCGAAGTTATATGTATGGGTTTCCCATGTTCTCACAGAGAGAAATCTGTGTCGCCGCATTGACGTCTGCAATTCGCTTCTCAAACGTCACGAAAATGATCCGTTTCTGAAGCGCATCATCACTGGGGACGAAAAATGGGTTGTACACAACAACGTCAAACGCAAGAGGTCATGGAGAAAAAATATTAACTGGCTGAAATCATTTCCAAAGCCGATATTCACCAAACAAAAAAATTTAAACCGTAGGTCCCGGTCTAATTAGCCCTCGTGTGCAAAAAATGACCGTTGAGCGACAGACAAACAAATCACCAAAAATGGTGATGGTGCCTGTTTGGTGGTATTTTAAAGGAAATGTTTTTTTAAAGCTTTTACCGGATAACACAACGATTAATTCGGAATTCTACTGTCATCAGCTTGACAAACTGAATGATGCACTTCAACAGAAGAAGCCAGAACTTATCAACAGGAAAGGTGTAGTGTTTCATCAAGACAACGCGAGACCTCACACAAGTTTGGTCACTCGCCAGAATAATTTACAGCTTGAATGGGATACAAAGCCACACCCACCATAATCTCCAGACATGGCACCATCGGATAATTATTTGTTCCGGCCACTCCAAAATTTTTTAAACGGTAAAATCTTCACCTCAAATGAGGAGGTCAAAGACCACCTCGATCAGTTTTTTGCCAGCAAAGACCAAAAATTTTATGAGTGCGGAATTATGCTACTACCAGAAAGATGGCAAAAGGTGTTGGACCAGAACGGCCAATATATAATTTAATAAAGTATTTGTTTATTATACGAAAATTGTCTTTCATTTCCACAAAAAAACTAAATTTTTTTCTGAACAAACCAATATATCCCGCAAAGAAGAAATTTACTTGAAACTTCAATCAGTTTTAGCGTTTTAAATTAATTTTTAGCATTATGATCAAAATTTCGTAAAAGAATTTAGTTTAAATTATAAATATATTTCAGACAAATATCTACACACAGCATACTTTTTCAAATAAAAAAAATCAAAATTTAATATGAATAACATTTAGCCTCAAATATATATATATATATATATATATATATATATATATGATAAAAAAACTGATTTTGAAGGATTAATAAAAACTTAGATATTTTTGCTGCCAACTGTATGAAGAAGTTGTTTACTTATGTTAATAAAAATGGCTCAAAGTTTTACTTTAGTCCATAAATGTTAAATTTATTATTGTACATTTCAATAAATTCTATAGAGAGGTGAAGAATTGCTGTTGAAATAACTTCTGTAGATTTATAGAAAAACATATCTGTGTGGAAAGACGCTTGTGTGGATCGCATTTTCCAATGATATCAATGATAATGATTTGTCATGATATCATTCTGAATTTAAAAATATCCATAGACGAAATTCATCAGATATGATAGTTTCTACTGTTTTTATGTTGTTAGAATTTTTCACGGTTTAAAAAGAATTATATCGAACTTAGATATTTGGGAAAATGTGTAAATTATATCTACTAATAAGACAGTATTTACCCAAATTTGAGGTTAATAAACGTTTTGAGAGTAGAATGATATATATATATATATATATATATATATATATATATATATATATATATATATATATATATATATATATATATATATATATATATGGATCAACCATATCATAAGATGGTTGTGTTCTTTATTCTTTGCGCTTAGAATTCTGGAACTATAAAAACCGATAAAAAATTTCCATAGTTTTTTTTAAAGAAAAAATTTAAATCGGTATCTCAATTCTTCCCAAACATGGATTAATCAAAACGGGCAGTGGTAAAACCACATAAAGTTTTCTTGCTCTAAATTGGCAACATCAGCAAATACATGTGGAATTTGTTAAATTTATGTACCACATTTGTGGACCTAAGCATTGCTAAACTTTGTAACTGTTATGTGTGGGATCTATTCAGAGCAGTTTTTGAAATATTTTCTTTTTTTAAAGCTTGATTTGCATAAATTCGTACACATTTCACACTTATTTAATCATTGCATGATGTGAGTTAACTTTAATTTTGAATAATTTTCGATCTGTTATCTAATAGGATCATAGATTCATTTTATTCTTTTTACTAACTAAACAAAAAATTTTTTCATATCAGTATTATCAATGACTTTAAAGTTAAGAGATAAAATATTATCTGAGAGGATAATATGCGAAATAATTCAGAATAAAAATCAGCATGATATTAATCAGATTGCAGCAGTTTATATTGAAACTTAGAAATCCTTTTTATCATAATTCTTTCAAGAAACATTGGAAGTGGACTAGAAAAAAAGCGAATAATTTCAATGCTAAGGGAAACAGATGGCAGAAAAGAATTGATTCCCACAGAGATGCGTTTCCCTTTTAGTGAAAGAGAATTTTATAAACACATTAGAACATTCGAAATGCATTCGGAACAAAGCAAACGATACCGATGAATTTGTATCCTTCTGATGCACGATATGCCTCTATTAGAGAGGCAAAACTTAAAAATCATTCAAAAAATGTGTCTCCATGGAAAAACTCTTTCTGAAATAAGAATAATTTAAGCAGATTTCTTTTCTAAAGAATTTCTAGTGAAGTTTATCAAACAAAGGCTTAACAATGTGTGGAGATACTTGAATATGAGATGTGTATGAATTTCCGAAATAAAAATAAGAACATTTAATTTGTTTTTATATATGCTGTATATAGGATATCTGTATGGTGTAGATTCTTCTGTTATTAGATGATAGTAATAAATAGAACTTTGGTATATCATGAATAAAATAGTTTCAGAAACTGTATTTGCTATCTAGCTTTAGAAAATGTTTAATATATATACCTTGATAATTATTATATTTGACTACTAAGAAATTTTCATCTTTTGGAAATAAACGAGACAGAAGAGATGATTTTTTTATATATAATATGGCAACAAAAGGGCATTTCATCTAAGTTATACAAATGTCTCCTAAATGTATCATTTCACTTATAAAGACAATGCAATGAAGACCTATTTTACGTATGTCTGTTATCAATTGAGTCGGGTATAAAACCTTTCACTCCTTGGAAATAAAAAAGATATCTTTTCCAACTAGAGCAACATGGTGTATTTTTCAAAACTTAATCTCCTTATTCTTATAAAAAAAGGTGAAGGTTCCAATCTAATTAGCCCTGTTGGGGGAAAACATGACCGTTGAACGACAAGCAAACCAATCCTGAAAAAAAGATGAAAATTTATTCGGTCAATTTATATATGTTTATAATATTAATATTTTTCACTCAAAAATAAATCTCAAAATTTTAAGAATATTTATTTTTAAAAAATTTGCAAGAAAAATAAATTTTCAAATAAATTTACAAGCAATTTAGCATAAATGTTTTTCAAAATTTAAAATAGAGTGGAAGTATTTATACTGCAAAAGATAAAAACATGGTAGAAATATGTATTTAAAAAATCTGGGAAAATTTAACTAACTTTAACTGTAAGTAAGTAAATAGTTTAAAACATGCTTCAAAAACACTTAAATAAATATGAAAACACGAAAAATTCATTTGAGTGAAAAAAAATTATATTCTTAATATAGCTCACACATTTGAGCTAAATATAATTATTTATTATAAGAGGAAATCAAACAAATTAATTTTCTATACTTTATCATAATTGCTTGAATTATTTATGGTTATTTCTTGTTTACAGTTATATTTCAGTTTTGTATTATCTGACTAAAACTAAGTAATTTTAAGTAATTCCATTATAACTTAATATTATAAATGTCTAAAATTATTTAAAATTATGTTAAAATAAAAATAATCATACAATAAATAAAAACAATATTTATTAATTGTCAAGGAAAATCTCAATATTGTCATAAAATAAGTCCAAATATTTCCTTTTTCCCTAGATGAAGTATATTATTTTGGAAATTCTGTTTTTAAGTATATTATTTAAAATTTGATTTTTTCTCAAAGGTTATGCAATAATTGTTCTCTACTGTATATGTTCTTTTATATTTACTATACATATTATAATATATTAATTTTGTGTCACCAATAGTATTGCTTAATTTCAAGAAGCTTCCTTTTAAACACATATTATTAAGATATTAAAAATTTTATATTACTAAGAAATCTGATTTTTATTATTTAAGTTGAAAAATACATTTATGTGACAATTAATTCCTGTTTAAATTTTGATTTGTAGAATGATTTATTTGACCATTGAATAATAGGGTGAATGTTATGATGTTTAATAAAGCAATTTTATTTAACATATTTTTATTAGCAATTAAAATAACTTTAGATTCTCTTAATAAAGATTTTGAAACATTATAAAACATAATATATTATGTTTTATGAAGGCTATACATGAAAAATGTTAACAAATAGAATGTTTTAGAAATTCTATACAAATTTGGGGGTTTAGTGACATTTTAAGCTGTTAGAAACGTTATTTTTATCGATAATAATTACTCATTTCATTTCATGCAATTTAACAAGTTAAGAATTTAAATTTTTTTGTTCATTTTAAGTTTTCAAGTATTTGAAAGAAAATGAATGAAATAAATGACGAAAAGTTTTTAACATTTACTTAATAGGGTCAAAAAATATCATAACACATATTTTTGAGAATAAATATGAACATAAATATGAAAATATAAATACTGAAAAATTTCACATTATATAGTATACACCAAACGTAAAATAAATGTAATGAAGTTTTAAAATTTTATTTGACTTTTTTTATTTTATAAATTAATTAAATATTTATAACACCAAAAGTTTTAATCTCTGAATTACATTTTGAAACATAAACTACAGATTTATTTAGATGAAATATTTTTCATGACATCCATCAATTTTGTAATGGAAATTTTCATTTAGTTCCTGTTAATTTCGGATAAATTATACATGATATTTAACAGGAACGAGTTAAGAAATTTTCGTTCCTGTTAGATATCATATATAAGGAAATATTCAATATTCAGCTACGGAATAATCGTTAAAATATTTTAGTTGTTTTACTATGGTAAAGTACGTAATGTGAAAGATTGTCTTCTATAGAAACTCGTGTTCCATGTAATTTATTTCCTTGTTTCAAAACTTTAATATTTGAATGTTGAAAACCTTTGAAAGTACTGCACATACAAGTTTATGAAAATATGTTTTACATTGTGCTCTATTGCAAATACTAAGTATAATGGAATCGCTGATATTACATTTGTATACTTTTTCGAATGTTGCTTTAGTTCTATCACTAAATTAGGAAAACAATGCAAGATTTTACTATTTTTAACTTAATGTTAAATATTTTAATTGAATTAAGAAATAGTTCAATCCAAAATGTATTAATTGAATTTGTTGACTAATTATATCAACAATTTTAGCAATAAAATAGTGTTAAGAAAAATTTCAAAACTTTAATTTTTCAAAAATTTAATTCCTACATTTTTCAAATACTAATAATAGAGCATTACTGAATAAAAATTGGTATATTAGCTTAAATGCTTATAAGCTACCAGTTAGTACATAAATAATTTAAAAATCTGATTTTAAAAGTCACACAAATAATTTCAAAATACTTTATGAATAACATTTTTTTTATTATTCAATATTTATCAATATTTTTTGTATAATATTTTTATAAAACAACATTTTTTCCATTCATATTAAATAAAGCAACATGAACTAAAAAATTTGGCTGGATGATGAACTCAATACATTTGAAATAAAATGCACATTTAATTTAGAATCTACATTATAAATGTTCGTAATTAAAGATTATATTTTTGTTGCAGACATAAAATTATCAATTTTTATTTAAATTTCAGCATCCCATTAAAAGCACGGAACAGATGCCGTATAACCCAGGTTGCCAAATAGTGAGTTTAGTGCTTTTTTGTGGATAACTTTAGTAATTACGTCATCGTGCATGTCATAATACGTCATCTTGGCAAAATGTTTTTTTTATCGCCAAAAATATAATTTAGAATTTGAATCCTGAATTATACGGAATGTGCTATAAACACTAAAACATTTGTAGGTACTTATTTTCCTAGCAAGATAATAAATTTTAGTTTAGTTTTTAAACTATGTATTAATTAGCGCGTAATTTTTCAAATCATTCGAATATTATTTTGAAAAAACAAATGTAAAAAATTCTTAGCAATTTCTTTAATCGATTATCAATTATAAAAAATAAATAAAAAATTTAAAATAAGTGATTGTCATTATTTTACTGCTGTGAATATTTCCTTATTTTTTATTATTATGTGGTAGATAACTTTCATATATTTTATGATTAAGCTAAAATTTAAAAAGATACACTTTTATCAGATAATTTCATCTTAGAATAATATTACAAGAAAATCATTGTTTAAATCCCTCTAAATAACATGTATTCAATAATTTTGTGGTTCTTAAGTACAATTTAGTGAGATAAAAATCATAATTAGAAATTTTACCGTATTTTAGTTTTCATAGTTTACAATTTCAATTATACTAAATAAAATGATGTGTGTGAGTGCATGCCATAACTTATTACAGTAAAAATATTCGGAATTCGTTATGAACTGACCATTCTCATTCACTGACCAATCAAGGGAAACATCTAATATGTAATTTTTAAGTAAAATATTATACTTCACGATACAATAAGTCATAATTTATCTTTACTTAATTTACAAATATGTTTTGGTTTCGTCGTGATAAAATTATGTAATTTTTTGTAAGTCGATAGCCTAGAAAACTAATCTATAAATTGCTTTTTATGTAGTATGTTCCTAATCTTCAGTAATAAGCCTCTAAAACCATGACAAACACAATAAAGAGCCTACCTAATTTGCTACTCACGCACATGTACTTTCGACTGAAAATGGATATGACTGATTCATTTCCACGATACATTGTTTCTGAGAAAGATAAATGTATTGTTTTGGAATGTTTTTTTTTCAGGAATATTTTGCTTCGTTGCCAATAATCTCTTTCGATTCTTTTCCATTTTGTAAATTCGAAATTGTGCTGAAATATCAAACTGGAGTTTCTACAAATATAAATATATTTTGCTCATTTTATTTTATAGCTACGTATGAGATGTTTACGAAAAGTGATGTAAAGTTTATATGTATGCAAAGTGAAAAGTTCTGGAAAAGAAAAAGTAAAACATCTGTTGAATGGAAATAAAGCGAATGGATAAATGGTCTTCGCATAAGAAACACAGTATGGCACTTCGTTCCAATCTTTCTTAAATCACTTAGCTTTAAAAGAGCACGTACCGCAGACAACATTTTTTTCAGTCTTCTCTTTTCTCTTAACTGTAACTTTACCTTATACAGTTCTCTGCTGTGTTCGACGCCTTTAGAAGATTGTTCTTTTCTGTTTGGGCGTACAACAACTGGCGCATCATGACGATTCCATTTGTGCCACTGTTCCCTTGGGTCTCTTCCCCTTTTCCTACTCACCAATAGTAATACGTCAAGCGAAATGTAACAAAGAATTGTTTCCATTGGAAGAAAAAAATTATTTCACCTAAGATAGAACTGGGGCAAAATAATAGCAAAAATAACTTAAGATAAACCAGGCGAAGACTTCTTCAACTTATAGATGGCTCGTCAGCAGTCGAATCAAGCATCTATGAAAAAGTTCTTTCATTTCATTTTGCGCTTATTCAATTCCTTCTCAAGTTATGGTGGCTGTTGAAAAAGCTATAAAATAGTTGATCTCAGGTTTTCATGTTCTTCTTGTTTCTATTCTTTCAGTTTTAGATGTCCTCTGAGATAAAAGATGTTACTTAAAAATAAGTATTTTTCCGGCGACAGCGGAAGAATACGCTCCAAAAATTTCAGTAAATGTCAGGAAAAATCGAAGAGTGTTTCAAGGAAACAATCTGCATATATATATATATATATATATATATATATATATATATATATATATATATATATATATATATATATATATATATATATATATATATATATATATATATATATATATATATATATATATATATATATATATATATATATATATATATATATATATATATATATATATATATATATATATATATATATATATATATATATATATATATATATATATATATATATATATATATATATATATATATATATATACATATATTTTAATTAGTGAAAGAGAAAAAAATATTTAAAAGAATTCAACAATGGAAAATATCTATGTAGATTACTATGATACAGTTTTATGTTTCATCAATTTTATAAAAGGATTTCATTTCTTTTGAGTTGTATAGAAGAATGCAAATTGTGAATTTATTAAAATATCGATTACAATATTACTGAAGTTTTATCTTCTAAATTGATAAACTAACAATGGACTCTATTTTATGAATGCTGAAGTGAAAAATATTGTAAATTTAATAGAGAGGAAAATATAAAATTTACACGAAAATAACGGTGCTTATAGCCTCTTAATCTTCCTTTGAGCTGCTTCCTAGAATAATTTCATGTGTGTAAACCAGCGCCATCTGTTAATAACCTTAGCTGCTTAAAATAGGTAACTAATAGTACTTGGTTTTCAAGTTTCCTACTTTAAATTATTTCTTAGTATTTTGTTTTGACAGATTTATTAAGTATGATTTTATTTTTAACAAAATATGTTTTTTTATCTGAATAATATTCTTAAAGAGTAAATTAAAATATATTTATGTGACTTTTTATTTTATTTTCATACTTTAAATGCGTTAAATATATACATTCTATTTTATGTGAAGCAAGGAAACTTTCCTGTATGCTATAATCTATCAACACTTTCAGATAGTTATGAATTCGCTATGTTATTATACTTTATTCAAATTAGGCAAAAGTTAATTACATTTAAGTTTCATAAGATATAATTTATAAACTGACATATATATTTTCATTACAATTTATTATTGCACCCTAGTTTCTTCACTTTGGTTTCTAAATTAAATTTCATGGATATTTATAGGTTATTTCTTTCCCGAGAATATTCTATAATAGATAATCTTCTAAATTTTTCTTTACATTTTTCTACAAATATCACACAATTTACTAACTTTAATTAAAATTAAAATTTAACTTTTAATGAACATTGAATTATCAAATTCTATAAAACTACATATAATTCAGAAAATTTTAAATCATTTTCTTATGTTTGTATTAAAATTAGGGCTTATTAGGAAAATATATTTACGTGATTAAATAATATTCGATTATTTTTAAATTATTAGTTTTTGTCTGTGTATTCAATTTTAATAGACTAAATTTTTTTTTATATTTGTTTACTCTTCTTGTAGATGAATATTTTCTTACTCATTTATTTGAGAAAGTCATGTTATTTGCATTTCTCAACTAAGTAAGTCACAAAATATTATTTAATTATGTGTAGCTTTTTTTATTGCAGTATCTTATTCGTTGAATTTTAAGATTTAAAAATAAACAAACTTATGCATTTATATATATATATATATATATATATATATATATATATATATATATATATATATATATATATATATATATATATATATATATATATATATATATATATATGTATATATATATATATGTATATATATATATATATACATTTATATATATATACATATACATATATTACATATATATATTTATATATATATATATATATATATATATATATATATATATATATATATATATATATATATATATATATATATATATATATATATATATATATATATATATATATATATATATATATATATATATATACATTTATATATATATATATATATATATATATATATATATATATATATATATATATATATATATATATATATATATATATATATATATATATATATATATATAAGATAAAACATGAAGAAAAGTAAAATCAGAAATATAAAATTGGAAAGATACTAAAGTATATGAAGCAAAAGACAAGAAGGCATAGGGACCATGTCTTCATCAGGAGGGAGATGGTCAGCTATGCAAAAATGAACACTCTTTTCTGACATGCTCGAAGGACAAATGTCTAAAAATCTTCGAGCAATTCCCCGAAGAGTGTTCATATAAAAAGAACTTAATTAAAAATTAGACTAAATATATATGTAGAAAAGATAAATATATATGCAGAAGAATAAAAATACTCACTATAGATGAAAATACTCACATTAGTAGAAAAATACTCACAATAGTAGAAAAATACATACAGTAAAAAAATACATACAGTAGAAAATACAAAATACAAAAGCCAGTAAATCAGATTGAATTTATATATGAGAATAGTAGGAAGTTGCCAAAAGTAAATTTGAAATTAGAATGAAGAAATATTGCCAGAAGTAATTAAATTCAAAAAGTTAAAGTGGTTTACAAAGTTAAAGCGTATTAAAGGGGATTTAAGTTTTAGTTATGTATAAAATAAAGTGTATATATGTAGGTATTTTCAGGATTCTTGTAAGAACTTCAATGCTTGGGTGGCCCTTCTGTAGTTATAAAAACTACGCATTACTTCAATCTTCGCTTGTAAGATTGAAGTAATGCGTAGTTTTTATAACTACAGAAGGGCCACCCAAGCATTGAAGTTCTTACAAGAATCCTGAAAATACCTACATATATACACTTTATTTTATACATAACTAACTATAAATCTCCCGCTTTTAACACTTTAACTACTTTCTGGATTTAATTATATTCTCATATATTCAAATTATCTTTTTAACTCGTATTATTCTATACACTAGTATTTTTACTGTATTGTTTTTATTGGTATGTATTTTCATCTATAGTGAGTATTTTTATTCTTCTGCATATATATTTATCTTTTCTACATATATATTTAGTCTAATTTTTAATTAAGTTCTTTTTATATGAACACTCTTCGGGGGAATTGCTCGAAGATTTTTAGACATTTGTCCTTCGAGCATGTCAGAAAAGAGTGTTCATTTTTGCATAGTTGACCATCTCCCTCCTGATGAAGACATGGTCCCTATGCCTTCTTGTCTTTTGCTTCATATACTTTAGTATCTTTCCAATTTTATATTTCTGATTTTACTTTTCTTCATGTTTTATCTTATTTATCTAGGCAAATCTTTCTTTAGCTGCTTTTGCGCTGGCTAGATTTCCTATTATGCATTGTAGTTACAACATTATATTTTTAGCATTGTATTTATTACCTTATATTCATATATGTATTTTCTCTATATTAATATATATATATATATATATATATATATATATATATATATATATATATATATATATATATATATATATATATATATATATATATATATATATATATATATATATATATATATATATATATATATATATATATATATATATATATATATATATATATATATATATATATATATATATATATATATATATATATCGGACTTTTAGGATAAGGTAATAGACCTCACGACTCTCAGTTGAAAGTTAGTTTTCTTTTGTCACATTTAAATTTTTTTTGTATCGCATATATAATTTTTTTGTCCATATTTTCTCTCCTTATTAGAAGTTTTACAAATGACTACAAGGATCTATGAAGAAATTGAGTACAAAAAGCAATTATGCTGTCTAAGAGTTGTGATTGCATAATTGGTTTTAATATGTCAAATGGAAATCAGTTATTATTAGTTCTAACTATTATATCAGCATATTCTGATTGTGAATTAATATTAGTATTTCCTATTTTGACATTTGAAAACTTCTCTAGGTAATGTAGATTATTTTAATGAAAGGGAAAGTTAGAATTTTTACCAAGTTAGTTTAATATGTGAAAAATTTCAATGAAAGTGTATGTTAGAGTAAACTACTATGAAAGTTTCAAAATCGACAATTTTCACTTCACACAATGTAAAATCACAAAATATGTGTTCTGTAAATTTCGAGAATCAACTTATTTAATTTTTTCCCATTTAGACACACTGTAATGCAATTATGAGTCTAAAAATATTTTTCTAATAATGTTTAATAAAACTGCATTGTTTTAAATTTTTTATACTTATATTAATATTTTCTATTTATTTTATGTTTTGATAATAATTTAGCTTCTGCTTATATGCACTTTCCAGTCTTATTTTGTTTATTACATTAATCTTTTCTCATATAGCTTTAATCCGATTTAACAGCTTATAAATTATTACTGAAATTTAATAACAACGTTCAAATATGGACAAAATGTTTGGTTTAATATTGGATAAGCTACATTTATTTTACACATTAAGTAACATTTAAAATTAGATATTTAAGATATGTATATAATTTCTGTACAAAAAATAATGATTTTCAGCATTGTACATTAATTTACATGTGCTTTAATAATCAAAAGTGAATACGTTTGGAAATAGCATATTTTAAAACTTTAATGTAAACTAAATTTCGAAATTCAGTATGAAGAAAATGATTCATTTATCTGGTTTTAAGACACATATATGTTGAGTATGTAATATTTAGGTGTATAAATATTATCATAACATTTTCTTATAACTCGGAAATATATTAATAAAAATACATTGAAGTAGTTGCATAATAAATTTTAAAATTTATTCAGAATATTTGGCGTTAATAGAAGTTGTTAGGCCTTTTACATTCGGATACTTTACTGAATATAAATCTATTGTTGTCTGTGTTTTATCTAGCAAATAAAACATATTTAATTTTTTATTTATCTTATACCTCTATATTCTGCTGGAATAGTATCGAACTTTTGTGGGTTTGATATAAATTAATTTTCACCCTTCATTTTTTCCCCCCAATTACAGTCGTTGAAAAGAAACATGGCGTTGATGCTGCCATCTATTATCTGCAAGCATAACTATGTATTACAACAAAAATTTAAATTTTTCCTAGTGTTTGAAGTAATACTGGGAAAAATATTAAGAAATTTTATAAATTTTATGAAACTCATATCTAATAAAAGTATTGGAACCTTGGAATTAAAAATTATTTTGAAAATAAATTTGGTACAAAAAGCATAAATTATAATATAAATTGCGTAATTTTTATTAACATTAAAAAATTAAAAAAATATATTAATTTTGTAATTTTATAAATCTATTCTAACAATGCAAAATAGTTTTCTTCAGAGAAAATTCCTAAAACTTTGTTTCTAGGAATTATTTTATTTTATTTTAAAGGAAATCCACTAATTTTAAGCAATATAATTACATATGTATATATATTAATGAATGAGCTTATTTTATTAATAACTTTATTTTTATTTAAATCATCTGTCCAGAAAATTTTATTTTATATAGTACTAAGCATACGAAGACTTTTATTCCAAGTTTCTTAATTTGTTTCATTCATTAAAAAATAAGAAATATTAATTTTGTAAAAAAGAAAAGAAATATTAATTTTGAGTATGGGAAAAATAAAAATTTTAATTTACTGTTTCTCCAATTCATTCCTGCAATTTCAGTGTTTTTTTATGGATGTTACTTTAAAAGTATTTTGAACTGAATAACGAATGTGAAAATTTTGCTTTAGTATTTTTATGCTCAATAATTTATGTTCGTTTTTTTTATTTTCAAAGGAAAATAAATAGTTTGGACTTTTAATGAAAAATATTTGAGATATATTCAGTATAGATATTTACTAAATTGCTTTTGACTGTTTAAGTTAGTATAATATAAAAAATAATAATTATTTCTCTTGATTTTTCTATTTCCACGTTAGTCCAAAGAAGTTAAATGTTCTATAAATTAATTTTTCATTTTAGCCTTAGTAATGATTAGAAATTTGTATTTTTATTTTCATCACGTTTTAATTTTTTATTGCAATTTATATGTAAAGCAATCAAATGATTTTGCAATACATCGAATTTTTCTCATAAATCTTATATGCAGTAAACATCACAGGATGATAGGTTTTGATATCTACATCTACCTTATTCACCTAATTTCAGAGAATTTAAAATATCCTTCCTTTTTTTTAACAATGTTTGAGATCCAGATTTGCAAAAGATGATTGGAATTTCCATTCCAAATCTATCTATATGTTTAGTAGATTGCTTTGAAATATTTACATTTTATTATTACGAAAGAAACATACCAACATTTCAACAAAATTGTTGATTTTGTTACAGTATAGACGTCTCTGATTCCCTTACAAAAATCTAGACTTCAGTTCAATGGTTTAAATACTGTGATGGGACGATATTTTTTAGTTGTTTAAAATCCACTTTAATTCACATGATCTGTTCAAATTTTAATTTTAAACACAGACAAAAAAATCAATTTAGAATGTAACTTTAATCAAATAAAGTAAACATATGTATTTATAATGCTAAACTAATTATGTTTTCAAGTAAAACTAAATATGAATCAATATGTAAATTTAAAAATTCCTTTTTTTCAAAATTATATGAAATTTTTCAGATATATTTTTCTTAATTCCTTTTATTTCAGTGAACTATAAAATGATTAAACTATAAAATAAAATTGTGGGGGGTAAAGAAAATCACCACTTTATACAAAAAGTCTCGATTTAACGTCACAAGTTTTATCCGAAAACAGAGATCCGCAGAGTGTTCCAGCGGAAGAGAAATATATCTATATACACAGCTTGGCTTCAGAACAGTCAGACTTGGCGAAGATAAATGGTCCAGCAAGTCGTACCATTCCCTAAACGACCTCTGTTCATTAAAAATATAAAGAAAAATGAGGAAAGTTGGAAAAAAGGGAAAAGAATATAGGTAAAAATTCCTCATTCATTGGGAATCTCTAAAAGTCATCCTTTATCTACGATTTATTGGAAGAAAAATGAACTTTTTGAGCATTTAGGTTTAAATCTGAGATTACATTTTTAGTATATTATTTTAGTTAAATTACTATTAGTACAAAATGGTTAAAAGTAACATAAATTTTGGACTATTTTTCTTGTAATAAAATGTCAACAAATAAATAATTTTGTAAAGAATATAAGCGCAAAACATAATATATTTATTATATTTTCACAGTTTTAAAGTAATCGAGATTGTTATATCTCAAAAGCTGTTATTTACAAATGAAATAAAAACTCAGTCTTTTGATAAAAATCCATATACAGCCATAAACTTTAAATAAACATGAAAACAAATTCAGTTACATCAGTTTTCATGTGAGATTTGGAACCACAACTATTTATGCATTATGCAAAATGAAATACGTATCTCAAAATAAATAATTATAAAAATGTCTGAATATATAAAATTGAAACACAGAAAACTTTTTATTAGCTACAAAGTTTTTTCAACACAGTTTTTAAACTTTTGTAACATTGAATAGTCAATATTTTCAAAACTAACTAGTCAAACTAAAGAAATTTGTCAGATTTACTAAGTTTTGTAAATACATAATGAAAGAAAAGTTTCAGATTTTATATCAAGCTAGAAAATTTATTCTATTAAAATACACTTTTCTGGTAAATTTTTTTATTCAATATTTTATTCCAGCTGTTGGATGAGTTAAGAATTTCTTTTTTAAGCCCATTTAGGAAAAGATTCAAAATAAGAAAAATGAAATTAATAATGTTAATATTTTATGTTAATACAGTGATAATTTTCTTTACTGTTGTCCCAAACATTGTAACGTTTTGGTGTTAGTAATATTCTTTTAAGAAATGGAATAATTATCATCAGGTTCATTGTTAAAAAATGGAGCACAAAAATTAATACATTGGGTTCACTGTTAAGAAATGGAATATAAAAATCATTTTCATTCTAAACAATGGTTTCATTAAATAGATACTATAAATCAAAATCCATTCTAATTATTAAACACAAAATAAGACAATAAATAAATCTGTAAATTTCCTTAAAAATGCTAAGACTTGATCTATATTAAAGTAGGCATCTGATAACAGAAAAACTGTATAAAAATATGAATTTTTAACTATGGAATTTTTATAATTTTTATGTATACAAAATATTTCTGAAACGAATGAAAAGAAATAACTGCGCCAAGGCCTTAATAGCATCTGGACTATTTCTGAAATTCTATTATATTTTTTAAATTCTGTCGCAACTCTGTTACTAATTAATTTTTATAAATATGGACTAGATTTTAAAACCTAAGCCAACTGGTTTTTCTCTTATGATGTCTTCATGGTAAAACACCATTAAATATTTTACATAATGTCAAAAGTATTCTTCACAACTAACAAATTTTTTCTTCATGAATTTATGCTTAAAATACAACTTGATTAATAATTAAGGCGAATAACTTCTTTAAAATGTGTTATTAAGAAAAAAAAATGCATATTTTTTATTTCAAATTATCGCAACAAAATAAAAATTTAAAAAAATGTTCACATAAATTTATAGAAGAGTAACATTTTGATTTCTAAGTGAAATATTCTCATCCATCCAGTTAGGCAAACTGGGTTGATGTCGAATGAACCAAGTGGAGATAGTGCTGCATCAACATATTTCAGGTTTGATTCTAGCCTTGGAACTGAATGCTTGTAGTAGATAAGAGTACAATGTAGCTCCTTGATTATTCCTTGATTTCAAAAAGAAACGTGAAAACATGAATTGTAAAACTAGTCTAAAAGATACTTGCTGTTATTACGATGTTATAATGTTCATCGATCTTAATTGTTATAACCATATAAAGCAATACTTTGCTGGCCACATAAATTGTAACACCAAAAAAAGACAAGAGATATCAGAATAAAATTTATTTTATAGATAGCGTGTTAACCAAGTATCAAATAATTAAATTTATAGACTTCTGTGAAGTGTGGCCCCCACCAAAATAAGTAGCTAGAGTAGCCGCCATTGTTGGCAATAGCCTCTGATACACGCCTGGCCATTGATTCAAAGAGACTTTGGATCAGTTCTTGGGGTAATGCAGACCAAGCAGCTTCCACTCGTTACCAAAGGTCTAGTGTGGCCGCTGCGGATGTAATGCGCACTTGAGGAGTGCGAAAGTGATATTAAATGCCGCTCCATACCATAATACCAGGTGTAGGATCAATTTGGTGGTGCATAACACAGCTGCTCAGCATCCTCTCTCCACAGTGTCCCCAGACTCAAATGCGACCATCGTGGTGTTTCTGACAGAAGCGTGATTCGTCAGTAAAGACAATTTCTTTCCATTCTGCCTTCCACATCCTTCTTTCATCACATTATTGGCAACGGAGACATCTGTGGTTCTGCATCAAGGAAGGACGAAGCAATGGACGTCTTGTGAACAAACGACTCTGCTATAAGCGACGCCGAATAGTACGCGCAGACAGTGGATTATGTGTTACAGACTGAATGTGCTGTGCTATGTTTCGTGATGTGACTAGGAAATCCGTCCCTGCCATGCACACAATTTGCCTGCCATCACGTGAAGTGGTGCACTGAGGTGGATGCGATCGAACATGTCGGTCCGTCGTATCATACTGCTTCCAACGATAATATATCTGCATTACAGTAGTTTGGTTTCGTTCAAAACGACTACTGTTATCCCTGAAAATCCGCAATCTCGGTAGGCAACTATCCGTCATGTGTCGAATTCGAATACTTGATCAAAAAATGACCACTGTTTTCTGCTAGGCATAACTGATCATTTTTTTTTTTTTGAAAAAAAAAAAAAAAAAAAAAGCCAACAGAAAAACACAATTGCCGACTTTGAAATCGTCGAAATCTCCAAGCCTTAAATAGCACGTTGAAGTGGCGTCACAGGAGCGCGTGATATGTGTCCGCGCTGATATATATATATATATATATATATATATATATATATATATATATATATATATATATATATATATATATATATATATATATAACGTAAAATGTCATTTAACAATTTGACTGTATTTAATTTTTTTTAAAAATTAGCCATTTAAAAAATAATCATTAAACATCATAAAATTTATTAAGAAACATAACACAAAATCTCATTGAAAATATGAATTCATTCCTCGGAATAATTCTTCAAACATTTCATTACCACAAACATGAGGAAAATAATAAATTAATTAAAAGTGATTTTTTGTTAAATTCTGATATGATTGCGTTTTCAATTCTTTATAATAAAAAGCATTATGTATTTTTTTTTACTTATCCCTATTTGTTCCATTTTGTGCATAATATATTGTAATTTTTATTTTAAAGAAAAATTATTACGAATAAAAAGAACAATAAAATGTTACTTTCTTTTAATATATATAAGAACATATTTTGTTTTTGAACTAACAAAAAACTTTGCGCAACAAAAATAATTTGTTATGGAATTTTGGAAAAGGCATTACATAGCCTATATTTTAATACATTAGACTAATGATACGACAAAATACTTAAAAATAGTTTCGAGGAATATATGAATTAGCATTTATGAAAATATTTGCTCTGTTAAGTTAAAAGTTTCAGATTTGATAATTCGGAATGTGACTGATAAATAAAGTTATTTTAATACAAGGAATGCAATGAGTTGAAATAAATGTATATTTCCATAGCAGTACTAAATTTAAGTCATGAAAATTTTTTTTCAAATTAACAATTGTAAAAATACGAAAATCATCGCAATTAGTTGAAACGTAAATTCGAGTTTTTAATCAAATAACAAAATTTGTCTTTGAGAATTATTTATTTAAATATTTTTATATAATACCGTGTCATATTAGTCGTATAAAGGAAAACATATTACCATGAATATATTCAACAATTATTTTATAACAATATGAAATATATATTTCACTTCATTTCAAAAACAGTAAAAATAAATTAATTTAAGATAAATACTCCTTATAATTTGATTCCATACAATCGGTGGATTTAATCTTCTACCGGATTGCTCAGAAAATAACTGGTATATCAATCTTATTCCCTTATGTCTTTCAAGTGTCAATATATAAATAGATTTTTTCATCTAATTCCCCCATTTTGGGGGACGGGAGATGAAAAATAAATTAGATGAAAAAATCGAGCAAAAGACATTTTCCTTGGGATTTGGGGATAAGAAGGAAGTTTTTATTGTCTTCTCTTACTTGATGGATGAATGTCAGAATCGCCCACAAGGTGACTCTGTAGATGATTGTGTGAGAATGGATGGATCTGTGAGTTATTTTCGACGTTTCTTAGGCGCAGTTTGGGATGAAACATTTTTATTAGGAATATAAGTTGTATATTACTATTAGGAATGCGTAATTTACCTTGCACTCCAAATTATAAAACTTGAAAGTTGTATTAAAAAATGCGGCATAATTTGTTTTTGTTTAAATGAGTGTAAAATTTTTATTTCGTCATTTAAATGTTTAATTTAAATTCCTTTTGCATACATTTAAAGATTTTCAATAATTTTAACATTTCCTTCAGATTTCTATCCACGAAACTTTATGAAAGTAAAATGATACAAATAAAAGTTATTATTAAATAAAATACAACGGGAATATTTATATAATAGGACCATAGTTAAAGATACTATTGTGACACAAACAAAGAATAATCAATACATTTTGATGAGGAATTTTACGCGTTTATAGAATACACCTTCGATACAGATATTAGAAATAATATAAAAAGGTATTGATTGCGAATAAAGTAAAATTATTGAAATAGTAATTTTTTCAGAGAGTATAACACAGTTAATGATCTAGTATGATATGAAATCACAAATGTAAGTCATCTTTAGTGGGACGTGTGATTCACTTAATTTTTGGATTTGTGAACAAAATCTAATCCATAATTTGTGTCCTGAGGAGATTTTTTATAAATAATAGATAGTGATTTTAAGTACCGCAAGTTCGAAACTAAGCATGAAATAACAGATGACCATGTAAAATTTTCAAGAGTAATTTTTGTCTTTTGTTGCTCAATAATAGTAATAACATTTGCCTTGAAATGTTGTGTTTGTGTCAGGTATTATTTTGATATCATTTATTATTGCTTGTACAAAAAATATTAAGATGCAAAATCTTAAAAAAAATTTAAGAGTTAATTAAAACTTAATTTAAATTTTATTATTTTTAATGTTTATCCGTCGATTAATCATTAGGTAACAACTATGAAGTACATTCTTTTTTGCAGTAAAGATTCTTTTTATGCGAATGTTTCCATTAAATTTGAAATTATTTAAGAATTTCACTTGTTGTCTTGTGCCAACTAGTCTAGCAAAATTGGGTGCGCTGCTCCACTTTTCCAACTGAACCATATTTTGGTGTGGTGTCCGATTTCTTCAGTACATACATGCTATAGGGACCCTTTTATAGGGTTGGGAGCCATTTACAATTCATTCATGCAAAGAAAGGATAAAACGAGAGAGAGAGAAAATACATCCATGCCCGAACTGGGATTCGAACGCAAGGCCTCCTTATCCGCAGTCAGGCACTCTGACCACTAGACAGGGTAGGCGGCAAGAATTTCAATAATTCATTTGAATCTAGTGTCTTCCCAAGAGTGCTCAGATTTAAAAAAAATTAAACTTTAATTTTGTTTGTTAAAGATGAAAATGATATGTTTTAAAATTTCTAATGATTGTGCTATTTATAGGAACATTTTACTTGTTTAATACAGTGAATAAATATTAATAGTCAGGACATTTTGTTTCAATTTTACATACATTTATCAAAATAATTGGATATTTTCATTTTAAATTATTTTAGGATTCGATGTACATAAAATTTAATTTTACAAAACAATTGTGGTTTTCTTCTTATTAAATTCCATTTTAATCAAAGAAGAAATCAGTAATCATACCAGTGAATTCAATTGTGCTCATAAAATAAAATATTTTAGGATTTTGAGAAGAACAAAAACATTCTTAGTTATTTTTAGTCGCATTAGTCCTCCTTATTATAATTATAATATACTGCTTTATGTGCCGGTTAGCATTACTATCAAAACTACCAGCCAAAATATAGAGAATATATAGTCTGGAACAAAAAGAAACTTTTTGATAGTACATATTTCGTTACACTTTGTGCATGAGGAATGCAAGGAATTATCCTTTTCCCTGGCCATTGTAGCTGAAGATTCACTTTAATCTAAAAGGAAATGTTGCAGGTAACATTCCGAATCCGCCCCCACCGCCCAACACAGGAGGACAAGTGGTGAGATGTGTGCTTTTATTTACATATTCAATTACCGGGGACCACAGCTGTGGCAGCATCCCGCTTTGTTTGTACGGGCAGAATGCTGGATATAATAAAGTCGAATGACAAAAGCCGACGCGACCGTAAGTATTTAACAAGTGCTCCATGGAAACGGTGTCGCCGTGCAAGTAATGTGTTAAGTATCTTGGCTATCCATTCTATGGAGTGAGTTTGTTTCAGGTACTGTTTAATTTTGCTTAATAGCGCCCGCTTTGTGGGTCTGCTCCTTTGTCAAAAGATTTTGTGAGGAGAGTTCTTACTGCAACGTTGAAAGATTGGTAATTAAGTTTATCCCTAGAAACTAGCTGCATTGTGGAACGGAAAACAAAACAATTCCTTGCTTATTACATGAAGCTAATGGTATTGTACGTTTAAAGAGCCATATTTTTCAGAAGTTCATTTTTTTGTATACTTTTGCAGATTTCATTAAGTAAAAAGTGAATAAAGAAATCTGTTGAATTAATATAAAATGAGATATTTTTACGTATACATCTTATAAATTTATATAATAGCTGGTTTTCATTGAACAAAGAAGTTTTTCATTCTCATGTACTTAAGGATGTCAAATGGGAGCCGAAACAAATATTGTATGATACATTTAGGTAAAATGTAGACAATTTTTTTATGTAAATTTGAATTCATAAAATATTATATTATATTGTACTATGATGTATAGTTAAATGAAGTACATTATGTATATAGCATTGAAATAAATATTTTATGTGTTTCATGATTTTGTGCAAAATGAAAAATCGCAATTATCTGTGAAACATTTATTGCAATATTACAAAAAATATCATACACTAATCATATAGATCATAGGAAATAATTTTTTGAAAATAAAGAATTTCACCTAAAAATATAAAATTCTCAACAATTCTTTAAGCTTAAATATAACATATATTAATTACTTTCATTATAATTCAACATGTGTGTGTGTGTTTTTATTACATAGTCAAGTATGGGTATGCTGTTTTTAAAAATTGAATTTTTTTTATTTTCTATAATAAAGTTAAAAATAATGTAATGTAGTTTTAATAAATTAAATAATTCTTATTAATAACGTAAAATGACAGAGAAACCATTATTGCTATTAGAACTGGTGGAAAAGCAAAATTTAATGAGAAAAAATATCATTATTATTTTTGTATTTGAATCAATACATCATTTTATATACAATACTTTAAAAATAAAATAAATAAATCAGGTAATCAAAAAATGGCATGGTCATCAAAGAATAAAAAATATTTTCAACGAAAACATGTGAGGAATTAAAAGTAAAAATTCACCTGTGTTTGCAAATTTCAATCCATTCTTACTTTTTTGATGACAGAAAAATCCCCTTTATTCAAAAAAAATTGTGAATAAAGGTTGTACGATAGCTTATTTTACTATCATACTATATTTATTATCATTACTTATAATTTTAAGTAATAAAATGATTTAATTAAAAAAAATGTATATAATTTGGACTGAAACAACAGGGAAACAAGATCCTATATCACAGATTTCATTTTTATACAAAAAATTGTGTTGTAAATCGAATGACTTTCTTTATCACATGTGTTCTGAAATCTGAATCTTTGGAAATTTAATTACATTTTATGTGATCAAGTATATTTAATTTTCTGCCTGATTGTTTCACTAGAATAAGACTGACTATGAAATTTAATGAAAAGACTAGAAGTTATTGGCTAGTTTAACATTTAGAAATTTATCTGTATAATCAGAAATCTAAATAGATAAATTTTTTTTTCCTTTTTCATACAAATGCAGAAATAATTGTATCTTATTATCTATAGAATTTACATGCAATGAATATAAATTTGCATATTAAATAAATTAATTTAATAAAATTAAAACAATAAAAATTCAGGAAATATTTATTACTATTTGTTCTAGCAGAGTAAAATATCCTTATGAAGTAATAATTTCGTCAGATGTCACACATTTGATATACTTTGAAATAAGCAGTATATAAAGAAAATAAATTCTCAACTTAAATTGGAAGCACTTTTTAGATTAGAGGCAGTAAAATATCAGACAGTTTAAATGAGTCAGGGCGCTCCATGGCTGAGTGGTCAAAGTATCATTCCGCTAATCGCTTGATAGCGTAGGAATGTGGGTTCGATTCCCACCGTGGCCCTGGGTGTTTTCTTCGTTATTCTTCTGTGGTTGTACATCTGTCATTGTGCTATTTGTCCTATTATCGACGAAGACTTAGAAGCGGATCTCAAGAATCAAGCATACAAGCCTGAATGTATGTAATGCAATAAAATAAAAAATAAAAATAATTAAATGAGTCAACGCGAATAAATTAAATATTTAAATAATAAGTTTAACTAAAATCATTGGCAGTAGAAACCAATTTTTGAGCTTAATTGCAAAGGAAATTGCTATTAGAAGAGATCTCGAAAAAAATTCGTAGATTTTGAACAAAATTTAAACAAAGTTTGAGAAATAGCTTTAACTACATTTAATGTCTTTCTTGAACAGTTAAAATCTTTCATTAATTTTAAATTTTAAAGCAAGCAAATTTTAAAGAAATCTCAAACTTATTATTTCACACTCGTACTAGTATACCGTATTTAACAATCACAATTCACAAGTATTTAATTTATAAATTTTACCGCTCTTTTAAATAAACTACTTGTGAACATTATGATCTAATTTATTTATAAGTATATTTCAAATCTCAATAAAAGTGTAAAATATTAATATTACTATTTTGTGCTATATGTATATGTGAGCAAGTAAGACAAATTATTTATATCTTCAATGAAAAAAAAAAGAAATACAAAAAAGTATTGTCTTATTTCGGTGTACATTTAGGAAGAGACATGTAATCTTTATGTTAATATTTTATATTGGAGTTTAATATTCAACACATTCTAGCTTTTATTAGTAATACCGAATGAAAAATAAAACATAATGATATAAGACATTTAATAAGTTAAATAAACCAAACTTGATAGCTATTACTTCAATATGCTAAACTTAATTTTTCATAATTCTTTATTCTTTTAACCAAACATTTTTCATGTCTATTATTAATCTTTGAGTATAAATTATGTTTTCCCTTCTATTTATTATAATAAGCCCAATTATAATAATTAGTATAATGGTATTTAATCTACTAACTAATCGACATTTAATTATTACACTGAACTCATTGAATGTAATTAATTATTATTTAACTGCTCAATGAGAATGCAATGTATGTTTAATTGTAAAGTTGATTATGACTTGAAACTTAGCAAAATGTTTTGCATTATTTCAAACTACAAAAATGTGATGAGAAAAGAATGGCTTTCGAAATGTATTTGGATTCAGCCAAATATATCTGGCCAAAGCATAATTGGAATTTTTCACTTTTTTTCAGTATTGGAAGCAGTGGAACTGAGATGGGATCATATGAAATGAGGCACCAAGTGGGCGTTCCTTCGTAACCCCAAAAGTGGGCGAGTAATCGTAATGCGGAAGTAAGGACTAAGCAGAAAACCACTAAACGTATCTTCTCACGTATCATCCCATTTGAGAACATGACCTATTTTACATACCCAAGAAGCGATTGGAGAATATGAAAAATCTCTGGCTGGTTCCATATAGAGGTAAATATCTTTGGGTTGCAAAACGACGTCGTTTGAAACCACGTTTCTTAACACGATATATATATATATATATATATATATATATATATATATATATATATATATATATATATATATATATATATATATATATATATATATATATATATATATATATATATATATATATATTTCCAATGGCGGGCACAATTGGGTGACGAACTCTATGCCACAACAAGGCCAGAAACTGCTACTCATTTATTGATACCTAGCGGGCACCTGTGAACCAAGTCACAGAGGCGAGTAGCGTTGCCCACACCATACCACCAAAAACCCGTTTATTGGGTGGGCCACATTCATATACATCGCAGAAAAAAGGACAGAGAAACACAGAGAGAACAGAGAAGGAAAGAAGTATCCATGCCCAAACCGGGATTAGAACCCGGGACCCACAGCTCAGGAGTCAAGAACGCTAACCACTCAGCCATCGGTTGGCGTATATATATATATATATATATATATATATATATATATATATATATATATATATATATATATATATATATATATATATATATATATATATATATATATATATATATATATATATATATATATATATATATATATATATATATATATATATATATATATATATATATATATATACGCAATACAGGGAAAAATGAAGCAATTTTCATTATATAGAAGCAAAGAAGTATAAAAATTTTCCTACTTTCTTTAAGTAATAAAACTCAAAATATCATACTATAACTAAATCTTAATTAATATTATATCTACAGAATCAAGAATTCTGTTTTTTTATTAATATTTTTCTTCCTTTCTTACGAAAATAATTAATATAATTCACACATATTTCATAACAACTACTATATATGGATTGGGAAATTTATGTTGTCCATGGCAACTAAATGATACTGTCACTCTGAGAAACTTGAAACCAATCAAAAGACACAGATCAGCAAAAGTATATATCAGATACTTTTAATAGTTCTTTTACTATAAGAAATATAAATTTCTTTCAAAGTGTAATGTAATTAATGCTTTGAAAGTAGAAAATATTTATTATCTAATTTAGTTAGTCCTTAAGTTTGTTAGTGCAGCTTATTATCTCAATCGTGTTTTCATAATAAATCCACTTGTATTTTGAATTTCTTGTTTCTGGCATTTTAAGCTCCTTACATAGAACTTTTTTGATTTTATATGAGCTATTTATGCAATATACTTAATTATAAATTCATTTTATTTTCCTTTTTTTTTCATAATTAATCTTCATGAAACTTCTTTTATATATGTAATTTTTTATATTTTTTCACTTTACTTATGTTAAAAACATTTATAAAATGTGATTTATCAAAATGTCTTAATATAAAAATTATATAGCAAAAGAAATATTGAAATTTAAATGAATAAAAGGAACCAGTGAAATTCACGAGAATTTCAGATACAACATAAAATTTGAAGGAGAAATTCTCAATAGAATGTAATATATTTTTAAAATATTTTAGAATACTCTTATTTATTATTTTAATAATCTAAATTTTCTAAAATGCATTTTATTTTGAAATATTAATGCAGGAAAAATGGTGCTAACTAGAAAACTTAATTTGAAAACTTTTGTTAGGTATTATATTTTTCACGTTAATACATTTTATATAAAGAAGTTATTTATTTAACATGACTATGTGAGTTTGCATTTGTTATTTTTCAACAAGGCTTAAGTGACAAAATGTTTAAAGAAAATATTTAATTCACACAAGATTTTTTTAAATGAAGATAAAATAATATTTTTCCTCTTTATGTTAATAAAAAATTGATTAAAAGTAATTAAAAGCAAACAATACAAAATTTTAAAATTTACTACGGTTTCTCATATTTTAATCAAAATTGCTTAATCTTTTGGAAAATTAATTAAAGTTATACGCCCCTGATGTTTCATAAAAAAAAGTGATTCTTAAAAGTTTTAAATTTTTGTAAATTTAATTTTTGAGGGCTCGTAATATAGAGGTTTTATAAAATAAATTTAATTATTAGTTAAAATATAAAAAAACATTTTAGAAAATAGAGAGAATTTATTTAGGAAGAAATTTAAACATTTTCACAACCTTATTTAATTCTGAAGCAACGCGAAACCCCCAGTGTTTAGTTCCCAAGCATGCTTGGTATTCAGTTTATCAACCCACTGAAGGGATGAAAGGCTGAGTCGACCTTGCCCAGACCAAGGATCGAACCTTGGACGTGTTCCTTGAGAGCGTGAAACGCTACCACTAAGCCACATTTATATTTAAAGAACGGAATTTCTTCAACTGACTTGCTTCTAATTTGCAAAATTATTTACATATTTTTTTACAAAAAAACAACATATCCAGATTTTCCATTAACTGATTCATTTTCGGAAAGAAAATATTATTACTTTTATGATATTCCCTATAATATCAAAACTGTAACAAATAAAATATTGAATGATCAATAAATCACTGATAATTTCTGAGCAGAATCACAAAAGAAAATTTCAATTGATTATTAATTTAAATTCACAAAAACGCATAATTATTGATAGTCCTATCACAGCTCACACAGGTTATTAATGAATGTAACATTTTCGAATATGAAATCAACATCAATTGGCGAGTTTCAAAGGGACGACAGCCCAGTAGACATTGAATGCCTTTTGAATTCTCAAGCATGCTTAGAAATGCAACTCAGCTGATATAATAATCAAGGGACGCACAGCTGTGTTGATCATCGTAATGTAAGACCCAGTCTCTTGTGAATCAAGTCTGTTAATAAAGACGTAATTAATATTGCAAATATTTCTCCCATTCCAGTGGAAGGCCAAATACTTGATAGTAGTACGTGGATGGATGACCCTAAGTGATATTTCTTGGAAAAGGCTTATAATAATCTAAGTTTCATTTTAAATTGCTAACTTCTAGAATTTTAATACCGCTGTGATATATAGTCCTTACTTCAGCGGGTTATCATTAAAGTATATATTTACATAAATATTATGATTAAAAAACATTTTGTTGTCGTTTCTTTTTGGTTAATTTCCAAAACACAATAACAAAAAATTTATTGAAAATCCAGAACAAAATAGGTTAGAAAGTATTGCATTAATTTAGATATATGGATTTTTCTTACATTCAGTTTTCATCAGTGATAAATGATCAAATATTTTTATAATGTATAAGTTTAAACTTTATAATCAAAATTAGTCATAAATATTTCTGAAAGATGTCTATGGCAAATATAGTATTTTATGAATATTTAATTTGTAATAATTACTAAAAAAAATTGTTTCATATCGTTTTTGCACATTTTGAATTTCCTATTACATAGATTTTAAAGTAACTTTTAAGTTATGTTTACAATTAAGAAAATTTTAGAGTGTAAAATAAACAATATAATAAGATATTATTGCATAATATTTATTGTAGTATTTAAATATCAGGAAGTATTCTAGGACTTCTGAAATTTAAAGAAAATACTTGTAGGTATGACATAAAACAGAAAGCTGAATATCTTAAGTTTTTAAAGATTTCAATAGTTAGAAGATGAATAAGGCAGATGCTTCCAAATACTAAACTCTGCGTTTTTTATGGCTAAAATCTAGAAATATCTGTTTTAGAATAGATATTAATTGTCTATCAATAACTTATAACAAAGTTTTTAGTCTCTAAGTGTTTTAATCTGCAATAATGCTAAGAAGGTTAACTATATTGGTAGCTTTTGCAGTAATTCGTTTTAATACATTCTAAGAGACATTTTTTCTGTGTATTACAAAACTGTGTCATACTTTTGAATAAAAAAATAAAACGTAAAGCAGTTGATAGTAAAGCGAACATATATCTTGGAGTAGTTTTTATGGAAAAATTCCCTTTTTATTTCCTTATATGATATCCATTTTCCAATTTTTAAACATAATTATATAACGAATTATTTTAACTTCCAATATAACTTTTAATGTAATGAATTACTTTAACTTCCTAATATCACAGACTTCAATGAATAGTTAGCTGAAAACTGAATAATAGATTTAATTTTATTACAAAGGAAACACTTTGGTAAATTGATAGGTTTGTGATAAAAATATCGGTGAACATTAGGTCTATTTAATTTAAAATGCTTAAAAATGTAAGGTGCAGAAGTAGACTTGAATAAATCAAAATGATTCACAAAATTTGACTAATAAGTATATTTAATATAATGAATGAAAATTATCCGAAACACAATATGTACATAATGAAATTAATGAAAGTTATTGATACATAAATATATCTTAAATAGCTTTAGTTTGATTAATAGTGTACTTAAAGGTGACATGGTTTACTGAAAGGACACGAGAACATATATTTTAGTTGATATTATTGTTTTTTATTTATTAAAATATAGCTGAAATACATTTTCAAATTCATGTTTGAATCCTAAAATTATTGGAAAACTGCTTATCACATTTCTTACCATTTCATATATGCTGTTAGAAGAATATATATAATTTTCTTTGTTATATTTAAGAAAATTAAGCTTTCTAAGTAAAAAGAATATAATATAAAATAAAAATAACAAAGTTATTTCATGGGAGTTGAAAAAGAGGAAAGGTTTTTAGTAATGTCTGTTTTTTTACCTTTATGTGAAGAAAAACAAAATATCAGATAACGGATAATGCAATATTTCTTTGTGAGACTAATTCAGTATTATGAAAGAATTCTTAAACATGTATTTACAAATAGAAAAAATTAATTTTCCTGAAATAAAATTTAAGCAAAATATTTTATAACTATTCCTAATAAAAATCGATTTTAAATTAAATTATTTACTTAAAGGGCAGTTATCAGACAAAATAGTCATTCAAATCCAACAACAATCAAAAGCTATTTAGTTTTATGATATCATATATAATCTTTGCATTTGATTAATTAAAGATCTGATGCAAATCAATAAATTAATTAAAAGTTAATGTCAAAAGATAATCAAAGAAAATGCGATGAAAAACATATGCGAATGACACAATATATTTAACTAAAAAAATAACAAATAACATTTCCTTTAAATATGTTGAAAAAATCTCTCTGTATAGAAGCGTAATAAACAAAATATTTTCTTTTTAAAATACATGTTTTTGTTTCTTTGAAACTCAGCATTTAGATTTCCTTTAACAAATTTGTATTCACAAAATTTGATTAAAAAATATTTGTAACTTATACACATATATATATATATATATATATATATATATATATATATATATATATATATATATATATATATATATATATATATATATATATAAAGCACATAATGTATCTATAAATTATCTTTTACCATTGATATGACTAGATTATGTAAAAGCATATGAGGTAGAATGATATTGGTTTTTTCATTACATGATAAGCAATAAAAGATAATAAGTGTCATAGAATGATTTATCGAGAACATGTCACCTGGAGGTATAATTTGTCAGAGAAGAGATAAGTAGGATTCTGACTGCTCATAATCAAATAAGTAAATAATTATTGAGTTAATAAACTGACAACCATATTTAGTTACTGATTCGTTCCTAAAATATGATGAATATCAAACAATCTATATTAATTAAATAATTTTTATTACTTAATGAAATTGAAATCCGCCGTCAAAATCCATCTGAAGTGAATATTAATATTAATAGATTTCATTACATTTTTATATTATTTAATAAACTTTTTTACTTATATATATATATATATATATATATATATATATATATATATATATATATATATATATATATATATATATATATATATATATATATATATATATATATGTATGTATGTATGTATGCATATATGTAATGATATCTATATGACTCCAGATTTTTATATAGTTCTTTATAATAATAATTCCACAGATATGGTATCCAATTATAACTCTGGTATTTCTAAATGAAGATTATTTTCTTCGTTCAGAAGAAATTCAAAACTTCTTTTCTAAAATATCTTACCTTTACAATGTTGATTAATGGTGTTACACATTCCATTTTAAAAAATTACTAGTTATTAAACAAATATAAATCACTCGCCTGGCTTTTGTTTCTAAAATAGCTGCAATTCATCACAGTTTTTAGCAATTTTAAATTTAACTTCTGGGATGAAAAATAATAAAAAAGAGGCTTTGCAAAATTTTGCTCTATAAAGCTTTATAATATGAAATTTTTTTTCTCACTCTGATACAAGTCTTCATTTTTATTAATTAGTTTGGTTCACTTATTTTAACTTATATTGAAGTATATTTTGATGTTAATTTTTATTATTATCTTATATATCTTTGTCTTAATAAATCAATAAATGAACATATCACTCGAAAATAAATAACACTAATATTAAAAAAATCATATAATTTGCTTAATAAAAATAAACAAAACTTTACTTTTGCGTAAGAATTGTCCCTTGACTTTCAAAAAATATATTAAATGTGAAATCAACTATTCATAAATGATAAATAAGTTTTATCTAATGTTGAGATAAATTTTGCATATGTTCATATCAATGAAGAAAATAATTTGAATGCAATTTTTGAATACTTGAAATTATTTAATTTAATCAAAACTTTGAATTTTTTTGACAAACATAATGTAAGAAGGAAATTAAATTACTTTTTTAAGTGAATTAGTCATTTGAAATGCATGTTGCAACTTATAAATAGTCTAATATTACACAATAATTTTCTTATTCATATATTAAACCTTTACTGATTTTGATATTGATTACTCATTTAAAACATTAAAAAGTTTTTTACATTTGTACAAATAAAGAAAGCATTATGCTGATAATCACAATCAGCTATATATAGCTAATAGTCTAGTTATATATGATACAGCTAATATATTTCAATATCTCATATCTTTTAAAGAGTACCTCTGGGATTAGCTGTAGGAAAGTATGCTTGCGACAACAACAATAAGTCATTATGAGGAGATTCGCTGAATAAAATAAAAAAATTACCTGAATGTGACAGTAATAAGTGCAATCACTGTTTTCTAATTACTTTAAATATGATCTCAATGTAAGCCTGAAAATGCTAGATGTTAGATTATAGTTCCTTATTTACATGCTACGGATTTCATTAAGCAATAAAGAATTAATAATTGATGCAGCGAAAAATCTATTTCATTGAAATTATGATTGTGGATACTCAAAGTGTTGGAAAACTAAAAAACCACATTTGTTTGTTCAACTTCAAATAAGTATAGTTTTTCTCAAGTAGCCATAGTTTGCAGACAAATTTCATGCCCTCGCATTCATTATATATGCATGCATTAGATTCAAATCAGTTATTACGGCCTGTTAAGCCTAATCACTTTATAAAAATCATTATTTTAGTTTGACTATTATTGTATCAAAAAATTATGGGAATAATTCAATTTCTAATTCCTCTCCTTAGTAACTTAATATTTTTTATAGGCATAAATTACTCAGCTATCCCTTATATGAAAATACTATTATAATGAATTCAAGTATGTTTAAAACAATGAACATAAAGATTCTTGTAAAAGATAATTAATAAAGTATTATTCAATACTTTATCAGTATCAGTTATCTTTTAAGACCATTTTATTCTCTTTCTTTTGAAAATATTATTTCAACTTTTTCTCCAACTTCAATCTCCAAAACGATATACATATATCTAATATGCGAAGTTAAAACTTATGGTAGAGTTCTGACATTCAGTTCACTGGTTAATGTATTAAATTTCCACTTTAGATGTGTATGGTTACATCGGTTTAAAAATCTCTTTAAATTGCAGAATCCAATCAAGTTAGCTTTCACATGTAAAGCTGACTGTAAAGCATGTTCTTTTTTTATTTTACGCCCAGCCTTGGCCAATCGACCATACGCTGTCTTGCTGACCAGTAAAGATGCGAAGAACTGAAGGGGCAAATAATTCCAATGTCTATATCTTTCAGACCAGAATATTCCCAAAGATGACGTCCATCCATAGAACCACGGTCAACACAAGGGCAAGAGACAGAGGAAGCCAGCCCAATTCTATGTAGATGTTGTTGAAGATAGTCATGGCCTTTACGGAAGCAGGCAACACCAATTCTCCTGTGCAAACCCGAAGGAAATCTATGTAAAGCATGCTAAGCAATCCATTTTATGATTTCACTGTTGTTGTTGTTGTCAGGCTATGTGTGCCAGCCAGGCTAACAATATGGGGTGCGCTGCTCCACTTTTCCAACTGAACCATATTTTGGTGTGGAGTCCGACTTCCTCAGTACACACATGCCATAGGGACCCGTTTATACGGTAGGCAACCATTCATACAAAGAAAGGACAAAGACAGGGTAGACAGAGAGAGGAAATACATCCATGCCCGAACTGGGATTCGAACCCAGGACCTCCCTATCTGCAGTCAGGCACTCTGACCACTACACAGGGTAGGCGGTAAGATTTCACTTTTTATACTATTTAAATGAAATTTTTTCAATATGATGATGCCTGGATTGAATCCATGTTAATATAACTTTTGGAAACGAATGATTTGTTGGAAAATGGGTATTTTTTCATGATAATATCAAAATCACGCAACTTTTTATTACAGTATTAAATTGAATAATTCGCTGAATATACTATATGATTCAAGAGAATGCACACTTTAATCTTTACTTCTGCTGATCAAATAAACATGCTTTGTTACTAAAGGTTCAACAAATTACTGATTATAGTGTTTAAATTATTATTATGCTCAATTGCATTAACATATTCCCTCCTATTTTTATTACTTTTTGCTTTAGTAGCATCTAATCTTAATGTGAGTAAGAATTTTTATTTTGTTATGCTAAAATGTTTTTCAACTCTTCTTTTTTCCCCTTTTTTGAGTAAGAACTTTAATAATTTTTTTCAGTCTCTTTTTTAGAAAAAAATAAAGGCATATTTTTAGCAAATAAGAAAAATATGTTCACAATTAAATAAACTCATGCATTAAATTATTTTAATTTTTGCTAATTGAATTCGTTAAGCTTTCAGTAATTTAAGTAGAATTTTTCCTGAAAAATATAATTTTTTTATGTTATTAATTGCTAGATTTTTGTATAAAATAGATACTTTCATAAGACACTTTGGAACTATCATCATCCCATACACAATTTGTTTTTGTTTTACTATTATTAACAATTTTCTAAATTGGTGCTTTTATATATGAAATATAATGCCTTGAAAACCAACCAAAGATCATAAAGTTTATTAGTTCTATGTTTGTTCTTTCATAACGAAGATACTTGCAAATAAGGTACTGCGACAGATTGTGATAATATTATTTATTCTTAGTTAAAATAAATTGTATATTTTTAATGCATCTTATGATGAATGAATTCCGTACAATTATTTTAACTAAGAAAGCATTTTATGATGCATTTCAGATATTACTTCATATGTAGTATAACTCATTTGAATATTTTCATTAAAATACTACTCTTTATAAGTATTCTTATGTAACAAAAGTACATAAATTGTAAAGAGGATATTTTAATATTTTAAGGTTATAAGTCCTTAACTTTCATTGCATTTTGTCTCCTGGAAGGATAATTCATAGGTAGTACGAAACCTTCATAAATCCAAGTGAAGAAAACATGTAAAATTCTTAAATACCTACTTCATTTACCAATAGATGTTCAATTAGCATGTGAAATCAAATCTAGGATCCTTTATTTTGAAGTAAACTGTTTTCCCAGTTGGACACAATTAGCCTTTCAGGAACATATAAGTGGGTGTGTGATACAAAAGAAAATTTCCTTTAAGTAAAATTTATTTCCAACTATGATCTGGCTATATTCCTTCAAACCATCCAAGTATTTTTTTAAAATTTAATAAACATATTAATTTGAAACACAGTTTCCAAATTAAAACAATTTCTTAATTTAGTAAATTAAGAAATTTAATTAAAACAATTTCTTAATAGTTTTTGAAAATAGTGTGAATCGTTAAACTAAATTTTTGTTACATCTTCCAAACTTCAATTACTTTTTATTCGACTCAATCCAGCTTCAAAATTTGCTTATAAGGTGGATTTTAATAATATGTGTTTCATTAGAATATTTTTCACATTTCCCGCTCATATCTAATCCAGTTTTATTTTGAGAAGACATTATCCAGAGTTGCATTTGCCCATTTTGCACATAAAAAGTAGCAAGATGTGCCCATTCCATTAACTTCGATTTGTTAAATAAACATCTTATCGTAAAGGTGCAAAACCCAAGAGAACGAAATCTAAGCAAGAAATTAAAAGGATAAAATATACGCTAAAACGAATGAGTTTAGAAAAAAGAAAGTTCGTTTTTTTCTTCGCCGCTCATTCAGCTGTATCTAAATTACGAAAGATTAAACTAAAAAATAAGAACAAAAAATAGAAGAGAATATTTGAGATAAAATAAAAAGAAAAAATATCTTTTAATGTCTTTATTTGAGAGCTTTTTTTTGCAATAAACTTCTTTTTCGATGAAGATACCAGTGAAGGTTGCGTATTCCTTTAAGGCAAGTTTAATTACGTTTGAAATTAAGAAGTTTAATTGTCAGTGTTCTTCAGTATTTTACCGAAATCACAATACTTCTCGCTGATGTCTTAATTATAGCTCTTCTAAAGACAGTAATTAAAAGGAATTCTAATTTAAAAACTCGATTAGGTACACGTAATTTAGTTTTCTCGAAACATTAACAATGAAATACATTCGTATATTAAGTATGCATTCCTTTGTTTTTTTTTTAATTAAAGACTTAATGTAGAAAATTTTTTATTTGGAATAAATTGTATATTTTTGTGTATAAAACACTCGAATAGTATTAATAGAATATTTTAAATTAATTTTGTGTAAGAAGCAGCAGGGGACATCATAAAGAAAGAATAGAATATGAATATAAACTAATTGCTCATTTGATATGTTATATGTTGAATTAAATATTTAATGTGTATAATATATATTTTCATGTATTTATGTATGCAAGCGTATATAGATTCAGAAGTAAATAAAATTTTTAAATTTTAGTATTAATTTAATAAATTAGTAAATGTGTAAACGTTCCTGATAATAAAAGCAGTCAGAAAAATAATTTTAAAATATGGAACAAATACTTATAGAATTGCGCATAACTACCTGAATATATGAATAAGTACAGAGCATTGGCCAGTATAATTCTATTATATTTAATTTTCTATACATTTATATGCATTTTTTATTAATTTATTTTCCTTAACAAGGTATTGTAAAACTTAATTCTAAACAACATAAAAATAATATACTCTTTTTTTATGAATATTACGATAAAGTTAAGACAATTAACAAAAAAATTTTGTATCTTAACAACTATAATACCTTAACAAAGAGTTAAAAATAGATAGTAAAAAATTTACATTAGTATGAATATTGCCATCTCTTTCTTCTCTAATTGTATGGTTTGCTTTTATAAGCAAAATTCTAGTTAAAAGCTTATATTTTTAAGAGCATAATGTGCATGTGATTAAACTAATATTTTTATCAGTTTAAAAAATGATTTCTTTTTTAATCATAAAAAGTGTTTGTTTCTTTCGTTCAGGTTAAGATTAAGTTTACATTATTTTATTACAATTCTCATTGGCTTAGAATATCCATGACGTCAAATAACGTTTCATCTACGTCACATGGTATTGAGACGGCGTTGTAAATTCAACTTGTCGACGAATTTACTGCCTGTCTTCAAATCACATTCTTCGATCTGCTGCAAATAAGTTAACAATCTAGTGTCTGAGAATATTGTTGAAGTTCATTTTGTTAATAAATAATAAAAGGATTTTTTTTATAAGGAACAAAACGCATAGATTTTTCAAGACATTGATTTAAGCCATTAATACATGGACAATAGAACAATAGAAAAAGCAAAATGAAAAGACATGGCAAAACATCCACTTTATGATTAGTTTAAATCTGCAAGAATGATTTAAATTTAAAAAAAATTATTATATAATATAATTCTAAAAATTAATAATTGCATTATTTATGAACAATCTCTTCTGAATCTTAAGACCATTGCCTTGCTTACAGCACCATTAATGATTTTCTTTTAATTAATTTTGCTGAAATAATAAAAGCATATTTGTAAAATTTTGCTCAAAAAATTCGTTAAATTTCTTGCAAATGCTTTTTTTTTTCTTTTTTGAATTTTCGACTTTTTAAACAAAAATTTCCTAAGTGAAAACATTAAAACAAAATCAATTTTTAAACAATAGTTTTTGAATGACATAGTAATAGCCTTATTTATTTAGACTGTTTAATCATTTCCGAATATTATCACATTATTTTCTATACTTCTGAAATTTTAAACAATTTTTATTCTTATTATTCTATGTTTAAAATAACAAATGTTCATACACGTTAAAAATAGTTATTAAAACAGAAAAGAAATGTTAAATTAATATTAAATTAAAGACTTGTGTTCCAGAAAATAATTTCAATTAGCTGATGATTTATTCTAAAATATCAAGAATAAATTTAATTTGTGGTAACTAAATCCTTTTATGTATTTTAAAAGTAAATTTGCATGCTGCTTTCAAAGATTTAATTCCTGATCTGTGATAAAATAAAAAGGTATTTATCAACCTTATATCGATTTCTAAAATTACATAAGTCAAGAAATTTGAAAAAGTGAAACATTAGTATCAATATAAAAATAAACATTGAAATAACTTTTTGTGAATGATATGTAATTAAATTAATTTTAATTGTTTTATAGAGAATAATAATATTTTAAAACACATAAGTTATAATTTGTTTTAAAATATTATTATCCTCTATTATGCCTAAAATACCATCTAAATAATATGTAAGCGTAAATCTCCTCTTAAAATTACGATAAACATTTTTTTTTGGTAAGAAAATTCCAAAAACTATAATAATGATAAAATGACTCAGACAAACAAAATCTAATATAAAATAATATCTTTTTTTAAATGTGAGGAAGAACTTTCCAAAAATTTTATTAAAGCTCAAAGTGAAGAAGAAATGAATACTTCCCCTTGATGACAAGCAGTTTAAATGAAAGAGCTTTTAAACACCTCAATTTAAATAAAATTTCAAATTTAGACCCAACTATCCTATTTTAATAGGAAACATTATTGCGAATATATTTCCGTAATTTGTGATTCCTTACCTTCGAAGACATCGCTTTCAAACAGTTTCATTTAGGCTGCACCTAGCAAATAAACATTGTTTTGAATGGGAATGAAGGGTTTTAAAAGGAATGCCGATGATTCTTGGCAAAGCGAGAATTTATCTGTCACCATGACAACTACTCGCTCCTGGAAAGAGAAAAGTTATCAAACTCATTCCAGCTAATTACACGACCAACTTCCCATTTTCGATTCGTAAATGAGAGTGAAAGTTTAATACCGTTTGCACGAGCGTATCCGTTTTGTACATTTCCCACAGTATTGCTGAATTCTTTTCCGCATCCGTGATACGTTGCTTGGACAGGAGGTAATGATTTCTACTGTCAGAGTGAAATTTCAACGTGGGTGAACAGCATGTGTATACTTAAATCGAATTCACATCTTAAATTCTTTATTTACAATGTGTTTTCTATTTTAATATTAGGTTCATTACATTGGTATTATATACATCTTATTTTCAGGAAGCATATAATGCATTTGGTACATTATAATGAGAGTTATTTATTGACAAAAGATTTTATTTTAAGAAAATTTTCTGGAATATTTATAATTTTTGGTTAATAATTCAATAGTTATTATTGTATATTAATAGAAATGCTTATTGCAGTCTTTTACATTGAAATACATCAGTGTAATATTTCAAAAAATTGAAATTATAATAATGTTGTGTATCTATTCATAAAAAAAGAGGAAGGACAATTCATTCATTATGAAATTGACATGCCTTTCATTAATGCACAATAAATTAAAATTTAATAAATATAATCCCCACATATTACTTTATTCATTTTAAAGCATATATAAAATTTTTAAGTTAAAATTATAGATATGTTTTTTCATGGTCATTTTGTACAATTTTTTTTTCATAAAACATAATAATAAAAATAATTTTTCAATTAGAAGGTAATGAAATTAATTAAACTTGTATTAAAGAATATGTTATGGTACATTCATCACAATTAGCAATAGTAAGATGACCTTATTAAAAGGAAGGGCACTGCCACTAAAAATAAATAATAAAATACCTTGATAATTATATGCGATAAAATGAATTCATATAATTTATGCTATATTCTAACTTATGTTAAAAGTCAAATAGGTTATTTTACTCTTGGAAAGAATGTAAGTCCTAGCACATAAATTAAAATTTATAGTAAAATAGAAATTAATGAAAATTAATTTCAAAATATTTATGGTAATATAACGCCTCTGGAACTTTAGGAATATCATTTAGTGCCATATCGATATACCACATCTTACTTTCTGAATATTATTAATAGAGAGAAGGCAATCTTATCTAAAACTAATTTGCTCAATTACCTTAACTCTTATCACGTGATAAATCACAGTAATTTGATAGCTTAAGAAAACATTCTTGTTAATGTAATATTGTACAAAATTTAACAACAATTTTTTTTGTTGTGATATTTCTAAGAGAGATCATCTGAAAGACATGAAATTCAGCATTTCATTTTTAAATGATGATAAAGCATAGTTGCTCAAAAAGAATACAAGGAATACAGTATATAAACAAGCAAAAGAGGTTTCATTGGACTCGTGATATCGTTAAAGATGATTTCTGTCCAACAGAAAAAACAATGAGCCAATTTCCCAACATTGTGGGATATTTCATCCCCTATTGAAATGGTTGCTTCAGATCTTCTTTCTATTCGCAGCACTAAATTGTCCAACAATTCTTGAAGTAGATTACCCATTCCTCAATCAGTACCGATTTCAGTTGATAGATGGCAATTAGGATGTAATCATACCTCGAGGCGTTCCTCCCTATCCATCCACTTATGTTTTATGGAACTTAAATCATATATGTGATTGCAGTAATTAATCCATTCGAATAATATCTTTATTTTCCAGTCGCTGCTACATAATAGAAGTTTGGTGCCATCTTGCCATGGCCTCCTAAAAATCAAAGTCTGCTCCAATGTAAACCCGGACAAATATACATGAGGTAGGATCCTTCGCTTACTATAGCGATTTCCAGTCACAGAACGTCCATAGAAACACAGTACTCTGTACACCCGTTCAGTATAATATCTCCCCAGATAACAACCATCATAATGGTCTATTTCTGTGATGATATTGGGATGAATACTTGTGTATACTATTTTCTAAATAAGTTAGGATTGAGGTTCATTTATGGTACTTAAACAACTCTCGTCCGTGAAGTGAACAAGCCATCTTTAATGAGATGTCCAGTTTTTGTTCTCCTTGCACCACTCTAAATATGGAAAACGATCGATATGTTACTTTCGAAGGAAAGCAAAGTTGAAGATGGCGGGTGAAGACTTCTAGACATTATAAACCATGATATTTGACGACCCACTACAGTACACAGTTACTGAGCAATGGCTCTTACTGATTGGTTTCCAGTTCGTTTCACTTGCAAGATAATATAACGTTCATTCGCTACAGTTGTTTCTCTGGAGGCTCAAATACCAATATTTATAAGAGTTGTATATGTATTATGAAAGTCTTTCCAAGATAACGAAAGGAATATTTTTGTTGATTCCAAACTCTTCAACTATATTGGTAACATTACGTCTCTTGTCTTGTTTATCGATCATTCTCATAGGCTTTAAGTCGTCCAATTTCTTCTAGCCATATTTCACGAAGAAACTTATTTGCATTTGAAATAAAAGTCTTTAATTGCGTCTCCATTTTGATTTTTATTGTAATCTTGAGCTGAATGGGTTTTGCGTAAGCTCACTTCGCCAGTGACGTCTTTTTCCTGACATCTATATGCGCATGACCTTTCTTCTGTATTGCCAGCTCTTTGTGCTGATCAACAAACATGCAATTTTCAGAAATGTCATGGATATCTATTTAACATTTACACTGTTGCCTAAGTTTTAAGTTCAGTGTATATAGTTTTTTTTATAGTTTCTGAAAATAATAGGAACCATTTTTAAACTGAAGCGGTGCGAAAAATTTAGAAAAGTAACTTTGGATATTTAAGAATGAGCATAGCTCTTGAAAATATAATTTTTTTCATCAATTATTTATTAAAAAAAAGATGAATTAAAATTTTGAATTTGCAAATTAAAAAAAGTTTTAAAGAATTTTCAAGGTAATAGGCCTGAATAATTTTTCATATTTTTAAAATTTACAGTAATTACAGATAAATTTACAGTAATTACAGATAAATTACAGATAAATTTGGAATAACACAACTAATAACTTACAGATTAATTTGGAATAACAAAAATAATAATTTACAGATTAACTTGGAATAACATAAATAATAATTTACAGATTAATTTAGAATAACATAAATAATAATTTACACAAATGAAACTTACGAAGTAGTCTTTGAACACCAGGGTAAACCACGTGGGCAAGGCTTAATGTCGCACCGGATAATCAGGAAACCTCCTTTTATAATGCTGATCGGGGGTATTCTGCTGCCCTTTTTTAGCCTCTAGAGATTTTGTAGAAGCGTCAGAGCCACCGTAGAAATATCCTATAACTTAGTTCACCCCTAAAGCAAATCTTCTCCCGTTTTTTTTGAGGAACGCGCCTTTAACCGCTCCAGTCTCCGATCTTCTCCCTGGCAACTCCACGTTTCAAGATAATATACTTGCAAGATAATATACCGTTCATTCGCTACAGTTGTTTCTCTGGAGCCTCAAATAGAAATATTTATAAAAGTTGTATATGTATTATGGAAGCCTTTCCAAGTTAACGAAAGGATTTCTTTGTTGATTCCAAACTCTATCAATTATATTGGTAACATTACGTCTCTTGTCTAGTTTATCGATCATTCTCATAGGCTTTAAGTCGTCCAATTTCTTCTAGCCATATTTCAGGAAGAAACTTATTTGCATTTGAAATAAAAGTCTTTAATTGTGTCTCCATTTTGATTTTTATTGTAATCTTGAGCTGACTGGCATCGACAACAATGGGTTTTGCGTTAGCTCATTTCGCCAGTGACGTCTTTTTCCTGACATCTATATGCGCATGACCTTTCTTCTGTATTGCCAGCTCCTTGTGCTGATCAACAAACATCCAATTTTCTGAAATGTCATGGATATCTTTTTAAAATTTACACTGTTGCCTAAGTTTTAAGTTCAGTGTATATAGTTTTTTTATAGTTTCTGATAATAATAGGAACCATTTTTAAACTGAAGCGGTGCGAAAAATTTAGAAAAGTAACTTTGGATACTTTAGAATGAGCATACTTCTTGAAAATATTATTTTTTTCATCAATTATTTATTAAAAAAAAAGATGAGTTAAAATTTTGAATTTGCAAATTAAAAAAAGTTTTAAAGAATTTTCAGGGTAATAGGCCTGAATAATTTTTCATATTTTTAAAATTTATTTATTATATCCTAGTTAAAATATATTTGCATTGTTGTACTATTATGTCTAAAAATTTAATTTAGCAAAAGTGGCTTTTTTGTTGCCTACTGCAATATCAATTTCTAGTTTGTTAATAAATTGTTGTTCTAAAGTGTAAAATGTAGCAATAAATGTTGAATTACAGTTCATATGTTCAATAAACATTTAAATTTGCTGGAAGCATAAAAACTAGTAAGTATTTTTTCAATATTTTTTGCTCTAGAAATAAAAGTTAAAGGAACTTTGGGTACCAATGGAAACGACAGTTCACTTTTAATATCGATGCACATTTTAGGATATAAATGTTTCTTAAAATACCAGTGAAATAAAATCAAATATAAACGTTCAATTTTTAAATTTTTTTCAGTATAAATTTTTATACTATGGTATATTATAACGTTATACTTTGGTTAACTTTTCATTCGAGTAAAGCTTCTAAACAGAGACTATTGTCACCTAAATGCAGACTGGTAACTAGTGATAAATTCTACATTTGAAAGAATTATATTTTCTCCAAACATTTGCCCTATATCACTGTAAATATATTTGACACTAAAATATTTTCCATGCATAAATTCAATAAGCAATATAGATTTGGTTGTGCCAATTAACTAGGTTTCCGGAAACCTGAAAGATGACTTTCAATATCAGAATACTATGTTTCTAAATGTAAAATTTCATATATTTTTTAAGCAAAATATAATATTACAATGGTCACAATTAAAAATTCAATAATAAGAAGCACTGATCTTATGAGCATCAAAATTAAAAGTTAGAAAGAAGTTATGATATGAAAATGATAAGAATTTGAGCACATATGAATGACGCAGGATGAACAAGCGACTTTCTGAAGCACTGCATAAAGAAAAAAGAAAAAAAAATTGCTGTGAATTTTTCTTTGAAAATCGCATTTCATTTCAGCAAATGCATTTGTATTAAATCTCTTGTTATATAGTTTATTCTTATGATGGATTTTATTTGTTAAATAATATTACTAGCAGGCACTTAATAAGAGTCCAGGTTCATAATTAGTTAATTAAGTTTATTACAGATAAATTTGGAATAACACAACTAATAACTTACATATTAATTTGGAATAACAAAAATAATAATTTACAGATTAACTTGGAATAACATAAATAATAATTTACAGATTAATTTGGAATAACATAAATAATAATTTACACAAATGAAACTTACGAAGTAGTCTTTGAACACCAGGGTAGACCACGTGGGCAAGGCTTAATCTCGCACCAGATAATCAGGAAACCTCCTTTTATAATGCTGATCGGGGGTCTTTTTTTGCTGCCTCTAGAGATTTTGCAGAAGTGTCACAGCCGCCGTAGAAATATCCTATAACTTAGTTCACCCCTAAAGCAAATCTTCTCCCGTTTTTTTGAGGAACGCGCCTTTAACCGCTCCAGTCTCCAATCTTCTCCCTGGCAACTCCACGTGTCCTGGAACTCGTCTCTCCCAAAAACACTCGACCTCCTTTTCTCCTTTGCTGGAGCCAAAACCGTTTCCTAGCCATCTCGTTACTTCACTTCACCATTTGCTTTCCACATGAACATACCCAGTGACCCCCTCACAAATAATTCTCTTTGCCAACCACAAGAAAATTAAATTGTATTCTTTTGTGGTCAGCACACATTTCTAGTTCAGTTTGACGGTAATTGCAACTGTTATTGTTACATTCTTGGCATCTTAGGATAAGTCATTGGGCCCTATCTTTGGGACTTGCAAAGTGCCATCTTTCATCAAAATAATGCAACAGAACTTGTTTGGAGATTCCTCTATGTTGAGTGTTTAAATTTTTCTGGCCTGTATAGTATTCAGAATTCTCACTAGTTGAGGACTTTTGATCATGAATCTTTGAGATACTATCCATTCACTAAGAATAGCACAGACTTTAGCAAAAAGTTTCACGTTTCTGTCATCCAAGTCCATTTCGAATCTTTACCTAGATAAGTGGGATTTAATTTCTAGTGCCTTTGTAATTGTTATATTTATTTCTCGCACTTTGACATCCTTAAACTATTTGCAAATTTATTACTTTGTCTTCATGCCAAATTTCTTAAGTGCAAGAAATAGCTTTGCAATATCTTTCATATTTGCTTATGCTGTTGCAAATTTAATAATTAACAGTGCATAGTGAGAAACTGTGCATTAATAAACTAAAACTACAATACTCGTTTGGAAGTAGAAGTATTGATTTTAAAAATAACCTTACATTTTATTAACATATTTATTAACATTACAACACAATTATAGATTTTTATTCTATAATAAATATTGATTTTTGCTTAACAATTCTGAGAACTATTATGCTTCATCAGTTTTTCAAACAACACTTAATGCATTAAGTAATTAATTTGCAAATATTCTATAATTACAATAGAAAATTATAACAAACAATAATTAATTATTTGTGACTAATTTATTCATTTCATGGACGCGCTATAATTCATGAAAGTATTTTTGATATTATCACTTAATGACATTAATAGAAGCTTTAGCATTAAATATTTTCCCCAATACGCTAAACATTATTTGCAGCTGATTAATTATAACCAATTACTTTCTTTAAAACAAGATATTATTTCAGGTATGAACTATCATGTATAGAGTCTTATACAAAATATCACGCTTCCATTTTTACTTTTCTATAATACCTTTGAAGTGAGAGTGTGGCTCTTCAGACTTTCATAACCAAAATCTTGCCTCCGAAGCTTATGTAAGCCATCCGTATAATTACACATAAGAGTTTAATAATTCCGTCCATCTTGTTGGCATGGCAACAAATGGATGGTACCTAGTAAGTGAAGAGACGTGCAGGTTAAACTTTAGTATGCCGTGATTATAAATACCGTCGATTCATGGAAGTAGGGAAGAAGGGGTCATGCTTTGCGTCTTTTATAATTCTTTATCAGTTCCACGCTTTGTCTTGCCTCCACAGAGCAGCGGCTACATTCTCTGTGCACTATTTCCATGGTTCGGATAATGAATTAAACCCCAACTCCTGAATTAAAACGCTCGATTAGTTTTGATAGCATGAAGGGAGTTGTTTCGTGATGGGGAGAACCTCTCTCCCCCACCGACTGCCCGGCCAGGTGAAAAGAGAAGAGTTGAATTTCCTTTAATCCTGAAGGGGGGGGGAGTAAGAAAAAAAGAAAAGGTTATGACGTCATGGGATGGGGATGAATGGATATTCAAGTTTGAATCATGTAATCCCTTTTCGAATTTCAAAATCTTGTTTCAGGAAATTTGAAACTAAAATTTGCTGATGAAAAAAAAATCAAGTAATTATCCATTGTTAAGTATTTTGTGATTAAGTATTATCCATAGTTAAGCATGAAAGGTTATGGTTTATTGGTTTATTTGAAATGTATGCAGCGTTTGCTCTTTAGTTTACAAAGAAAAATATTTTCTTAACAACAAAATAGAAATAAAATATATATATATATATATATATATATATATATATATATATATATATATATATATATATATATATATATATATATATATATATATATGCACCTGAACACTATATAAACATATGTATAAAATACATAATCTGTAAAAAAATTTCTTAATACGTTTTCTCTACTAAACTTTAATAACCAAGATAAATTATGAAAGGAAGCCATTATCATTCTAGCACGTTTTCAGAATTTTAATTTTTTTGTGTTCTTTACAAGCTATAAATATTTTCCTTCTTTTAATAAGTTTTTCTTTATTTTAGGGTAGGGAATTTCTGCATTAAATGTTTTTTTTTACTTTATATTAAATATACATTATTTTGCAATTTTAAAAATTGAGTAAAATTGAAACAGATTACACACCTACTGGTGTTAATTATAAAAAGAATATATAGTATCCTCTTTTGATTTAATTGTTCTCTACTTCGGCATATTATTTTTTATTTATTCTGAAATTATTTATATGAGATATTAGTAGGAAAATGTGGGAATATATATTCCAAAACTATAAACTCAACTGAAAGTCTTATCATTCTTTTTAATATAATTTCGAATTACATAACAACTTGATAATATTACTTCTTTATGAAAATAATGGAAAGGCTTGTAGTATTAAAAATAAACATATCCACTATTTATTCTTTATATTTCTAGAGTTGCATAGTACTTCATTTACTCTTATATAATTTAATTCTTAATCCCAGAAAATAAATTTGAAACTTTGCATATATATATAGACCCACATGGATATACATATTTGCGTATGTATTTATGTGTCGAAAGTTAATACACTCTTAATAAGCCAAGTAAGGTTATATGCAGTAATAACCATTACTGATGATGTTTCTGCAGCAAAAGGAGTCTCTAAATTTCTTTGCCACTGTTCAAAATGTTATAAAAATAGGCTTAAGTGCTGTATAATCTATGATTCCAATTTCTGAAATTTTTTTGGTGATGAAATGTTGCCAAGATGACGTACCGGGACGTGCGCGATTACGTAAATACTAGTGCTACCAAAATAGAATAATCTGCATAATTCTTATAGGTCTCTATATCTATGACATAATAAAAACGAGGTTTCCAGATACATTAGAAAATCTGCCAAAATATCGCCAATCTCAGAATTTGGAATCTTGGATAATATGGCACCTGTGCCGAAAAATCGTTTAAAGGAATTTCTAATCAAATGATTACGGTTAGAAAACAGGGTTGGATTAGTGCTAATAATATATATTTAAATTTATTTGACACTTCATGCTAGATAATTTAGATACCCTAATCTGCTATCCAAATCTGATCTGTTGTGTCTTTTGATATCTTTTTTTAGACATTTTTTGGTAGATAGTAGCTCTGTTTCATGTGTTACGGTGAGAAATCCAATGAAACTCCCAAACGCCATACTGTCAGAAAGGTATCATTTTAAGTGCTTTTATGAATCTATAAAGGAATATTAGTTATCATTAATAAAGGAGATTCAATTAATATCTAAAAGTAGATAAGTTATTTATTTAACACATTAAGTTATTTGATTTAGGCAAAGAGTATAACTAAAAGTACATATTTCAAACTTCTTCCCACATTCCTTCCATTCACAAACTTTGAAATAATGATAAAAATGGAAACTTTATTTGATAATCCCCTTCAGTTAAGTAAAATAAGAAAAAATATTAATTGTTTTCCTGTAAATTATAGTTTCATGTGACATATTTCTTCTACTAGAAAATTTTATTTTTAGTAGGAACAAATGTTAGCAATAACTAATAAATTAAGTTAAAATAATAATTTAACATTTTTTGAGTAAGCACAATGGAGTACAATTAAGAATACCAAAATTATGATCTTAATTATAAATTTATTCATATAATTAAAAAATACCAAAAGTATTTTAGTTTTCATGAAAAAAACAAGAAACTGGCTTTCCTTAAACTAGAAAATATTTCCAATCGATTTTGAGCCTCTTGAATCGATAAAAAACTTATATCCTAGCATATCATGCATTCCAGAGAACATAAAAAATGGGTAGAATATTTTAGTACCTCCATATATAAAAAGTTTTGTATATATTAGGATTTGGAATTTTTATCAGAAATAATTCAGAATACATTTGTAAGCAAAATGCATTTTTATGAAAGTCCTTAGAATTTAAAATATTCTCTTTGCAGTGTTTTTTTAATATAGTACAATGCTACCGATTTTTTAAGCTAACGGAGTAGTATAAATAAATATTTGAGTTTTTCCACGATTAATTCTGCTGTTGATTTAAAACAAATATTATTTTTCCTCCTTCTTTCAATTGAAATCGAATATTATGAAATGCGAAGAAGCATCATTGTTAAATTTATTTTTCAAACATATATATATATATATATATATATATATATATATATATATATATATATATATATATATATATATATATATATATATATATATATATATATATATATATATATATATATATATTTAAAATAATTCTGTTTTGTAGGATTTGAGGAATAGAAAATATTCTTTTCAAACAACAATAAATATTAATTAAAAATCTCATTTAAATTCAATTTTTAATTGATATCATTTTAAGTTATTTAGAGCAAAAACTATTTAAGTTTTTAAAAAAATTTAATATAAAATAATTTTATGTTAATTTGAAATTATTAAATTAAAAAGTCATTTTGTAATTTAATACACTAATGAGATTTAAATTGAAAATATTATAAATGAAGTTAACATTTTTAATATTTTGTATCTTGCGTTTATAAAACTTAGAAGGAAGGCACAACAACAAATGATTGAAACAGTTTATTTGAGCTATAACTATTAGTTAAGGAAAATTAAACTGTTTTCTAATAAATTGAATAACTATTTAAGTATAAAGGTTGGTTTAAAGTATTTAATCAAACTACAAAAAAACTAAATTTAGTGAGATTATTAATTAGCAAAATAGTAATTAAATATTAAAATTAATTTTTTACATTTATTAAAATCACATTGAATAACAATATATATCTGTATCATTTACAGCTTATGCAAAGAAATTAAATTAATTACTAAAAAAATTTAATCAGAAATATCTTAATATATTTCAGTAAGTAGAATTTATTCCCAAAACTTCTTTGCTTCGTAATACGAGATAATCGATTCATGGATTCATATCCATAATAGTATAATTAAAAGCTTAATAGTAATTACTGGGCAGATTTCAATAATTTTTATTTTATAAGAGGTCTAGAATTACACAATAAATAGTTTAATATCCAAAACGTATAGCTAATGAAATTATTGTATTTGCCTTTTCCAAAATATTTTAAGGTAAAAAGAATGAATCGACAAGGAATTTGGATTGTAAAATATTTTAATTGTTTAATTTACTGTTAATTTTTCATTGGCAAACTTGAAAAGATACTTTTGTTCATTAGTCTAATCTAATTATTTAGGTGTTTATTTAGAAAAAAATTATTTTTAATTTGTAAATTTAGTTTAGTAGGAAAGCAATTTTTTATGACCTAAATATTCGGCTTAAGTGTGTTTTAAAGTATCGGAATGTATTAGAAATTTTTAGCAGCAATAACTGGAATTATATTTAGAGATTATGATATAACAGCATTTTTAATTACATTTTAAATAACTTCTTACACTATTATATGACTTGCACTATTTCATGGCTGTATCTTAAAGTGTAGCAGGTTTTCGAAACATTAAACATATTTATCAATGAAGTGAATGTAGAATAAATTTGTAATAGGAATCATTTACAATGTTGATCGTAACAACAGCAGAAGGAAATGAGTATCATATATCACAGTAGCAGTTTCCACATTTCTAGAGTTATTAATGTCATCTGTATTAAATAAAAATGTATAATGTAACATCTAACCTATTTTTTTTATCTAACAGTGAGTGAAGCTTTATTGTTCAAACGAAATTATACGAAAAGGAATCTTAATGAATTTTTAAAAATTTTTGAATACTTTAAAGTTGTATTTTCACTATTTATAAATATAGTTGGAAGATCGAGAATGATTACATATTTTATAATTTTGAAGATTTATGGCTGTAAAATAAATCTTTGCTTCTAATTAACCTAATCAAAATTTTAAGAATTGATTGAATTTGTATTTTGTTGAACATTTATACTGAAAGAATATTAAGAATAATTCAAATATTTTCTTTCAATATTCCAAAAATAGTCAAGACTTGAAATAAAACTTACTACATACTTATCTTTCAACATAAAACCTGTTGAATTATGGTATCTTCATTTTGACCAAGTATATTTAGCTCTTCTCTTTTCTTCAAATAATGCAGTTGTGAAGTTCTTATATTCATTATAGCCAAGGCTCGTGATTGGCTGGTGACCACAAAGAAATAAATTTAACGTTGCCATATTTGAAAACTCTTTCAATTTAGTAATGATAATGAGCAGATAGTGTCTATACCATGATCAAGTGGAAGGACCGCGCTCTCCAAAGCCAAAGATGGCAATTTGATCCCAGTCGTTGTTGAAAAATTGGAGTGAGATGCATTTCTGCTTTTGTTATACTCATCTTTTGGAAGAAGTGTTTGGTAGTTTTTTTAGTTACCGATTTTGTGGCACATAAATCAATAAAGACTTTTGACGGAAGGTAATTTTAGCAATGGTTATTAAAATGCCTCGAGACATCATCAAGCAATTAGACTGTATGTTACGTAATGTTGAAATGAGGCATTTTGATTATCTGGAGCTGGATATTGAGCTTTTGCTCGCTGTATGCTTTAGATGGGCTCTTAAAAGTATTTTGAATTTTTTTTACCTTTGGAAAAGTGAATATCGTCCAGAATCTGTCAAAATCCATCCTGAAAGGAAATTTACGCAATCCGTATTCAATGGCTTAGAATAATTTCAGTTAGTTAAGCTGTCCACAATGCGGTGTCAAAAATGTAGTACAAATATTGAAAACAATTGCATAAGACATTCGAGAGAACAGTTTCTAAGAAATTAGTTTTGGATATTAAAATTTTAGGCATTATAAATGCCTGAAAGCATTAGACCGTCATGTATAAACCGTTATTAGATTTTCAATATTAGACTATTATTAAATGTAGTTTTGAAAAGGGTTATTTATTGCTATATTTGAGGAAGCTAAAACATTATAAAATAAAATATATAATTTGGGATCAATGTTTTACATCTACATTTAATTATATCAGAATCATATCAAACATTTTAAATCAGAATAGTGTTTATGTTAGATACTATAGGCTACAAATTAGTCAGAAAAGAATAAATATATAGTTACACACTCTCTCTCTGTCCACATTTTAAAATAAAACAAATTTAAAGTTTTGAACGCTTAATATACTTTATTTAAAAGTGCTATTGTTAGTGTAAATTATTTTAGATCATATGGTAATCTTAGCAATAAGGCCTCCAGAAAAGTACTCACTCCTATTAATTTAAGGATTAACTTGAGGGATTTATGATATAAATGATGAAAATAAATGAAACCGGATGTCTCTAGACTAGTTGATTCCATACCATGTTGCAACGATTTTAAGTGCTCATAGAAACTTTATACATGATAATGTGCAAATTTACGAGTTTTCCTTGCACTTGACAATAATGCTAATAGAGAACCCAAACAAGAAAATGTTGCACCTAGTTACATTACGTGGCTGAGTCACTAACTGCTAATAAGCAAATTGATCATAATGAAATTTATTTAGAAAAATAATTAAGCATTATAAATAAACAACTGACAGGTTTTAACTGTTTGTTTCAAAGACAATAGAAATGGTAAATGTGGTTATTGGTTACTCTGTATACATCGCATAAACATGAGTTTGCTTCAGTACAATGCATTTAAATTTAATGATTTATTTAATCTAAAATTTATTATATTAATAGTATATTGAATCAATAGTAATGATGTTAAATTTATGACCACAGAATTTGAAGCAATGCTTTTGAGAACAAAAATCTGTAATTAAGATTCAGAATGTAGTAAACAAAAATCAGAAGTTTCACGATATTATATTGTTCTAAATGAAACCTACTAAAGCACACATTTTCTCTTGAAAGGATAATGGATATGAAACAAATATGTTTACTTAAATAATAAATTCCAAAAATTAAAAAAAAAATTGTATCATAAATCATTAATTGAATTTGTTTGAATTCATTCATTTACCATTTTGAATTTACTTATCCCTCCAGAAGCCTATGACAATTAGCATTTTACTTTTTTCCCCATTGTCTGGAGATTTATATCTCGCACGGAAGACATCCTGGTTGACAAAATAGTAATTCTTCCCTTTTATCTGAAATGATATCCATGTATACTTATAACTTTTAGTTCAGATTAATATTAATAAATCACAGTTCCGTGTTGCAGTTCGTCTTTAAAATCGAAATTTATAAATGTTTCATTTGATTTCAAAATAATCACATTAATATTTCTTATTTCCTCTTTCTATAGTTTAATGCTCAAGAATAACAAAAGGGTCTGTTTACAATAGTCGCAAATAATTGGCGCTCTCTATATTAAACTTCTGTATTTCTTTAATATCATGACATAAATTAGTAATTTTCAAAAGCGTCAAGGATTTAACAACCTGATGCTGTTTCTCAGTGATGAAACGCAACACGTTAATCAGGTCTTCTGTGAAAATTTTATAAACTTAATAAATTATAAATGAAAAGATATAATTAGAAAAATTATGTTTTTGCCATAGAATACCTAATGAAATTACATTATTTAATAGTTATAAGTAAATAAATTTGTTTTTGATTTATGTACACATTGAAAGGTTAAATTGAATCAAAACTGATCGTCAAACAAGAATAAGTATAGGAAAATTGACTCTCGTTGCTGATTTCAAAGCACCATCCGAAAATATGAGGTTTGAAGCGAAAGGCAGATAACAAAGTAATTATGGAGGTTTAAACCTTGTTTTGACACCACAAAACAAATTTAATTTCCTGTCTCCTTTCCTCTTTTATCTTTAGTCTTCCCTTCTCATCCCTTTCAATTAACGCAGTCCTCAACGCCGACTAAATCTTCATTTGAATATCCTACATTGTTTCACACATCACTGGGCGTGGCTAAACGAGCATCGGCGTCTCTCCTCCAATCAGGGTGTGGGAGTGTAGCGTGCCTCTAGCGGGAACAGGAGGTAAGCTGATGACTATTGCTTTGCACGTGGTTACCGGCATTAATTGGGAAATATTTGGAATTGCTTCGAAACTTTGGTTAATTACCACAAAGTCGGGAATACTGGTGTGTAAGAATTTATGAAGAACAAAATAAGGCGGTTGGTTTTCTCTTCGGAAATATGATAAAATATAATCATATTTGTCCTTTGGATTTAGAGCTATTTTCAATAATTATATTTACTTCAATAGCTCTTTTCGAAATACAATATAATAACAGATAAACTATTTAGCGGTGAGAAATATTTCCAATAAACTATTTGTAAAATATCTATTTAACTAAGGAAAATCATTTGAATAACAATTTGTATAACATATTTTCAGATTCGTGTATCAACATTAAATACTGAGCTACACATTAGTTATAAAAAAATCAGACTATATATAAACATTAATAAATAGCAATTTTTAGAGCAAAAAATATTGTAACGATGTAATTATGATTTGTAGGAAAACAACATTTATTATAATTCATTCTTTACTTAATTATCATATTCCAATTTCCAAAACTTAAAATGATATAGTATCTTATTGTATTTATATTCAAGAAGAAAACTTCCGGTGGCTGAAAATAAAGATAAATAAATTAAATAAATTTTTTTGCATGAATTGATTACAACTTTCAGTTAGCTCTTTCAATTTTTTTAAATAGATTCCATATAAAATACTTAAATTGAAAACATATGATAAAAATGTTTTTAAGCTAACAATAATATAATTTTTGTATTTTGAATTACAATTGGTATTAAACTGCACTTGAATTGAGTATTTGACAATCCTAAAAAACAACTGGAAATATTTTTTAGTGAACAGAAGAAAAAGATAGTGATCGAAATGATTAAACTTATCTGAGATTTGAAAACAGATTATGAATAATAAATAGGAAATCAAATCTCAATCAAAACTAGTAAATATTTATTATTATTGCATTTTCATATATATAATTATTAAAATTATTTAATTTCATCGAAATTAAATCTGTAGTTATCGTGTAAATCTAAATTGACGTAAGCATATGAAACTCAATATCTCAACTATATGAAGTGAAATCAATTTGTAATTTTATAATTTAATTTTTAATTCTTTAGTTTTAAATATAACTACTAAATGATTTAAGATATCAAACTAATTTTTGCTAATATAGCTGCAACCTTGATGTTACAATCTAAATAAAAACTAAATTTATAAATGAGTAAATTAGAAAATATTACAATTGTGAAATATGCTTTAAATTCTAATGCTATTGATATTGTTTTGAATTTCATATTTATCTATTTTCATTTTTAAAATATTTTCTGAATTATTTTCTAAAATATCATAAACTAGAATAGTATGAAGCAAAGCGAACTTTCTAGAAAAATCATGTAAAAATAGAAACATGAAGACAACACTTTTGAAAGAGTTTAACATGCATGTTTCTCTTTAATTATTAAAAATATCAATAGTTCTAAGCTAAAAGTTTTTTTTAAAAAATTTGATTTCATTATTAAAGATGGGGTATGATTAAAAGTGAGAATTGATGCAAATAAATTGTGCTCCATGTTTTCAGGAACACATTGCATCCATTTTGAACCGAAAATTTCACGTTATTTTGAACGAAAATTATAGTCATCCGTTTAAAGAAAAGAACATGAACCGTGGTAAAGAAAAAAATTCATGTAAAGCCACCCGAAAAATCTGAATACGTGATGATGAAATGGAATATATTTATAAAAAATAATTAAGAAAAAAATCGTAGAAAGAGAAGCGAAGCAAAACTGAATGCACTATAATTAAACCTGATTCCAACACTAAGATATGATGGAAAATGTGGGAAAAAATGACTAAAATAAAAATAAAAAGAAATTTCTAAATAAAACTGTGTGAAAAACCGCTCAAGTGAATGTGTAGAATCGGAAAGCAAGGTTTAGCAATGCCGAAAAAATTATATAGCAGGGACATTAATTGTTCAGAAGCTTCTCATTCTAATGATTGAGGGCGCCACTGTCGACTTGTTTTTCCTTTTTCTTTTCTTTTTTTTTTCTTTCTTCATCTCTGATTACAGTTCGTTATGAATTTCTTTTCTCTAAGGTTTCATTCTTTTTCAACGAACGTAGTTTTTCAATAGCTATACTTGTTCTTCATTAATAAGGATTCTTTTTGAACAAGTTTAATTTACATATTTTGAATGAATTTTTTTACTGACTGGAGTTTGGTCCAATAAAAAAATAGAAAAATTGGAAAAATAATCATAGCTGTGTCGGATGTGGATTTGTACATATTTTTAACTCTTTCATTTCCGATGTTAATTGCTAAAGTATCGAGAAAAATTTAAATATACTTCCGACATTAATCACAAGAACAGAGAACTGGAAAAAATAAAATCCCTGGTATGAAATAATTTACAAGGAATGAGTTTTTTTATTTTTTGTCTTTCTGAATTTATTTGAAAATATTTCATTTTATTTAATTTAATTAGGCATGAAATACTTTCTTTTCAAATGCATAATGACGTGCAAAGTATCTTAAAAATATTTATTCACTTTTGACTAAAATGTCTTAAAGTTTATTGAATTTGCTTTTTATTTTTAATTATTTCACTATAAATTATTTATATTGAATCCCTCTCTAAGAGTACCTGAAATGACAGGAAGGTTTTTCATTATTTTACGATTGAATCTGTAAAAAAATAATAAAATATATGTAAATAGCACTGTCTATAGTTTTGATTTTTATCTTTGTTTGAATATCTGATAAAAGCTTGTAAAAAATAAATGATACACGTTACAATTCCAAAGCTGTGATTAAGCATATTTCTTTATAATATAAAATAAATATTTCATATTTCAAGAAGTATATACTCGTAATATTTAAATTTGTAATCATTTTAATGTTAACACATATATAAATCAAATTGGAAAATACATATGTATAATTCTTATGTAAAATATTGATTCAAATTTGTACTAAATTTATATAAATATAAAGTACATATTTGCATAAATAAAAATTAACTTTGTATAAATTTAAAGTCGATCATAAGCAATTACATTAATGTAATATTATTTTACATAACTTTAATAGGAATGACAATCTAGATACAGGAGGATATGAGTTACAGTTGCAGTGAACCGTCAAATTTTGTATCCTGTCTTAGTGTATACTTTAACCATTTTTTCTTGTAGTCTATTATAACATTATGGAAGTTGAAATACATAAAGAATATATAATATTTTAGATCCATAAAATATTAAAATAAAGTGTAAAATAATGGTGAAAATCAAGAAAAATTCACAGCCACCTATTTCTCATATCTATTTTTGAGCATTCAAGAAGATAGATTACATGCAAAATCAGAAGCTCAATATTCATAGTTAGTTGCTCAACAGTGGCTAGGATTGAATCTGAAAGTTAAATTTTGATCTTTTTTTAAATTAATTGAGCCGATTTTTTTTATTTTTATACATGAAAAGCTATCTTAAAAAAGGAGACTATATCAATTTTGATTTTAGTTTTAAGAAAATTGTCTTGTCATGTTTGCCTCTTTAATTTTGCATTAAAAAGTAGTTTTGATTTTTCTAATTTTAAATCGAAATTATATTGGATAAAGGGCAATAATTTGAACTTAATTAATAAATTGAATTTGGAAAAAACATTTTGTGAACTCACTTTAAAGTAAAATATCAAATCCACGAGCTAATTAAGCAAATGTATCTTTTTCATTGCAAAAAGGACGAAAGAAAATCTTTGAATTCTAGTTCGAGAACTAGAGAAGAATTTATAACTTATGATTTAACTATTGTAGATTTAAAAGAGACGTGATAATGATAGGTAAGAATTTAGACACATAAATTTCGTGAAAGAACTATTAAACTCTATTATAATAGAAGGGAAACAATGAGAAGAAAATGTGTTAGAAGAAAGAAAACTGCTAGAAAAAAATCTGTTAGAAGAAAGAAAACTACTAGAAGAAAATCTATTAGAATGAAGAAAGCTATACTGGAAGAAAATCTGTTATAAGAAAGAAAGCTGTACTAGAAGAAAATCCGTTAGAAGAAAGAAAACTGGAAGAAGAAAAATCTGGAGGAATAGGAAATTAAAGAAAACTGAAGCTGAAAGGCAGTTTGAGCTTGAGAACTTCAGAATTGAACTTGAAATGGAAAAACTGCAAAGCAATTCAAGGGTTATTGCTGCTCCAAAAGCCGATGTCCCAAAAACAATGTTATCCCGTTATATTCAACCAATATCAACGTTATATTCAAACAATGTTATCCCGTTTTACTTCGAAAGAGAATGACAAGAATTTATATTTAAGTTTATTGTAGGGACAACTAGCTTTCTTAAAAATGCCAAATTATTTATAGGTTTATTATCTTGTTAGTAATATTCCTCATGTAATAGATAAATTGATATCCCTAGAACTTGTGGATAAGGTTTAAGATTTGGAACATAATAAGAATGTTCTTTTGAAAACACTAAGAAATTCGTATCAAAATGAAACTTAAAAATTCTTATGAAATGACTAAGAAAGAACGTCCAAAATAAGAAATTATATTGAGTGATGGTTTACTGGATTAATTATAAAATCCTTTAAAGAGAGAGAGAATTATTCGGCATTATTGCTGATCAAATTAAGAAAAAGTATTCATATGAGTTTAAGGAATATTTCATAAATGAGTGGGAAGAATTGGTCGATCCATTCAATCTTGCAGAGAAGCTGTACCCTAGTGACATAAATATATACCATCTAAGATCCATTGATCTTAAAGAGTATAATAAATAATACCAGAATTAAAAAAATTAATTTGAAGAAAAAGGATAAAACATTTGTTAGAAATTAAGTAAAGAACGATAAAAGGTTTGTTAGAAATTTTTATGATGAAAAAAATTATAAGGAGCCAAATTCACTGAAATATCTTTTCTCATGAGAAGAAACTTGATATCTCATTTTTTGTAAAGTATTATTAACGTAGAATCTGAGTCTACCTAAAATAAAAATGTTTTAATTCCAGTCATCCAAATAAAATTGATATTACTTATTTTATTAATGCTGCCATGTATTTTTCAAAATTACATCACCTGTGACCCCAGTATATAAAAATCAGATAAATGATTTCAATTGTATAGCATCTATAGACAGTAGAGTAAACCGATCTATTGCTTGTGCTATCCGTTATCATTTACTGAAAAATCAGTTTTCTTTCGAAAAGGAAATCTATAGAAATCTGCAGCTCTTGCTGACGGTCGGAAATATACAATCGATATATTAACTACCAATGTCAATGTTACAATTAAAGTTAGACCCATTCCAACCAATCTCATTGTCTTATCCAAAGTAAAAAGAATTAATACATTGTTAAGAACTGACTTTCTTAGAAAAGTAGATATTGCCCTTGATGTAGAAAAAACAATCAATGGTTTTTTAAAAACTAAACCAAGATGGAATTTTTCTTTTGGTTGATACATTTTTCACAAATTTGTAGGCATGCAAGTGGAAGAAGTCAACATGCATTGCAATATGCATCGATATGATGGAGGTACTACATTGACACAGAAGAACAGAAATGTTTAAAAATTCTTTTTTATATAAACTACGTAGATTATTTTAAACCAATGGGAGAGATTACTTCTTTCCTCTATCTTCGATGTGAGGCAGGAGATATCCTCCAAGAACCACACCTCCTTATTGTGTTTTTCTTCACCGTAAAGAAAATCTGGAACCTGAAAATAGAGATAATTGATGATTAAGTTTGGCATGATTTGTAAGAAATTTTAAATTGTGATACCTTCATACAATAAATTACGTCTTACTTCCAGAAATTTGCAATACTTTCTAAAGAAATTGGACTTGTTGTTGAAACAACTAATAACAACAACTGTAGGCAAGAGGTTCAGTATAAACAGGTGATCATGTTTTGGACACTACTTTTCCATTTAGCAATACAAAAATGAAGAAAAATCTCCAACTTAATGCAAAGACACGATAGTCTTTACAGTATACTACAGCAGAATATACTGTAAAAACTTCCTTATCTATACTTTACATCAGGGTTATACTCTACAGTTACATATGAAATTGCTGAGTTTACTAGTTACTCCAATTGGTATTTACCATACTTCTGCCCCTCAGACATGACAAGATTTATACAAAGTTTTTGTGGATTCAAAATTTTTAAAATTGTAAAAGTAAGAAATTTATATAAACTTTTCTATCATTTATATGAAAATAGTAAAACTATTTAATTTAATTAGAATATTTAACGTAAATTAAAAGTGTTAAAAACTTAGAAATGTATAGAATATTCACTTCATTTCTAAGCCTTTATTATAACAAATATTTGTTATTTTCGTAAATATTTTATGCCTTTTTGAAAATGATTTATATTTTTAAAATTTAAATACAGTTTTTTATCTTTAAAGGTTGAAATTTAACAGGAGATGTTTACTGCTTTAAGAAATGCTTGTGATGACAAAACTAAATTAAAGTAATATCGATAATAAAAATGAATGAACATTTGAACAATGATAAGGTGTCGTCCAATTACAAAAAAAGTTAAATTGAATACTTTTCATCATGATTGAAATGAAATATTTTTTAATAATTTATATTATTATGGGAAGTTTAATTTTTGAAAGCAATATCATTTAAAAAACTGTAGAGTAAAAAATAAATAATATTAAGTGCATTTTTAAAATTTATATTTTAAAAAATTATACATATAGTTAATATCATATTTATTTTACGTGTGTTACTTTTTATTTATTCGATAATTTAGATTCTTTATACGGCAGTTGTAAAATATAATTGAAAGCAAATATGTCTAAGCTACAAGAGTTGCATAGAAAAATATTTACTAATGGATTAATAATAAATTTTGGGATCAATATTAGTAGAATTTTTTTTATTTAAATACAATCATCTTGATATTTAGTGAAACCCTGATATGAATGGTAAAATAGACAATTTGTGTGAAAACGGTAAATAATGCTCTGTATTCTGAATATAACATTATAATTTTCAATATGCATTATATTATAGAGAAAATGAGAATCTAGAATCCTTAAATTTAACAGTATTAAATTAAAAAAATAAATTTTAGAGACATTTTATTAAGCAGACAAAATTTTATCTGAACAATTAACACATGCAGTTTCATAGGCGTTTTCAGAATTTAAGTTTTAAATATCGTCAGCAGTTTTTACTGCAAAAAGTATACTTATATTTTTTTACTAAAACTATTTTACAATTAATTTAAAATTGTAATCGATAAAAAACATAACGTATTTCTTTTCAAAATTTCACTGATGCCTTCATATATATATATCATAAAAATCTGCAAAATTGCATTTTATGTTATGCTTGACTGTATATAGAAATTATATATTTTAAAATACGTATGTATTTTATTTCAGTTTTTTAAAAATAATTTGTTGAATGCTATATTTGACGAATAAATAGAATTATTTTTAACAAAATGTTTACTCAATCCTGTACACTTCGAAAATATTATTAAAATTTGTTTTGTTTTTAACATTAATAAATGTGAGTAAGAAAACATACATTACATACCATATAACTAACTTATTAAAAATGAAATGTTTTCAGATTTAAATTTTCAGATTGCAAATCATTTAATTCTCAAAAGTATCACAAGTTTTTCAGATATCTTATTTTTCGAATCTTTTGGCCATGCAATCGAACTTCTTGAGACTTCTATTTTTGCAACGTGTATTTTTTCTGCATTAAAACTATTTTGTGGCCTGAATTAATTATTTAATATTTTTTATTGATTATCAAATTTTAGAAATGAATAAAAATAGTTCCCACTTCTTAAATTTTTAAAGAAAATTCCCCATGTTTCATAATAATTTAACAAATTAACTGTTACAAAAAGAAACTAGATTATACATGAAAAAACAATAGAAAATATGTAATAATCTTGTGAATCAATCTCATATGTATTCTGAAATTTTCCTTAATGCAAGTATAGATATTTCACAATTTAAAATATACTATTGAAGAGATTTCTAAGTAATATTCTCCAAGGAGTATTACAGATTTATTTACACTGGTAATGTATATATATTTTTAATAATATTTAGTAAAAATTATCACAAGTATAACTTTATTTTTGTATTCAATTTTAAATTTTATGAATTAAAATAAAATAATGAGTAAGAATTTCCATATTTTAATTATTCTGATTGCGAAATTTTGCCAATATTTTAAAATAAATGTTAAAATATTGAAATTAATAATTAAACATTGAAGAAAATAAAAACAGTAAAATATAAGTGCAAAACAATCTGTGGAGTCTGTGAAAGTAATTCATTTTAACAGCAATATGTTGTTTATTAAAATTTGTGTTTTATTGTTACTCTTATAAAATTGTTCTACTTCAATTAGAATTACACTACTTTTCAATTTTTATTTGGACATTGCCGTCATTAATTTTTGTTTAGGTTATCTGAAAGTGATAAATATAAATAAATGAAACAAATTCAAAGAAATTTTTATTTATTAAAAGGAGAAAACGTTATGCTACTTGAAAACTATATCATCTGAAAATTGTGCTACTTTAGGTTTTGAGAGAAAAGTCAGTTTGAGTTATAAAAAAATAAAAAGAAAAATTATATTAAGAAACCACTTAACAATGAATTCAATTCGAAATCTAGATATGCATGTATGTAAAGAATGAAAGGAAGACTAATAAATAATCCTCTCATAAGTATGATGCACTGAATTAGAGAAAAAAAAAAGTTGAGATATCTGGTAACAAAAGGAATTCCTTCTTTTCTCAAAGTTTGCATCAGAAGTCCTGGCATTGTATTACCGCAACCAGTCTTCTAAAAGGGTCCTTTTCTGATCCTGTTTTGCATAATGCGAAAGAAATCTTATTTTCTCTACTCTGTATCATTGGCATATTTCCTTATCCGAGTGAAGAAAGGCACTCATTCGCCGAGAAATAAATGAAAAAAAAAGAAGAACTGAAGCTGGAATCAGAAATAGAACAGCAAGACTCTTCAACAAGATCAGACATATCGTGGGATATTTTCGAAAGAAATACCTCATCCCCCACTCCTTTGTAAGAAGCAAAAGATGAAAAAGAGGATTCTTTGATGCACCCTCTCTGTCCTCTCTCACACCTACACCTTTGATATCATTAAGAGCACACCAGGCGTAATGCTCTAACTGAAACAAGGCAGCCTACAAAGAAGAGAAGGAGATAGGAAACCGGAGAAGATTTCGGTGGGGGCTCCGGAGACACAATCCATTACTTTCTTTGCTCGAGCAAAGCCCTTTTATCCTAATACCCTGGAGTTAGAAGCTATTATCCTGAAGGTTCGGACCAATCTCGAGGCTAATTGGTCATCTCCATTGCTTTGACTGTTCGAGCATTGAGGAACAATGCGTGCTATCGTAATCTTTCTCTGTTTCTTACACTAGCTTTTTGGTAATGTATAATTTTCGGCGAGAATTTAGTTTCTTTTCCATTTCTGTTTGTTATCCAAGAGGGATATTACGCTGGAGAGAATTACTTTTCTTCCAAGGGATTCTGGAGATGATGAAGTCCATATTTCGTGCTTATTAATTTGATAATACTTTCATGTTATTCAAATACAGACGAGATTCTTTCTCTGGAATTGCATTAAGGAAAGAAAAATTGAGTACTTCCATGAAAAACAAATGGCATCGAATATTTCCGTAAGGCAATGTATTCGTAACTTCAATAATATTTTTGTAATTCATCAAAAATATTTATTCTTGCAGTTTTTTTCATTTCTCCAAAATGCACTTTTTTAATGTCTTTTTAATATAAAGATCTAATTTATACACTAAATTGAATTTCAATGTGAATTAATCATCTTTGAGGCATCTTTAATAAATATATTTCGGAAAATATCGATACTATACATTCGCAGCAATGATTTCGTATATAATATTTTGGAGTTTTATAAGGCTTCCCGAGGCTATGAGGTAATTAATCATGGAAATATTCGAAAATACTGAAAGGGATTTAGAGAAAGGAAATTCTAACAAGCTCAAAACTTTTCTTGAATTGAAATTGAATTACAAAATGAAAAGACAAATGAGACGTAAATTACCAAAAAATATTGATTGTTGAAGGTAAATTGAAATTTTAAATGAAGATATGCAGTTCCAGATTTTAAATAGCCATAATTTTTGTTTTACATTTGTTGATGGTTATATTTATTTTAAATTGGATTATATACGAAATTTAGTTTATTTAGTTTATTATAGTTAATGAAGATAGATTATTATTATTATGAAAGATAGGTTATAGCAAGAAGAAGTATAATAATTTTAAATGAAATGATTTACATTTTTTACATTTATAATCAGAAGATCATTTTTAACTTTTAAAGTATTATATTATTAGTTAATATTTATCAGTCTGTTCATTATGTGATTTTAGAATAAATCTCATAGAATAGTATATTTATAAGTAGGTTATTGTTTTTCTACGTAGATAATATAAAATTTTCGCATTTTCATTTCGAAAGATTTTTAAACTCCCTTATAGTAAAAGTTTTAATTTATATAGCTATAATATATTTCTTTTATAGTTATAATGCTATAATACATTTTAAACATAAATTTATAATAACTAAAATAATTATAATGCATAAAATTGAGCTCTAAACGTAAACTTTGTCGAAATTTTCAAATAGTAATTCCTTTCATTTTTATTATATTTATTTCAGTTACATTAATTATTTTAATTTTACTTTTCGATATGGATTTTTTCTACATGGTCCCATTTTAATCATTTATAATATACTTTGCTCCTATTATGTTTAAAAATTACAATGATGTGTTTAAAGAAAAATTTTGCTTACATTATTCAATGTTTCTCAAATATTTTAATGTAGAATTTAAAACAATTTTTTTTAAATGAAATATTTTTATATTATTGAATAACTGCGAAAAATTATGTAAGAGTTAAGAAATTTTGTTAACCTATATAGGTAAAGAAATTAACTAGCATACCTCAATACATATTTACATTGTCTTTGAAATTATTAGAAACTAGGTGTATTATCAATACCTGCCTTTAGTTATCCCCGGCTTTGGCAGCCATTTAATGTACAATTATTTCATTTTTAAATGAATAGTAAACATACCATTGAAAATTCAACTGTATGATGAATTTATATTAGAAATGTGAATGGATAAAATGGGATTATAAATACTGTCTTAAATAAAAAATAACTTAGAAACTTATTTCTACAACCATTTGGTTATAAAAATTCACTTGTTGCATTATGATTTGCATTTCAGATTGTACATAATTTCATCTGCAGAAAACTTAATTATTTTCATAATCAAAGAACAATTTTGCTTAAGTGGTATTATTGATTTTGCTTACATTAAACAATTTAAAAATTATTTAGTGATATAAATAGTAAAAAAGGTCTTAATATTTGTAAAAATATAACGCTACATTTTTTTAAAACTAGCTATTATTTCCAAGTAAATTATGTTTATAATATGTTTTCTTATCACAAGTCAGTGACTGAAATTAGAAAATTGTCGTTGCCATTGAGAAATACGAAATTCTAATTGATATTTTTACATTATCATGTGATAAATCTAGCTAAATTACAAGATATATTACTTAATTAATTTGATTGCCATATAGCAACATTAAAGCAATAAAAGAGTATTTGTTATTGAAAAATTTAAGGCTGGTGATCAAAAATCTAGAGTATTCCAAAAAATATTTTTATCCACTTGGTTTTACCTTTATTATCTGAATATTTATAATTTGATGTGTGCATTTTTTCAAACATCCCAGTTTTTGGGGCATGTTTTGAACCTCTAATTTGCATGAAGCAGTCGGAAACAAGATTCAAATGAACATATTACATTTCGTTCATTTAACTAATTTTTATGGGTCTAGGATCCAAAACAGGTAAAAAATATTTGCTTGTCAGCAAATTTATGTCTTCATATTAAAGAAAATTTATAATGTATGATAAACGCACTTAATGTTTTTATGAAGATGAAATCCAGTTTAATTCTTTATTTTAAATTAAGAATAAAACTACCATTTTAATCACATGTATTTGGTATGACAATTTCAATTTATGATATAATTAAAGATAAAATTTAAATATTGATATAATCTCAGAGGGTAATGATTTTCAAAAACGACATTAACCCATTATTTTTGTTAAATAATAGCTATTTATATAAAGCAAACACAAATTTATTCAGATTAATTTTATTGTTAAAGATATCAATTAGAATAATTTTTTACTTTTTATTATTTATGTCAATAGAAAATGTACTGTATCATTTATTAATTTCATCATTTGAAATGGTTGACAGATTCTGATATATTAATACTAAAGGACACTATTTGTTAAGGTTGGTGTCCCTGTTAGGCAACTTAAATTTATTTAATTAAGTATTTGCAAGTAAATGTTATAAAATAAATACAACTTTTATATATCATATCTTTACTCAAGTATTATAAAAATAATTTTGATTTCTTAATTGTATATGAAATTTTTCACTATATACGCTGACAAGCTTAATGTTTAAATTGATTGCTGACAAATACTTTTTTGAAAACAGATAATATCTTTTTTGCCATCGTAAGGAAACAATTTCTATCTGGGAGATTTTAATAAATATTGTGTTTACAAATATATCAAACTGTATCGAATATTTTAATATAATTTAACGAATATGCTCTATTTCTTTTGAAAATATGGTATTCAAAGGTATTAATGGTTTATACTGGTAATTTTAGGTCTGTGCAGATAATTTTAAATTTGACTAATGCTCCATAGTAAATGCCTTAATTAATCTGCAGTAAAGTTAAAGGAATTTAGAGAAATATCTCTCATGTAGTATTTCCGGGTCTTATATGCTGTTTTTACAGAAAATTGGTGGGTGCAAAAAACGTATTGTTGATGTGCAATTAGCTTTGCTCGTGCGTAGAAAATAATATGTATTTGGCTTCATACGTATAAGGGATATTATAGGACAGTGAGTTTATTGATATTCTTGCAAAATTAGGGACTATTGCTCATCAACTACGGATAACGAGCTGACCTTCTCCGAAATAAGCTCAAAAATTAAAATCGCAAATCAGAAAATAGGGAAGACTCCTCCGTCTCACTTTTGATATTCCTTGAAAACTCTTGGCAGTGCCCTAAACTATAGTAGTAAGAAAGTTTCTAGTTCTGAAAAGAACTGTTTTATCAAATAAAATGAACTCAAAAGCAAAACCGAAAGTAAAATAGAAATTCAAAATTCAAAACCAAAATTAGAATAAACAAACATTAAGCAGTAAATGTAATGTAAATAAGTGTTGCCAATTCATTAAAGATAAAAACAATCATCATGTAAAACTTTGTAAGGCTTGCAGACAACAGAAACTGTTTCAGTTGATAAAGATTTTTAGCAGACGAAATCAACAGCCGAACGGCTTCAAAATGTAAACAAAGGGGCGTGGTCATTTATAAAAATGTCGATATTTCTGCAAAAAATTTTCAGAAACGAAATATTTTTTTTTTGATTTAGTTAGTACTTATTACATTTATTAATATTAGTTAGAAATAAAAAATTTGATATTTTAGTGATATTTTGCTTTCATGAAAGTCCTGTGTACCCTTAAAGCTGGAAGTAATAGAGCTGTCCAATGCACCATCAGCAGGCTCGTGACTGGACATGTAGGGAGTCTTAATTATATGGATAGAAATCTTATCTGGAGATCGCCAAGTGCACTTTTGCACAGGCCTGCCCTGAACATCTATTGAAATGTGTAGGGCTTTTGCATGAGGACCTTATTACTTCACCTACAATCGTTTATGACTTTTTGAAGATTCATGACCTCCTTCCTGAACAGGGTCTAGCTTGCAGCTAGACATTGAGGAATAAGCCACAAAAACAAGGGATATTGTGGTATAAGCGGCAGTGAAAAGGCTGGTGTAATTATAAAGAGAATGCTTATTAAAACACGCTTAATGTTTCAGTACTTGTATAATACCTGAAATGTCTTCATAGAAATTATCTTAACAACAATTAAACTAATGAATCTATCCCATTCTTGAAGGTAAAAGAATTTTACTACTTTTATCTTGAATTTACATTAACTCAATTTTTGACCTGGCATGCTAAATTTAAAAGTTTCATATTTCATTTAATTTATGTAGCTAAGATATTTATAAATGTGGCTACATCTCTGAAAACGCCACGTATTGGAATCTTGATTCTCAAAATTATTGAGGTGAAAGTGAAATCTTTCTAAAGAATTACGGAAAATGTACACATCTTTTTCTTTTTGAGATTCAATAAATCAGAATAATCCTTGTGTTCTTTCTAAAAAATAATTGTAATTAAACATCAAGTAATTAAATATTTCACTTAATTAAACATTTTATTTGTATTTCTTTTGTTATTATGTATCCTTTAGTTTAAAAAACTTTGCATTGACTTTACATTGCTTTACATTCGTAAGAAAAAGCAAAATTTTTGTTATTCATTTAAAAATGTGCAATTATATGAATCACAAAGAGCAAAATTTAATTTCATAAATTTAAAAAAAGATATTGACAAATACATTTTTGAATTTTCAGACAAAAAGTAAAATATTTTGTATAAAATAATGCACAACTGTGAAATTTGAAAAAAATCTTAATTGGATCTAATTTTTATGCATCCAAACATTTATTTTTCTACTATTTTAATAAAAGACAGTAAAAAATATATTTTAATTGTATAAAACTTCTAAGCATTTACGCAACGTTTTACGTAAATATCAAAATAAATTGGGAAGATTGTTTATTTTAAGAGTGGTAAAGGGAATTCGAAAAACTTACTTTAGATTAATTCGATAAATGTTATAGAATATTTTAGTAAATATTTACTTTCCTATATTTTTAATTGTTATAGAGTTTCTTTTGTAAATGAAATTTCCCATATTTATGATCATCTTTTGAATTCCAAAATATCAATAATTGATAAAATATATAATTTACAAAGATTCCCTCTTGAGTTTCAAGCTTAATCGAAAATTTTTCAAGAATATAAAATAGATTGAAAAGATAAATATTTTATTTTCATGTTGATTTTCAAAGTATAATATTCGGAATTTTAATAATTTATTTATAAAATTCAAGGAAATAAAAATTTTTAAGGAATAACTAATTTATGAAATAATAATTTATGGAATAACTATATTTTCATAAGATTTTAATTTTTAATTAGAACATTTTACCAATGTAACTAATGTTTATTCACAGGTGAAATTACTGAAAGAAAAAGAAATATTTTAATATCAATAAAATACATTTATAAATACTTAATTGTTTTTCGATATAATAAATGATATTTCTTTGTTTATATTGCAAATATAAATTTTCCAAAATATTAATAAAGTTATATCTGAATTTGGTGCGTTTATCTTCCATCGTGATCGAAAAAAAAAATAAGTCGATTATTCATTCATAGAAGTAAGCATGAATTAACGTCAGATGTCAACAGCTATGATGAGCAAAACATATTATTCCCTTTCTGGAGTATGACTTTCCCTCTCAATCTCAAATATAGGGAAAAAATTGAGAAGATTCGAACTTTGAAAAAGACAAAACAGGAGGTAGGGAAAAATCAGAAGTAGGAAATTATTGGATACAGGATTTCATATCAATTTTCTTCCTATACTTCTTCAGGTGATTGATGTGAAGACTGCTTTTATTTATCTTCTTTTTTCCCCCGTTTCCGAGTCTAAATCCTGGAGAAGTATCGATCGTAGCATTTTTATTTTGTATCTCTTGACAAACACGGGTTGGTGGAAATAGATTTGTCTTTATTATTTACGACTGTGTGCGAAAAATAAATCTTTCTAAAAGAATAGAATGAAAAAAATTAATTTTACTTCCTGTCTTATATTTTTGTATTCATTCGTCACCTTCGCAGAGGTTAGTAACGCTCTCCTCCTGAGAAAATGCTTATTGATGGACGTCTATATTCAGCTTTTGCTTTGTTAAGTTTTAGAGCACATACGTTTTCGTTATCCACGAGCAAAAAATATTTCCTTCTTCCCTATGAGAGTCATGAATAAATAGTTTCTTGCTCAAATAATTTGTTTTATCTTTAAAAGCGAACTGCAAGAGAAATGAAAATAATAATATCCAATAACAATATTTTCTTAAATATGAGATCACTCTTTCAAATTTCTCAAGTTGAATTAATTTTAATTTTATGGTCTAAAATGAAAATTTTTAATCAATAAAATAAATTGAAATATAGTAATTATTTAATGCTTATAAAATTTTGGTATTTAACAAAATGATGAAGTTTTAATTTCGTTAAAATATAATTCAATATTGTAATACGTATAATTTAATAGAGTTATATATCAAAGAATATATATCAAGAATGCATGCATCTGAGGGATTCAATGCATTGCTGATAACCTGACGGTTACACATCTATATTACTCAATATCTAGTCATCAGAGCAGAGATAGATTAAGCAAAACATAAACTTTCAATCAGTATTAAATGACATATTTCCATGTAAAATGGGAGCATATATGAGTTAAATAGCTCTCTTGGTAAATATAAAAACATATGTTGGAAAAATATCTTCGTTAAGTAAAATTTAAAAAAATCGTGCTTGCTAGGCCTCACTATTTTAGTTTTTTTCCGAATAAATAGGATTTTGTCGGTTAAAAATATAAAACTTTGTATTAAAAGTAAGTGATCTTTCAATTTTCATTAACTAGCAAGAACAATTTTTGAGGAGGAGATAACTCATTGCTTTAATTTTAATTTGAATTAGTTGTTGAAATAAATAGCTACAATTTGTTTGTAATAACAATTAGTTAGTTAAAAAAATTGTTTGTTATTGAAACATTTCGTAATTGTTAAAAATAATTAGAAATCGTTTGATGAGATGAACTGAGAACAAATATAAGCATGAATAGAAATAAATAATAGAATTAGGAGTAAAGGATATATTTTAAGATCTGAAGAAAACATGTTTTTACTCATTAGGTACAACAAAGAGATTTATTCAAAAATAGATTTACTGTTGATTATATATTATTCCATTTTCACTAAAAAATGCCAAATCTAAAAAATGTTTTATTTAATGTACAAAGGTTATAATTTAGTGGTTATTTTTACAGATAGTTTGTCAAAATAAAATAAAAGGAGTTTTTTGCTTTATTTATAGAAATATTTTTTCTAGTTGAATTGCATAAAAACTGTTAATGTCTTGCACTCAAAAATGTATAGTTTTACATATTAAAATTCTCATTCATAAATGTTATCTTTTGTTTCTTTTTATAAAACATTAAAATTGTTAGTTAAAAAGTATAAAATGAATTTTACTCATATTTAGAATTACAGTTATATTTACAAGCAGAAGTGACATTTCATTTTCTTTCATTAATTTTTGAGTTTGAAAAATATTATTGAAAAATAGGTGGTTAAGTTTTGATTAAATTTTGAAGAAACATATATGCATCTTTTTACTTGTTCTTTTAACTGGGAATGTCTAATTATTGTCCTTGAGCTAAACATTAATAATAAGCTCTTAGGATTATGATTCTAATTTTTAAACTTATAAATGGGTTAATTTCTCTATTAATTATTCAACAAATCTAATAAAATTTTATTTCATGTTTAAGCAACAACAAGTCAAGTCTTTATTGAATGATTATCGAAGTTAATGTATGAACATCTACTATATTTTTAAAATTTAAATCAAAATTGTGTCTCTTTATCTCATACAAGTTTGCAAGAAATTTTATGGTATTATGGCAATAACAATAAAATATTTTGCCAACAGTTCTCATATTTTGTACTTCTTATTTTGCATTGAATTAAATTATTCTTTTATTTAACTTTTATAACTTATAATAATATTAATAAAAACATTTTTAATTTGACACTCTTAATTCCCACACAATTTTCCTCAAAAAATACACACTTCATTTTAGTCATCGCTGTCTTTTGAAACTTCACAATTTATTTTTCATTTATATTTATGATAAGATAAAATTAAATAAAATAAAAGTATTTTCTCATTATGTGTTCTATTCAATTTTTTAAAAGTTCTTTTTCCTGAACATTTGCGAGATTTTATCAGTTAACGTTATCATTTTTTTAAAATTTCATCTAATTAAGCTTGCTATCAAGTTTATTTACTATGTTAAATTAGCTCATTTTTGTCTCATGTAAAAATGATTTTATGTGATGAAAATTTAAGGATAAATTTTCTTTTTACGTGAGGAATATAATATAATAATATAAGGACAAAAGACTTACAATAATTTAGTTTAATTTAAATTTATTTGTTAATATTAAAATAAACTGTGAACTTGTATTTACCAGTATTGTATCATTATACATTTAAGCAAAATAATTGTTCTATTTAAATAAATCTGACATTTTATTAATTATTTTCAATAATTCCTACTTTTTTATAAAAAATAATTTTCTAGGGCATAATTTTTAGATACAAATTTATATATTGATATTAGCTATTATACTAATAGAAAATTAGTAAATATTAATAGATTTTTCAAAATATAATTTACCAATGTTAATTTTTTATATCCTATTCTTAAAACTTTTGGTCGTTCAATTTAAAAAAATCATATTTAAGTGGTCATGACAACCTAATTGGAATAGGTGTAGCTTGCTATGGAAAGGTAACGAGTTTTATTCGAACACAGTGGAGTTTCTATCATATTTGCTAATGGAGGACGGATCCTTTGAAATACAGGTCGTAATTGCAATATCCTCCCAGGGAAATGATATCTCTGGAGATTGGTAGGACAAGTCAAGAAATTTCTGCTCGGTTTTTAAATTATGCAAATCTATTAAATTTCAGCGTACGATGATACAACCATTGGGAGTTCCACTGTACAAAATGTCATCACTTCAATATATTTTTCCATCCTTATGTCAGAATGAAGGCTTAATATTACTTTTATTTTATTTTATATCAGTATTCATATTTTTAAATGTTCACATATGTGCTGTTTAGGCAATTAATTATGATGCCATTCTGACATAAGAATGGTTATTTTTCCATCCTTATGTCAGAATGTTATCATAATTAATTGCCTAGACAGCACATGTGTGAACATTTAAAAATATGAAAACTGATATAAAATAAAATAAAAGTAATATTAAGTTATGAAATTTTCAGTATTTTTTATTTTAATTGTTTTCAATAATAAAAAATTATAGAATACATTTACATTTTATATTAGTTTAGCAAAGTTTTCATTTTAATAAAATTCCGAGATATTTGATAGAATATTTTATGAGATGCTTAAAATGCTTACATAAATGATGTGCATTTTGCATTTAAAAAGAAAAACTATAATCTAATTCTTAAATATTTTTTGTACTTGATTATTTAATTCTCTAAAGAATTATTATGAACGCATTAAAAAATTCTATAAATCATTAATACATTTCAATTACAAGCTCAAAAATATTTGTTTATTTTTTTAAATGCCATAAAAAATTTAATTGATTTGAAAAATTTTTTTACTATGAAAAATACCATTATCGAATCAATTATAATGGAAATCAAGATAGCTTATAAAATACATTAAATATTCTAAATGTGCCTGTTTCACAGTTTTAATATCGGTATGCTTTGACGCATTTATGTTATACCATAGGAAATATATTTTAAGGAATTTAAATTTTAGTTTTACGACGTTATTTTCTAAATTTTTCGTTTTAACCTCATATATATACATATATATATATATATATATATATATATATATATATATATATATATATATATATATATATATATATATATATATATATATATATATATATATATATATATATATATATATATATATATATATATATATATATATATATATATATATATATATATATATATATATATATATATATATATATATATATATATATATATATATATATATATATATATATATATATATATATATATATATATATATATATATATATATATATATATATATATATATATATATATATATATATATATATATATATATATATATATATATATATATATATATATATATATATATATATATATATATATATATATATATATATATATATATATATATATATATATATATATATATATATATATATATATATATATATATATATATATATATATATATATATATATATATATATATATATATATATATATATATATATATATATATATATATATACAAGCTGACCCAGCCACGCGTTGCAGTGGCTGAGTTTTTAAAATACATTGAATCAATTTTTTACTAATTCTTGGGATTAATCAAATTAATATTTTCTAAAAAAATTTAGAATAGGTTCATTCATAGGAGATTAAAAATAAAACGTTTCACCAAAATTTAATAGTAATAGGTAAAGTATCGAAATTTTGAAATTAAGCACAAATCAACATATACTTTCTGAATTTACATTTTATTCATCTTATATTAAATTATAGTTTGTAATCAGTGACTTACTTATAAAATATACTATATAAATTAAAGACATCTAAAAATAAATTGTTATAAATGAGGTAGTTAACATTGACATCGAACTATTATTATTTTAATTTTAAATTATATTAAAACTAAAATTTTTTCCGCGGCATTAAACTGAAATAAAAAAAAATTAAAAGAATTTATCATTTGAATAAATAAATTAGATCAAAATGTTCTACTGAATAAATTAATAATTATCAAATTATAAAATAAAAATAAAAAATAATAAAAGGTTTTAAAGAAATACTTACATATTTTCGAGGTGGTATGAAAATTAGTAGAGAAAAACGGTAATAAATAAAATTTTATTTTACTATTTATAATATTAAAAATATTCAAACTGAATACTGCACAATAATAACACAATACAAAGTATAATTATGAAAATGATTCACGAAAAATTGTTATAGTATCATTATACATCATGAAAATATATGTAAATTCTATATTTAACCACGCGCTTGCGCGCGCACGATAATTTTCTCGAAGATGGTATAATCTAGAAAAATAAACACGTCGCCATCTGCCGAATACCTGTGCAACTTAGATGCTAAACCGCCATCTATTAGGAACTTACAGAACTAACCAAAAAAAAATAAAAAATAAAAATTTAGGGTTGTACTACCCCTAACATTTAGGGGGATGAAAAATAGATGTTGGCCGATTCTCATAGATACCGGATAAGCACAAAAAATTTCATCAAAATCGGTCAAGCCGTTTCGGAGGAGTATGGCAACGAAAACTGTGACACGAGAATTTTATATATATATATATATATATATATATATATATATATATATATATATATATATATATATATATATATATATATATATATATATATATATATATATTAATAATTTGAGGAGATAATATCTAGAATTTCCATGATTTCATTATATTTAATTAACTTTAAGCGTAGTTTTTAAATTTACATTTAGAAAGAATTTTGCACGTAACTGCTTATTAAGAAATATTTTTATCACTAATGAACAAAAAAAAATCTGAATGTATAATCAGTGTATGGAAAATGCACATTTAATTTCATGGCCTTTTTGCAATTAATATTAAAGTATTAAAATTTCTAAAGGATAAAGTAGCTGTAAAGTCCTTTTATGTATTGAAGTACTGTAATTAAATTCGTCATTTTTCATATGTAGAAATGTGTTTGAAACGAAGTATAATTGTTGCCATCATTTGTAAATTTTAATTTTAATATATTATTGTCTTATGTTTTCAAAATGTTTCCACATACTATATGAGAAACAATAAATGTAAATAACGAATGTTATGTGTTATTATAAAAAATAATTATATTTTCAATGAATATTACAATAAAACGTGTAATTACATTCGATCTATTTATTATATTAATTGGATTTTGCTTAAGAAATACCAAAAAAAAAATTTTTAAAAATTTGCAAACATGAAATATGGATATTTTATATGCAAACGTAAAAAATGCAAAAAATAATTTTTTTTATATTTTATCCTATTTTTTTTATTTAATTTTATGTTATTGTTATTCTGAAACAACATTTTCATGCTACCAATTTCTCATAGCTTAAGTATTTTTGAATTAAAGAATACAATCAATATCATTTAAACAGTCCAGTAATGGAATAAAGAGATTGATTTTATAGAAATTGTTGAATATTATTTACCCTGACTATTTTGTCATAATTCCTTCAATATTCTGTCCAACGATTAATATTCCTAAATTGTATATAAATTATGCACAAAATGTAGTATACATTGGATAAATTATAGCTAATGAATATCTATAATTTCCAAATAGTATTATATGATTATAAGACAAACTTTAAGAGATAGTTTTGTTGTATCATCTATAATTCATAGAAGAAAAATATAGTTGTTAAATAAATATGGTTATATATATAAAAATGTAAGCAACAAAATATTAATGAAATGTTTAAGAAACAAACAAAATAAATTTATCTTTCAAAAACGTTTTATGTTTTTTTTTGCAATTTTTCAATTTATATTATCATTTGATGGAAATGGTAATAAATAGTTTGATTAATAATTATATTTTAAACAATATCACTAGTAAAAATAGTCCCTTCTGTAATATATCGCAATTATTGACTTTAAATCAACATAATAAATGAATTAATATATTTTATGAACACTTTGTTTTACTTTCAATTTTTCCATTATCAAATTGACTTATTTGTCACATATTTTAAACTATATTGTATGTGATATTAAACAAGAAAATAAAAATGAGTTGCTTATATGTTTATAAATAAGTGAAAGCAAATTGTAAATTAAAATTATACTTATGTAAGTAAAAAATTGATTAGTATCAAACATATCTATATATTGGCATTATATGTGTACACATATAATAAGACGTTAAGAATTTCATTGATACTTCTTCTTGCTCATAGTTATTCTTTACTCTCACAATCTTAGAGGAATCTCGCGTTGAGCGGTAGAATGATTCTGCTGAACAATTCTTGCTAATGAATCTAGGAATCCTGCAAAGAAATCATTCTTATCATTTGCTATAAATCAGATTTTGCGGTTGAATGAATGTCTTTAGAATTAAGTATGATTTTTCTATATCTGAGTACTGAGATGCTTTTCTTTTTCTTACAATTGCTTTCATTTCAGTATTTAAAATTTCTTTATTCTTCAAAAATGCTTATCATTTCTTATATGAGGTGTCGTTATAGTTGTTCTGCATTGTAATTTTTCTTAAAACATTTGGAAAATAGAAGAACGTGCATACTTTAATGTATCAATAATATATTTTGATTTTTTTTTCTAAAATTTTTAAAATTATTATTTTCTGAAAATCTGAAAATTGAAGTTTGTGATGAAAAATGCAGCTGAAGCTTCATATAAGAAATAAATGTAAAATTGATTTTATTTGAAATTTATGAACAATAAAGCAGTTATTTTTTGTTCTGAAGCAAGTTAATTTAAGTTTTTTGAAACTAAAATAAAATTTATCTATGAAAGTAGCTTAAATATGTTAATGTTAGTAAATCATTGATACATTTACATACCAAACAACAGGCGAATTAATAATAGACCATTTATTTGCAATTATAATAAACTATTTTAAACATTAAAATATTTATTTATACTATACTATTATGTAATGAATATATGTATCAAGGAAAACGTAATTTTGCTGACAAAATGTGATGAATGTACTTATTTTTTTCAAAATATTGCATAGTTTAATAATATTGCATAGTTTGCAAATTTAATAAACTACTTTTATTAAATTTACCCATTAATTGCAAAATTATTTAAAATAAAATCTTTATCAAATATCGCACTTTTTATGACTATTCTATAGCGGAATATTTAATGTTTGCATTTTCTTCATAATTTTACAAAAATGTTTCCGATCATGAAATAATGAATATATATTTTGAAGTTTAATTCAGGTTTCTTGAAAATTTCCATTTATGCAAAATATGGTAAGTACAGAAAACTTTCAAAGTGGTAAACAATATAATAATATAGTAGGAAGTATAAAACAACTTTAAAATCCAATAATTTTATAAAATGCCTTGAGAGTCATTCTATTTTTACATATTACATTACGTATTTTATGCAGAAAATTTTCATTTGTATTATTCATAGTAAACTTAATAGATTTTGTACAATTTATCCATCGATTAAATATGCTATAACTCTGTCCTTTTTAAGAATTAATGTCTGTAGAGACATGTGTGTGTTTTTAAACATATTAAAAATATAAAAATATTTTCTTAAAAATACTAAATATATATATATATTTGTTACATTATATTATACAAATATTTATATATATATATATATATATATATATATATATATATATATATATATATATATATATATATATATATATATATATATATATATATATATATATATATATATATATACATAGTTATATTATACAAATATACAATTTATAAACTGGTTAGAATAAATTTGTAGAAGAAATGTTTTAAGATTAATATGCCTTCTTAATTACTAAATTGTTAAATATTTAATATCAATTAAAGTTATAAGCCATGCAATTTATCAATAAACATGGATTTAACTGCTTTTTACCAAAGATAATATTGAAAAAACAATAAGAACATTAACATTTCAAAAGTCAGAAGCTAAAAAAAGAATGCTTAATAAGTTAATCCTTGCATATTTTTTTTTGCTCGAGGATAACATTACTTTCAACTTGATAATTTTATTAAGACAAAATGAAGGTAATAAAATCTAAAATAATAGTTTTTCACACATAGCATAGGTTTGAATTACGTGAAAAAATTACTTTCATAAATTGCACAAATTCAATTATACTGAAAATATGTAATCATAATTTGTGTTGAATTTAAAATTTGCAAAAAGTGGTTGTTTTTGCTATTTTTTATAGTGATAGCGTTTTTGTTCATTAAGTTTGTACCTTAATTATGTAGGTGTTTGGTTCCCATCCACTTTTTCGTTTTTAAATCAGTGATGAAATTCGTTTGCGTACTTAAAAGTTAAACTTTCTTTATTTAAATGAATTTTAGTAATTTGTTGTTATAATTAGAGAGCAGAAATATTTAATTTCATACCTCAAACAAGTTTATTCATTTAAAAGCATATACCAGCTCTTAAGTAAATAGGCATTAGTATGAATAAAAAACAATCTTATTAAATAAAATTCATTACAAATAAAAATGATTTACTTCAGTATTACTTTGTAATTTATCTGCAGAGTTCTAACAATTTTCTTTATTTTTAACAATGATGGTTTTAAAATAAAAATAATTTTAAAAATTGGCAATAAAAATATGTAGAAAAGAAACATTTTTATGTTGGCATAAGTAAGGTATTAGTCTTAAGGTTTAAAAGAAATTGTTAACAAATATTGCAATTATTAATTTAAAATTTTTTTAACTAAGGAAATCATCATTTTACGGTTATTTTAAATCATCCTTGCTGATTTAAATTAACCGTTAAAGTGAATGTTTTGCCTGGTCTTTTTCTTTTTTTTCTTTTTTTTCAACATATTAAGGGATTGCATCAGTGAAAAAAAGCTTCTCAAACCTGTGCTTTGTTATTATATAAGGCCTTTATGAAAGGTCTTTATATAAGGTCTTCGCTTTGGTCTTTAAGTAATCGTTATATAAACAAAATGAACTTCTACAATATTCTTAGATATTCAAGGGAGAACTTCGCCTTCTTTGCTGACGCTCGATGCATGTGTTTTGAAATCAGGCAGAAAATTCTTCGACAAGTCAGATTTATGACGCTGTCTCAATACGATGTCGAAATTAATAATATGTGAGATAGGTGAAACGTTATCTGGCATCATGAATGTTTTAAGTCAATGATAATTGCAATAAGGTGGCATAGTCAGGAACTCAATTGGAACGAAAGAAACAACCAATTTATGGTTAATATGTTTATTTAAATTGCACAAATTTAGTATGCTCTCCTTATAGAAAATACGATTGGTTCTAAGAAATTATAATGCATTAAAATTTTAAATTAAAAATATAAATACTTAAATTACTTTTCCATTATAATTCATAGATTCGTTCATTTTATAAAAAACAATCATTTGTACTTATATATATATATATATATATATATATATATATATACACATAAGAAATTGTAAAATTTCATTCATTCCGCTTATGCACTAAAAGTTTCGAGTTCATAATGATACTAGTTATTTTTCATTGTTTCAAATGGATTTTTTTAACATTATAAAGAAATTTATAAATTATATCCCTTATTTAATTATATATATCCATTTTCTTTATTTAAAATTAAGGTATCAATTTTAGATTTTATGAATACATTTACTTTTAATTTGAAGATAGTTTAAAGATGGGATTTCATTCAGTATCTTTCAACAAGATAATATTTTATGAATTTTCTGCTTCAAAAACACATTTTTTTATCTTATCTTATTAAAAGATGTACTAGGTCACTTCCAATAGACTAATAACTGTGTATTAAACCATATAAAAATAGAAATATTTATTTTTCAAAAAATAACTCAGCTGTGCAGAAAAGAATGAAAAATTAAGTATTTTCTTCTCTTAAATGATTACAGTTTGATAATGCAAAATTTATTAAATAATTATTTAAATTAATTACTTAAATTATTTTTTAATCTAATACTTTTTTATTTAATCTGAAAATTCACTCCGATTCATTCACTACCTATTCCAAAACACAGAGAGTATTTTCATATCAAGTTAAAAGTAGGCGAAGTTATTTAATTACAATTTACATTATGAGAAAATTTTAATCAACTTAAAAATTTTATTTTAAATAATCAGTGGCTTTATAATTCGCAACAAAAATAACAAATTTTGTTGATAAAATGTATGAAAGGAAATTGAATACTTTACGAAAATCACATTGAACATTAGGTATGTTTTAAAAAATTTTTAAATAAAGGCAATAAAAAGCTGTAATATAATATTTGATAATGTCATTACATATTAGCTTTATCTTTTATAAGAAAATATATTGGAAAGCAGCAGGAAGAAGGGAAATGTTTTATTTCTACATAATGAAAAAATTCATTTAAGTCAGATAAATAATCAACTGAAAGTCATATAACCATATTTTCTTCAAAATTTCGTTGTGTAATCATAAGTCATGAAAAATGCTATTTAAGTAATTATCATTATATCTATTTATCATGATAAAAGATGCCACTATCCACTATCATTTTCTGTGTATTTTGGTCTATAATTTTGAAATATTTAAAAAACTTTGTACAAGATACATACAAATCACTAATAAAATTTAACATACACAAATGACTTAACTACTCATCTGTTCCTCTTAATTACCGTTACTGTAAAATTATATACAATTCTAGAAACAAAAACAACTTTTCACAACAAGATTCGATGCTTCGAATTTTCTCGAAGAGTGTTTGAGAAATGATTATAAAAACATTAGAAACCCATGTGAATTTAACTCTGTCTTCCCTAACTAACAGCATACTTCAAAGTCGAGTCGATATCCTCTTCAGTACCTGTCAAAGAAGCTGTACTTAATGTGTGCATGCCTGTGCCTGCGCACTGGAATTCAAAGCCACATTCTAGTTGGTGGATAAGAACACCCTATCACGCGATGCAGTGATCATCGTTCCTAAATCCGTCCCCTACCCCATGCCATCACACCCCCACCTTCACTTCTGACATTTTGCCTTGATCCTGATTGTTGGAACACTTCGTATCTTTTCTCTTGAAAGGAAAGTGCACCGCGCCAGAGACCATTTCAGGTTAAGAGAAACAGAGATCTCTTGAGCCCCGTTGATGGGTGTGGGCGCACTCGTAATGAAAGACGAAAAGATTACGTTTTTGAAGTTCACTCTGGCCTTTGCTCAAGGTGCAAAGCCTTCTGGGAAAATTTTTAAACGTAATTTATAGAGCTTGACCTTAGCAAACGGATACTATTCTGCTTCCTATAATAATTAACTCTTAAGTAGTACTCAACATTTTAACATAAAAAAAACTTCATTTAAATTGTATTTTCGTATTTTTTGATGAAGCAGATAAGTATAATATCAAATATTAACAATTCTAATTTATTAATTTCTGATTATGAAAGATGAAGTGTAAATTTTTTTTATAGCAGCAATATAAGTTTTAACTTAGGCAACCAATATTAATTTAAATGATAGTTTTCAAAAGTAAAAATATCATTAACAGTTTATAGTGCAAGAAGAAATACGAAGAATTACCATTGGATATCATAAACGAATAAAAATTTTTATCAAAAATTTTAAAGCAAATTTAAAGGATAGTGAATATATATTAAAAATAATCTGAGAGAATTATAATTATAACAATAATACATTATCTACAATAATGAATATTGCTTAAGAAAATAATTTCAATTATAATTTTGCATTTTTGCTTCAGGATTGATCACAAAATCTTAACATTTTAAAATTTGTTTACCTGAAAAATATTTCTTTTGTCAGAAATAAAGAAAGAAACCTCTAGAATAAAAACAATGAATATATAATGAGAATTTTTAGAATTGAAATTTGAATAAATTTTTTGGACAATATTTAATGAGTGTATTTCAATGACATAAAATTCAAGTGAAATAATTTTAGAGCACAAAAATTTTATTTAACATTCAGAGACATAAAGTTCTGATTTGTCACACACACACATATTCTAAAGATTATAATATGAATCATATTTTGTAATCGTAACAGTTATATAAAAATTTGCATTTAATTTCATTTCTCAAACGTTCTAAATAAGAATTATTTTTAAATAAGGATACGGCAGTTATTTTATATAAAAATAATATAAAGAGCTCAAAGTAAATTAGATGGATTCCTAAGCCTTGTATGATAAATAAGAAAAATCAATATCTTATAAGAGAATATTAGTTGAGAATTCAACTGTGCAATATAAGAGAAATGTAGAATAGAAAACATGCTATATGGAAGATGTTCAATAACCATAGTAAAGAAAATTTTGCACAATTTAGATAAATGCTTAACTTTTCATGCATTATTGTATATTTTGAACTATATAATTAATATTTTTGTGCACAAACTTATAATTTAATGAATTAATAATAGTATATTAACCAATTTATTGCACACATTAATTACTTATAATAAATTTCATGTAAATTGAGTATATAATTTTAAAATATGATTAATTTATGTGCGTAACCTTTTCTGTTGTGTACGACTGAGTTTTATCCAAAAAAATAATGTTATACGTTTCATCAGTAATTTTTGAATATATGGCATCTAAAATTTTTATATTAATTTTATTTCTACAACTGCTGAAATGATTAACTTTAAATATGATTAATATTTTTCCTATATCTATAAAGAGGTCGCATTTCTGTATGGCAGGTATCATACATGAATTATTAAGTATTTAATTTATTTATGTATATATAAAAAAGTTAGAATTTGTGGAATTATTATAAAAACGGTAGACTAATCTTCATCGAAATGAACTTCAGAAATTTTAAAATTGCGAACGTATGTATAAATATTCAAGCAACTTTCTTATCTAATCAAAATTTCAATGTGGAGAAAATTAAAATATCTAAAATGTAAAATATTAAGTTTAAAAATGAGATTCAAAAGAAACCATTTTAAAGAAAAGAATTTAAATCTGGTTCTATGTGCAATTTGGGATTTTAAGAAATCGTTATTTCTTTGATCATTCCTGTAAAAAGTGATTTAAAAATTGTATCACTATAGGTATGTACTTGCGGTGTCAAGTGTGTTATTACGATAACCAATATGTGCTTAATTAAAAATTAAAATCGGCAAAAAGGAATTTGATGAGTTTAGACTTTCAAGAAATCTATTGTTTAGAGATAATTTACAAATGCTATAGAGTAAATATTAGATTTAGTGATAAATTTGGGCGATTAAGTCTAATTTCTGGTCATTCTGGTACTTAGTTTAGCATTTATGTAGCGGTCATTTTGATTGTCATATCTTGGTGCCTATTTTGGTGTCAAAAATTGCCAAAAAATCAAAGGGTACCCAATCGTAAACTTTTACCCAAATATGTTTCCATAAAAAAATTTCTATAGAAATAGCTCTATCTACATATTTGATTTCTAATGGCAGAATACTTTTTATCTGAATGCAAAAAAATTTTAAGTAATAATAATTATTTTTATTACAAGAAAATTTTAATTATGATATAACAAATTCATTAATCCATTTTTACATTCCATAACGCATTTTTCAAATTTATATAACTAGTGAGTAATTTGTGAAAAATAAAAGTTTTTTGGCAAAATAATGAAAAGTTCATGCAATAACTAAACTTTGAGCAAAAATATAAGTATGTATCGAACATTTTAAGAAAGTAAATAAAATGGTAAACTGACAAAGAATGAAATTATGTTGTCTTGATTTTATTAATGAATGAGTAATCAAATGGAGTAAATAAAAGTGATCAATTTTCTCACTACTATCACATGCTATTACCAAATTTTCGAAGCATCTATCAAACATTTTAGGAAATTAAAATTATAAACGGAGACTGATGGGTAAATTAATGTGCTTAATTTTGTTTACATCTATTATACCTGTTATTTTGATTTAATGTATTTTGCTAATTAATGTAATTAATGTTCTGTTTGTAGTTTTATTATGATTCCAGCTTAATATTTGCCTTTAAAAATGGAATATTTTATTTACAAATTTAAACAATGAGGAACAATGAATCTGTTCTATAGGTAAAAATATAATAGAATATTTTAATGAATGGTAGTTATTTGTGTAGAAGTAAGTGTCTAATGAAAAAATTCCACAAAGTTTCTTTGAAGAAGATAAGATTTTTAGTTTTATAATTCAACAAGGAAATTTTAAATTATTTTTAAAAATTTAATAATTTATCATAGGAAGCATTTAAAAAATTATGTATTTTAAGATGATGTTTAAAAAATTAAGTATTTTAAAAATTTATCATATCACTAATTTAATCACTTTTTTTTAAATAGTACACACGGAATAACTGCTTGCAAATCTATGATCTTTTTCTTTAAAAATTCTTGTGATTAGTGAAAAAAAAAATGCTATAAATTATTTAACTTTTTAAAAATTATGCCGAATAATTTTACTTTTTAATTCAAAATTTAAAAACTTTTTAAATTTTGAATTAAAAATAAAATAATTATTAAAATAATTAATAATTATTTTCCATATTAAAATTTTCCGTATTCCATATTAAAACAATTAATAAATTAAAATAATTATTAAATAATTTAAAACATTTAACAGTTTAGTCAGTTCTTCATTTAAAATTACTATAATTTAGTATATTTCTTTCAAATTAAAATAAAAGAATATGTAACACTTGATTAGAAATTTTATATGTTTAATTTAGAATATTTATGTATATTCGTATTGTAATGAAGTAATACTATCACTGGCACTTGATTTTAGAGGGATATTTTTTCCTTTCAAATGACAAAGTTTAGAATTCTTTATTAAATACTATTAAAAAGCCTTTTTTTAGAAATTTTACCACATAAAAAAAGATGAAAATTTTTTCTTGCAAAATTAAAGCATATCATGAATTGAAATTTTAAAACAATGTATATAAGCCCATAATTAAAATAGAATGTCTCAACATTAATAAATAATTAACTTCTATTGATATTTGAAAACTAAAATAATTTATAATGGAATAATAATGAATATGAGATGATAAATCAACAAATTACAGATTGCATTAATGTAAAATGATTATTAATTTAGATTATTAGAATTTATTAATTTAGAAATCACAAATGCTTTTATTTCTGAAATACTACCGAAATGTATAAAGATAATAAATTGCCATAAAAATAATTTCACATCTAATGGGTACTTTAATAAACAATGTAAGTAGATGTGAAATCAATGCTCAGTTTTTATAATTTTGCACAAAGAACGTTATTTAAATTATATGATTGATTTTCTCATTTAAATAAATGTAGTAGATGTTGATTATTTTCAACTCTTGTTTAGAAAGTAAAAATTTTTTATTTATATTTTTTCTAGTATTTCACAATAACAAATAATTTAATAACTAAAAAACTTTATAAATGTTTTCAAAATGTCAAAGACGATTAATATTTTTTCTCCTTCAAATCAGCGAATGAATACAAATGTTTATTTTCATGAATAAAATTAGAACTCATTAATTTCTTTTCTAAAATGGCAATGAAAGTCAACACAATACTACATTTTCTAATCAAACAAAACCTCCCACTACATCGGATTTTTTTGAAAACATTCTTTTTGTTTTTGAAAGAAATATTTCATGTAAAAAAACAAAAAGAGGAATATATTTTCGAAATAACTAAAAAGCAATTTGCATTTTTTTCCAATAAAGTTCATACTAACATGTTGTTTTGTTATGAAGTTGGTAAATTTTTTTAATAAAATATTTTAAATAAAATTTGCAAATAAGTTGAGTTTTTAATTTTGGGTTTAATGAAATTGGTTTTTATCCAGATTATTTTTTGGAATGTAACCATTTTGTACGTAAAATAATTTTATATTTTAGATTTATAAATTTTATGTATTATTTATAATAGTTACATTTTCATGAAAATTAACTGAAATAATTTAATGGAAATTTTTGTTTATAAGAAAATTCTTAGAAAATCTTGAATTATATTTAATTTAAGTATTTAAAAATACTTGATGTTATAAATACTTAGTTTAATTTAATAATTGCAATTTAGAAGAAAATAATAATATTTGAATTCAAAGCATATATAAAAACTTTAATGTTAATTTTATAGATAATTATATTTAAATATCATTATAATTTTTAAAAGTCATTAAGGATCAAATCAATTTTCTCGGTAATTTTAGATGCCACAATTGTTATAAAAAACTGTTTTTAGTCACTCCTCAATACGATGCCAGAATCAAAATAAATAAACAACTTAAATGACAATAAACAATTAAGATATTAACTTTTTTAAGCCATTTTATACGAATTGTATTAAAATTAATCATATTAAAAAATTTAAACATAATTTATGGTGAATATTTTATTAACTTGTTATGTATAAATAATAGCATCTTTCATATATTTTCCTATTTTTTAAAATGCTGCATTAAATGCCAACATTAACTTTTAAAATTAATTTAATTAATGGCCTTGTAAGTATGAGTCGGTTGTGCAGCTTATAAAAAAGAAAATTTTTCAATAACTTAAACCTATCCCAAAATTTGGAAAATTAAATTTTCATCAAAAAATGTTTTAATTTAAACTAACTTCTCACGTGACACGAGAGATTTATGATATTCCTTTCAGCTGACCTTCAAATCCAGATAAGTATTTGATTAAGTTAAGCTCAGTTAAATGATTAAATTAATACCTCCACAAATTGGATGTTACCATGTTGTGACAAAAAAAAGTTGAATTGAAGACTTCCTCACAAAATCAAATTAGTTCATAATTGAAACAATCATAAAAAAATTCGAATTCATTATTTTTAGATTTTACTTGATTAAAAATTAAATTATATGAATTTAAATAATGAAAGAAACTTTTTAAAAGTATATTTTTAGTAGAAAGTGTTCGACAGTAATATTGACAAATTTATAATATTTATTTGAAGATTATGAATGTTGTAAACATGTTTATGTATAGACTTTTTTTAACAATAATTATGCTTTCACAATACAGCTAGATATTTCCCCGAATATTCTTCTTATTTAAATACTACTCTACAATGCAAAACACAACATAAAAATTACAATTAATTGATGTGTGTTTTTTTAAACATGATAGCTTAATCTATCTGACTTAGTTGATAATTTTTCCCTCCAGATCAGCAGCTTGTAGTCTGAACTCAAATACAGGAGAGACAAAAAAAATCACATTCATCAATTTTAAAATGTCTTGCAATTACGATTAAAATTTTGGCCCATTTTTAGAATATTAAATTTAAAAATCTGTAATTTTTTTAAAAATATTGACTTTAAATGTTGTTAAATTATTTTAGTATAGAAATTGCCCTAAACTTCAATTCAAACTTGTAGGAAAGACTTTTTGAAGTAGCATTTTTTCTTATTTATTTTAGGTGGTGCAATTTTTATCGTTTTTCAGTATCAAAGCTTGAATAAACAAACTTTTTTTACTCGGAATATGTAATTTTCTTATTAAGAAACTGCAAAATGTCCTGATGATGTTTTAGGAACCAGCATATGCATCTTCTAATTCTTGTGATTAACATACAGATATTGCATTCAACCAAATGTAAATTTAAAATTTATTGATTTTAAATAAAATAATTAATAAAAAGAAACTTAAAAAAGTATTCAATGAGCAATTGTGCGTGATTTAAAAAATGCAAATTTTAGCATGAATGCTACTGTTTCAAATTTCAGATTTCTCTTTTGATTTTCATAAATTTTAATATTTTGTCTAGAGATAATCACTGAATTGCTCATATCAACTTTAAAATATTTACATAAATTATGATAAAACTTAATGAGTATAAAATTTACAAGTTTAGGAAAATTAAAAAGACACAAGTTTATATTTCACAATATATTATCGTATGAAAAATCCTTTATTTATTTCCTTTATATTATAAATATTTTTATTGTATAAAAATCCTTTATTTATTTCTTTTACATTATAAATATTTTTAAAAAATCATTTATTTATTTCCTTTCCTATATCTATATAAATCATTTATATGTTTGTCATGTGTTTTCAATGATTTTAGTATAAATATTTAACAAAATTTTTCATTTTTATTTACACTAAAAAATAATGCTTACATTTAAAAAATTGATTTTTTAAGTAAGCAATGTTATATACACAATTAGTTTATGAAAAATTTTATATGAACTGTTTTAAATTTACATTATATTGTATTTAACTATTAGTTTTGTAAGAAATATGATGTATATAAATACTATGTAATGAGCTATAAGGAGCTATAAAAAGGATAAAATGTTGCATATTTAATAAATTTAATGCACCATTTCAATCGTTTCAACCATGTTTTATGCTTTTTTGAATTACTATTATAATATAATTGAGAAAATTAATAAACGAAAAAAGGACAATAATGTAAAACATTTTCAAAACCAAAATTTTATTCTGAGTATTAAAATTGTTTCCAATCCCAAATTATTAGAAATAATAAAAATATGTACTAAATGGATTGAAATTTTTTGATTTCATAAGACTAAAATCGAGTCAAATAGATAATTCAGATGTGTAACTAATTAAAATAATAATTTTTAAAAAAGTTGAGATACTTTTATTTTTATTGTTTCTAATTTATTTTCAGATAATATTATTTCTTAACTTAATAGCTAATTATCCTTATCATTATAAAAAGTCTTTTTCTTTCATACTAATTAGTTTAATTTACTGACTCCCAGTAAATGTAATTGCATAATAATTGATTATCTTTAAATGACTAAAAATACTGTCATTATTCATGAACCAAATGAAACTCAATAAGTGTCTCCTACATACAAAAGTAATTAGATAATTTACTATTTATTTAATGAAAATTAAAGTGGAATTCCCATATTTATAATATTCCTCTATTCTGTGGATGCAGTAAATATTTTCAATTCTATTTTACTGTCATTATATATATAAATATATATATATATATATATATATATATATATATATATATATATATATATATATATATATATTTGAATTTATATGCTATGAAACAAATATTCTCAAATTCATTTCATAATTTATATTACTGTGAAATTGGTTATCAATTTTTGTTGAGTTTATTTACGTGATTTTCCTTTTTTATAGATATTATTATATTAAATTACGCCTTTGTAAATATTAATATTTCATTCCTATTTTTTTACTGTAAATGATTCAATCATTTTTTAACTTTTTTGATAATTGTTTTTTAAGATAATTGTTATAAAAGCAATTGAATTCCATTGCTTTGACAATTGCGATTTAGTATTATCTCTCTCTAAATAATAAATCTATATTAATTAATATAACCCTCAATAAATACTCTAAACCTCAATAAATGTAAAATATAAATCTTTGATTTTATTTCATGCTGTTGTACTTGTTTCATAAAATAATTCATTTGCTGTTAAAATCTTTTAATACTTTTAACAGAAACCTTTAACGAGAATAACGTGAATTCTGATGTCCAATCTAAGAAAATTTTAAAATTGGTTCAATTGTTTCTAGACTTAAAAACAAATTTTAATGAAATTTGTTTTAAATAATTTCATACAAAGCACAAATATGTCTTATTATAATATCATATCCTATTGAAAACTGATATGATATACAAGTTTAATCATGCATAACTGTGACTTGAGTCAAAATGTAACAATAGTTAAATCACTAACTAAAAATATATTGATGTGAGAATATGATTCTCTCTTAAAAGTAAATAAACACCACGTCGTATTGTGAAAAAGATAGTTTATAACCGATAAAGATATTTATTTTTCATTACAACAATTCTTATTTTTTTCGCTAGAAAGGTTGATTTGAAAAAAAAAAATTAAAAAAAATAATAACATATTTTATAAAACATCAGATATATTCCATAAGATTTAGATATAAAGATATACAGAATTAATTTATTTTCACTTCCCATAGAATTCTAATCTAGAACTCAATGCAAGATTCGTTATGGTGTATTAAAATGAAATCAGAGCCAAATGAAATACTGTAAAGCAAATACGGGATTCAAAGCTCTTACTCCCATTCCAAACAAGATTTACAATGCTCCTCTAGAAGACATGAAAGGATGTGCTTCCATCCAAGACTAAGCCTTATTAATCTAACGTAAGGGCTGCTTTTACGAGAATGAGAAAGAAAATTGAGATTTTATAGTATACTGAATCTAGGCGCAGGTCAAGAAATATTAGTAAGGCGGTTCATCAGGAATTAAGTTTCTATCAAATATTTATAATCTTTGCTTCGCCCTAAATGAGTCTTTAAGTTCATAAAATGGAATATGATACAAACAGTAGATTTTTTGGCTTCAATCTTCTTGTATGAACTTTTCCGAAAACAGTCATCATTGACATTAAATTTTCTGTGTTAAGTGCAATCCATGAAACTTTAACTAGCCTGCAAAATTTTTTATTTTAATGATTAAATAAAGAAATCCTTAATCGTGTTGGTTTCAGTATTCTCTATGTAATCGGTGTCTAGAAACTATTCACATAAATCGGAATAAAAATCACGAAGTTTGAAGAAAAAGTAAAATCTATAAAAAATTTTTATGCTTATTTAAATATCCTTTGCCTTTACTAGTTCCCTTTAGACATAAATATATGCTTATGTATTATGCAAAAATGATTTTTATTTTTGTCTGTTAACAATATTAGTTCTTTCAGACCTTTCTATAAATTTCTTTGAAATATACAAAATGTACAATTAGCTATTAGAATTGCTACACTAAAAAGATAAGAAAGTGACACATTATTTGTTTACTAAACAAATAGGTTTAACTGGATAACAAATATATGATTTATATCAGTCATGCTTTTTGTTATCTTTGCTGTTAGTGATAACGAGATGCTTCCTTGTTTCAATTTCTAACCCATCGATTCTATATTCTGCATACATATATGGGTAACATAATGAACAGCAATCTTGGTACAATGCCAGAATTGTTTTGTGAAACTACTATCGATTATATATATATATATATATATATATAGTATATATATATATATATATATATATATATATATATATATATATATATATATATATATATATATATATATATATATATATATATATATATATATATATACGTTGTTGGCAACTACATTAAAATATAGGAATATAGCATATTAGTAATTCCATTAGGAAACCACTTGCTAACATTAAAACTAACTAAATCATGAAGTGCTTTGAATTACTTTAGTGAGGGAAAGAAAAAACTGTGAGCATGACATATTTAATTAAGTTATTGCATTTTAAACAAAAAATTTTGTTAAAAATTAAAAATAACATAATTTACCCAATGAAAATTAAGATTATTAAGTATAATTACGAAAAATACACTAATGGAAAAAAATATTGGAATTACATGTATACATATATAAAAATATATAAAGTAAAATATTGTAACAAAGTTATTCAAAGTTTAATTTTAAACACTCTTTTCCTTGACAGTATTTAAGATTTTTGTATGTGATTGAAGGTATGCATATATTATATTTTAAGTAAGATTAAAGATATTTTACACAATAATTTTTACTCAGTAATGTAATAAATAAAACAGTTGTTTATCATTTTAAAATATAGTAGATGCATTTTAGCATATGTGATAGATTTTTATATCAAGATTAGAAACTAACATAACCAATTTTCGACCGAGATGTTATGCCAAAAATAAAAACCAAATATATCATACACTTGAAATATTGTGCAAATTTGTTCCTCAATCTACCTTTCAAATAGTATTTTATTTTTTGTGAAAGCGAACCGTAAGACAAATGATAAACAAAACACTAGACCTTTATTGATCTCAATTATATTTTAAGGTTATTTGAGTATATAATTTAAGAAATGTAATTATATTTTTACACAGTTCTTATCATTTTCCTAGTTTTTTCATCATTTGAGGCATTAAAACCATATTAAAATATCTCTGATAATATCAATAATCTTTTTAAAACAGATTTTGATAACACTGAAATTTCTGAAAGTTAAATACCACAAATTTCTATTTATATTTTGGTTTGATCATTTTCTACAGAAAAATTGCTTACTATTCTCAAATTTCTAAAAATATAATTAAATGACAATTATAATATTTAAAGCAAAATTTGGAGTGAGTAAAAAAAACAAAGGAATATAAGCAATTAAATAAGCACTTTTAAAAGAACAATTAATTATATGAGAGACACTAAGATATTTTTAGAAAATCGAAACATTGCTAAATGTGCAAAACAGAACTTTTAAAATATTGTATAAATTTCCATGTGTAGAATTCAGTTTACATTATATGTACACATACTATATATATATATATATATATATATATATATATATATATATATATACTATCTATATATATATATATATATATATATATATATATATATATATATATATATATATATATATATATATAAATTACATTTACTTAAAATAATAAATAATTACATTTACTTGTAATTGGTTATATATATATACAATTACAAGTAAATGTAATTTTTTATTACATTATAATTGTCTCTATCTTATTCTTTAGCTTGCGAACTTGATGGTTCAATTATCACTTCAGGCATAAAAATTTGTATAAGGATTCAAATTCCGCTTAGGACCTAACTGAATTAGTTCTTAAGAGGTCACAGTATTACGGACGGTGTATTTTTCAACTTTTTCAGCTTATAAGTGAAAATCTTAAAAATACAATGGAATGAAAACTAAGCTTTTTTATAAAATACAACTTTTTTATATATTTCATGTAATTTTTGTGAAAATTTTTAAATTAATTTATTATATTTTAGAAATAAATTAGGAAACAAAAACATTATCAAATGTCTTTTTTTTAATTGATGAATAATTTATTATTAAATAAAATGAACGACAAATAAGTACAGAAATTTATAAATTACATTACATATAGAAGAACATAACCGAAGGAAATATTTCTTCGTAACAATATTTATGATCTTGTATAGGAAGTACTTGTTTATTTTAGCTTTTCTATTTCACCCAGAGAGAAATTCAAATGTCTTTTGGAATGTCAGCTGGAGGCAAGTTTTTGAAAAGGAAACAAATTTCGAAGTTCAAATATTTTGTAGACAAGTTGAAACTAAAGGGTGCTCTGAGATCTGTCATGGCAAGGAAAGTACAAGAAAAACCTTTATTTCAATAAAGGGTCCTATAAAGGTTTTCTGAATTCTATATGAATTCTTCAGTCTGCATCAGATTTATTCTGTTGTATATATTTAAAGCAATAAGTTAGAATTTTTTTTCCACCAGAGATTTTCATGCATAGATCTGGGAAAAATATAGATCATTTCGGAATAAAATATATCTGATGCATACATTTATTTGTTCACGTACAGCTTCAATCGAATTCTGAAACAATATGATTTTAAACATCAAAGTATCATAGTAAATTTTGAAACAATATATACTCAGGAAAGTTGAGTATAAATAAACATAACCAGTATAAGTAGTTTTATATCAATATCATAAAAAAATGTAATTCGCGAAAAATCAGGATACTGGATACTTAGCATTAACTAATGTGTATGCAGAGAAAATACATACTTTTGTGCATTAAAATTAACTCTAAATATTTTTAGTTTTATGATTTCTTAATCATTAAAGATATATTTATTGGAGCTTTATATTATAGCTTCCGATACTTTACTACTATTGAAAATCGAAACAAGCATGATAAAATTGAAAAAAAAAACGCATAAAACGTTGGTAACAAAATTTTAAAGACCTTTTTAAGTTAATACGATGAGTAATCCCAATGAAAACTATGAAAATGTGTGTTTGAATAGTTAAACATTTTAATAAATTAATAGTTTGCTTGAACTAATTACAAAAAAACTCTGAATGTAATGTAGACTAGCGTAAAATAGTTTCAACAGGATTTTATTGAGTTTTTGTTGCGAAATATCTTTTCTTAAAAGTCACGAAAAAGTTTTCCATATATTCCATTTACAATTTTATTATTCAGGTTTATATATGACAGTTGTACTATTGAAAGAAATATTATACATAGAATAAAGAAATAAAGGTAGACGTTTCGTTAATCTATTATTCTATATCCTTGGGAGGGAATGATTTGAATTTCCAGAGATAAAAAAAATAGCAAGGATTTTTTAGTAGTTAAATAAAAGTAAATTCAAGACGTTTTATAGATTCTGAAAATTTAAATAAATTAAAATTGAAAATTATAGGAAAACTTAACCTTGACTTATATGTTTGTGTTATGGTTTATTCAATATATAATATTTGGTTAAAGTTTACAATCGGGAACTCTTTGACTCATTGGAAATTTTTTTGACACCATGATGTGACTAACAAGATCGCCACTACACAAAAACCATACAAAGACAGGGTTTCCAGAAATTAAATTTTATCACCAAGATGCATCGCCAAATGTTTCGCCTAATCAATCTACACTGAAACTAAATTGTTCACACGACAGTTTAATCATAATAAATAAGATTATATATAAATTTTACAACATTGTGTGTTTAGTAAAAAAATATTTAATTGCATAATTTTATTTTCTTACAAAGAATAATGTGCATAAATATTTAACTGTAATTTATTAAATAATATAAATAGTTGGTATTAGGTCAATAATTTTAATTATTTTGTTTCGTGTCAAAAGCAGCAATATAATAAATGTAATCTTTTTTATATTATGTAGAATATTCAACAATTAAAAAATGTGTTTATTATATAACTGTTAAAATTCTAAATTATATATTTAATTATGTGGTAACACATTTTCAATATGTTTTAATATTAACTAGACATTTATTTTGTTGTTCTCCTTAAATAATTTATATTTTATAAGTACATAAGTACTTTAAATACATGTACACGCTCACACACACACGCCAATATATATATATATATATATATATATATATATATATATATATATATATATATATATATATATATATATATATATATATATATATATATATATATATATATATATATATATATATATATATATATATATATATATATATATATATATATATATATATATATATATATATATATATATATATATATATATATATATATATATATATATATATATATATATATATATATATATATATATATATATATATATATATATATATATATATATATATATATATATATATATATATATATATATATATATATATATATATATATATATATATATATATATATATATATATATATATATATATATATATATATATATATATATATATATATATATATATATATATATATATATATATATATATATATATATATATATATATATATATATATATATATATATAAATTTTTCTCACTTAAGAAAAATTCAAGATAATTTAGTAAATTTATCGAAAACCTTTAGGGAAATGTGACATGTCTCACTATTTAAGGAAATATATCGTAGATTTTACATTGTTTAAGAAAAAAATTAAATGATAGCATTGAGTTTAGTTGTGTTTAATCAGAAACATTGTACTCAAGTCAAGTCTCATTTTAACTTGATATAGCGAAATTAGTTTAAAAGAAAATTTTAACCAACAATTACTCTCTATATCCATGAACAACTTACGGAAGTACACACACCAATATTTTTGCATTATAATTTTCTTACAGATTTCGCACATAAGCGTTTAATAAAATAAAATTAAAAATTCACAGCAATCATGTTGCGCCAGAATATCGCACGTAATAATTTCAGAATTTATATTTAGCAAATTTCTCTCGCTTTGTCATATATTTTTTTCTATTTTATTCAAAATAAAACAAAGCCTCTGTGAAAAGCAAGTTTATTTCGGAAAATATTTTCTGTAATGGCATCTCCGTCACAGCGGGACTCATAATTAGCCACGTTTCCACTTTCAGCTAAGCGAACGTAATTAACATCATGAAACTTTTTGAAAAATTACCCTCCTTTGTTACACCCTTTAATTACTTCATCTCCGGTGATTTATTTGGCCATTTCTTTTTTTTTCCACATAACTCTAATGCGTCATAATAGGTAAAGGCCATATTTAACGAAAATTTACTTGTCGAATGATAATTAAGATCACTTCTATATTTCGAAATTTTTAAGGCAAGCTTACAAATCAAAAATACTTGAATATAAAAGTTTCCATCTTTCCTTACGTTAATAAATTCTGCTCTAAGTGCTTAACATTGTTATTTGTTTAAAGAAATAAAAAGAAAATTAAACGGCACGTATTTAATACAATACACTTGTACTAAAGCATCCCATATTTTGCATAAATTTTCAGCTAAGTGTTGTATTATGGTAATTCTTTCAGTTTCATTGTATAATCGTTCGTATGACATAATAATTTATAATAATGGTTGATATGATATATATTGTTCAAACAAACTTGAAAACTAGGCTGCTTAAAAGTTAAATTTTGCTCCTAAATTCCTGACTTTAGGAAGTAACTATTGCTATGAGCAAACAGAACTATAATTTCTGCACTCCATATGAAAACAAAAATTATGTGTTAATCAAAATATGAACATATTTTATTGAATTATTATTATTTCAACCCCTAAATGTATTTCAGAAATTTTAACTTGGTTTATTCAAACAATATAAACAAAGGAAACTTAATAATTTTTAAACCATATCATTTTACAAAATCAGCAATCAACATTTTAGAGTGTAGAAACTATTTGCAGATCGTACAAATATTATTTTTATAATATTCAAGATATCATTAAAATTTGTTGGTTTTCTTAAAATTTCATCATTTTCCTTTACAATAAGATATCTGATTCATAATTATTCTTTAATAACTGTAAAAACAAATATTATGTAGAATTAAAATTTAAAAGAAAATTACATAATTTATTATTCTGCATAATGATTGGAAATTTAAAACAGTTTTTATTTAAAAAAATTGTTTTATTTAAAGGTATATGAAAGTTTATTATATATGAATAAAATTTTTTCATTGATATTTTAATCATATTCTAATTTTTTTAACCATATTTTACTACTGAATAACTTTCATTAATTTTCAAGACAAATTATTTTGTAAAATTTGAAACATTAATTTGCAAAATTGCATTCGTGAAACAAATGTCAGGTTATTAAATAATTTACATAAATTTAGAAATCATTTTTCAAAAAATTTATTTAACAATATAGAGAATTTCTTTTTCCATTATCACATAATCAGTATCTGCATTAAATTATGTATATTACATATTTTGAAACAAAATATTTAAAACATTTTTCATTCATTAAACTGAAATAATGGAAAAAATTATATTCTTCTTTCACTATGATTGAATTACACTAGTTTGGTAGAATTATTAATTTTTTATCATATGACAAAATGGGGACATAGATAAATGATATTTCTTTCTTTCACAGCAAAAATTTCAGCAAAATAAGAAATTTGGTTAAAAAATTTAAGAAACTGCACTACTGGCCATTAAAATTGCTACATCAGGAAATCGGCACACCACACATGTGAAATTTGCATGACAGGTAGAACTTGCGGTGATATGCAAATGATTAGATTTTCAGCGCATTCATACAAAGCAGGCGACAGTAGCGACATCTACAAAGTGTATAAAACCAGAGATTTGACAGCAGTTTTCACATACTCAATTTCCGTTGGTGCGAACTGTTGTTTTCGGCATAGAAAGTTGTTGTAATGACTCGTGTAAGAAGAAGAAATGCCTATCAGCACGTGTCTGACTTTGATCGAGGAAGGATTATAGCTTAACGGGATTGTGGTTTATTATACCGCAATATTGCTGCTCGCGTCGGTCGAGACCCCATGACTGTTAGCAGAATATGGAATCGATGGATTCAGGACAATCATACGGAACGTCATGCAGGATTTCAGCGACACCCCATCACTAACATCAGAGAAGACAGACATCTTATCCGCATGTTCATAAGGGATTGTACAGCCACATCACGAACCCTGAGTTGAGAAATGGAGTCATTTGCAAGGCAACAAGTTTCTGCTTGAACAGTTCGACGACGTTTGAAGCAATATGGATTGTATGCACGGCGATCGTGGCTTCGGCTACCATTGACGCTGCGTCACAGACAGGAACGCCTTCAATGGTGTGATCAGCGACGAACCTGGACGCGGGAATGGCATCACGTCATCTTTACAGATGAATCTCAGTTCTGTATACAGGACCATGATGGCCGCATCCGTGTTTGGAGGCATCGTGGAGAACGCGCATTGCCAGCTTGCATTGGACATCGCCATACTGGCCCATCTTCTGGAGTGATGGTATGGGGGCCATTGGATACACGTCTCGATCACCTCTTGTTCGCTTTCCTGGCACTTTGAACAGCAACCATTACATTTCCGATGTGTTAAGGCCCGTGGCTGTGCCCTATCTTCGAGGCCTCCCTAATGCTTTGTTTCAACAGGATAATGCAAGACCGCATGTTTCCCGTACTGTTCTGAACTTCCTTGATACAGAGCAGGTTCAAGTGTTACCATGGCCAGCACGTTCTCCTGATCTGTCACCAATTGAGAACGTGTGGTCAATGGTTGCCGAGCGATTGGCACGCCATCACTCACCATCCACTACTGTCGATGAACTGTGGTATAGTGTTGAAGCTGCATGGACTGAGATCCCCGTACATGCCATACAATCTCTGTTTGACTCCATGCCTAGGCGGATAAATGCTGTTATTGCAGCCAGAGGTGGCTGCTCTGGGTACTGATTTCTCAAGATCTATACATCCTAATTTCCTGTATATCTAATCACTTGTTCTTTCCACTATAATGTATGTGTCCAATAAATATCGTTCTGTTATTCGCATTCCTTCTTGGTGTAGCAATTTTAATGGCCAGTATTGTACTTACTTTAACAAACTTTTCAATCTATCGAAAATTCTACAATTTGATGATATGAAATTTTATTGAAAATTTGAACAAAACTTAGTATATTCGACACATTTTTTAACTAATTTCCTTTTTGTAGTAATTAACAATTTAGATACCTTGTTTTTCAATGAGATGGTATTAAATTAGTTTGTGAGGGAATTTTATAATATTATCAAAATTTGCCTTATAATTTTATATACATTTTAAATGCTTGAACGAAATTGGATTAATTGTCTGACTGCTCAGAATTTCGCTTGTTTTATCGCTCAATGATTGTTTTTTGCAAACAATGCCTAATAAGAAATGGGTCTGCAGTTTGAAAAGAAATTCCACATTCCTACAAATATTCAAGCCCGAGATGGGGATGGATCCCACAAACCTTTAAACAATGGATTAAATCGTCAATCATTATGCTGTCAGCTGCAATCAGGCATCTTAGAAGTAACGTTCGACAAAGAAATCTTAACAAGAGATTTTCGTTTCTAACACTTAATTTGTTATCTTTATCTCATTGCTTTTATTTACGTAAGATAAAAATTTGTTTTCACAATAATTTTGTCTACGGTCTCTATATTCTGAATATAATTCAAGTTTACTTTCATAATATCTCTTTCTAAAGTAACTGACAGTGAAAATATTTTGTTCTTTTCATTTTATTTTATTGTGTCATTCATAATTGTAACTGCGCGTGTGATCTATTTGTATTATAATGAAGGGCATTATTTTGATTGAGAAGTCATTAGCAAAAACATGGCATAGCTGTTAGCTAACAACAGATGAAATATTTTCAAATACTTTTAAAGGTCATATAATAAATCATTTTACTACATTGTTTTACATAGTTAAAACTGTCCTAGTTTTAGAATGGAATCAAACCATAATGCTCTGATAAAAGCTTTTTAAACATTCATTAAATAATGTTTATTATTTTTCATATATGCAATTATGAACTGGAAAGCTTAAATGATTCAAAGTATTTCCAATATAATATGCATGTAAACAAATATTTTTTTCAATTATGCATTTAAATTTTTCTCATTCACTTACTTTCTACTGGGTTGAACTCAAACTCTTGCAAATATGTAAGCAAGTACAACTTTGATTTTATCACATAATAGCAGATTTGTTTTATTTTCCCGAAAAATAATCCTCGAACAAGAAAATCCTATTTGCCATTCTGGCAATCTTAGAAGCCCAGTTTTGTGTTGTACAGGTAATTCGATTTGCTTTTCTCTCTCCTCTTTAACCCGATATTTCTATTTCCTGAGCAGGATTTAAATTTCTTTAGTCATATTCCTTCTAAAGCTTTGAAATTGTAGCCAATATATACCATTAAGGTTCCCTGCTCTTTTCTTGAGCGCACAGCAAGACAAAGAGCGATCGTCACTTGTCGGCATCAATCTTACCACTTCGATCATATATTTCAGGAGGGTGAAAGATTACCTAAAACTGCTTCTTGGCAATTTTTTTCCTTCATCATTTTATTTTTCTTTCCATCTATTTTTCCTTTAACTTATTCTTTTAAGCACATCTTATCCGTGCATTTCGGCAAGCTTCTCCACTATATTGATTTCTTTTCTAGGGACCGCTTGTGCAAAGTCAGACCATTTTATGAGCCATAAATTTACATCCCTGTCCTTGGGATGGTATTGCGAATGAAGGGGTGGGGAGATGGGATTGTTTCAATCCCCTTCCCTCCTGCCTTTACTCCATCTTCGCATTTTCTTCGAAACATACAAGGAAATGTGTAGGGTGATAGTGGAAGTAGTAGTTTTTTTTTCTTTCTCACTCTTTCTCGTTATTTATGAAGGCTGCTTTGCAAGTCTACAGCTTTGTTATAAGTTTTCCGCTTCAGGAACAAGTTGTATCTTATAATTCTATTCGAAACAGCTTCAGCGCAAGGAAAGAACTTAAACGCATTTTTTATGCCTTAAGAATTTGCCTCGGTCAATAAAAGTTGATATATTTTTGTGTGACAATTTTTTTCAAGAAAACTGGAACTTGCATTGAAGTTTATTAAACTACGCAATGAAAATTTTCTGTCTTTATAACATGTATGAACAGATTTTTTTCACACTTGCATTAATTTTTTTAAATAAATTAATATTATATTTTATAATGGAACTTTTTTTGATAATGAAATAATGCTTATGCAATATATATAATATTGATTGATTGATTGATGCTATAAATCATCCACTTAATCAGTTAATTCATTATGAGTACTTGTCTGTTTTTTTCAAATGCACATTTTATTTTAGTTTTTCTCAAGTGTGTAATTTCATAAAATTTTGATTGATATCCCTAAACAATTATAAATTTTAAATGTGTTCAAATATAAACAAAAAAATTTTAAAGCACGTAAAAATTATTCAATGTAAATTTCACTGTAATTAAGGATTTTCAACTTACAGTAGGATTTAATTTTCAGTGAATATTAGAAAATCTATATTAAAATATAAATCTACAATATAAGCGTGAATATCTATGATAATTTAACATGCTAATTTATATAAATCTGTAAAATATAAACTAACCAACTCGTGTTTGATACTGACATTTTTTTTAAAATTTTATGACTCTTGATAACACTATTTTCTGTTTTTCTAATGAGAGTATTTGAATATGTAATCTTTAATTCTAAACTTGGATAATTATTTTGATAAATTAGAAACGAATTTATCCGTTTTTAATAGATTATTAATCTGGATTAAATACATTATTGTGTGCCTTGCTGCTGTGGATATTAACTAAAAAATAAAATCTTAATATAATTGTTTAAAAGAAATAAAAGTTTATCCCTAAATTTAAAAAATATATATAGGGCCATGTTATAAAATAAATTTTCAATTACAAAGATTCTCAACTTCGATGTCAAAAAAATTGCGAGTTCAAATTCATTTACTTAAGACAATATTTTTTCTTAAATCATATTTACTTAGTACATTTACGAAGGGAATTAACAAATTAATATTTACTCAATTTTATTTTAATGATTCATAATACAATTAATGCAAGTGAAAATTTATTTTTTTATTAGAATTTATTTTATTTTCCGTTTCTTTAATTATCCTGTTTATATATTTCCTATGCTTTGCACAAGTATAATTTAATGGTTATTTAAATACATAAAATCAACATTTTGCAACTTTCATTATTTACATCATATTTGCAATTTAATTCTTGCAATGGAACATAATACACAGAAAAATTATTGATTGTCTGAAAATTATTAAAAATTTGAGAAAGTTGAATACACGGTAAATAAATAAAAAGAAAAATTTAATATTTCATGAAAAATGCATTGAAAAAAATATTGTTTTATGAAAATAAGAAACAATATATCATGTGCATCTTCTATATTGTATAATTCAGTTAAGAATTTAGTTGTAAACATTTTTAAAGGAAAATTTTCATTTTATACAATATCTTCCATAGTATATAGTTACAAAAATATAAAAAAGTTTTACAGCAGTTAATGAGAAAAATTAAGAGTATATATATTCATTTCTATATTAGTACGTGTAATCATTTTAATAGATATCAGTAGAAATTAAAAGGGAAATGAAGTTTGATATTCATAACTGTGGGTGCATTAAGGGTTGCTCAAACCACCATCGATAAAATTTTATTATTTCAAACACTTTGAGAGCTTTAACATTTTGCATGCATCTTATTACATAAAAAATGTAAATTATGACTGACTACTATATTTCTTATTAACAGGTTTTGTTAAATGCTAATTACTGAAAAATACTGAACTTAAAATAACATATCTGTATACACTCACAAAATGTATATATATATATATATATATATATATATATATATATATATATATATATATATATATATGTTCTCTCACTTATGTTTCTCAGTAAAATGAGTTTAATTATCATCGAAACATCAGTGTTTTTCTTTCACTAGATTATATATATATATATATATATATATATATATATATATATATATATATATATATATATATATATAAACATATATATATCGATGATAATTAAACTCATTTTACTGATGAAACAACATAAGTGGAGAGAAAGCATTTATATCTAATTTAGATGTATAAGATTATACTTTTCAATTCATTATCTAATTTCTTTAAATAAAAAAAAACTTAAACATAAAAGTACTTGCATTAAAATGTTAACCCGATCTCTAACAGTGGAATTCAGATGTTATTTTATAAAAAAATAAGAATAGTTTTTTATATTAGCATTACAATTTGGAACTTATTGGCTTATCAAGTCTATTACTGTTAAGAAGGGAAAATATCAAAGTATAATATAATGTACACATTTGTACCTTAATCAGAATTTGTATTCTTATAATAAAATATTATTTGAAATAAGACCTCGTAATAAATTTTAGTTTAGGGCTAAATATTTGATAAATCTAAATATTTGACATAACAATAACTTGCCTTACAGAATCCTTTTCTGTTCTAAGGGCGAAATTTGATTGGGCAGGTGGGTGAGTTTTCGTTTCATCATCATTGTTATATCTCAATTCCCTATGAAACTAAGAATTTCGATTTAGTTTCCTCTGCTCTCTCCCCTTATACTTTAAGCTTGTTAAGCATCCCCTCAATAACAAGGTATTTCGTATCTCAGCTGCTAGTTCCGGTGCAACGCTTCAAATCAAGCTGGGTTCAAAAGGATTGCGAATCAGTATTCCTGAACAAGAACTTCAAGTCAAGATTAAGTAGAATATTCGTAGATGACATGGTAAATTGGTACCTCGAATATCTTGAACTGCATGTCATTTATTTAAGGAATTATCAAACATGAGAAGACAGTTGTATGGTGGTTCCATTGAACAGTTTCTAAGAACGATGTAATTTGAAGAATAAGATTCCGTTTGTATTTTAACTTTCAAATAATTAAACAGAAATAAATAACGAAGTTGTTATTGCAATTCATTTTATGCTACTATAAAATATTTTACATTGTAACATTTGAGAAAAACTATTTTTTATCACATATTAAATCATGCCATCCGTTTTAACAACAATTTTATTATAACTTTTTGCTATTGCAAAAAGTTATAGCAAGTTTATAGAAAGTTTCTTAAAACAGTCATTTACAAAATTTTGACTTGTACAAAGAATGTTTCATATACGGCATGCCATTTATGATGACAATATTCAAACACGAGAATGGTTTGAAGTTATTTAAATCTGAATTGTTATCCTATTCTTCCGCTATATGTGTAAATCTCACAAATACTTTATCATACAGCAATATATAGCTATTCATGAAATGGTTCTTCATTACATACGTGAAATAAAAAGCAAAATAAAATTTTAAGGATCCTTTTAAATCTATTAATTTAAGCAAATGCTATTACATTTCTGTGTGAATAGTTTCATCTAAAAGTGTCTAATTTTCTAAATTAATTATTATATTTAAAGTAAATACAATTTAATTTTTACAGATTACTAAAGTATTATTTTTTACACATTCTTTTGCTGTTTGAATTTAGAAAGTATAAGAATGACTTGTAGAAAGTTTCTGGTTTATTATACTTCTGAATATTAAAAATGAGATAGTGAAAGTATAATATAATGTGTCAACTCTAATCAATTAATTTTATTTCTGATAATGCTCAACCAAATTTAATTACTTCATTGCTTATACTAGTTATTATTGCCTTTAAACGATGACATAATTATGTTGACTATTCAACAATAGATTCAAGATAATTTTCTGAATCCTAATTTGGAAATTACAATTCATTATTACTCGTACTAATTAAACTACTTACTAAAATAAAAAATAATAAAATTATTACAAATATGCTTGCTAGTTATTTGTAAATTAAAAATTTTAAATAATTGCAACTACACATGTCAATTTTCGTTTAACAATTTTTGTTACAGTGAGAATAACAATCTTAGTTTTTCAATTTCAATGTATAACATTTAACAATATATTCATTATTTATTAGTAATGATGCAAGTTCAAACGTTGTTAAACTAGTAGCAATTCTGTAAAAATCAAATTTATATGAAGGAAAGTTTCACTAAGTTACGTAAAGTGTTCAACAATTTTGCTTGTTAGAGATTACTTTATTCTAGCTTGTTGTTCAAAACAGTTATAGCCTTGCCTATTTTCGAATTCACTTTATCATTGAATAATGAATGATTTGCTGAGTATACACTATTTTCTGCAACTAATTTTGAAAATGTACAGTATAAAGATATAATCCAAATATATTTTTATTTAATTCCGAGTTTTTTAAAAATGGTCATTGTCAAGCATATTGACAAATTTTATAATATTTTATTACTCAAAACCATGGTAGTTGAAGTTTACTCCATATTATACTTTATGCATTAAATCATTTATGTAGCAGATTTAGTTGTGATTTTTTTATTATTAATTATGCATTTTGGACAACTGTCAAATGAATAAAATATGTATGCATAGAAATACATGAAATCATTAAATTTATGTATCTTGGGAAGATCATTATGTAAAAGAGTTGCGAATTTTAATTTTTAATTGCATATAAGTGTTTACTTCTCACTTCAAGAATTTGCCATATTTTTGACATAATAATAATAGACAAATACTAAGATTTCCTAAAATAAAAATTATTGTTATTTAAATACTCCTGTAGCTTTCTATAAATAATTTCATTGGAAACAGTAAGTATTGGAGACTCATATTGAAAGATGAATTTGCGATTAACGTTTGTTCCCAAACAATTTTAAATCTATTTTGTGTTCCAAAACATTTATTTCATTTTCGAATATTTCTTAAGAAAAGAAATTATGGAATAAGTATTTTCAAAAATTATTTCAGTAGTTTATCGTATTTTTTGTAGTACATTTTACATTTTCTTGTGGTCCATTAGAATGCTGTTAGATTGTGAACAACGGTAAATCTGATTATGCTACGAAAATGTTAAAATTTTATTTAATTAATAAAAATATTAATTATTGAATTAATTATAAAATTAACAAATAAAATTCATAAATAACTTAGGAAGACATTAATTGATTTAAATTCCTTCCATATAAACCAGCAAGTATTTCTATGAACAACTGTGGGATTAGACAAATAAATTATTATCCTGACAGATCTTTTCTAAAGACACAATAGAGTTCTTATCTCGAATAACGTTTTATATAGATGGATATCAGAAGTTGTGTTGATAACGATAGTTATGACGTATAGGTGTTGATTTAGAACTTATCTTTAAATAACTAGATTGAAAAACACGAGTAAGAATATCATTTTCTTTCCAAATGCATTCAATGAATTTTGTATTTTAGTTTAGAAAAAATGATGGTTCATTCACAAGTAAGTATTATCATCTTCGATTATGTAACATAACCGTGACTCATGGTTATGTTACATCACTATGATGATTTTTTGCCACGTAACCATGTTATCGATAAAAACATTAAAATTTGGAAGAATTATATTTATTCGGTAATTCAGTATTACTAAATACTAAAGTTCGAAAAATTATAATTCTTCCAAATTTTGTTTAGGGTTTTTCTTCTCAATAGTAGATTAAGTTTATTTTAGTCATTTAAAGTACAATTTGAGGAATTCCTATCATCTTTTACTAAATTATTTTTAAAAATAGCTTTTTTTAATACCTATGCAATTAAATAATTTCGAAAAAAGGGTTTTGCAAAATATTCTATTCAATATACTTTTTTTAAAATTTGTATACGTAATGATAAACGACGTGCAATGTACTATATTGAAATAAATTGCGTATATAATTTTATCAAAAATTTTAAACCTTTTCTATATTCTTATTACTAAAAGGTTGTACCTTGTTAACCTGTGGAATCTATCTGTAATAAATGAAATACCTTTTAATTCATTTGTTTAGATAAAAACTTTATATTAGATGATATTTTACTGTGCGACCAATAGTTACTCTCCTAACTGTGAAATATGTATTTTAAACTTATAATAAAATCCTGATAAAATATTGACATTAATAATTTTTGCTTATACAATTTTTCAGTGATTAATATTTTATCAGTTAACTTCCTCAGAGATTTTAATTCTCAAACCATGTTCAAATTGCTCACACAATTAACATTGAAATTTATGATCATCAGTAAAAAATTTGTCACGAAATATGACAAAAATACTTTTTTTTCTTACATATTCATGCGTGACATAAGGCAGTTGAGTTTTTTGCTAAGTAAAACTAAAAATGTGTATAAAAATAAATTTTAGCTTGCTTTGTACATACTTGCCAAGAAAATAGATTTCATTAAAATTCAGGAGAACTATAAAAATTTATGTCTGACACGAACACAAAATTTTAACTTATATATGCATAAAACTAACTCAATATATCTAAACTTCATGTTATGAATTTCCTTAAAAAATATGAAAACAAGTCTATTGAAAATGGTTTGGCTTTAACAGTATAGGGCATTTTAATAAATAACAAAGTTTATCTTCACAGCATTACTAGATTTATTCTCTTCAGTAATTTAAAAAATATAATTGAAATCATAGCAACCCATTATGAAAATGAATTACTTTCCTTATATGAAAACATTTATTTTCATAAATATTTACTGTAGAGAATTTCCTGAAGTTTGATAATTAATAGAGGACATATTTTTCTCTAGATTAAGAATAAAGATTTACAGACGAAATATTAAATGCTTTAAAAATTTTAGTAAAGATTTATGTGAATCATTTTATTTACATTGTACTTCATTTTCTTTAAATTATTAATATAAAAATGAAGTGCTTTACAGAAGTACATTAATAAGTGTTTCATTAAAAATGTAAAATAAACAACACTTTTAAAATTTCTCGAATATTATTAAATTTATTTAACTTATGTAGGTTTTGTTGCATAAAATAAATAAGATATTCCTATTTAATATATGAAGCCATTTTTATTTTCTCTTACATTTAAATAAACTCAAAATTTTAACTAGGCCTAAATAAAATGACTGTTTATCAAAAATATTTCTAAAGAAATTATTTTTAGTAAAACCTGCTCAATGAATTTTAAATAGTCACTGTCCATGTGCTAAGGTAGCATAATCATTTGTCCTTTAATTCAGGACTAGAATGAAAGGTTTAACATCTTATTTCTATAATGTTTTTAAAATTCTAAAATTTTACTAAATGTAAAATTATATTTATTTTTTAAAAAGACTGTAAGACCCTATCGAACTTTACTATTTTAAAAGTTTTTAAATGAGACAAAATATCTATCTTTAAATTTAATCAATAATTATTTCATTTAAGTTTTGGGTTTGCATTTTCATTTTTAATCTATTCTATGTATATTAAATTTCAATACAGCCACTAAGAAGTAATAATGGAAGGTTAATATAATTTTATATTGATTCCCTTACATAAATCGCATGGAAATATTTTTGTTATTAAAAAAGATATTGCGATGCTTTGTATAAGGAAGATAATTAACTATCTGTGTGTTTCTCAGATCTTGATAGAGCGTCAATTGTTGTCTACCAAAGTTGCAATTTATTGCTCATGTGTTGGTTAAGATCGTATGACTGTCTATACATTACAGATACATGGTTTCAGGGAGATATACGGAAACTGTGTGTAGGATCTTAGCTACTCATTATGAATAACAGTCATATGGGTTTCATGGATCACACAGCCACATCATGGGCTCCAAGTTTATACATGGGATCTACTGTAAAACAATAAGTGACTGCAGCTCAGAGATGTTTTCTAAAGCATGAACTAAAGTCAATTTGAAGATCATATCTTTGTTTACCCTAGATATGTTGCATCATAAGAGAAATATCTTTCATGGTTTTGCAAACGACAAAAATCGAAGCATAAATGGTGTGACATAGGGTTTTCAAATAAATCCGTTTCAGTTTACAGTCTCATAGTGGTCATGTTCCCATTCATAATTATGGAATCATCGTATAAAACGGAAATTGCTAGGATATGTTTGAAATAATTACACTGTCCCATTACTTGAAATGATAGCATGAGTTTTCATTAGGTTAACACCTTCATTAATTAATTTTTGCATTGACTGTAGATTTATAGCCATTACATTGTTGCATGGAATTTTATTGATACAGTATATTTATATTTATGCAAGCGAGCCCCAGATGGCAACTAAGGTTAAAAAGTTTGTGTTACTTACTAATCAAAAATGGCTCATAATTTTTAACCACTGTCAGGTGACGAAGCCGCACCTGAGTTCCAAATCTACGCCACAGCAGCTGAAGGACTTTGAATCCCAAAGATTAATGTGCAATTTTCCCAAACACATGAAGCTACAGCCACTCAGTGAATGAGAAATTCATCACTTTTCTTGACCGCGTTGCTGAAGCAGGCAGCGACTGCTTCAAGCAATGTTTTACTTTGATGATCTTACGGGTAGAAGGGTAAAGCTACTGAACCTCTATATCACACACCAATGATGGAGAAAACATTTTCTATTTCCATGACTAGCTAATTCACAAATTCATAAAAATCATCTGGTTAGTTCTTGAAGAGAAAATGTCTCTTAAATATATGACATTTAGTAAGCTCGTAGAATTGTGGAATCATTTTGAAACTAAATGGGCAGCTGTTTTGTGCTTGGTACAGATAGTCCAATCTCTTTCATATTTAATGCCTAGGTGTATAAGTGCTGTTATTGATACAAAAGGTGGTTATGGCAAATTATGATTTATCTTTTTCTTATGGTATGGCTTCGAAATTTATTGAAAACTTAATCAATTATTATTTACAATATAGTACATTATTTTAATTATAATTTTGTTTATACATTTATTTCTAGTTCAGCAATATTGATAATCAGTAATATGCTTGCTAGATTTTTAATAAAAATAAATAAAATATATGATAATGTAATTAAGAGTTATTGAAATTTTAAATAACATATACAACAACAGTATAAATATGTATAACTTCAGGATAGTTTTCAAAACAATTTAAAGCTGTTCAATAGATTATTCTTTTTAACTGCAGTGAAATTGTATGCATAAGTAATGATTGAATGTTAATAAATGTATACATAAATTTGAATCTATGGATTTTCTGAATTTAAAAAATACAAATTAAACTTACAAATGACATAAAAATTGCAAAATTTGATTCATATATATCTGTATTTAAATATGTAACATTTTCTTCTGGTGATTATCATTATCAATTCCAAAAGAAATTTATCTAATATGCCTGAATGTTTAAAATTATATTATACTCATGAAACTAAGATTGATATTGTTATATTTTTTAATATCTTATTCAGATATTTTAAAATTTAACACTTTAATAAGCACTAAGATTGTATTAAAAATGATAATGATAAGTCTAATTCTTATTGTTATTTTATTTAATATTATATAAAAAGAAAATATTATAATTAAAAGAATTTCTGACTAATAACAGAATTTAAAAATTTATTTACGATGATAGAAAGAGTTTGGGAAAAAAGTTTTATCAATGAATAAAATTTAAGTAAATTAACTGTTATATTTTTTAGGTAAATAACCTATAATTTGGTTAATTATTTAGAACATTTCAATGTAAATAACGTGTTAATTAGTATATTATACATCTACGAATCTTTTTAGACAGTATGTCGTTTGGCATTTAACAATTTATTTTTTTTAAAAAATGGTATTAAGTACTTTATCAAAATTTTGAAGTATTTATCTTTGTAAAATATAATTTTTATAGTGAGAAGTTCATTTGAAACTAAGTGCGTGAAACAAAAATCTTATTTTTTAACATAATCTTAAAAATAAAAATCCTACATATATATATATATATATATATATATATATATATATATATATATATATATATATATATATATATATATATATATATATATATATATATATATATATATATATATATATATATATATATATATATATATATATATATATATATATATATATATACATACATACATATCTTTTTTTTTTTTTTTTTTTTTTTTTGCTTACCTACTTCATACACGCATTTTCAATGTTATCTTAAAATTAAATATGGAATTTAAAAAAATTTTCGTTTCAATTAAACTTTGGTCAAGGAAATTTTAAAATATTTGCAATATAATTAATAAAATTTTCGCAATAGAATTTTGTCATTCATTGCGATTTTTTAATCAAAAAGTATTAAGTCAATAAATAAATAATAAAATTTAATAAAAATTTCGAAATTCTGATCTTTTTCACTACTTTCTAAGTCAATATATCTTTTGAAGAATAAAAAAAGAGATTTTACTTTGTTGTTTTGGTTAACGTTCCATAGTGAAATCGGTACGATCTCTTTTAGTACATGAACAGTTATTAGTCCGAATTCTATTGCTTAACACAGATGCCAAGTCACTAGAAATAGCCTTAATTGTAGTTTTAAACAAAACTCAGAATTGTGAAGCTGAAGCCAAAATAAGTAATAGTTACATGCTTAGAATGGATAAATTATGCCCATTTCTGAAAATTCCTTTGATATATCTATTCATGTAGTTCTTATCACACAGTTTTCATTAATGACTAAATAGTTGTACATTGGAAAAAAAAAACTAGTCTGTGCTGAATACAAATAAGAAGAAGTTGTTAAACTTTGCATACCATGTGAAACTTTCATTTTTTATTTAGTATTTGCTACAAGGCTATTTTGAAAATAGACTCAGATAAAGATTTCAAAGGATTACACACTTACCAGTAAATTTAAATGCGTATCATTGGGAACTAGCCATGTTTCTTTAAATAAATAGAGGTAATATTTGATCATAACGTCAAATAATTATTTCTAAAATAAGGGTCAGCACTACAAGGATGAATTGAATCTGCCTTGTCGTATTATACTAAAGTAATTTTACCATCTTATGGTGAGAATCGCAATAAATTGGAAAATTCTGCGTAAGATCGCTCATTTATTTATGTCTAGAACTGTAACAGTTGCATAAATATAATTGAAATTTTATTATTCCAATAATATTGATTATTTCATTTAATGTGGTTTATGCATAAAATTTCTAGATTGATAATACAGAGTACTCCTTATAACAATTGATATTCTTAAAATTTTAAATCGTATTCTTATAACTGATATACTGTTAAATAAACTATGTTAAATATTTTAATATAAAATAAGCATGCTGAAACAACATTGATTGTTTAAGACGGACGTCATTCTTCTTTTCTAAAATAAATTTGTATTACATTATTTAGATAAATTACATGCATTCTGCAGGTGCTAATTTATTATTTCATATGAACTGAAAATTTTTGTTTGATGGAAAGCTTTGTTGATCTCAAAATTTACATAATCTAAATTCATTAATAAAGAAAATTCGGTACTTTTCCATTTCGCCGACGCAAATCTTGCCAAGCGAAAATTAAGTCGCCAATTGGTGACAACACATAGTATACACATAAAATTTTTTAAATAATGTTGTTTTACATAAATTTTATTTATTTATTTATTTTATTGTTGTTCTCGTGTTCACGCTATGCGTGGAATGAGGAGTGCCAGAGCAACATAAGTCAATTTATTTACTTATTATATTAGATTACAATTTATAGTGTGATGCATATTTCAAAATCTTATTATTTTTATTTTAAATGTTTTTTTTATGTGAATTTTTTACAATTATTATTTAAGTTATATTTTTAAAATCCGATTTTTCTAGAGAGATTTTATGAAATTATTAAATTTGTATACATAGCAACATAGCATAAAATTATGAAAAAAAAAGAGTCGAAATAAAGTCATTGAAAGTAAAAGGCTGTCACATGTTTTGGAAACGTAGCAGTAAAAGGTTACCAGCGGAGATGTTCCCTCTAGCGCCAGTTGTATCATTTTTGGCGACTTTATAGCCTGCGCGGGCGAAATGGAAAAGTACTGAAAATTCTTGTTGTAAGAATGATAATAAATATTTCAAAAAATATCAATAATTAAATTAGTATTAAAAGTTATTAATTTAAACTCTAGTTAATTGATTCTATATATATATATATATAAATATATATATATATATATATATATATATATATATATATATATATATATATATATATATATATATAGTTTCTTTTATTTTCATCAATGAATTCTTTTTTATTCTTTTACTGTAGTACATGGTTTCACAAACTTTTTTTCTCGTGGACCACTTTCAAAGTTTTCCTATTTCCGGTAAACCCCCTGCTGCTGCATTTCTACTGTATTACCAAAACTCCTAAAAAATAGCATTCTAAATTGGGGGTGTTCAGAAGAAAAAAAGTAGCAGATTTTCACTTTGACCTGTTCATTAAAATAATACTTGTGGTTATACAAAAAATTATAAACATTTATTATTACAAACAATCAACAACTGATAAAAATCAACAATGAACTCTGAAATGTGGACCAACAATACAAAATAGTCATACTTTTAATGAGACGAATGTACTTGATGAATTAACAGCAAATTATCAATATTTGGCTTCAGTTTTGTAAGAAGTAATCTCAAATCTCCCCGTTCTGTGATGTTCAATCTGCTCCTTTTTTTGTTGTTGTTAACAGGTTGGTAACGGTACTAAAACTTCTTTTGACAAGATATGACAAGAGAAACGCAATCAAAAAGTTTCTAGCAATTTCCCACAACCCAGAATATTTTTCGGGGATTTCTGCCTGCAGACAAAATGTTTGATAGCCTTTTTATATTTCACCTTCAGTTCCTCGTTGGTGCTGAGCTCAATTAGCTCCTCTTTTAATATCACATTCGCCCCTTCCGTTTCATCAAATGGGGTTAAGAACCATGGTCTCAGGGTATCTAAATGTTGAGCGTAAGTCTGAATATCCTCGTCAAGACATTCTATCTGTGACAAATGCGGAAACTGGGAGAATTCACGCCGATTAATATTTTACTTCATTAATTTCAACTTACCAAGTACACTTGTATTATAATCTATTATTCAATTCAATTCTGTGTTTGAACTGAGTCTCGAATATTTTTGAATATCTACCTAGTGAATGATACGTTGATAGGTAAATCCAAGACAAAATTTTTGTTCCTTATTATGAAAACCAGAAAACTTTTCGTGGACCCCCTCTTACAACTTGTGAACCCCTGTTTTCTTTTCACATCTACGAGGACCCCCGTGTGGTCTCCTATGGACCCCTGGGGGTCTACCTGGACCACTTTGGGAACCTATGCTGTAGTACATTTTAAATTTTGATCTTGAAATTTAATGCTTGTCAATAATATACTCAAAATTAAATTTTATGAACTAAGAAGATATAACTGAATAAATATTGTTGGATTTAAAATAAATGGCTTCAGGTTTTTCTTCTAATGCCAATCTGATCATTTTATTCAGTTACAAACTCGGATTTCTCCTTTTAGAGAGTTAAAGAAATATGATTTCAATATGTATAACTTTCTAATATGAATAAAGATAAAACTAAATCTATAAGTTATACTGCATAAATATGTAAATCATAATAACATTCATATGTACTTAAATATTGATTTATTTTTAAAATTCTATTTAAATATTGACTGTATTTAAATACAACTTCATTGAATCATAACATTTGCTTTTTATTTAGATAGATAAATGAAAGCTTTTGTAATCAAGTGTTTGTTAAATGCACGACAATGAAAATTTAAAATGTATTGTTGTTTTTTCCTAAAAGTTAAATTTATTGCTGAATTGTTGTAGCAGAAGTTCTAAATTCAAATATTTATGTACATGATTCCAATATTGAAAAAAATTATAGTGGATCAGAATCCACTTTTAATTTAAACTATAAATCTCATTTGAAATAGTATTTACATGCAAAAAGTAGACATTAAACGACAGACCACAACCCAGAATATTTTTCGCATAAGCAAAATAAATATTAGATTCATTCCAATAATATTTGCATGAAATTAACCTGAGGAAAAAGCATAAATCAATCAAGGAAAACTATTAAATACAACTTCGTAACAAAAATTATTTTCAATTAAAATAATTTGCATAATGGTACAAATTCTTTAATTGCCTATATAAATATAAAATTTAAGAGAAATTAAAGGGAATTATCATATGATAGAGGCTTATTCCATATTACAATCAAAGAAATCTTCCAGTGAAGGTATTAAAGTGCTTCAAAACGGTATTATATGTTCAGTAAATGCTAATAGATCTTGTCATTCAATGTGCTTCACATAATTTTTCAAACATGAAGTCCTTAAAAAAAAGATGAACATTATTGTCCTTTTCAACTCTTTTTACGCATTAATACTCCAATGCTAAAAGAAAAAATGATATAATTCATATTATCGAGCAAAATTTTAAAATGATGATTAAAAGAAAAGAAATAAATTTATGAAGAGAAGATTTATATTCCATTTTCTTAGAAGAAAAAAAAAATTTTCGTGAGCATTCCTGACTGAATCCGTCATATATCATTAAAAATAAGAAACACATTGAGTTATTGGATAAGAATTTAAAATGAAATAAAAGAACAAAAGAAAAATGATGAAACAAAGCAGAATTCGGTATATTTTACTTTACTTTTCCATATTTTTCATCTTCATATGGAAATAAAGAAGAAAATCGAAACACTTAAAAATATTTTGTCCCATCTTTTCCATTATTTCCCCCTTCTTTCACCACCAGGAAAAGGACGCAATATATCCAGATATAAATGATTGTATGCATAAGAAGTCTTTGGGAAGAATATTCTGTAGAGAATTTATCACAGAATTGCTATTGAATAATTTGTCTTTTTTTCCCTCACGTTCCATGGTTACGGAATTGCGATCCAATAGTAATTTGCGATTCCGATGTTATTTCTACATTGTTTTTTCAATCTCTAGCCTCAGTGCGAGAGACATTTTGGGATTTCGGGTTTTTGTTTCCTAAGGGTTGTCGCAATTTCGGTTCTAGACGAAGATTGATCTCTACCGCTTTTGTCACAGCTACCAAATCAATAACAATTCAGTATTGTGTCTTTTGTTAGGTGAACTTCCTGTGCACACAATCGAAGTTATTTAAATTTGAACACTCAGTGTATGAAGAATTCATGAGTTCGATTCCTTGAGGCTAGCGTCAAATGAAGGCAAGTGGATTTTTTTAAATCAACATCCATCATTCTGTCTGTAATCTTGAAAAATCGAAATTTTATTTCATCTGTATATGGGTTGTATATAATTTAAAAATGCATAGCATATGATTGGATTTCAAAACATTCATATATGTTTTACCAATATTTGAAACCCCTTTATATGATTTTTTTATTAGTCATCATAACACATTTCAAATAATTTGAAGCACTTATTTATTAATTTCTTCAAAAACCTTTAACAGGAAAATATGGTTAATTTTTAAAACAAAGCAAAAGTAAATATTTTACAACTTTTTATAGATTATATTAACTTAAAAGCTTAAATATAGTTAACGTTCATATAAGTAAAAAGATAATTAATAAATTTCAGAGCTATTTTATTTTTTTTTAGTTATAAAATTTAAATAATATATCCACAATCTTTAGTTATTTAAATAATTGATATTAAATATCCCTTTGAATTATGAGTATGAAAAATATAAGATTAATATCTTGGTCAGCTTAAATCGGGATTAAATGATCTAATTACATAAATTTAAAGCGAGAGAGCCACCCACCCTGTCTTGTGGTGAGAGTGCCTGACTGCGGATTTAGGTTGAGGCTCTGGGTTCGAATCCCAATTCGGACTCGAATGTACTTTCTCTCTCTGTCAATCTATCTTTCTCTTTTTAATGAATGGGTTGTGTATGTGAATGGTTGCCTACGCTATAAAGGGGTGCATATGACATTTTTGTACTGAGGAAATCGGACTCCACACTAAAATAAGGTTCAGCTGGAAAAGTGGAGCAACGCACCCCATATTGCATGACTAACTGTAATAAGACGACAACAAAAATGAGAGAAAAAATTATTCTGAGTAAATTCCAGACTGTTGTATTGTGGTGTAAATATTCTAATAACAAAAATATATTAAATCATTTAAGTAGAAAAAGTTCACAATATAAAATGTTCTTAACTTAAATTTTAGAATTCTTTATGTATAATTAATTTCAAATAACATTAAAGTCTTAACTTCAAAATTTAACAATTTTTTCCCAACATTGGTATAATTACTTCCATTTTAAGAATGTATAATTAATGTAACATTCTTATATATAAATATAAAAGAAATATTATTATTCACGGTGAATAAATTATATAATTTTACATTTTTATTAAATCATTAATTTTCTTTTATAAAAAATTAATCATTGAAATATTTAAAATAAATTAGTAAATTATGGTTTAAAAATTAGTAAGATTTATTAGAAACTGAAGAGTTAAACTATTTAAATAATAAATTTTCGAATTACATTACATTGTTAATTGTAAATTGACTATTACTGAATTATAAATTGTTATTAATATTTTTAATATAAACTATTGTATTTGAATAAAATAGTTTTTCCCAATAAAAATACCCTATTCAATAAAATATATTTAGAGTCATTATTGAATGATTATCATTCTACAAATATCGCTTGTATTTTTTAATCAATATATTAAAAACTTATTTGAAATGATTTCTTTTTATAATTGACACAACTCTTCATTTTTTAATTTAAAATTGCATTGTTTGCATTTTTACTCTTTTTATACATTTTATTTATTGTCATTAAATATAGAAGGACAGTTATAAGTTAAAATATTTTCTTTATTAAAAATATTTCAGATATTATAAATCATATATTTTTACTGTGCCCTTTATACTTAATAATACGGTATATTAAATTTAGTCCATGCTTCGCACCTCTGTGCTCTCGATCAAGAAATCAGATATGAACACTGTAGGGGTTGTCGTGCCATTAAATTTAACTTAAGAATTTACCACAGAACATTTTAAATTTCACTGTGTCCTGAAAACAGAGAATTTTACAACATATTAATCTTCTCAATGAAAATAGTTTGCATTTTTGTCGAATATCTTGTATGTCAAATAAAAATTTTGAAAAAGGTTATGAAGAAAATATGAAATCATTTCTGCTACGATTATTTTTCACGAGTTTGCATTAAAACTAAAAGCTTTAATACAAGTTTCTTATTTTCAATTATTTCAGAGAGCAATAAATATTTTAGTATTTTAGTTAAATTGTTTTTTTTATTTTCATTTAACATATTTCCATACAGTATTTTTGATATGCCTTATGATATTCTAAGCTAACCATATTTTTGTAGCAAGATTGTATCTTTTTTATTGAAAAATCCACATTTTAATCCCAGCAATTCTAAGACAAATGAAGACAGGTGTTCTTCATCTGCATATTATTGCTGGTACATTTATTAGGTTGTCATCTATAAGTTCTTAGTTGGGTTTTTTTTTCAAAAGCGTAGTATAACCTAATGTTAATTAAATACTATCTAAGAAGACAATAGAACTAAATGAATGTTAAAATATAATTACCAGTGATTAATAAATTGTCCGAAACACAATACACAAATTTTTGTTATTAATTGACTAAAAGAGTGTGTTATCGGCAAAAATAGAAGCTGGTACTTTTTTTACAAATCAGAACCATAAAATCGACAAATATGTAAATCATATATATAAAATTTAGGGAATAGTAATGTACATGAAGTTTGATATACAAATAAATTTTTATAATAGAAAATCTTGGCCGAATTTTGATTTTGATCGAACCTGCATTGTTTCCATGAGATAAAAGTTTTGTTATAAATTATTTTATAATGATAAATGGAATAGGTTTTTAAATTCTAACTTTTAAATACTGTAAAATGTTTTACAAGATTTCCTAGTTCAAGATGGCTTACTAAATTTTCGTACAATAAGTGTTGCTTAAAGAATGAGATATTTGATATGGGTATTTAAATTCAAAGTTTGCAAGTGATTTTCTAAAAATAAGTGGTTATTTAAAAAGTAGGAAGAAAATATCGTGACATTTTCACCCTGCTATTTGATGTACATCTTACTTCAAATAGGAGATAAAAGTATAGATTTGTTGAAAGAGTCTGGGACATCGATGCATTTTTACATTACCATTGAGAGAGGTATCTTATTTTATACTTATTTCCCTTGTATTGTAATAAATTGTTAACAATATTTATTATTTAATACATGAAATCAATTGTATGTTTTGAATAAAAAATCGGAAACATAAATGCAAATGGACATACTTTTGCAGAAGTAAAACAAATAGCAGGGTAAAACTGTCACGATAGCATAACATTCTAAGCATTTTAGGATTTGAAACAGAATTTGAAATGATAAAACATTTTTATTTCCACAAGACAATTGGGATATGGCGTTTATTTATAAAGAATGCAATCAAAATACAAGAGACATTTTAGGAAGATACATCAAGGTTTTATTTGGTAATCATATATTTCATATAGAGCATCATTTTATATCCAATTATAAAGGCCCAGGAAACTAATGTAAAAAGTACAAAGAACTCTAGTAATTTTGATATGACATAATGACTATCAAAATTCCCACAAATATTTGTGATCAAATGGCTTACGTCTATAATTTCAAAATGTCAATTGTAGTTTCTGACTAGTGCCCACTGTAGCCTAGATTATATTTGCCTTTTAATATGTATGACACATTTAATAAACTAGGTATCCATTAAACCATACAGTTTCTTAGAAACCATAGTATAAGTACGTACAAAGAAACCTTATTTAAAGTTGGGAGACTTTTTCAGTCTTGCAATAAAGATCCTTGCCAAAAAATACCTTTTGAATGAACAATGTATAAGTTTAATTAAATTAATGAAAATAGTTAAGCAAGAAACTTTTAAGAGCTGATCTATCATATGACAAATTAGGACACACTCACACACACACATATATATGAGTGTGTGTGTGTGTGTGAGTCTGTGTATGTATATACGTATTCAGAAGGAGAGAGATGTGATTTCATTGACTCTTATAAATCAAAATTGATTTGATCTTTTGCGCATGCTTGGAAGAAAAGGCATAATTTTTTTTAAATATAAGTTCAGAATGTAATTTAAAAATTCAGAAAGAATGCATTTGATATATTTTAAGGCAAATATTTCATTAGTGCCAATAATCTATTGATTTGTTTTGTTTGAATCTATGGCTCAAATACGAGTATAACAGCCTGAATGCTTTAACATTAAGTAACTAGCATAATTTATTTTGACATTAAATCGAACTTATATAACAACACACAATATAAAGGAATAATAGAAAATGATGAATGCAGATATTTCTCTTGCAATCCGATCCAATGAATTGAATTTTTGAGTTTTCGCTTCAGAAAATAAGGCTATTCTTTATTTTCGATTGTTTATTAAATTACTGCTTTGGCAAGAAGATGTCCTAAATTCGGGAGAATAATATTCTTTTTCATCAATATTAGATTACTGTCATTCAAAAAAGAAAGTTCAGAATTGAACTAAGTGAGTGTTATTCATCAGTTGTGAGAAGAAAATAAAATTGAAACTCTTAAGTGACGCTTTGAGATTTATAAGCAGAATAAAATTGAGTGAATAAAATATATGATATACATTTTTTTTCACTTTATGTAATAGAAGAGATAGTCTCATTTTAAATTAAATCTCTGTTCAATTCAAAAGAGTTTAATGCGATGAAAATTATCTTGTTATTTATCCCTTTTTATCTTGAAAATTATCCCTTATATGAAAATTATCCCTTTATTATCTTGTTTCTCTTCCTACTATTAATTTTGAATGTTATTACTACTGTGCTGCCTGTTTTTAATATTTTGAGTGCCTAAGAATGAATCTCCGTTGAAAACAATTAAATGTTAATTTATAATTAAAAATGATTTGTGTACTTTATAAAAATATAGATATATAACACATTATTCTTTAACTACAGTTAATTTTTTCTATAAATCTAAAAATATGAGTTTAGTTAACTTTTTAAAGGCTTTAAATTGTTTTTAACCACATATAGCGTAAAAATATTTTCTTGAAATGTTAAAAACTCTCAGGTTTATAATGCTCTTTCATCATACAGATTTCTACAAAATGGAATTAATAAGATCAGTTTAAACGTTGAATAATGTTACCCTGCCAAATTATGATTTTTTTACTTAAAAGTATCTTCTTAAATTTCAAAATTTACAGTATGGATTTTTATTCATCTTGTTAAATTTATAAAATGCTAATACGTATTTAAGTAAAATGTAGTGAATATTTTGTCATGATTTATGTTTAAATACTACTATAATACTTAAATAAATCGTTTCTTGAACATACAAAATATTTCATTTACTTTAATTTAATTATTCTTATTATTAAGTGAAAAATTTGATATGAAAACAGATAAAAAAGGTTATTCAAATAATAAAATACAACAATAAAATAATATACTTACCATTTTGTCATAATTGAATTTTACTACACATTTAAATTACTTAACACGCTTTTTTTTATTGCTCCCTTAATCAGCTGGAAGTTGAATAGTATATGCTCTAGATTTCAGCTCAATATTTCATATGTTCGATTCTCTCTTCAGTTTCTGCCATGTATGGTTGTTCAAAATAGTCTGTAATAAACATGCTCCGTCCAAATTAATAATTTTGCACAAAAATAATTGCAAAGTAACAAAAAAAAAACGTCATGGGGAAATTTGATGGATTATAAAATTGTTTGTATAATACAATTTCTCAAGAAATTGTTTTTTGTGTAATACTGACAACATAAGCAGATCAAGAATTTTTGCAATTTAAAATAAAATAATCTTTATAAAAGAACACATGTTTGAAAATTTCTTAAATTTCTGCATATTAAATAATGTATTATATTAGATGAAAATTCCTATTAATGTGCTATTAGTTTGCAAGTTCCTATCAGTATGCAAAACTTACACAATAGATGATTTTTGTCATAATTCCACGAGAAATGTATCTGAGACATTAATTCTTGAATTGACAGAATTTTGTATTTAAACAATAACGTAGTTGTGCGAAAATAAATACAATAAGTATAGTATGGAATCAAATAAGAAAATATTTTATTGAACTCAAAGTACCGTTGCGGGTAATTAATTGTCAGACCAAAAGAAAGAACAACAAAATGTTTTTTTTTTCGTATGATGTATTTCCTTGCTTGACAGCAATGGTTACAAAGCACAATCGCTCCATACTCAGCACTAGCTTGTCCAATATTCATTGTAGTAAGAGTGGCCACGCTTATCTCACTGAACATTTATTTTCAATTGTTTTGTGTTCCGTGGACTTTTTCATCTTGCTGTAAGGCATCTAGCTAAGGATCTCATGCATGTTCTGTGCTGAGCCACGGTGGCCTGGTTGATTAAGGGCTCGTTCTCATTATCTGAAGGTAGTGAGTTCGAGTTCCATCTTAACCAAAGATCTGTCTTATTCGCTAAAGGCGACTGGAACATGTAAAATATATCATGGACGCTGCGTCCTCCTAGTGAAATGATACCTCTGATGGTGGCATGCGAAGTATTGAGAGTCTTCTGATTGGTCCCTGTTTCAAAATCACAAAAACTCTACTCTGCTGCTTCTGCCTAAATGGGGGAGCCCACCCTAGAGCTAGATGAAGCATGCTCAAGTTCTCCTTATCGGAAGGTAGTGAGTTTGAATTTTGACTTAATGAAGATCCGATGTGTTCAGTGCAGGCCATCAAGTGAAATGCTATCTCCGGAGGTGGTTGATCAAGTATTAAGTAATCCGCTTGATCCCTACTTCTAAAAAATTTAGGCTTCCATCTGGCTAAATAACTGTTAGAACTCAACTTAGGCTTAGATTCAAGGAAATATATTGATGCAACAGCATGTTCTGTGGTATTTAAGTTAGGAGAATACGCTGGCTGAATATTTTGAGTGATTATTTACCTTCCAGTAAATGTTAAGCAGCAGGTGTGGAATTGAATTTGCATCCATTAAAGTGGAGTAGGCTCCAACGGCACATCGGAACACTTCTTTACAATAACGATCTTCAGTTATAGAATTTCTGTTGAAACTGTGAAGCTTAGTCCACCCATTCATTAAAAGGCCTTACTAGATAACAACTCTAGGACCATCGTACATAATTTGGTAAGATATTTGATTAGTTAAAATTTAAAAAAATATATATACTTTGATTTTATTGCAATGGTAAGTCTTTCAACCACATTTTTGATAAGAATTAACTCATTTTCATTTGTTTCCTTTTAATCATTATTTTCAATTATAAGTTATAGACAAAACTTAATACTTTCAGAACAATTAAAAATTCATCCTATCCTATTTTTGGGTCATAATTTTATATTTTTCAAGTATATTTTCGCTTCAATAGAAAAATATCGTTAAAAATAACATTTATTAGTTTCAATAAGATCAAAGTGGATTAATTATTTTTTATTTTTAAAATGGCTTTTTGAATCCTTAAAATCATGTATAACATAAATATTTATATCCATTTCAGCAACAGAAAACTTATAGAAATGGTGTTTTAGATAAATCTATGTTTTTGGCAATACGTTCAATGTTTCCAATTTAGAAATATTGTAATTTCCTTTTACGGTGTTGAATTTCCAACGATTCTATTTGTTTCCGTGTAAGGTTCTTGCACTATTAGTACATATAATAATTTTCCAGAGTTTATTTTTCTTGACGTATCCAAACTTCTTAATTTTATCACTATTACTGTCAACTCAAAAATAGTTTCTCTGTAATAGCGAGTTTTAGCATTTTAATTGTTTATTAAACGTTTTGCTTTTTCAAGGATACTTCTCAACTATACTGAAATTATTGATACATTGTTGTATTAGTATAAATATAACCACATTTTATTTACATAATATTGTAAAATCAACAAAACACTTCAAAACTTAATGTATATATATATATATATATATATATATATATATATATATATATATATATATATATATATATATATATATATATATATATATATATATATATATATATATATATATATATATATATATATATATATATATATATATATATATATATATATATATATATATATATATATATATATAAATAAATAATTAAAATTATATAATCCTAATTTTTAATACATTTAATTAATCCTAATTTTAAATAAATAATTACAAACTGAGGTTTTCCTTTTAAATTATTACGTAATACCAAAATAAGTGCTTTGAATATTAGCAAAAGTGTATTAACTTCAACAAAACTTCCTTTACCAGAACCACGCTGAGAGTGTCCAATTCAGAATCATGGTGAGAGCACACATAAGTGCACAAAATATGATCATCTTTGGCCAGCTTTAAAAGGATTTTGGCTTCCAGATCGCTCAGCTAAATTTACGTTTGCCTTCCGAATTACAAGAGCCTCGAATTTCCATCGTGTTAGCACTAAATTTGGAAAACTGCAGGAATTAAGAGGAGCAATTGCTTCAAAACAAACAGAGGACGATTTCGGCCAAAAGGGGGAGGGGTGAAGGAATACTTCGTGGATGTGTAGGTGGAAAATTTTAACGTGAGCAAACACTCTCTTGCCAAGATACAAACGTGGGCATACTGCATACATTAAAGTTAATGAACTCGAGGAGGGGATGGGAAAAGTAAGGGGAAGCCTCCGTTGGATTAGACGTAGCTGGGATTCAGTAGCACGCAAGAGTGGTTGAATTAAATTCAAATTAGTCACTCCAGCTTATAAATACTAAACAATTCCTGGTACTTGTACGTGCCTGCCCAGCCATTTGAGGAAGTCAATTTCAAAGCTAGAATTGGTTACGAACTCATTGAGAATGAAAGGTAATAAAGGGACAGCGTACGGGACGCTGCATTGTTTTTGTTATGTTTGTCACTTATGTAAAAGGAAGAAAATTTAAAATTTATAATTATTTAATAACAAAACATGTAGAGAATATATTGTTGATACAATTAACTGTCAAACAAGAGTGATTTTGTAAATACTTTCAATTTTTTTTTCTTTAGAAGAACATTTTACAAATTGATACTTCAAATTAGTTCGTTATCCAGAAATTATTGTAATGAAAACTTTTTAATTTAATGTTATTTTAATTATTGTACTGTATAATACTGCATATTTTGATATGATTATCTCCTACGCTGAATATTTCTGGTGATTATTTTAGTTTTTACGACAATTGATGGTAAAAATTACGAATATTTCGTTGCATATTTTTAGATCAAAATATATCTCAAGAAAACGAAGATTTATTTCGTTAATTTTTTTAATTTAGCAAAAATACATGACTGTTATATCTTTTATACATTGTGTTATTCTAAATGGTGAGATTTATGTACATTTTATTCGATTTCATTGATTTTATAGTCATTGAAATTGTGAGTTTATGCAAATTTTATGGGTTATAATTTACTAATAGCTGACTTTATTACATGTAAATATTTATTGCGTAGTTCTTTTTTGATAAATTTAATCGAAAAAATGACAGAAAATGTAAGAATTTCTCATGTAACTCCGATAATTAGTTCTCGTAGAAAGTTTTTAAATAACTTTATTATTCTGATTTATTTTACATTTCTTCTTTATTTTGGTAATTAGGAAATAACTGATAAAAAATTACAAAAATCTGATTTTTTTTGGATTAAGACATTTTTAGACGTTATCACCAACTCACACTCACGCAAATAATATTACACATATAATATGTTCATATGCATGCGTAATATATAACCGTATAATGTGCATGTGTGTGTAATCTATATGTATTTGCAATTCTTTCCAAATCAATTTTTCTCTTTTTATTTGGCAGAAATGTTGTGTTTGAAATGGATCAATGTTTTCTTTGCACTGACGGAAAATTTTCAACATACATCATTAGAAAATAAGTATTATTTTCTAAAATTATTAATTGATGTTAAATAAATAACTGAATTATCTCAATACGGAAGTAATTTTATTAATTGCATTTAAAATAAGAGTTAGAAAAGCGCATGTACAAAATTTTAAATTTATTATTTTGTACGAATTATATTATTAACAGAAAGAAAGCAAAAAAGCTTTTTTACACAATTTGAAATTAACTGAAAATACCATAGTTTATTTATTTTGATTTACAAAGTAAAATTCTTTAAAATTACTTTCAGTAAATGCTGAATTTGCTATATTGATCGCTGATGAAATACTAATATTTCAAAAAATTTTCGATAATCAATACTTTTACTTAACTTAGAATGTTATCAATTAAGATTTTATAAAATTAAAATTATTTAAATTAATTAATTTCGATAAATGATAAAATTAAAGTTCTTTTGATAAACATATTTCGATAAAATTAAATTTTTATCAGATTTAAAAAATAATTTTTTATGAAATTAAAATGCTATAATTTAAATTTAATCCTTGGTATCAATGAAGTTTTTAGTTTCAGAAAGGAATTTATGTTGTCATATTTTAATAAAACTGAAAACTATACAAACCTTCTTTAGTTGTTGTTACTAATGACACTTTGACAAGCCAAGCTCGCTATGCCTTGCCTATGCGAATTTAAGTCAATTGGGAACTTCTTTCGATTTAATCAGAGCACAGAGAACCATGAAGGTTAAAGTACGACTTTGCTCTACACACATGTCATAGGTACCCGTTTATAGGATAGGCAACCATTCACACCTCATTCATACAATGAAAGGGCTAAGACAGATATATTATATATATATATATATATTATATCTATATATATATATATATATATATATATATATATATATATATATATATATATATATATATATATATATATATATATATATATATATGTATATAGTAAAAAATATTAATTAAGTTTTCACAAAATGTTTTATTGATTCTACGAAAGTGCTGCTTAGTGTCACTTTCATGTTTCATAATATGAAGTGGCATGAAGTCAAACAAGTTTTAAATGATTGTAGGTGAAATGCATTCCATGTTGTTTTTATGAATGCTGAAAATTCATTGAAGGAAATTGCAGGATGAGAAACATGAAATCCAGATTTATGATAGGCACTATGGATTCAATCCCTTATATCGTTGACAAAATCCTTATGTAATATTTCATAACCAGTGTATAAAATTTAAAATCATAACGATTGGAAAGCCCAAAAGAAATGAACATATGAGATTTTGCAAGAAGCAGAAGGTTATTTGGTTGTCATTATATAAAAATAAAAGCAACGTATAGAAAAACGGAACTGAATATATATATATATATATATATATATATATATATATATATATATATATATATATATAAAACTAAACTAAACTCCATGACACGACAACCCATGTGTACCAAGACCTACAGTGCCCATAAATGTTTTAATCACCGAGGACCCTGGAGTGCAAAGCATATGTCCCAGTTAGGTGGTCAGCCTAACGTAAGACCTCCAGTGTTTAGTTCCCAAGCATGCTTGGTACTCAGTTAATTGACCCACTGAAGGGATGAAAGGCTGAGTCAACCTTGCCCAGCCCGAGGATCGAACTTTGGACCTGTGTCATGGGAGCGTGAAACGCTGCCACTAAGCCACCGAGCTTCTATATATATATATATATATATATATATATATATATATATATATATATATATATATATATATATATATATATATATATATATATATATATATATATATATATATATATATATATATATATATATATATATATATATATATATATATATATATATTCACATAGTATTTACCAAATTTGTCAAAATATATTTCGGTTTTAAATTAAAAAGAAATTTATATATAGTAATTAAAACTTATATACCTATAAAATTTAATAAGGATTTATTAAAATTATCACAATTGTCGAACAATGAAGGGGGTCAAATAAAAAATACATTAAATTTTTTTAGTATTAGACAAATTAATCTTTATAAGGCAAACACTAAATCAGGGAAGTTTTAAACAAGGAAAGTTTAAAAGAATAATGTAACGATGATAATAAGTTATGGAGTCTCGAGACTCTCTCTCTGAAGTTTTTATCAATGCACCTGAAAAATAAATAAAGAAAACCTTTTCCTATTCTACCTCCCAGCAGAATTCTTATTTTAGAGAAGAGCAGTAAAGAAAGTTGGTGCAACAACAAGAGTTGCGGTTGAAAATTTCCTTAATAAAATGTTTTGAGTAAGGTTAGGGTTCTTATCGCAAATGATATTTTTAGATGCCTGGATGGTAAACAGGGGTTGACTACAAATTAAATTAAAAAGCTTTATAGGTATGTACTGTAAAAATTTCTCTGAACGAAATTTTAATCATGTAAATAATAGATATTTAATTAATTTAGAAGAAATTATTTATAAATATGTATATAAATATTTGATCAGATTTTTTAACTGAAATAAATTTTATGAATTTTTTAAATTTTTTAGTATAATGCGGTAAAGTACTTAAATTTTGTATTATATTGAATATACATAATTTATTTTCCATTCCATTCAAACAATGAATTTATAAAAATAGGTTATCAAATTTTAAAGTCATAAAAATAAATTAATTGCAAAGAAGCAAGAACTGATTTTTTTCTATTTAGTACTTGAAAATGAAATGTTCTATAAAATTGGAAGAAAACATTTATAGACTAATTAATTTTACCAGTGATTTTCATTCAAATCAATGAATTTAGAGTATCTTTAAATTTCTTTATAATAAATGGAAATATATTTTAAATGCAGTATTTTTTAGTTGAATGTATTTTCTGAAATTATTATTTTATTCATACATATTTAAAAAATAGATATTATAAAATGAAACATGGAAAACATAAACTCCTTATCTTAAAAACTAAGCAAATATTTATTCTCAGTAATGTGAATTGATAATAAAAAAAGGGAATGTAAAACATGAAAAATGGCAACTGCATTTTAGTAAATATAATAACTTTAAATTGTAAAATGTCAATAAAAGAGCATGTTATCTCATATTCGTTATATATATATATATATATATATATATATATATATATATATATATATATATATATATATATATATATATATATATATATATATATATATATATATATATATATATATATATATATATATATATATATATATATATATATATATATATATATATATATATATATATATATATATATATATATGTATGTATTTCTTAAGAAATTAAAAATCTAGATTAATTTTATAACATTGTTTTACCTAAGATAAATAGTGTTCATTTTTGTTTCCTGAGTATTATTGATTACTGATTTTATAATTATATTTAAAAAAAATTTTTTTTTCCATATTTATGGGAAGCAAGAATGTATCGAATGGAAAACTGCTTTTTAACTATACATAAACTAAAATGTACTTTAAAGCTAAAGTAAAGCTTCGAAGTTTTCTTCTTCCATTTATTAGGTATATTTGTTGGAGACAACATCGAAACTTGAAGATTTGAGTTTTTTTTTAAATATTAAAAGATCTCCGCTCAGAAGTTTCTATAAATTGCTGTATGGGGATTTAAATATTTGATGTATTGCTTTACTCCTGTCACTGGGATAATTCATTCCAGGTGATGCTTTGGATTCAAGCAAACATTTTTAACTTGATTCTTGCCTTATAAATAGATTGAAAAGTGATACATAAATTATTATAAAATCTTTTTTAGAAAAGATTACTTCCCATTAAATTGTTAAGTTTAATGCAATTGAATAGTTTTAAGTTTAAAGCAATTGTAATATTTATAAAATTATTTTGAAAATGTTTCTCCTGTCAAGTGCCAAAATTATTGTAACTTAAGAGAATAAAGATAAATAAAATGAATTAATATTAAACGTATTATATATCTCAGAAATTCAGTCTTTATGTAGCAAAATTATTATTGATAACGATATTTTCCTTATTTCAGGAAAGCTAAATTTTGATTTTTTTTGCTTTTTTTAATAGATACTTTACAAAGTATAATTAATATTTGCTAATTTTTCTTGATCAATAATGTGTCTAAATTACTCTTAATAATTCTATTCATACATGGGAACATCATGAACATAAAAATTAGCTAATAAAAAATATAAACATTTTTAAAAATACATATTTTTATTTAACATCAGTTATTATATCATTAACAACCATTAATTATTAATTTGCCGAATTTTATTGTTTATTTAACACTTCAATTATATTCATATTCTTTTGTCATGCTAAGTGATTCATTTGTTTAATAAATATCAGGTTTAATTTATTGTGATAGTTATACAATCAACTAAATAGTTAAGAGTTGTTAATATTTTTGCAATTGCATATTTTGTGAATAATAATAAAATTTAAAAATTGCGAATGATAAATTATTTTAGGAATGTAATACATATCGTGAATAAAGTAATACTTATTAATTATGTAAGAAATTTTGGAATATTAAAAAAATTATAAACTGATTATTAAACTTATAAAATAGCTACAGTTAATTATTATCGTAATTTATAATTTTAAGATTCAAATTTTAAACTATTTATGAAAGCATGTCTTATACACTATTTTAATTTATGGTAATAAATATTCTTATGGTAATAAATATGGTAATAATATTCTTTTACAGTTGTTTTTAACAAGTTTAATTAATGTTAATTTATCATTATAAATTTATTTTTTGTTATTATATAGCTTTTATATGTAATTAAGCTTATAAAATTCATTTTTTCTTCATTAAAATAAGGTAATTGAAAATTTATAAAATTTAAACTTATTCAGTTGCAATAGTTTTACACATATAGTCATTTGCATTTATTTTAAATAGGATAAAATAGATTTTAAAATATATAATTAGGTGTAGTTAACTGGGATGTTTATTATTAATAATATAAGTTTAGAATTATTTTGTAAAACATTTGAGAATATTATCAAATTTTAAAATGAATATGAGATTTTATTTTCAGTTTTTCAAAAAATTAATAAAGTTAAAAAAATATTTCCTTCGATAATCACCAATGTATATGAGTATACATTCATTAACATTATATATACGTTACGTACTTTCACTGAAATTATATACGATTAGAGACCTGAAAAAAGTCAAATTTGTCTTGTGTTATTATATTAAAGAAACAGAAAAGGACCCCAAAAAATACCTATAATTGACACAACCTGATTAACTAAAACTATTTTTCATTGTTTAAATAAATATTAAACATTAAAAACATATAAAAATAAAAATGCTTAAAAATTACTCATGAAATAAATGTTTTAAATTACTTTTATGTTACTGCTTTTTTAATTGCAGAGCAATTCACAAACCATAAAAGGATTAGTATTCTTTGAAGCATAATTTATAAAATGAAAAATTACGTATCTCATAAAGAGATGTTTTTAACCAAATACTATTTTATTAAATTAATTAATTATTTTTTAAATTAAATAAAAGTTTAATTAAATAAAACTAAAGTTTCTTTTTAGATAATTCTCACGCTTTTATAAAAGTAATTTTAAATAGGAAACTGCACCCAGTTTAAATACATTAAATTGTGCATTAAATTTAATTTAATAATACTCTAAATTTTGTCTATTTCAGCAATTTTTTTCCTCTTTATCAAACCATTTCCAAAAACTCAAAAGTATTTTTACTAAATAATTTATCTCTATAATTGCAATTTAAGAATCGAGATAGAGTAATCAAGAGCTTAAGTGCATTTCTATCTACTGGAGTATCCATAGAATTTCTAAGTTTACGTCTTTTAGGCAGGAGCTTTATTTGCAAAATAGCGCGCTTCTCCACTTATTGAATTTCATTTAATTAATGGACCCACGAATGAAACCTCTCTATCAATTTCCTCATCTTGGCTCTTTTATCGGGATAGCCAAATGAGAATCATTGCCTAATTAAACATTAAGCCTCCTTGTTAATCGAGGGAATATATCAACCGAGTGTAGAAACTTTTATCTTTTAGGAAACTCTTAAATTTCTGGGCATCAGAACTTGTCCGACAGTTTACTTGCTCCTAAAAATAGAGTTAAATTAAAATTTACCTAAAATGTCCTAATGAATTTTATATGGTGTGGTATATTTCAGAATTACATGCTCTTGAAATCAGAATAGTTTTAAAGGCATGAAATTTTTATTATTTGGGGAAGTTTAAAAATAAATTCATTTTTTCTTGTAGACAAAAGTTTATCTGGCATATTTTAATTATTTACTTAAATATCTAATTAGTAATGTTTATAGTAATAATTTTTTTAATCTTTTTTTTTTATTTATTTTTCACACTGCTTTAGAGAATGTGTATCAAATACCACCAAATATATACACACACATTTATAAAAGCAAAATATATTTTAAAATTGTTTTGAAAAATAATAGCTTACTATATGCATAAAAACAAATGAAAGTTATTATAAAAATATCTCAAAATAAGAAAATCAAAAAAGCGAAATCTAAATATGTCTTCTAATTTCAGACTTCCAGAGTTTTCACCTTTCAGCCCTATAAGGGGATGAAGCAGCTGACTAAGTAGACCCCTGTATATAAGGACTAAGTAGACCCCTGTACTTGGTCTGGTAGGCCCAGAGGTATCACTTCACATGGAGAAGATTCGGAGTATATATTTTGTGACCCTTAGTCACCATTAGATAACATAACAGACCTTCGGCTGGGTTGGGATTCGAACTCACTTCCTTCTGAAAAAATAAAAAACACCCTAAGCAAACAAGACACCATGACCTAAATAAAAATATTAAAGTGTTATTGAATACAAGATCGATGAAAAAAATCAATAAATTTTCCACGTAGTGAAGTAGCTCAGTTTATCAAAGACAGTAATTATTTGGAAATATTTATTAAAATTCTGCAAGTTTTTATGTGGCAAGTTGAGAAAAGAAAATTATTTCTTATAAGATATAATTAATTGCTTGGGAATAAGAAAAAGAAAAGTATTACTTATGAATGTAATAAATAAAAGAAATATTATGTTAACCACCTGATCCTCCCTGTTTAAAAAGTAAAAGCATTAACATTTTGTCACAATCAGTAATATTTGCAGTAGCAAGTGATGTTATAATTAGTCTAAATTGAAATAAATTAGTAAGATATATCTAAAATTGTTTTTAATAAATATTTATACCATGGGTTTGAAAATATGGATATTTTAAATTATTTATAAAATGTTAGCAAAATAATTTGCTTAATACAGATAATTTTGTTTGACATGTTAAAAAAATGGGTAATTTTTATTGCAATTTATGATTTTTGATATATTTGAAGAAAATATTGATTTCCCTAATTTGTGAACTTATTGTAAAAATTAAATGACTGAAGAGCGTATTTATTTCTTTTCTTTATTTTTTCTCATTTAAAAGAAATAAAATATATTTCTTTTATTGATTAATATATTTTACTGGAATCCATTAAGTAATTTCATTGTTATTATGAACTACATATGTTACAATACTTCTTAATCTAGAATTCATAAATATTTTCTTGAAATCTGTTTATTATAAAATGACCTATATTATTCTTTATCAAATCAATGAATTCCGATTCTTCTAAATAATAAACAAAAATTAAAAGAATATTTGGGTAAATAAAGATAGTTTCCTTAACATACCAGTTGTTAGATTTTATTAATTTAAATTATTTGTTTTATTAAATATTATGGCTTAGAAAATAATAAAATAATCCTTCAAGAAGATGTATTCAAACTCTGTAACTCAAGATACTTAAGAAGAATCCTCACAACCGGATTGACACTTATTTCTGTATTTTAGTTTCAACTAGCACACGAAAATTTGACTTATAATATATAGGAAAAGTTCTACAAAATCAAAATTAGATTTTAAATTACTGGTAATTTCAGAAATGAGGAATTAAAAATAATTTGAAAGAAACAACTTTAAATCCTTAATTACACTGCTTTAATTTTTTAAACAAAAATCCGTATTAAGCTTAAGTTTTTGGAAAGTATCTCACAAAATTTCAAAATATTTGTGTTTATTTTACAAAGAAGTATTATATCTGTAAATTTTTTTCGGAAGTTATAGTTACCTGAATCTGTTGCAAGTAATACATGGTTACTTATTAATAAATTACAGACTTTCAATCAAATAATTTTATCGAATAAAAAATTTTTTTCGGAAGTTATAGTTACCTGAATCTGTTGCAAGTAATACATGGTTACTTATTAATAAATTACAGACTTTCAATCAAATAATTTTATCGAATAAAAAATTCCTGCACTATCTGTGTCTTCAATGATAATCGTCATTTCGTCATTGTCACTCATTTACTATTCAGACATTATCATACAACGTTTTTTGCTCTCTAATTTATCTGTACTTGTTTCGTCTACAAGTGATTTGATATGCATTCTGTAACGATAGTTTATTTTCTAAAATATCTAGATAGTGGCGTTTCCATTAGATTCTTTAAGCATTTCTATTAGATAAAAAATTGATGGATACATCACTTCTGAACTCATCAATCATGGATACAATAACACTTATTTACTATTCATTGATTATCATATAACCTTTTTGTTGCTCCCTAATTTCTCTGTACTTGTTTCGTCTACAAATGATTTGATATGCATTCTGTAACGATAGTTTATTTTCTAAAATATCTAGATAGTGGCGTTTCCATTAGATTGTTTAAGCATTTCTATTAGATAAAAAATTGATGGATACATCATTTCTGAACTCATCAATCATGGATTCAAACACATTTTTTTACTATTCATCGATTATCATATTACCTTTTTTAGCTCTCTAATTTCTCTGTACTTGTTTCGTCTACAAATGATTTGATATACATTCTTTAATGATAGGTTATTTTTAAAATATCTAGTTAGTGGTATTTTCACTAGATTTTTAAGCATTTCTATTGGATAAAAACATTGATGGATTAATTACTTCTGAATTCATCTCGAAATTTATTTATGCGCTTCTATTATCGTAGAAAAATATTTATATTAATTTAAATTTGCTGAAAGGTAATTTGTATTATTATATAAATAAATCAGACTGACAGGAAAATTTAATGAGTTACTTTCGTACAAACAGCAGACTATTGATCCACTGCCATGTAAAGTCCACAATTACTAATTCGCCTTTTTCTCTGATAATACATTCTTTGTCAATAAGTAAAAACAATGTTCTTTTGCCTTTTTGTTACTGTAATTACTAATATATATGTAATATAAATTTTTCATTTTTCCAAGTAATTTGCTCTGCACAGTAAAACATAAATGTATTTTTACTTATACAAGCTCTTTGCTAATAAAAATGAATGCATCAAGTTTTACTATGCAAATAAGTAATTGCTATTTTTAATTACTGTATATAGATAAAATTGCTGAATTTGAGGAAACATTTATTATTATGTAAATTCAGTTGTAATTTCTCCAGTCACAGAATTGATTTTTTTCATAAATATTACATTTACTTTTCATTTATAAATTAATTATTGTTTTTAACACAGTTGAACTATTATTTTGAGGCAATGTATTTATTCCATTTATTTCTCATATTTTAAGTAATTTTTCGAGTATGAAACTGTTTTAAATCAAAATCAATTTTAATTTGTCCTGCTAAATTAGTATAATATCTAGTAATTAGAAAACAATGATAAACATGCCGTACTTCTTTAAAATTTTGTGTAACTTTAACATAAATTTTAATATATATTTTGACGATATTTTTTCATAAATACCAAATTTGAATTTGATTCAGGCAAACTGTAGGCTAGAAGTATTTTCTCAATTGAATTTTTTATAATTATCTTGTAAACTATTTTTGTAATATTTGTAATAATTCATTGTTAGTTATAAATTCATTGGTAGCACACATTATTCAGCATTTTATTCCCCAAAATTTATGGAAGATAATTTTATTTACGTATTTGGAATTACATTTTTATTACATTTTTTTATTAATATTTATATTATGATAAAAGCACACATCAGTAAATTGTTGAACATTTCCATTCTTGCTTGGATTCATATATTCCAAAATTTGAATGAATGAAATCAATACCAAATATTTTCTTTTTGTAAATAGTTTAAGTAATTTCAAAGTTTCTCTAGTTTCATAAGAATAGAAATATTTGAAACTTAGGAGGAATTGCAAAATAATACCTATCATAGTAATGAAAGATATTTACTTAAAATTAATTATGAATATCTAAATTAAAGCATACTTACTTAAGAAATTATTAATGAAACAAATTTCTAAGCATTTGTGAAAACACAATATAACATTACTATTTTTTGCGACATAATATTAATAAATACGCAAACACAAAATTTCGAAGGTAAAATACACAAAGTGATTATCATTTTGCTTAAGCCGTAAAACATAATACTTTTGTATAAATATAATTTTGTATAAATATATTATTTTTGTATAAATATAATGAATATTTTTAACTGTGATGGTGGTATTTATTCCATAAATAAACAGAAGTATTACCTTATATAAATAAAATATATTTAAGTTTATTGTAGAATATATTTTATTACAAAGAATTATTACAGCATGTCTTCATAATAACATGTAATAAAATTCAGTTGAATTAATGTTATGTTAATAAAATATTGAGAAAATTCTGAAAAACTTGAATTTTTCACTGTGATCAGGTAAATTTTATACGTTGGCTTTTAAAAATATTTCAAAAGAGAAGAGTAAAAAATTCTCTGAATTTTCATGACTCCACGTGAACGTTAAATAAAAAATATGAACAAAATTATGGGAATATGTATGTGATGAAAATAAGAAAATTGGAGTAATTTTACACATAATTAGAAATACTGAATAGTTAATTTTTATCTTTTTCAAGATAGAAAATTATGTAATGAAATTCTACAATCTTTCACGCATTATGATAAGAAAATAAAAAAAAGTTAAATTTAATGAAATGAGTAATGAATATGAAAAAACTAGTTTTGAAAATGAGGCAATGAATGTCGAGTACAGTACAAAAATAAAGATCATTTAATATAACTAAGCACTTATGATTTGATTTCTTAAGCTATTTCAAAAGAAGGAAACCTCTTTCTAATTCTGTTTCAAAATACGGGAAAATGTTGTTAAAATAATAATATAAAAAATGTATTGAGAAAAATTAATGGTCCATAAGATTGCGGGCTAAGAAGCTTCTAGCTGAAAACATGTATGAAAATGTCGGACAAATATAGTGATTTGGAAAAATAATACATTAGTTTATTTTTCCTTAAGCCGCTAGCTGAAAATAAATAGTAAATAGTGTGCAATGGTGGAAGATTCATTTTGTTAAATGCTTATTAGACACTAAAGTTGGAATATTTGTCATATCTATTTTAACGAACGCACAACTGAAGAATAGGGTAATGTCTCAAAACGATTGCTCCAATAGGAAAAATTAGTATTTTTTTCTAAAATCGAAAAAAAAATTTAAATATGTTTTTTTAAAAGAATTTCAAATAGGGAAATCTAAAACGATGGGTGTAATTCCTCCATCATATATACCATCATAAGGAGGCACATATTTTTATTCGCTTTCAGTTTTTACGCTGTTGAATTAGTGATAATTTTAAAACATAAGTAACCACCTTCTCTCTTCATTTTTCAATCAAGCAGAGTTGTTAAATCGCTTAATCTTGAGCCAATGTTTATCACATTATATACTAAGGTATTTCACAATGAATTTAAATCAGGGTTAAATCAATAATCAAAATAATAAATCAGGGTTTACAATGAGTTTAAATCAGCGTTAAATCTATGTTTTAATTTATTGTCAGCTCTGTAATCAGATCCTATTAAAGAAATGTGTCCAATGTCTTATATTAACCAGACAAAAATTTGATGTAAGTTTTACTTCCTTTAGTGAAACCGCTATAAATTTAACAAATGAAAATTTGAAGGATTAACAGAAAAAGTATTTTTATATAGAAAAAAAGGAAAGAAATTGTGTTTGCTAACATAATTCAATAATGTAATTATTCTTTTTTCGAAATACACTAAGTCAAATAAGTCTCAACCAAAACTCCACAATGTTTACATGTTTATAATTTGAAAATAAATATTGTATTAAATATAGATCAATTAAGGAGTGAGGAGTACCAGTAATACATATACAATTAGATGTTTTTCACTATTTGTTGTTAAATTATTCTAAAACAATGAAGCCTCTCCTTAAGTACTTTATCAAATCCTAAAAATATAATAATATAGTAATATGAAACAATTTGCATGTTCAGAAAACTTAAATAGCACAATTTAATACTTAATGCCATAAAACTTTAATGACATTTAGGGCTATTTTTTAAAAATATTTCAAAAACTTAGAATATAATATTGAAATACTGGTTAACAAAGTATAAAATAAGTAGCACTGATAAATTCATGCTTTCATAATAATAAACTTAAAATTTAAAATTGTCATTCAATAATACTAGAAAAGAACTAATAAAATTTTAATTTTTTATGTTAGCAAAATAATTTTCATATGATTATTTACACTATTCAGTCAGAATAGACTTAAAAAATTCGCATTTAACCAAGAGTAATTTATATAAATTATTTGAAAATTACTAAATAAATTTAATGTATAAATTTTATATTTAATAAATACATCCCATATTATAATATATATGTATATATATATATATATATATATATATATATATATATATATATATATATATATATATATATATATATATATATATATATATATATATATATATATATATATATATATATATATATATATATATATATATATATATATATATATATATATATATATATATATATATATATATATATATATAACGAACGATTTTTGAAAATCCGTTTTATGATAGAGAATATTTCAAATAATTATTTTGGTATAAAAAGTTCAAATAAAGATATTATTAAGAACTGTTTTAATTAGCAGAGTCTGCATTAGTTTTTTATTCAAACAATATTTTCTTTATGTGACAAATCAAATAATTTTGAATCTTTTCCTTAGTAAAATACACGTTTATTTATTCATTATTGACGGCATAAAGCAAAAAACCCCTTATTTTTTTAGTCATTTTTCATAATTGGAAGCACAATTACTCTGGGAATATGTGCTTAGTTAATAAATATTAATTTATTTTAACATTTTCCTGCTGCAATTCATTGGCAAAAATAATATGATTTATTGAAATTTTATTAAAAAAGATTGCTTAGTTTTCTAACTTAATCTTTTCGTTCCTTTTTAATATTGGTTTACCTTTCACAGCAGGTAATAAAAAATAAAAAAAGCTGAAAATCAGTTCTTGTTCTAATGAAAATTATTTCCAGTTAAATTAGAAAATATTTTATTATATAACTGTAAAATATTTTTCTATTCCGCAAATCGATTTATTTGACATATTTTTAATTTCTGATTAAGGGAGATTAATTTAGCTTTGTGGAAATGTTAAGAGCGTTAGTTTAAGCTTACATATTTTTTTATTTGAATTACTTTTTTGTTTACAAATTACTACGAATTTATCTATGCAACATGTGATGCATGTAAACTTAAAATTCTATGATACAAATATTTGTTACCTTGAAAGACCGAAATCGCAGAATCTTGACACTCACCAGTGAATTGTCAACACTTATCGGTGAAAGATCGAATATTTCAGTACATTCGTGTAAATTCGAACCACCACCGGTGTATGTCGACCACCACAGATATGCACTGGTGGAGGTTGAAAAGAGAAGAGCCGAGGCCCACACAAAGAGGCGACTGACTGTCTTCCGTCAATTTTGACAGTCATATGCAAGGTTTGCACGTTTCTATAAATTTTTTCCGATACCCTTTTTTATATTGAATGGATACCGTAGTAAATCGTGATTTTTTTATTGAAAAGTTAAATGCATTAAATGCATACAAACAAGAAGACTAATGTTTCGATTTTTCAATTATTTCAAGAAAACTTCTCTAAATACTTTCTCAGGGGAAGTCTAAAATTAAGAGCAACATATCTTCAAACTACAGACGATTAAAATCTTTTTACATTTTAAAAGGACAATGTACTATCAAAATGTGAAAAATCGATAAAAATATCGATGTTTCTTTTTTAGTTTATAAAAAAATATGAATCATTCTCTATATCATTCAAAAATAATTTTTGATTTCAGTCAATTTTAGTCAAAGTTATTATTGTTTTAATAAAGTAAACAATGTGCCACGCCATTTTTTCACGTTTGCTCGAAAACGTAAACAAGTAACACGAGGACAGTGTATTTGAATAATAACTAATTTCCAATGAAATATATGTATTTCTAGAATGAAATAAGATTCAAATATCATATTTTGGCTAATAATTGTTTGACTTACACTATTAAAACTTGAAAAAATGAGGTATTTATTTTGTAAACAAGTGGCCACGCCCATTTCCTATCGTCTCACAGCATGCAAATATTTATTCCTCAAATTATTATTCACTGAATTCTCGTTTTAGAATGTGATATATTTTAGTCGCATCAAAATTATTTAGTTTTTATTATTTGTATGATTTCGCCTGGCAATACTAATCTTGTTGATTTTTCACAGCCATCATTATTTTAATTTCACCGCTTGATTTCAGTTTTGATTTTGAAACTTATATTTCTGTTTGCTGTTCAGTGTTTGCAAAACAGTTCTTTTCAGAACTACTTTCTCAAATAAGAATCTCTTGAATTGAAATTGTAATTTCCATCATAATGCATGCAATTAGTTCAAGATACAGGAAGCCTAAAGGCAGACTAACGAAACGAAAACTTGTTGCGATTGAATCAGCTCGGTAAAGACTATCAAAATTTGTTGAGGAAGCTGTACCAAAGGAAACAGTTGACTAAAAATTTTCTTTTATAGATGTAAATGTTCCAGAATTTGTCCATTTCGTAATGATATTACTCCGGCATGTGGAGATGAGTATATCCTAATGAATAAAATCTGCTTCTCCTGTCTTCTAAGGAATTTTCCATGCAGTAACTGTAGTGTCTGCTCTTTAGGTGTATCCACTCAGGAAAATTATAGTTTTTCAGTAAAACTAGAAATGTCATGCAAATCTTGCAAAGAAAATTTTAGCTGAACTTTTTCTAGCCATAGAGAATCCTATTCACGAAAATTTGATGTCAATAACAAAGTTGTGGCAGCTTTTTTGAGCTTTGGAATTTTTTGAGCGTTTTTGAGCTTTGAACTATGCAGCAATGGAATCATTCTCTCGAACCCTAAATTGTGCAAACATGGATAAAAAACATTTTCTAAATGTTTCTCTAATTTAGTTTTAAAAAATGGAGGGTTTTGGATGAAATGTTAAAAGTAAGCCACAGTGCCGTAAGAAAGCATATTTGGAATAAAATCAAATTTAAGTCCTAAGGATCAGTTACATATTTCTGTGTCCTATGATGGAACTTGGCAGAAACGAGGTCATACTTCTTTATATGGTATTGAAATTGCCATTGATTCCCTCACAAGTTTTACTAGTTGACTTTGAAATCATGTGGAAGTACTCTTCGGAGTGTACAGTTGCATCTCAAGATCTCGGGGAAGACAGAGCTGAATTCCACATTTGGAAAGAAGGACACAGAGAAAACTGATAAGAAAACATCAGCGGATCATCTGGGCACATGGAAATGGCTGCTGCATGACGAATTTGGAAACATTCACTTTCGTATAATATGTTGTTCACAACAATTATATGTGATGGTGATTCTAAAACATTTGTACATTTAAACAAAGAGAAAATATATAGTAATATTCGAATTGTAAAGGAAGAATGTATTAATCATGTTGCGAAAAGACTTGGAACAGCACTTTATAATGTTATAAAAGAATAGAGAGTGAAAGGCATCACACTTGTTGGTCGAAAGCAAGGCAATTTAAAGGAAGAAACTGTGTTGTTAAACTCCAAAATTTATATCGGAAAGCTATAAAAGATAATGCTCCTAATCTTCAAAAGATGAAAACTTCAATTCTTGTGACTTTTTTCTAAGATTGAAGTCAACAGATAAAAAGCCCCAACATAAGAAATGTCCCACGGGACGTTTATCATGGTGCTTTTATCAAAGAGCTGTGACATGCAATGAAATACCACAAAGTCACTCATTGATGAAGACTAAACTTTCAGAAAAATTTGTCGAGAAGACCAGTGAACCAAAGACTAGCCTCTAATGAAATTCTTCTTCGTTGTGCTTCTGCAAAATCTCAAAATGGAAATGAAAGTTTTCACAGCTGTATATGGAAAAAATGCTCAAAAGACATATTTGTATCTAAAAAGAGACTGGAGTATGCAGTAACTCTAGCCATCAGCAAGTTTAATTTTGGAGTTTTAAATACAACAAAACTACGTGCAGGTGTGTTGTCTGACCACTTTTTAAAACTTGCAAAGAAAAAAGATGCAACAAGACTTTCACAAAAAAATCGAAGGTCATCAGATTTTTATAAACTGCAACAAAATTTTAAAAAAATAAAAAAATTAAAGATATTGCTTACAGTGCTGAAGCATTTAAAAAATATTAATTAAAAAAATTTAAGAAGTATGTGTTTAAAATTTTAGAACATTAATATTCTACCTACAAAAAATAAATATGTATATATTAAAATCAAAAAGTAAAAATGTTACGCATATTATAAATGAGAATATACGTTTTTATATTATTTTTTCCAATAACTTTGTTTATAAAATAATTTTTAAAATATATTACTATTTATTATGTTTACAATTTTGTATTTATCTAGAATTTTAAAATTAATATAGTATATGCTTTAGGAGTTTATGCTTTCTATGCAATATATAATTGTTTCTAATGTTCTAAAAAATTTTAAAAATAAAATTTGTAAATTTTAATTAATTAAATTTATTTTGAATAACATTTTAAGTTTCTTTGAATAATAAAACATATTTTTATGAAAAATTCAAAAAAGAAACAATTTAATGGTATTTAAATATGAAATTATATTCTCAAGTACCTCACAGATTTAAATTTCTTGATAAATATGTGAACGTAAAATTCTGCATGCGCATTAATTTTTTCCCATGTATATGGCATTTGCTACAGTTGTTCGGTATGATGTTTTCTTTAAATGTTCCTAAAAAATTGGGTATAACTGTACATAAAATTAAAATTTAAGATCTAAAATTAATGTTGATGTGATATTTTTATGAAAAATTTTATAATATGTATTTAAAAAAATTTTATTTAACAAATACAATTTGTAAAGTGTTATTTTTATTGATAGATTGTTTCACATATATGTAAATATTATTATTTATGAAATTTGAAAGGATATTTCCATATTTAAGACGTTTAGTATTGAAGATTTATCGAATATTATAATTACATTTATTGCCATAAATTACTTTTTAATTTATCATTTAACTTGAAATTTTACAATTTAACTTAAACATATAATCTTAATATTTGTGCAAAATTTCAAGAGATTTGGATAAAATTGAAAAAATTAGTTTTGAAAGTCCACTAAATACTGTTTTTCTCAGATTTAAATTTTTTGAAAAATATGCGAACGTAAAATACTCCATGCGCATTAATTTTTCTCCCATGTATATGGCATTTGCTACAGTTGTTCATTCATTTTCTTCAAATGTTCCTAAAAACTTGGTTGTAACTTTACTTAAAATTAAAATTTAAGGTCTAAAATAAATGTTGATCTGATATTTTAATGAAAAATTTTATAATATGTATTTAAAAATTTTTATTTGACAAATGTTCTTTGTAAAGTGTTATTTTCATTGATAGATTGTTTTATATATATATAAATATTAATATTTATTAAATTTGAAATAATAATTCCATATTTAAGACACAGGTGGTTCTTTTAGTATTGAAAATGTGTCGGATATTATAATTACACTTATTGCCATAAATCACTTTTTAATTTATATTTTAACTTGAAATTTTACAATTTAACTTAAAAATATAAACTTAATATTATTTTTTATATATATTTTTATATATTTTTTATCAGATTTGCTGATTTATGTATGAAATATATTGATTTTCGCTTCTGAAAAAAATGTTTAATTACCTAGTTACGTAATGGCAGTGTCATTTACAATAAAATTGATATTTTAATACATTTAATCTAATGATGTTACTATGCATTTTCTTGGTAGAAAAACCTTCGGGGCAATATCATGTTTTTTGTTACGTATCTTTACAAGATACTGTCACCACTAAAAGTTTCATCAAAACAAAATCTTAGAGTTATTCACTATTCATAAAATATAATTGAAATAATTTTATTAAAATACAAATTTATTAATTTTACAATTAATATGATAAAGTAAATATAAAGATAATATAATTTATACACTCATTAGTTCTTTGCATTTTGTTAATAAGTAGCCAAATAAATTTTTTTCTAATTGCATAATTTATGTAAAATTAAACATATACATTTCTTTAAATTTACTAAGTTTAAAGAATAATTTCAAAAAATGCTTCGTTGATATAAATCCCATGTGGAAGAAATTTGATGTTAACAAAACTTTTTAAAAGGCATCAGAATTAATTAGATTTAAGTAATAGAAAATATTAATTCTCTCTTCGTAAATATAATTTACAAGATTTTGTTAAAAATGTAATAAATGCTGTTGAATCATAAATTGATGAAAAACCAGCTCTCATCATAGTTCCCAGCAGTTATTGTAAATAAATTATGGATAAATATGAGAAAAGAATTCTCGTTGCTAGGAAAATAACCTTTGAAAAGCAATGTTAGCATTTAATTACAGAGGGAATGCAAATGTTAATTTCTTTTGCAACCATTAATAAATCAAGGTGTTCACTTATAATAACAGTAAAAAATATGGATTTTCTGCTTTTTACTAAATTGATAAGACTTAGCTCAAAAACCACATTTGAAAATATCAATAGACATATTGACATTTAAATCATATTTCAAATAACGTATGAATAATAATCAGAAGAACCATTTTGGACATTATTAAATAATCAATAATATCAATTATTCAATAATGAATAATCATCACTTATTCAATAATCAATAATAATCGGAAGTTTGACGTCTTTCCTGTGATTTATAATTATTTTTTAATATTCTCTATGATATTTTCTGAAATATTAGCATTAAATAATTAAAATATTTATTCTTATTTCTAAAATATCTTTCTAAGAGCACATTCATAAAAATTGCTTTGGTGAACTTCTAAAAAATGCTGATATAAATGTAAATAAATAACTTAGAATTTCAGGAAATTATATATATATATATATATATATATATATATATACATATATATACATATATATATATATATATATATATATATATATATATATATATATATATATATATATATATATATATATATATATATATATATATATATATATATATATATATATATATTTGCATCAGACATCAGACATGCAAAAAATCAGATTGCAAAGCAAATGGTTTGCAATCTAATTCATAATAATATATTGTGATTTTTTGCAATATAAATTATTTGACTTATGTACTTTTTTAATAATTGCTTATTTTGTAATGTATTTTTAAGTATATATTTTAATTTGTTAAACATTGTGCCTTTCAATTTTTTAATTTAATATTGAGTGATTAATAGGTACATAATAATCGAAAATAAAATATTGAAAATCATCACACACATAATATGTGTTTGATCATTTTAACTTCAATTATGTACTTCCATGATATGATGAAAACGTAGATAATTAACGAATGATGCCGTTTTATATTTTCCTCTCTCTCTTTTTTGGCCAAAACATATTTTCAGATAGTGTTTTACTTTTATAATTATATTTTATCAAATGATGAAGCTTGAAAAACAATTTCTAATTGAAAAAGTAAAATATTTGCTGGTTATACATTTTAGTAAAATGGTTATGCTTCTTTAACTTAATGCTTTAATTAGGAAATACAGTATTGGAAAAATATTAATTAATATTGGAAAATAGTTAATCGGGAAAAAGTATCTATATTAGCATTTGTTTCACAATGTATTTCTCTGCATTAATTAAGAATTATATATGTATTGGATGAATCTGTAATTCGTGTGCAAAAACAGGCAATTATATAAAAATGCTCAAATAAAACTTTCTGAACAGTGAGAATGAAATTTATGAAATATGCATGAAATAATATCATTAATTCTTATATTGCGTAATAAAATATTTAAACATTTCTGCATAATACTTATGCCTTATGTCAAAAATTTTAAAGGTTTAATTCATATTTTATCACGCAAATAAATTGACGATATTTACAATGTTAGTTGTCTGATTAGTTTTATT